>CM019151.1:137479137-138134317 GCA_009733165.1 Naja naja | reverse complement strand
TCTATGTGTATGTGTACACACACACACACACACACACACACATTCAGTCACATGTATACAGATACACAAAATAGATAAAATGTTTATCATTATCCCAGGAACCAGAATATGTTGGTCTGTAAAGCCTTAAAGAATTGCACACACTAATTAAAATGCAGGCTGCTTTCAGATAATAAAGCCAGTTACAAACATCATGTCAAATATCCTATTAGACTGTAGAAGCAGGCAAAGCTAAATGATAGAATGAACTGTATCTAGTCATCATGAACACTATTGGTATACAGAAGTGAAAACCAGCAGCAGCACAATCAGATCACAATTAATTCCTTAAGTAACTCAAGGACAATTAAAGAGATCAAGTACAACATTCCAGACACTTTGATAGACTCACATTTGGTCTTTCAATACAGAAGAGGCTTTGGGGGAAAGAATCCAAGTTGAATTTCACCATCTTATGGGACAGCATAAGTAAGGACTGGGAAATTCATTTGAATTACCTTGTGATTCTGTCCATAGCACGTATTTAAGAGGAAGCGGAAATAAATATTAGTCTAATAGTTGCAGAAGAATAAAGCTCCAACAGCCTTTGCAAATGATAAATTAAAGCAAGAATCTCATTACTCTAAAGGGACCATCAACCTCTCAGTTTCTTATGTGAGCTTTGATAGTTTATAAATTTCAAAAAAATATTGACCTGAAAAACTGATAGATGTGTGATACGAACGAATCTTTTCAATATCCAAATACCTCCTACTCCAAAATACATTATTATAAGGACATAATCTCTGCACTGCTTGAAATTTCCAAAGAAGAAGAAAGCAGGTAAAACATCTAAAAGTCATAAACCAGTACAAGTTATAAAAAATGGTTGGCACAGTGGATTTCTTCAGTGAGAACTTGTAAACAATATGCAACTCATTATAATAAAGTATGATAAACCCCAAGTTTGAATTGTGAATTGTAAAATCAAGGGGAGTGGGAGAGGCATGAAAAATGTTTCTCTCTGAAGCATTTCTTTTACTTTAAAAACTGAATAAATTAAGAAATGTTGCTATTTTAAATATTAGTTTTACCTTACTATCCAGCCTTTACTACCCAAACTAATCTCTGAAACTATATGATGGAAATGTTTTATGTCAACCTATTTACAGAGAGATTCCTTACAGTTCATAGTGTATAATCATTTATTTATCCTATGGATATTGAATGTTAATATACTGCCTAATGTATCTCTGAGTGGTCAGAGATAAACATAGAATATTGGCTTGAAAAGAGTCACTGCATTACAGATCCTAGCTTGTATAGACCAGCAAGACTGCGCTTCGGCTGCACTTGTGGCACACAAAACAAAACGTGCCAAATGTGTCCTCATAATTAGCAGGGAATGCTGACCTTGGCAAAGACACATCTGAGGCTGCCCCCCTAGTCTGCCTAACCTTCTCTATATTACTAAAAAGTGTTATACAAAAGTTGAATTGCCCAAAGTCATGGTCGGTAATGGAAGTCAATGATCTGTCACCCTACCAGCTGATAAGCATGGCATATGAAAGACTGCAGCTTAGAATGTAAGAAAAGTAAATGAATTGATCTATGGAAAAAATGAAAGAACAAACTGTATATAACAACTGTGAAACTAAGAAAGAAGAAGTATAGAATTGAAGAATACACACAGAAAACTGAAGGTATAGGCATAGTTATAAAATACGAATTTATGATAAAATATAAATTATTATCATTTAATTAATTCCGGGATATATGAATGTAAGAATCTATTGGCTTGTAATAGAGGTAATCCTCGTCTTACAACCAACCATTCATTCAGTGATCATTCAAAGTTAATACTGGAAAAAGACACTTTTGACCGTTTTTCAAATGTATGACTATTGCAGCATCCCTATGATCATGTGATCAAAATTCGGAAGTCTCAAAGGTGTTTTTTCAAGAGGCAACTGGACTTCCGGTTTTTTCTTTGAAGATATTTTGCCTCCCATCCAAGAAGTTTCTTCAGCTCAAGACAACCATAATCTGGATGACTGAGAATCTCCATAGACAAAATTTGAAGCTTTGCAACTGGCATGTATTTATGATGGTTGCAGGTTCCCAGGGTCATGTGATCAATTTTTGCAACCTTCTGACAAGCACAGTCAATGGAGAATGATAGAGTCATAGAATATAATGTCACTGACTTTTGTTTACATAAGTAAATAAGAGTCTTAGAATATAATTTTCCACAATTAAGCAAAGAACATTTGCTTTCTGTAATCAGGACATTTAATTATTTTTGTTTATTCAGACAACTGTACTAGAGCTGTTTCATAATATTTCCTAATAAGCGGTTAGATTACATCTATAAAAACTTAAAGGGCATTAAGGCATATCAGCTTCCAAACTGAAATATCTTTTTAAAATTCTCTTCATCTTCCATTTGCTTTCTAGCTTTTTACTTTTTTTGCAGAAGGGTATATATATTCTATTTACCAGTATTTATTTAAAATCATATGCAGGAAAAGCAAAAGCCCCCCCCCCAAAATCTGAAGAATTTAGTTAGTACTATTGTTGGTAAAAGTGCAAATATCTAAATCCCACTTTGCAGCTTAGTTTCAACTTGGAACAGTAATAATACAACAATGTAGCAAATCAACTGTAATCAAGTTTTTGTTCATTTGATCCGCTGCAATTATTTTGCATTACAAATCAGTATTTTTAAAATGCTATATCCTAGCATATAGAAGAATAAAATTTTAAAATGGAATGCAATGAAATTCAAGATTTTTTCTGAGTATTGACAAAGACATATAGGTTGTTTTTCTTATATAGCAGAAAGCAGGGTTAAGGATCTATAGTACAATGCCAAGAGACATTCAAAAACATTTTTCTAGAATTAACAAGAAGCAATAAGATTCAAGAAGCCTGAGGAAACTTAACAAAAACTTTGTATTAACATTCTGTTGTCACAGGTTCCTAGTCTCCTCTTAGTATTTATTATGGCTTCATCTGCAGGAGAACAGCAGGCACTCAATTAATGTACTCTAAGGTTTGCTAGTTTCATTGCACCTTTTGTGTCATATTCACAAAGACTAGTTAACTTTGACATGTATTATATGACCTTAGACCTGATTATCTCTTAAAATAACTGAACCCTCATTTCCAACTCTGTTTATAAAATATATAATCATAGTTCACAGATAATGGTAATCCATATGATGGTTTGTCTCCAGCCTAGTACAGTACACAAATCCTTTCACCGTGATTTATAAAACAAAAGATTTGCACATCATACTAATTAAAACACGCCTTATGTCTTATGATTATCCTATTTTTGAATTGTCATGACCACTGAACAAATGCCAATTGATCTATGTAGATCTTAATACATGCCTCATGTCCCAATATTACTCCCGAAACATGTAAGATCATCTTCAGAAGTAAGAACAAAACTAAATAGGCACCAGAAGGTTTGAAATGGGCATCATTGTAGAACTTAGAAACATCTAAACCTCATGATTCAAGATCAGGTGCCTATTTCAATTTGTTCCTAATCAATATTACTCCCTTGCACAGCTCCACATTTTCTTAAATTACTTGGGGAGTGGAGGGGCTTTTCTTTCAGATTACAATATTGCAAGCTCCTTTAGAATGGTTCCTGGCTATCCCACTACTTCAATTCTATTTTGTATGAAACAGTTGAATCACAGTGGAAGCTGAAATGTGAAACACTGTCCTGAATAGCATGATGGTACAACCTAAATTTGATCTATAGCTCCCATTTTTCTTTTCAATTTGAGATCCTCTAAACAGATTATTATTATTATTATTATTATTATTATTATTATTATTATTATTAAGACTTGTATGCCACCTTCTCTCCCTAAGGACTCAGGGCAGCTCACAATATAAACTACAATACAATAATTTACCTAAAAAATGAAATAAATGATACAAGCCCAATATTAAAACAATTAAAATTATTTTAAAAAGAAAAGACCCCTCCCCCTTGGTTCCGTCCAGGCCGGCCTGCTGAAATAACCAGGTCTTCAGGTCACGGCGGAAGGAGCAGAGATCAGGGGCCAAACGAAGGTCCAAGGGGAGTTGATTCCACAGGGTGGGTGCTCCCACAGAGAAGGCCCTACCCCTGGGCACTGCCAGCTGACAGTGTCTGGTTGACGGTACCCCAAGGAGGCCCTGCCTGTGGGAGCGTACAGGGCGATCAGAGTGTGATGCTGGCAGGAGACGTTCCCGCAAGTACCCCGGACCCAAGCCATGTAGGACTTTATATGTTGTCACTAATACCTTGACAGACTTGCAGGCATCTGAGCCATCTTCCCTGCGCAGTGGGGCTCTTCAAGGTAAGCTCTCATGTGCCAAGGGAAATGGCTCTGCATGCCACTTCTGGCACGCATGCCATAGTTTCTCCAACATGGATATAGAGACTACTATTATACAGGTAGTCTTCAACTTACTTACATACATTTATTTAGTGACTGTTCAAAGTTACGACTGCCCTAAAAAGTGATTTATGACCAGTCTTCACACTTATGACCATTGCAGCATCACCATAGGCACACAATCAAAATTCAGGCACTTGACAAGTGGCATGTATTTATGACAGTTGCCCCGTCCTGGAGTCCTGTGATCCCCATTTGTAATGTTCCCAGCTGGTTTCCAACAAGCAAAGTCAATGGGGAAAGCCAGATTCGTTTAACTACTGCACAATTCACTTAACAACTACAGCTCAATGACTGTGGCAAAAAAAGGTTGTTAAATGGGGCCTAACACACTTAACTGTCTTGCTTAACAAAAGAAATGTTAGAATCAGTTGTGATCATAAGTCAAGGACTCCCTGTAGACAATGCATTACTGTTCAACTACAAAATAGTACTCTTACTGAATTCACAACAGTATCTGTTAAGACAAGGTTTCATTTAACTCCATCAAAAACTATAGAAGAAATGTAAAATAGCGAGGCAAATACTGAGAACGTTAAGTATTGAAAAAGTACTATTAAAATACTGTAACTAGGAAGTAAGAAAACTCATTAATATAACTAGAGGTAGCTCTCCACTTAGACATTCTTGTAACAACTATTCAAAGTTATGACAGCACTGAAAAAAATCACTTACAACTGGTCCTCATACTTACAACCATTTGCTGTGTCCCTGTGGCCATCATGATCACAATTCAGGCACTCGGCAACTGGCACGTATTTATGGTAGGAACATTTGACCACAATTTGCAACCTTCCCCGGGGCACTTCTGACAAGTGAAGGGGGGGGGGGGAATCTGGATTCACTTAATGACTGTCCTTCCAGGTACACCAGATAAGAAGCATGACTATATGAGCTAAATCTACTTTATTGTAGGGCGCCATTAACATAACCTTACAAGTCTGAATATACAAAATGCCCTAGTGCTGCTTTGAACTGCTTGATCCATTAGAGAAAATCCTTTCTAAGTTTCTTTCTCTGACTGTTAAGCCATGAAGGCGTGTGTGTGTGTTCTTTCTTCTCTCGTCTGATGCTAGGCAGCATTTCTTCCCTCTTTCTTCAAGGTCATCCCCACATTCCATTACATTGATTCACTTAACAACTGTGGTAAAGAAAGTCTTAATCAGGCATGACTCACTTAATGACACTATTGCTTAGCAATAGAAATTCCAGTCCTAATTGTATTTATAAATTGAGGACAGCCTGTATTACTGCACTAAGACAACTTCCTACTGTTCAAAAGAGATTGCTTCATGGAATTAAGGGGCCATTGGTCTTACACCTACCTATCCAAACACTATACCTCAGTATGAACAAAGATTACCACCACAGTGCATACAGGAATACACCAGTGCACACATGTAGTGCCATATGAATGATTTTAAAAAATCAGCTCAAGAAAAAATAATTGTCTTCTTCTTCCTAGTGTATTCCTGCAGGTACAGGAAAAAATAATTATGATATTATTATTATTATTATTTTTTAATTACATTTATATGCCGCCCTTCTCCGAAGACTCAGGGCAGCTTACAATTTTTGGAGCACAACCCAGTGTGCTCAGCAATAGCCTTCATTCCATTGTATATGCCTGCTTATTACTAAGCGACATTTTACAAGGTCAGCTAATTGCCCCCAACAATCTTGGGTCCTCAATTTACCTACCCAGAGAGGATGGAAGGCTGAGTCAACCTTGAGCCTGGGGTGGGATTCGAGCCTACAGTAATTGTAGACAGCTGGATATTGAGTATGGAACAAGGTTCCATGTTAATCAAATAATAGTGGCTATCCCAACCACTTACTATCATAATCTTACAAATATAAACTTTTAATAACAGAACTCTCACTTTGGAATCTTCAAGAGCTTGAAGAGCAAACAGAGTTTCCTCATTAGCAGTTATAGGAATAAAAGTTTTTCCATGAATCCTTCAAAGAACTGCAGTAAAGGAGGTAGAACATAGTAGTTCTTACATATCAGTTAGATTTTTAGTTTCTATCAGAAAGAAAATAACTTCAAGTCATGGTGTATTGAAAACTACTATTCACTCCCACTTGCTTGGACCTGAATGGCCTACTAAATTTACAACATATCTGTTTTAGTTAACTTCTGAGCAGGGAGGGGACCCGGAGAAAAGCAAAATGTACTTAAATGCTGGGCTCCCCCCCCCCAACTTGGGCTGAATGCCTTTCATCCAATAAGACATTCAAAGCAGTGACCCAGCAAATAGATTGAAAAAGCAATCTTCCATCTGAGTGCCACATTATCCTTCCTATTCAGTATTCTCTATGAGTGATCTCAATCAAGTGGATGTGTGTGTAAGAGACAGCGCAGCCCATTGCTGGGTTAATTAAACATTTGACTTTAACACCATCCCATCATTAAGCAAATAAAAACAGATAACTCAAATCACACTTCATATACAAAATACACAACATGCATCAAAAATTTAGAGAACCCCTAATCCCCTTGAGAAGTTTTGTCAGGAAAATAATCAGTTTAAATCCTTGCTGGTTTATCAATTATTCCATTGATTAAAATAGGGCAATTATGCAAGAGACTAGATTGCCACATGGGATCAACATCAAAGAAAGGCTAAAAAATAGTTTGGAAACAGGAAGAGACCAATGAGCTATTATAAACTCACTTGAGATATACAAATTGGGAACGTTTATGTTTTGCTTGTTTTGACATACCAGAAACATTGTGTAGAACACAATTACATATTTATTTTAATTATTTTTGAATGCATATCATGCATTTTGAAGCTAGGCATGTGTCTCTACGTTTTCATAAAGAAACTATTATATTTTACTGACAATGATTAAGCACTTGAGCAAGGATGCACATTTTCACATAATTATTTATTTATTGAAGTAATGTATAAACAACTTACATGAATAAGAAATTATGGCCACAGACATTTCATCATCACATAACTAATAATTTGAAGACTAAGGCATCTATGGAAATTTGGGAATAAAGACATTTATTTTATTTTCTGAATTCTCTTATCTTTGAATGGTTATTTCTAGGAAAACATAGTTAAAAATTCCTACTTCAAACTTTTAAACTCAGATAACTATTGAAATAAATAGATGGCTGAAAATTTCCTTGAGTTTTTGGCATACAATAGGTATTGTTAAAGAATAAATATTATATTGATATATTGTATATCCCAAGAAGTGCTTTTATGTAAATTTGTCTTAGATATGTAATTATGAAGGAGTTTTGAAGATATATAGATCCCAAGAAATTATCTAAACTGCAATTGGGTGGTGGATTATTTATTTATTTATTTTTAGTTTTTTTTATGTTCAACTTTATCACTTTCACTCTTCTTTTTCTTTTGGGGTTGAATCCAAACAAATTTTCTTCAAAAGACTTTATGGTACAACTAGAAAATTATTACCTGATCTCTTTTATACCAAAGACCTGATTCTTCTTTTAGTTGGAATTCAGTTGATGGTTTTTTTTCCCCCACCATTTAAGCATACAAGACATATTTGAAAAATGTGAAATTAGACCTATAGATTTGATACCTGTTCATATTAACAAGTGATACTTTGCAATTATTCTAATTTAACATTTACATGTAAATGTTTTTCTGTGATTGCTGTTGAATATTTGGGCAGAAAATGGTATTACAATTCTTGTCCGGCTTACAGGTAATCCTTGACTTATGACCATTCTTTTAATGACAATTTAAAGTTAAGATGTTGCTGACAAAAGTTATTTATGACCAGTCCTTATAATTATAATCATCACTGTGACCTGGTAGTCATGTGATCAAAATTCAGGAGTATGGCAACTACAATGTATTTACAATGGTTGCATTGTTCCAGGTCATGTAATTGCCATTGCAATTACAATTTTGCAGCAAGCAAAGTCAATGGGGGAAATTGGGTTTGCTTAATCTTAAAAAAAAAGTTGTAAACTTGGATGTAACTCAGTTAACAACTACATTGCTTAGTCCCAATTGTGGTTGTAAGTTGAGGACTAACTGTATTAATGATTCCTTGAAGAATGTGACTTTTTGAAAGAATTTCGACTGTCTTAAAACTAATGAAAGACAATGTATTCAATTACAGCACCTTCTGGTTTCTCAGCTTTGGAACCGATAGGTTAGCAGCTTCTAAAACACCAAAAATAGTTCTGAAAGTATTTTGTAAGAGTCTAAACTACAGTTTATTTCTATGGATGGTTGATGAGTATTATAAGACACAAGACCGTGACCTGTTGAGTCATTATTTCAAAGGTATCTCCATACCAACATATCCACACATCCTCCCTAACCCAAACTGCTTCTCTGGTGCATCCTTCCCAACCTGTACAGTGGCGTTCACACACACACACACACCTGCATCCTTGTGCATACTTCCTAACCCATGCAGTACCTCTCATGCATCCCTTGCACTCTTGCACACCCTTGACATCGCAGAGCTTCTTGAACATCCCTGTGCACCGTCCATGGCCATGCAATACCTCCATGCACTTCCTCTTCTCCCTTGAAAATCCAACAAACTCCCCTTCATCCTGATCACTTTCTCTCCCCCCCAGCAGCCGCCGCTTACCTACCTGCCAATCTAGTTACAACTTCCTTCCAGCTTCCCCACTGATTTTCCTTGTGGGAAGCTGGGAGGTAGCATTGAAAATAATGATAATGTCACCACAGTAGACCACAAGTAGACAACTTTGCTAAATTTCAATTCCACATGAGTAAAGGATCCCAGATGCATTCTGTAATTTTTCCCACTTTTCCCATTTTAAAACATGGATAATTTTGTAGTTTGGAGAATATTCATAATGTTTCTAAAGATAAGACCAACTCATCAAAATATTATCTTTATACAGGGTCTTCAAACTTGACAGCTTTAAGACTTGTGGACTTCAACTCCCAGAATTCCTTCTCCGGTCATGTTAGCTCAGGAATTCTGGGAGTTGAAGTCCACAAAGTCTTAAACTTGCCAAGTTTGAAGACCCCTGTCTTTATACTTTCTTGCCACCTAAAAGGATGTTTAAGAAGGCCTAGATGTTAACCTTTTTATAGCACAAATGTCATACAAAAATATTTTGTGTTCTCACTCAACTTTTTTGAGATCTACGGTGAAGAATTAACATTTGAAAAAATTGGAAAACATTTATGTTAGTTAAAAATTTGAAGCTATGTGCCCATCATGCATGGATTCCAGTTAACAGCAAAAATATGAGGTGTAACGAAGCCATCTCAAAGAATACACTAGTTTATATTGGCTTTGCTATAAGATAAAATATTTCAATCTTCATGAATCAACGCAACTATTTTTCTTGACTCCCATATCTACAAATATGCTTGCTGACTCCTTGTTCTCATAAAATTTGGGGAAACCTACCTAAGAGGTTGGCTGTGGGCTATGGTGGTTGGGGGACAAACATGGTTGTTGCAGAAATGGCTAGTATTTATTAAACTTCTCAAAGTAAAAAAAATGAGGCTGTAATTCTACTTTGTATTCTACTGCACTGAAAAAAGTTGGATGTCAATGCTTTTTTTCTTTTCCTTTTATCCTACACTTCTTCACCTTTCTTTCCCTTCCCCATTTCTTTACTATCTTTATTTTCATTTGTATTTTATATTATGATTGTGTATGAATCTTATATGCATTAGTTTATTACTGCATTATTTCTTTTCCCTTCCCCCAAATGTTCTTTACATTAACATTGCGAGAATTTTTACAGTCACTTTAAATTCAGCTAAGCAACCCTGAATAACATAGGCCACATACATTTCAGGCATATCTGCTTTCACCATCTCTGTTTCCCATAGAAACATCACTTAGGATAGAGTTTTCATTATGACATTCTAGTTTAAAAATTAATTTTAATGCTAAGAAAAGAAATCTCTTAGAAATAATAGCAGCTTTTACTAGGGTTGATTCAACTAGTCTCTTTAGCCATCACATGTATACAGAATCTGATAATTAGCTCAGTTAACTAAAAAAAAGCAGTGAAAATAGTATCACACAGTATGTAACATAAAATATCTATAAGATCTACGTGTATGTTGTAATATTAAAGAAAAAACCAAGCTGACAATTAAAAAAACCAAGTAATTGACTCAGATGGAACTGCCATAAATTAGTTGTAAATCTAAAGGAGAAAAAAAATCATAAAGAAAACACAAAGAAAAGTGTACATTACTGTACGTAAGGACTACATGCAAATTGTACTTTAAAGTACAATTGTTTTTTTCCCCTTCAGATCTCCATCTTTCACAAGCCATCTTAAAAACAAAACAAAAAGTCCCCTTATATTAACATGCTGTATTTTACCTTCACCGCTAGAAATACTAAGGGTACGATTTGTAATTGTATTCTTTTAAGAGGTTTGTTCTCTGCAGCTGTTTTCTGCTTGCAGTGTATTTTGTGTAATCAGCACATCATCATAAATACATTGGCTGTTCCCCTGAGGGGAGCTGTCAGTGTTTAATTTACAGAACAACCTGGCCAATGTGAATTCTAACGTTACATCACTAAAGTAAAGAGTAACCATACACAAGGAAAACGGGAGGGGAAAAAAGAGGTTTCTATGAATTTTTATGTCAAGAGCTAGTCCCAGGACAATTTAGGTTCAGAAATAGATTGTTTTAAAAAGCTTTTTGCACAGTATATAAAATGGATTCTTTACTGCCTATAACTTAACACTCCCCTGCAGGCATTAAGGCAAGTTGGCCTTGCTACAAAAAAGACTTCTGTTTCCAATCAGCAGGGGGCAGTAAGAAAATAATGCTTTCCAAAAATCAATGAATGATATTAAAACTCATTCTAATCTCTTTGGTTAAATGATGAAGCTTCAAGGTACTCCAAGTTTTTGATTCATGCCTTGTCCATCCATTTCTGATATTTTGAATGCACTCTATAAGAGTAAATATTATAAATATCTCTTTATCTTTTTTTTCAATTGCTTTATGGAACAGCACACTAAATTTACATTTCAGCCTAATGATCAACAAAGGTCTCCTGTTCTAAAAAGCACAGCACAATCCCAATCTGGAAAATGTAGCTATTAATACACTTCTGAATCACTACAAATATCTGGACATCCTTCAAGCTGGAAATATCAAACACACTGAAATCAAGAAGGAGGTTAGAAGTGAATACATCATGGGTGAAGAAGAACTTAAAGTCCACATTCAATGGAGGAAATACCACCAACGCAATTAACACTTGGGCAATTCCAATCATTAGATACCAAGCTGGAATAGCAGAATGGATTCAAGCAGAACTAAAAATACCTGGGTAGTAAGATCAGAAATGTAATGATAATGAATCATGCCCTTTATCCATGCAGTGATGTTGACAGACTCTACTTACCAATGAAAATAGGTGTAGAATGTTGCAAGTGTACCACTGGTGAAGGAAAAAAAGGCATTGGAAGAATATGTGAAGGACAGTGAAGAACATGCACAGAAGCTAGTATACCATGAAGGCCTAGTGAGTACCAGAAAGACCAAAGTGGACTACAAGAAGGACCAAAGGAAGAATGGAAAAGAGACTTGGCAAGGCAAAGTGTTTATAACCAATGGGGGTGAAAAAACACAGCAAAGTTGATAACAAACAGACCTGGTAATGACTAAGAGCAGGAAAGTTGAAGAAAGAGACAGAGGTGCTAATTCTGCTGCACAGGACCAAGGCTTCAGAACAAATGCACACAAAGCCCGAATTGAGAAGCTAGCAAAAGACAGCAAGTGCCACTTATGCAAAGAAGCTGAAGAAACAGTGGATCACCTGGTTAGCTGCTGCAAGAAGATCACACAGACTGACTACAAACAACAGCATAATAATGCAATAATGCAACAATGGTGCATTGAAATATCTGCAAGAAAAACCATTTGCCTATAAGCAAGATCTGATAAGACCATCAAATAGATAAAGTAGTAGGAAATGAAACTAAGTATTCTGGGCATTTAAACTTCAAACAGGTACATGCCACGTAACACCCCAGATTTAATAAACAGTTGATAATAAAGACAAAAAGGTTTGGATAGTGGACTTGGCAATACCTGGAAACAGTAGAATAAAAGAGAAAGAACTGAAAAAGATAACAAAAATACAAAGACCTGCAAATAGAAATAAAACAACTGTAGCAAAAGAAAGGAAAGGTAGTACCAATAATCATATGTGTCTTGGGTGTGATTCCAAAACAACTGGAGCATCACTTGAACACCATCAGCATTGACAAAATTCACCATCAGTCAATTGCAAAAAGCAGTTTTACTCGGAACAGCTTACATCCTGCAATGATACCTCTAACACCATCAAACATCCACATCTGCCTATCTCTGGTTCTTGGGAAGGACTCAATAGGTGAATAAAAATGCCAAATCCAGTTTGAACATCTGGCTGACTCTGCAACGATCATATACACTTAAGCAATATTTGGAAAAGGTAATTTATTGGAATTAAATTAAAAAAGAAAATTGCAGTTCTCTTAATAGTTCCATTATTTTCCCCAAACCTAGATCCACAAAGGCAGTGTTTTAAGAACTTCAATAGTTAAATTTTCCTTAAAATACCATCCTAAGAAATCTCTCAGTATTTCTCTTACCAGTGAAATGTAACAGCTATTATCTAAATACTTTCAGATATGCATATTTAGAAGTATGTTTTGCCATCTTAAATATTTTCACCCACGTTAATAAAGACGGGGTCAAGTCTCATTGGGGTGATTAAGATACATCAACCTTGCACCTCCTTGAAAAGGCTGCACCGTTAATATGTGCTTTAGAATAATTCATAACTATCCATCATTCTACTTCTTTTTGAGGAAAACTATATTATACAGGGACACAACTCTAACCCTTACTTACAAAAAAGAGGTATTAATTAATGGCAAAAGACAAAATAAAACTGTACCTAATCTGCACCAATAAATGTAATATTATCTCTCCTGCTACATTTAATGTTACAAATCATCCTTCTTTCCATGCACTTTCCATGTTTTTTGTTCTTTAAACTCTCACCTCTCAACAACATAATCCAGCCACAACATTCTCAGTCTTCACCTTTCTCTCAGTTCATTCATTCTTGCTCCATACATTTGTTTTAAGGTTCTATTTTTATTCATTTTTTTCATATGACCAAGTAACTCATTTTATTATTTTATATTTTTATTATTTTATTATTTTATAATGGTTACCTTTTCATTCAATTAATTCTGTACCTATTAATTCTTTATATGTTATTATTTTACCACAAGGACTTCTTATATAACCAAGTCCCAGTACGACAAATTTTTGCGCTTTCCAAACATATCCTCCTTTTACTTCCATGTATCAACAAAGCATGCGTCTATGCAAAGTCCTTTTTATTTCTTTCAACATACAATACTAGCAACAGAGCAAATACTGTTCATCAGTTTTCTAAAGTGCTTACACATCTATAAACTCACAATCCTTTCCCCCATAATTAGTAGTCTACAAAATTACATACATTTTTTTACTCATTCTAGTTTTTGATATTCATGTATAACTTGGAATAACTCAATTTTCCCTGTCAAATACAATTATCCTGAGTTTTAATACAACTTAAGTAATGTTTCTCACTGCAACTCAATATTCACAAGTAACATTCCATAATATAGGTACTCCTCAACTTACGACAACCACTGAGTCCAAAATTTCTGCTGTTCAGTGAGACGTTTGTTAAGTGAGTTTTGCCCTATTTTACAATCTTTCTTGCCACAGTTGTTAAGTGAATCCCTGTAGTTGTTAAGTTAGTAACAGTGTTAAGTGAATCTGGTTTCCCCACTGACCTTGCTTGTCAGAAGGTTGCAAAAGGTGATCACAAGACCCAGAATGCTGCAACCATCATAAATATAAGTCAGTTGCTGAGCATCTGAATTTGATCCCGTGACCATGGGGATGCTGCAACGTTTGTAAGTGTGAAAAATGGTCATAAGTCCCTTTTTTCAGGGCTCTTGTAACTTTGAATGGTCACTAAATGAACTGTAGTAAGTCAAGGACTACTTGTACAAGCAGATTTGTTTTACGTACGCTTTACATACCGTATAGAAATGTGCAATAAACTTTCTCATATTCTTCCATTTCTTAATAGCTTGGTGAAAAGCAAAAACATGGCATGCACCCACTGCCATATAAAATTGCTCTGCCCTTCTCCTCCCAATTTGCTTGCTGTCACCTCCCAATCATGCCTTCTGTTATGTATGCAGGTTTAAAGTCATTGGTTTAGTTTGAACTGTTCTTGTAAAATGTAAGAAATGGTTGGTTTAAAAAGTGCGGGAAAACCCTGCACTCTGATTGGCTAGCAACTGTGGCTGCTGGCTATAAGTAGCAGCCGCAGCCCAGCCAAAGTGGGTTCATTCTGAGCTGTAGTCACTAATAAACTAAGAGCTTGAAGCACTCCATGTCTGTCTCTTCATGCAAACTTAACACTGGCGACGAAGGTGGGATCTCCCTGAAGAAGAAGGCAACGCAGAACAGAAGAAGAGAGAGATGGCTGTGCTGAACACCCCCCCAGCCCCATTCGATCCGACGGCAGAAGACTGGGAGACGTATGCAGATTGTTTCCAAATGTATCTGGAAGGAAACGATCTTGCCGACATTTCAGCGGAAGAGGGCGGTCTTTCTCATGCACTGCGGTCCGGCAGTTTTCAAGATGGCGAAGGCATTGGCGGGAGCTGCAGACGTGAAGGTAATGGAAGGGCCTGACTTAGAAAAGTTGTTAAGAGCCCATTACGCCCCACAAGTATCGCGCCTCATTAAGAGACACGAGTTTTACCGTCGGGATCAAGGGAAAAAAAAAACGACTTCGTGGCAAGTTTAAGAGACATTGGGGGTGCATGTGAATTTAACAATTTAGAAGATGTCATGCGTGATCGATTTGTTCTGGGCCTTAAAGACAAGGTGCTTCAGAGCAAGTTATTAATGAGACCTAAGACCACGCTGAAGGAAGCAATAGAAGAGGCCTCTTCAGGAGAAGCTACCAAGTCCTCAGCAGCAGCCATGAAGAAAATTAACAAGGCCACAAGCCATCCTGATGTGGAAAAGTCCACAACAACTCATTGTGAGCAAATAGATTCTGAGTCAGACTGTAGTGAGGTGGAGGAAGGAATTTATAGACTCAGAATGAAGCGGAAAAAGAAAGACCTGGGAAGAAAGAGGCAAGATTTCTACTGCAGAGGTTGTGGGGAAGCCACCCCGCACTGAATGCAAGTTCCTAGATACCATCTGCCTCCGTTGTGAAAAAAGAGGACACCAAGCAAGAGTCTGCAAATCATCCAGAACTCCACCCAACAGAAGGAAGTTTCCTGACAAAGAATTCAAGCCCAACAACCTCAGTGAGAAAATGGGGTGCAGCACAGAAGCAAAGGGGAAGAATGAAACTCATCAGACAGTAACTATTGGCCATTCTTCTTCTATCAATAACAGAAAAGTACATGTCAAGGTACTAATTGAAGGAAGGCCTTGCCAAATGGAAGTGGACTCAGGCTCATATTTATCTATGGTGTCATGGGACACTATTCACAGACTACTCCCAAACATTCAGAAGAAGCATTTCAAGAAGCAAGCACTGACTATTAAAGACTACCAAGGGAACAAGATTCCAGTAGTTGGAACAAGAGAATTCAACGTGAAGTTCAAAGGCCACACCAAACGTTTGCCCCTGACCATCGTGGACAAGAATCGCCCAAGCTTGCTGGGACTTGAGTGGTTCAATCCACTAGGCATCGAGGTGACTGGCATCAATCACGTGAGCAACACTGAATGGGAGGAGGCCTTGAAGTCTGAGTTTCCAGAGGTCTTCAGTGACGGATTGGGCAAGTATATGGGGACCCCTATCACTTTCAATCTAGATCCCAAGGTGCCCCCAATTCGCTTAAAGCCCAGAAGGGTCCCATTTGCCTTAAAGGGAAAAAATGATGCACAATTAGATAAACTAATAGCTCAAGAAGTTTTAGAGCCCACTGACCACTCCAGGTGGGAGACACCATAGTCACACCAGTCAAGACTGATGGGTCAGTGAGAATCTATGGAGACTATAAGGGGACATTGAACCATGCGCTTCAACAGAGCGCATATCCAGTTTTCACCTTGTGAGGGAGGAAATGTGTCTGCTGACATTTCCTTACTAGGACTTGTAGTAATGGTAGAACCTGTTTGGTTACTACAACCTGGTCTCTCCTCCCAATCCATCTCCAACCCAATGTCAGCACCTAAATCAGGTAATGATGTGCAATCTTCCATTTGTGAAAATGGTTGTTGGTATTGTGACAGGTTTTGGGATGGTTCCTGTCGTGTTAGCTCGTTACACATGGGGTTGATTCTTGCTTGTTCATTACACTCATGATCCTCCCCTTCCCCGCTAGACGAGGCAGTAGGTATGGGAACCAGAGAGGAGCAAAAGCGATGCTCCTGAGGCAATCTGGATCTTAACTGATCAATGTGCCTGCTCCAGAGGACACCATCCTCCGTTTGTACCCTGTAAGACCTGGGGCCTGTGATTTGGGTTATCTCAGCAGGAATCCATAATGGTTCACCCATAAGGTTCTTAGCATAAACAGAATCACCCACAGTGAATGTGCGAATTTTGCCAGTGGAATCTAGTGGTGCGTTGGGTGCGTAAGTGGGATGAAGGCGGTCAAGGGAGACCTGAGTTTCCTACCCATCAACAATTCAGCTGGGGACAAATTAGTTGAGGGGTTGGGAGTGATATGCTGAACACTGAGAAGTTTTTCAACTCTCTCAGTGATATCCCCTGGACCCAATTGCTGAAGTTTTTCCTTGGTAAATCGTACCATACGTTCAGCCCGGCCGTTAGCCGAAGGATGCCCAGGGGCTGTCAGGGCATGTCTGATACCCTGTTGTGCTAGATATGATTCAAAAAGGTTGGATGTAAATTGAGGGCCATTGTCAGCCTTGGTGGCTCAGGCTGTTAAATGCCTGCATTTAAGTTCCAGCTGCCTACAATTACTGTAGGCTCGAATCCCACCAGGCTCAAGGTTGACTCAGCCTTCCATCCTCTCGGGGTAGGTAAACTGAGGACCCAAGATTGTTGGGGGCAATAAGCTGACTTTGTAAAAATGCCGCTTAGCAATAAGCAGGCATATACATTGGAATGAAGGCTATTGCTGAGCACACTGGGTTGTATCCCAAAAATTGTAAGCCGCCCTGAGTCTTCGGAGAAGGGCGGCATATAAATGTAATAAAATAAATAATAATAAATAAAACCTTAAAACATCTGAACTACGTAGGTCTCAACGTACACGTAAGAGCCCCACCTATTTAAAAGAATACATTAGATAGGCTGGGGTTTGAGTATGGACTGAACCTAGTGGGGAGGGGTGTTATGTATGCAGGTTTAAAGTCATTGGTTTAGTTTGAACTGTTCTTGTAAAATGTAAGAAATGATTGGTTTAAAAAGTGTGGGAAAACCCTGCACTCTGATTGGCTGGCAACTGTGGCTGCTGGCTATAAGTAGCAGCCGCAGCCCAGCCAAAGTGGGTTCGTTCTGAGCTGTAGTCACTAATAAACAAAGAGCTTGAAGCACTCCGCGTCTGTCTCTTCATGCAAACTTAACACCTTCAATCAGTATTCTGCCAATCAGTGTTCTGTCAATATTCTTCTAATTAACATGTACATATTTTCATATGCATTAACTCCATAAGCAAACCACATTAAGTTTTTTTTCAGTTTCACCATCTATGCCTGCAGCCTTAACATTTTACAGTAACCACACCATATTCATGCTTTCCATATATTTTTAAACTGGATACCACAGGTTTCTAATTTGCATCAGTTCCACTCTTCAACATATATCAGTCTCATATACATCTCTAAAATATTTCTTCCAGCATAACCTCATCTCAGTTTCATCCCAAACGATTGTATTTGTTTTATTCTCACTTTCATTCTTTTTTGCTGGAAGCTCCTTGTTTACCCACTTCATCACTTCCAAAATGATTGCTATCATCATTAAAATTAGTCCACATTTTCTCTACTTTTAATCTTAACAGTTCTATCCACTCCCTTGGACTACAAAACAGTTATCTATCTATATACATTAATGACAACTAGAATTGCCATTGCTTAAGTGTCACTGTCATGTGACATCACACTTTATGGCATCACATAGTGATGGAATTTTTATTTATTTATTTATTTATTATTTGAACTTATATGCCGCCCCATCTCCGAAGACTCGGGGTGGCTTACAACTAAAAACAAGGAACAATAAATACATTAAAAAACAATTAGATTAAATTATAAGTCCAAACATTTATACAATAAATTAAAAATAATTAAAAATAACCCTCCCCAAAGGGTCACAGCCCGGGTTGGTCAAATAACCAGGTCTTCAACTCGGCGGAAGGTGCGGAGGTCAGGGGCCAGGCGGAGCTCCAAAGGCAGTTGATTCCAGAGGTCAGGGGCCGCGACAGAAAAGGCTCGTCGTCGGGGAACCACCAGCCGGCATTGGCCTGCCGACGGGACCCCGAGGAGTCCCTGCCTATGAGCTCGCACAGGGCGATCGGTATTTGACATCGGAAGAAGACGCTCCCTTAAATATTGAGGACCCATGTCGTGAAGGACTTTATATGTTAACACTAAAACCTTGAATCTCACCCGGAGCGCAACCGGCAACCAATGCAGGCCGCGCAGGAGGGGGGTCACATGGGAGAACCGGGTAACTCCCATCACCACCCGCGCCACGGGTTTTTGGTCTCAATTGCTGTCATAAACTAAGCACTACCTGTATACATATTTGGAAATATCCCAGGGGCTACAAAGTTGGGAAACAGACTTAGATTAATTTCAAGATTAGTGCCCCATTATGCTGCTTAAGCATTTTCAAAACCTAATATATGCTCCACCTTTTCCCCCACTAGCTGTTGTTTTCTAAGAACTCACAGGATCAGACCTCCTGGGGGGGGAGTTAACTTTAGGAAAATAGTACCAAACTCTAGTTTCTTAGGAGATAAAGCCCATCTCTAAATATAAAATAACATTCTTAACACATCTAGATTTTTCCACAACATTTCCACAGCTTTTATTATTTCATTTGCATCATTTTTCTTTGGATAGTAACATTTATCATATGAATTTCAATTTCATTTGTCAGCACATTATTTTGAATCCCACACAAATCTTTCCTTCCAACATTGCATTTAATGTCATTAAAAATAATTTCACTATTCTTCATTCCATTTACTTTGCTGGACGTTTCCTATTTATTTGTCTTCACCATTTCTAAAATAATTGTTTATGTCCTTCAAGATGGCTCTGCATTTTTTTCTGTGTGTTCTTGATTTTAACCATTCTTTCTTTTCATTGACTATATTTTTTTGCAATTACTTATCCAAATGAGATTTAAATATCTCTCTCATCTTCATTTTTTTGCAGTTATCATTCTCTTACAAGTACTTTTTCTTCATCCACAGCCTCTTTCTCTTCATTATTTTACCAAACATTAAATTTCATACTTCCTATTAACTTAATTCCATATGTTACTGCAGTATGATTCTTTTTTTCTATTTCAAGCAGCTTCCATATCTTTTCTTATATCCCATTCATTCTGATTCATTTTTGGGAGGGGAAGGTGAATCTTCTATTTTTTTTTTATGCAGGACTTGTTCTCCTTCCTGGATTCATTCTGTTTTCTCTATTCTTTTACTCTTGCTTTTTTTTCCATATTCATTTTCTCCCAAGATCTAATTCTATCTCACATTCAGAACTTCTCATCACTCTTGCACCTTTTAGTAATTCTCTTAATCTTTAATAATACACAATCAAATTAGCAGATCATACAATCTATTCCTTTCCTGTGCCTTATCTATGATGAACAATTTATATGTGATCATCTTCAAAACAAATAGTTCTCTTTCTAAGTAGGTATTGACTGAATTAACTCTTCTCATTCATTCTTGTTTTGAAGAATAATCTTTTCAGTTTTTTGTCTTTTTTTGTTTCTTTTCTACCTTCACATCATGGAGGATTTTTTTTCCTGGATCACCTCACTTCACATCATGGAAGTTTTTTTCCTGGATCCCTTAATCCAGGTTGTGGATCATATTTACAGTTGTCCTCAGAATATATCTCTAGATAGCCAGATGTGATGTTCAGTGATTGAAGTAGGGTGCTAGGGGCCAGATGGATTTGCTTATTGTTATATCAAGCTCCCTGCCATATAGCAACACCCTCCAATGAACTGCTAAACTCTGTCAATGGTTGGTGATGGCGACCATTAATTTTGAGAGATTTCAACTGACCCCTGTTTGGCAGTGAGTTTGAGTTCATTAAGAGTTCCTGTCCATCTGAAACTGTCCCCAATCACAGAAGGCCTAATTCACATAGATGGCCATATGCTAGATCTGTTTTATGTTTTAGGGCAGCTGCAATGTGATCTGAAGGTGGAGAACACAATCATCCTCTGACTGACTTCTCTATGTACTTACAGGCATACGATAAATATTTATCCCCTTTTTGCACAGAAGAATCTTAAGCCAACAGCTACATTTCTTTTGAAGTTTTTTTAAAGAATAGATTTGGGCTCTGCAGGAGTTTGTAGCCTGGATTAACAATTCCAAATATTTGAAGTTTGAGCCTATTGATATAGAGCAGATCTGGGCACTTTATGGCCGCTGGGCCACATCCAGCCCTTTGGCTATCCCCAGCCCATGTGAGGTCAGTGGCAAATTACAAATCAAACGTAAATAAGTATGCCACAAGGGAAGAAGTTGAATCGGGTCCAGCTCTGTGCAGTTGTTGTGCACTTGTTCAGTCTGCTGGCAGCTGCAAGAGGGCAAGGAGAAGAAGTATTTTCCTGCACCTGCGCAGTGGTCATCCCTCACCTGGGGCAGCCTAATGAAATCATTGTGTGAGGGGACCTGAGCCCAGCAACCCACTGCAGCCTGACAGGCAAGTGCCCGAGTGCAACCGGGAGCTAGCAAGCTATATTAAGCAGAATTAAGTTCAGTCTATTGATTCAGTCCCCTAGAACAGTCCCAGTTTCTAATATTAAATAGAAAATTAAAAACAGCCAACGAGCTAAACCCTTGTTTAATACTAGCAGCTGGAGTTAGCAGCTATATTTTAAGAAATGAGCAAAATCAACTTTTAGTTTTCAGACAATGGTCAACCTTTTTGTTTTTGGTAGATTGAATATGCATCTTCTATGTGGCACATGTTAGAACAATTCCCTCCTTTGAAATGTAAATAATCTGTGAATATTTACATTCTTTATACCTAATAAAATATAGCCTATTACTATATTTTTGTGAAGTTGGCATGAAGAGGCAGTAAAAACCAACGCTAGTTTGCTTAGTAGAATCTATGCTCTAATTGGTCACTACAATATCATTTATTTTACTTAACTAAAGAATATATTATCCCTTTAGAAGTCAGACAGTACCAAGAATTGCCATTAGGTAGCAGCAAAGGATACTCTATTTCCTTATTCCTCTCCATTTTCTTACTTTCTCACATAGCTCTGGATTTGCTAATTTCAAAACATGCATGCATATCCACACCCATACAAAAATTGACCCTAATTCAGTTAGTGTAATGTGCAATTCCCCCCCAAAAAAATTCAATTACTGCATTGTGGAGCTTTCCAATATCATTCAGTTGATGTTCACAAGCCTCAGAAATGTGGGATTAACTTTATAAGAGTACCTGTATTCCAACCAGTTGTTCCTACATATGTCATTTGTCGTAATACCTATGCATAACTTTCTATCTTATAACAAACAAAGGAAGAAAATCTACATTTGTCAGACATGGACAAAATAGGAAGTAAATGCTCTATTTTTTGTTAAAGAAATTACAGACACTTATTTCTTTGGAATTGCTATGTTATTTTATCAGTTGTACTTTCCCCTCAATCATCTGTGTGCGTGTGTGCGCATGCGCGTGCATGCATGCGTGCATGTTTGTGTGTTTCCAATGCACACACACACTCATTCAAGTCAGTCTATAAAACAGCAACTAGCCCAAAGTCACTCAGATGACTTTGCACATAAGACAAGACTAGACCTCAAGGCCTCCCAGTTTCCAGCCTGGAACCTTAATCACTACTAAGATGTCTCCTGTGCTGCCCCACCCTCAATTGCTCTCCTCTGATCATGAATTTCACCAGAGACTATGCCATTCAAAAATTACAAGGTATTCTAACACAGTGTTGTGGCCTGCCAGCGGCCAGCAAAGCCTCAGACAGTGAGGAGGTTGGGGAAGAACATGGGTCAGTCCTGGAGTCTGGGGGAGGCTCTGATGAGTGCTCTGCATCGGAGGCAGAGATGGGGCCAGGGCCATCCGATAGTTATCAGCTGCCTTCGGAGGCTGCCAGGAGAAGGGAACAGTTAAGGAACAAGGGTCGACTCGGGAGTAAAGGCACAGGTGGAAGGTGAATGGCCCCTCCCATAGGGAATAAAAAGGAGTGAAAGGGGAATGGTGTTTGCAGGAGACAATTAGTTCGTTTAATTAGTGTGAAGATTTATTTGTGACTCTCAGAGACTCCTTGCCAAGTATTTTCCTGTGTTGCACTTGGAAGCTATCGGCCTGGCAACTCTCCAAGCCTGATAAGGTCTGTGGTTGTAATTCACCCTTGAAAGACTGTTTGCCGGGATTTTGCTGGATGTGAATGATAGGAATTCTTATTAGCCTAATAAAAAGGGGTTTTGTTGGGACAAGGAGTCTGTTTCATGATTTTGTGAAGCCTAGGTCAGAACACACATTGGAAAGTAACTAGCTTGGGGAGACTGCATGACATAAGCTTTTCCCTTTGTATTATTGTCTCTACAACATATGCACTTCAACTACATATTCCCTCAGATAAGATGCTCACTCATTCCGCTGCATAGCAAAATGCATAGTCAGCTTCACTGGATAGCTAATATATTGGAAAGCTAAGCTTTATCCACAACAGATGCATGTAAATATGAATATCCAATGCTTATTTATTTTCAGTATTATCTGTCACTACATTTAGGTTCTTTGGGAGTTGATAATGAGAAGAAAAGAAAGGCCTTAAAGAACTTAAAAATATGTAATTTTTAAGACCAATGTTTAAAACCGAATGCCAGAAGTATGGTGGTTCAATATTTCATAGCCAATACAAGAAATGTGCAATGCCACTGCAACTTTAAATCTTGATAAATCCCCTTTGTCAGCCTCTCCTTCTCATTGAAATGCCAGAGGGAGCAGCAATCAGAGAGGAGATGTTCAATGTGATAGAGGTCAGGACACTGGTGGATCAACGTACAAGGAACACGACCTTGTTTATTTTTTTCTCCAGTATTATTGTTTACAGGGTGCTTTGTTCATGTACCTTGTGGTTCTTAGCTAAAAGATGAAATTACAGCCTAGGATGGTGCACTCAGGCACACATCCAATTTGTGTTTCCATCTCAGAAAACAAAAAGCTTTGGAGGCCCTCAGGCTGCCATTCAAACTTGGAGAGGCTGACATTTTTAACAGCATGAACCAGAGACTGGCAGAGGGAATGATCGAATGCATTTCTAACTTGTCAATCAAAGATCTCACCTCTGCTGTCTTGTAAACAGTTGGGAGCCATCTAAGTACATTCATAAATGGGGACAAGTACATTCAGTTGGGGGGCTGAAGCCATGGCCATAGATTGCTAGCACTTGAAATCAGAGCCTAGTATAATAATCTCAGCACAAATAACTTGTAGATTTTTTTAACAGTGCTGCCACAGCAAATCAGAGTGGACAAAGCTATATAGACTTCAGACAAATAAAGGCCATCTTTTTACTACCCTGATGGATATTCTGCTCGGGGAATACTTCCACTTATATGCAAGAAACATCCTGTATTAATAGAAAACTCTACTTTTTTATCAAAAGATGTCACTTTTATTGCACTAGCTACATGTCAGAACATGACTTGTTTCATTAGTAACAGTAATTTTTTTGCATTATATATGAACAAGAAAATATATGAACAAGAAAAGAAAGGGACAAAATTGTTGCTTGAACGCTTATTGCTTGAGCAAGTTCACTGGAAAAGAAAAAATTAGGTGCACTCCAGAAGAATAAATAGTAAACAGTGTGCTAAAAATACAACTATCCAATAAAAAATTATGGGCAATGATGTAAATAATTTCACAATCAGCAAGGATTAAGCAGCCCTAGATGCTGCAACTACTACAATAATATGAGAAAAGTCTACTGATACTCTTCATGCCCTTAGCATGTATTAAAAGAAAATCTTAATCCCTGAGAGTATCTATGCTGAATTATTGAAAAAAATCTTATTTTTAAGAGAGCAAGACAAAGGGTATATGACTAGAGGGTCAGAAGAAATAAAAATGCTTTTTAATTCATCTCTAAAACTTCTTATTCACAACCACATTCAAAATAAGCCAAGAGAACAAAACTCAATCTCGGGCATTTCCAATAAATAAATTCATTCCTGTCCTGGTAAAATTGCATTTCCCCCCCTAAAAACTGATAATTTGAAGCTATCAAATCGAAAAGGAATTTTGCAAATTTTACTTCTATGTTTCTGAAATGCTCAGGGATTGTTATTTGTATGGTGGTATCACTTTGCCATCTTGTTCAAAATCCTAAGAAAACTTGTTTGAGCAACAGATAACTGCAAAAGGGTCCAAAAAGCAGGTATAAGCCATCAGCATCTTTTCATAAATTAAGCTGAATAAAGGGCCTTGGTGGTGCAGGCTGTTAATAGCCTAGCACTTAGTTCCAGCTGCCTATTGCAGGCTCGAATCCCACCAGGCTCAAGGTTGACTCAACCTTCCATCCTCTCGGGGTAGGTAAACTGAGGACCCAAGATTGTTGGGGGCAATAAGCTGACTTTGTAAAAATGCCGCTTAATAATAAGCAGGCATATACAATGGAATGAAGGCTATTGCTGAGTGCATTGGGTTGTATCCCAAAAATTGTAAGCCGCCCTGAGTCTCCGGAGAAGGGCGGGATATAAATATGAATTTTAAAAAAAGTTAAATATAAAGTGTTCTCATCCAAGTATGCAAAAAATAAGACTTTAAACAGATATAATTTCTGTCGACCTGCCATCATTTATGACTTAACTTTAATGTTATTCTAATGTAAGCCTCCCAGAGTCATCTCACAGTGAAATGGGCAGTAAATAAGTTTAATAAATAATAATGATAATAACAATAACTCAAGTATTTGCACTACCTAAATGGCAAGCTCAATTCCACCAAAATTTTAAAGATATCTTACTTACTCCAGGAACAAAACTACAAAATCTTATGTCCCTAGTCCCTGCATTCCCAGAATCTGTTACCTTTTTTAGAATCTTTTGTAGCTATCCTTGAATCCAGTGCTCAGTATAACTAGAAAACTAAGTGGGTGCTGGGCTTCTATTACAGCAACTGGTAATCTTCCTAATACAAGAGAGTTAAGATATCTCTGTCACTTTTGTTGCATACATATAACATATTGAGCAAGCAACATTATGCAGAGCAACAAAAATGTAACAAATAAGACAAAAAAGTTATATTAGATATAGACTTAGACCACGCATTGATCATTATAATGAAATATGGTAACACTTCACTGAAATATTTGCATAAACTTTCTATATACAGTGTTTGAAGATGTATTTGAAATGCCCAAATATTTGTTTCATTTCCCTTTTGCTTTCCCCACCTCAATTCTTTTAACTAATTTAAGGCAGGCATACTTATTTGTATGAAACACTTGTGAAATAAAGAATCTTCTCCTAAATCACATCATTGTCCACAAAATTCACATAAAGATTCCTAACATGAAATTACCACAAACCTGTCCATTACAATTTTCATACATACCCACAACACAGATGATACCAATCTATACTCACTAGCATATATTTCATTTTTTTTCATTGAGAATTAAGCCTATCCTTGTAAAGGGTAAGGTACTGTATATAAACAGAGGTCAAACCCTTCCAGCACTAATGATATTTACCTAGTCAGTTAATAAAATTTCTATAAGCAAACAACCAAGCTCAGAGAACACCAAGGTCTTTACAATTCAGCCATGGGCTACACATATTCTCTTCTATTAATCCTTTATATTTGTAATCTTTTTAACCTTAAGCTTCTCAAGTGCTCTTCAGCTTATATTTTATCTCTTAGAGATAAAATATAAGCTGAAGATATACATTGAATATCTACCTTACAAAGATCATTTATAGAAATTAAAAAGATACAAATCGTTTAATCTATTAAAAATCCTTTATAAAAAAGAGGTATTGAATACAAATAATTAATGCTGTCACAAATTGCCAATCAACTTTCTAAAACTAGAATCCAGACACAAATACCATCTTGAATTTATTCAATCTTTACAAATCAAGGCAGAAATATATGAAGATAATTAAATTCTAGCCTGTATTTCTCCATATTGAGGAAAAAAAAGATAAAATGTCCCTATTTCTTTAATTTTATTGATAGATATTAATTTTATGTAATAGAAAAACAATGCAAATTTAAGAAAAAGAAAAAAGAGCAAAGAAAAATGGTGAATAGATTTTATTTATTTGTTTATTTATTTATTTGATAAATGTATACAACCCCCCCCATCTTACCTCAAGGTAACTAAATAAAGAAAAGAAACAGAAAAGAAAAATAAAGTATAATGAAGTGGCTTCTGATCATCTTTACAGCAGTTACAAATCCTCCCACTTTAAGGTTGCGTCATGATTCTTCCTATATTTTATCCTTTCCAGTCATCAATCCTATAAATCACCAGTTCATTTTTTTCCCATTTTCAGAAAAAAAGGTCCAGAAAGGGTTTTCAGTCACTAATAAATGTACTTGTCTTTTCCCTAATCAAACAAGTCAATTTTGCCATTACAGTTACCATATACAACACCAATTTTGCATGAGACTTATTAATTCCCTATTACTGAAAGTTGTGCCAGATAGCCAAGTAAATGAGCAGACATCTTAAAGTCTATCAGTACTGAATACTAACTCAACTATAGGAGCTCCCATGGAATGATCTAAGATGTGTCAGCATTATTTTCACATCACTCAAGGCAAGAAGCCAGATTTAAAATTAAATCAAATCATGTGTTCTTGGCCACAATCTATGGACTTACCCAACTAACTGTCACAATGATTCATGAATGTCAGAAACATGATGAAGCAGCTGTTCCACGAGGTTTCCCCAGGTACTGATGGCACAGGTTTCTGTTACCACAAATTTATTTAATGTTCTGATACATCATATCTCACATATTTCTCTTGGAAGCCAACATAGAATCATTCAGATTTTCTCACTTTCATTTGTAGCTTATAATTTATGCTTGTAACTCTCCTAAAATAATAATTTCATTGCACAGCCTTATATTTAATTCAGTGGTTTTAAAACCAAAAACTAGGATTGAGAAAGGAAATCAAGAGTGTCATTTTGCCTTATTAATTAAAAACTAAGGAGGAGTGAAAATGCCCAAGATCAATTAAAGACTATGGGAAAATTAAGACTAACTTGTGGGAAACTGCCTTTTTTTTAGACACATATTATTTAATCTTGTTTTGCAATAAATGTAAAAATAACCTCAATTACTTCTGAATTTTTCAATTTTGTGTCTCTTGGGTAGACAGATTCTTATAACAAACAGTTATAAGAGGAATCTCTTTCATATACATACCTGAATACATATATCTACCTCCGGGTGCGATTCAGGGTTCTGGCGTTAACATTCAAAGTCCTTCATGGCATGGGTCCGGGGTACTTGTGGGAGTGTCTCCTGCCGATATCAAATACCGATCGCCCTGTGCGTGCACACAGGCTGGGACTCCTCGGGATGCCATCCGCACAACAATGTCGGCTGGCGGTGCCCCGGGGAAGGGCCTATTCTGTAGCGGCTCCCGCCTTATGGAATCAACTACCCGTTGAGCTCCCGTTGGCTCCCGATCTCTCCTCTTTCCAGCGCAATCTAAAAACCTGGTTATTTTTACAAGGCTGGGCTGGACTGACCTCCTGGGGGGGAGGGGGGATTTTTAATTGGATTTTTATTGGGTTTTTATTATTATTTGGCTTATTAGATTTAATTTCTTTTTAAACTATTGCGTTATGTTTTATTTGTGAGCCGCCCTGAGTCCTTTCAGAGAATGGCGGCATACAAGTCAAATAAAATAATAATAAATAATAATAATCTTTCAAAATGAGAAAATAGAAGAAAATGATATATAAATTGATATATAACACATATCAATACTTCCTATTGATATACATTACATATAGTACAAAGACTCCTCAATCTACAACCATTCATTTTTTGACCATTTGAAAGTTACACTGGCCCTGAAAAAAGCTATTTAAAACTGGTCCTTGCACTTGCAACTCCACAGCATCTGCATGGTGGTGTGATCAAAATTCAGGAGCTTGATAACCAGCATGTATTTACAATAGCTGCAGAATCCCAAGGTCCTGTGATCACCATTTGCAACCTTCCAGTCAGCTTTCAACAAGCAAAATCAATGGGGGGAAGCTGAATTTTATTAACAACACCATGATTCGTTTAACAACTGCAGTGATTCGCTTAACAGCTGTGGCAAAAAAAAGTTGTAAAATTGGGCACAACTCACTTAACAGCAACCTTGCTTAGCAATAGAAACTCTGCTTCCAATTGTGGTCATAAACTGAGGTAAGCTGTATTGTACAACTCCAGCTAAACACAAATACACATATTCCCAGGCTTACCATCATTCATTCAGTGATTAAATTACAGATTGAGAAATATGAATCACAACTGATACCTTAAGTTTTGGCTGTTGCAGCAACTCCATGGTCACGTGATCAAAATGTGGTGCTTGTCAGCACTTACAACCACAGGCGTGTTGTAACTCCACCCACCTATGCCCTTTTTATGAGGTATACCCACCCTGGCTGCTTATACTTTGAAAAAGAAATACTAAAGACAGCACTTCAACACCCACTTTTGCCAGTTTCCTGGGTGGGGCTGGAGCTGGCTAAGGGGGGAAAAAAAGATAGGCAAACCCTTAAAATGCTCCTCTGTCAAGCCCGAAATTGACATAAGTGTAGCCATTTTAGTTAGGCTTAGTATATATTCTTTTTCTTACTCTCTCTGTGGCAGCCATGTGGGGGAAGGGTTTCGGGCTTGCCACATTCCTAAAGAAGGAGGAGTGGAGATAGAGTTGTTTAGGCTAGGTATTCTTCTTCCCATGGGAAAATGAGCTGTCCATGCTCAGGCCCCTTGAGGTGGAGATTTATGACATCAAGCAATGTTGAATTACTTCGACTGGAAAATGTGACTTTTGGGGGTTGTTTCTAACTTCTAATATTGTGGGGTAATTCCGGGTTGTGTCCGATCTGGAATTACCAGGGACTTTGCCAATTTGACGCTTTCCTAAATAAAAGAAATTGTCTTGGAAGATGGACTTTGTTTTATTCTTTTTAAATGGATTTCATCACTTGGAAACCTGACATCCTCTTCACTTCATTGCAATCTTCTACTCCTTATGCAATTGGGACTTTCATTCCTGGCAACCAAGGAATTTGCATGGAAACCACTAAAGAGATTGCTACAGTTGATCTCTTGATTCCACAGGAGACCTGCTTGGTGCTTTTAACCTTCAGGGAGTCAAACCAAAGCCAAGAAGAAGTCAGCTGTTGCACTCAATCGCTCTTTTCTTAGCTGCTGGTCAGAGACAACCATTGGATTCTTCCCTTCTTGCAGGAAAGTGTTCAGGTGCTATCCATTGGGAGTTTTGCTGGAAAGGGGCATTTCCTTGCAAAGCACGTGGTTGCCAAGGCATTTGGCATTCATTACCCACAGGACTGCTGCTTTATGCACCACTGTGGAGGCTTCCCAGGCATTTGGCCCTTTATGGGAAGAGTATGGCTGCTTTGTGCTGCACCCTGGAGCTTCCTAAGTATTGACACTTCCAGGCATCATGCTGCTGGGCTAGGCTGGGACTGAAGCTTCTAGGGTTGGCCTGGCTTATTTTCAAAGCTTTCCTCTGCTCTCATCACACTATAGCATACCCACTTGCATGCAGCCTGCCAGGGCCTCCCACTACCCCTGAGGCACTCCTTGGTTCTTTATCTGGGACTCCATCCACTTAATGATCCACAATTCTCACTTAAGAACAGCAAGAGGGAATTGCTGGGATTGTGATGCTGGGATTGTCAGGTGACACCTCACTTAACAACTGCTAGTCCCAATGGTGATCCTAAATTGAGGACTATCTAAAAGATCAATTTGTAAATTACAATGTTTGTCTGCTCATTACAATATCACTTAATAAAGTCTTGATCTTCTGAATAGTATAATTTGTCCTGAAAGGTCTGTCATTTTTGTATAAATTTCACCTGAATATCATATGAGTCTTATTTGCAGAGTCTCTTGAATTTCACATAACAGGAAGATAAAAACCCATGATCACAAAAATGCCATGGTAGAAATATGTTTCCCAACAATGCTTGCACTTTAGTAAGCACTGATAAGGTTGATCTTTTGATAAATAGCAAATATCTTACAATATTTATATACACTGATTGGATATCATGTGTTCAATGTATACTTCAGAAGTCAAGAAAATATAAATCTCCCACCATATTGTATTTTGTTATTGTTATGATTGTTAAGGTTGTGTTAGTACTGTTTTTATGATTTATATACTTTGGATTCAAGGGTAGAATAAAAATTAAGATGAATAAAAAATGCTCTATTTTCATTTTTGCACTTTGTTTATAATAAATTTGGTTAGGGATTAAAGAACAAATTCAGACCGTGTATATCTCAATAGATTTTTATAGACTTAAGATAGACTTGGGCTATCATATCTGACCTGCAAAACTCCACATAACCACATGATGACAGCAAACATCAGATAACGCTTTGTTATCATCTAGTGCATATATGGTTTCTTATATTCCATATATATTTCCATTTTAATGACAATAAAAGAAACTGTAATCCAAGATATCAGTACGTTTGGAAGCTCCAGGTTGGAGAAGAGTGCTTTAACCTAGCTGAAAATGATTATGTGAAAAAGCCATATAATTGAACAGTGGGATAAATTGAAAGTCTGAAATATCTAGGAGCTGCAAACCAAGATTTTAAAAGTTAATGTGAGGTCTGGTTTTTTATTTCCTCAAAGAATTATTGCCAGATAGAAATAAAGTTTTTACATAGAATAAGAATTACATAGAAATAAAGTACAAGGTAAACTAGTAACTTAGGTTTTTTTAAGCTTTGTTTCAATTTCAATCTCAGGAAAGGCAAAAGCCATCCTCCAGAAATGTTCCCTTGATTCTGTGTGCAGTAGGGGTGTAAATAGAATAGGGATAGACAGAAGGGAGAGAAGTAAAATATTCCAGAACTTATGACAATTAAGCTTATCTGTCTACCTTCTTCCATTATCAATACACCGCTAGGAAAGCAAGAATAACAGCACAAGCCAGAAATCAGACAGCTTGAATATGAAGTACCAATTCTTATCATATTTATGTTCTAATTTAAATATCAAATGGCTTCCTGTCCTCTTCAGAAGAGGAAAACCAGGCCAATTGTTCTAAACTATACCTAATTTGCAAGGGTCAGCACTGCTGTATCTTCTTATGTGATCTTAGCAAAAATATTCCTATCTGAACCATCCATCTTTCTGTGTTTGTGGCCAACTCTGGATATGTGCAACATGAATAGCTGGAATGACATACTTGTAAAAGCACTAGCACTAGCAGCACTCATAACAATGATGAAAGAAGTTATGAAAACGACCAGGAGCACAAACCTCAGACACCCAGAGAGAGACAGAGTGAGAAAGTACCTGGAAACTTGTGAGTGTGCCAGTCCCTGGGTTATACAGGCATCGCAGTGAGGGCATGCTGTCCGCCAGGCTGGAGCAGCCCAGCCAAAGAGACCGGGGCATAGAACACTGCAGAGAAAGGACAACTATGAGATGGGACTGTATGAAACAGGATGGTACAGAATATAGGAAATTCTATGTCTGTACAGGTAGTCATCGACATATGACCACAATTGGGACAGGAATTTCTGACATTAGTTGCTGCAGTCATAAGTCAGTCAGACCTAATTTTAAATAATGGTCATTAAATCACAACCCCGTGACTGCAGGAGACTGCAACCAGTCATGATGCAAGCCAGTTTATCCAACACCTGAATTACAATCACATGACCATGGTGAGTGTGCAATGATCGTAAGTGTGACTATAGGTCATAAGTCACTTTTTCCAAGGCTGTCGTAAATTTGAACCAAGTTAAATAATCAGTCATAAGTTGAGGACTACCTGTAACTTAAGTTCTTAGCAAAATTACAAGTTAGTGTTAAGAAACTGTAAAAGCTTCCACACAGCCACACATTGGTGACCTGTATGTTCCCCTTAGAGAAAAGCAGAAAGGAGGGCAAGGTAGGAAATACCACACTACTTGCACACACAAATAAGGCTAATTAAATTTCTCATTAACATTTCATACTATTTTGTTTGCAAATGTATTCTAATTCAAAAGAGTCAATTCAATGCTTTTAGTGGAACTGAATTACTTGTTCTTTTAACCCATTAACCAACTAATTAAAGCAAATATTATAAAACCTAGCGTAAGTATAATCAAGCTAATTCACTGATTTTTTCCTTCATAGAAGTTCACCTGGCCCTTTCCCTGTGCATCTTAATCATGGCTAGTTTTCATCTTGGCAATGTCTTAACTATTGTTAATATTTATCATCTATTTCTACTCAAGGGTTGAGACAGATTAGCAGTAAATAAAGTTAACATTTGTATCAATATACTGGAAATTGAGACCAGAGATAGCATGGTCCAAAAAGTTGAAGGCTGGATAAGTTTTCTCTTCCATTCATAACAATATACTTAGGTTAAACTAGTTACCAGTATAAAAGCACCTGATAAATTTTAAGATGAACCTACCCATTACATTACACCAACCTTAGATATTTCCATCTCTATGATACTCCTGTACACACCTGAATTGTTACAAAAACTTGACTACTTGGCCATAACTAAAAGGCGGGCCTGTTACCTGGTTTGTACACCACAGCATGCAATAATTTGATTATCTTCTGCTTTGAACTCTACCCTCTCTATGCATTCAGTTACCATGAATTATAGAATATGTTTATAATTAGCACAAGTGTGAATTCAGACAAATGTAATTCATTCAGCAAACTAGATGTACTACAAAACTTAAACTCAGCTTCAGTCCTCTCCTATTCATCTAGCACTTAGACTTATATACCGCTTTACAGTGTTTTACAGGCCTAAGCAGATAACAACAGATAATAGATAATCAGAGTTGGAAGGGACCTTGTAGGTCATCTAGTGCAACCCCCCCAAGCAGGAGACCCTACACCATTTCTGACAAATGGCAGTCCAATCTCTTCTTGATGGTCTCAAGTGATGACGCTCCCACAACTTCTGAGGACAAGCTGTTCCATTAGTCGATTGTTCTCACTGTCAGAAAGTTTCTCCTTATTTCCAGGTTAAATCTCTCCTTGTTTAGTTTCCATCCATTACTCCTTGCCTGGCCTACAGGCGCTTTAGAAAATAGCTTGACCCTTTCCTCTCTGTGGCAGCCCCTCTGTAAAGCGGTTTACAGAGTCAGCCTATTGCCCCCAACAATCTGGGTCCTCATTTTAATGACCTTGGAAGGATGGAAGGCTGAGTCAACCTTGAGCCAGTCAGGATCAAACTCCTGGAGTGAGCAGAGAGCCCTGCAGTACTGTCTTGTAACCACTGCACCACAACAGCTCTTAGCACCCATATGGATGAAAAGGGGATTTTAAAAAAATTATCATAATATGCAAAAGTAAAAAGCAGGAATATTAGTCATGTTCACCATTACACATAAAAATGGAATAATAATATAATAAAATGAAAAGGAAGAAAAAATGAATTAGAGACTTTGAAGAAATATATAACACCTTTACTATTTAACATGCTTTGTGAAAAATTCCTCAGCAAAAGTTATTTGTCCTAATAAATTTTGTAATAATTTAGCTATGGCAGTTTACAAAAGCAATCAAATGAAGGTCATAGTGCAGCATCATGAATAAACCAGAGTTTTAGTCAAATCTGACTTGGTGTTTCGTGCAAATTTAACTAACTAAAAATCCTATTTGCTCTGCCTCTGGAATAGGTAATTTCTAGCATGCAATTATTTTGCATAAGGAATGGAAGAACATTGTTTGAAATTTGGTCACTCTTTAAAAAGTAGGAGAGCTATGTTAATCTGATACCAAAAAATCAAGAGTCTGGTAGCACCTTTTTTAATCAACCATTTTTATTTTTATTTTTTTAAATAAGGTTTTACCATTTTATTCATCTGATAAAATGAAGTGCAGACTACTAAATTTGTTAGTGAAATAAAAAATATTATCAGCCTCTTTATTTTTGGGTCTTTAGCAAGTAGCATTGAAAGGTCACAGTATCTATCAAGCCCCATTTCCATGATTATCCCCTTCTTCCTTTTTCTAAATACTATGTTGTCCACTATATTTTTCAGTTGTGTCTGAAATTGCCACTCCCTAAAAGCATCTCCTTGTTTCTCCCTATCTTTTTTGATATTTGTCCTACAGCCCTGCTCTTGGTAACCCTTTGTCTCTGACTTTATTTCAGCATCTTTTGGGGAGCAGCATCTTTTTTATAAATAGTTCCACACTGAGAACCATTTTTAAATAATTTTAAAGAATCTTTTTTTCATCCCACTCATCATCTCACTTTCAGCAAAAGACCTGTGTCACAATTTTAATGCAAAAATGGGAAATACGTCTAATGAATTTATACTCATAAAATTGTTGTCAGAAAAAATATTTTAATTAATACTCCAGTCTCATTTTCCTTCACTTCTCTGCCACTTCACTACTATAGTTTGGTCTCTTGTATGAGCTCCTATGCTCTAGACCAGGTCTGTCGAATTCCTGGCCTGTTGGCCGGATTCATCACATGCTCACACCCAGTTTAGCAAAGGGGGAAAGTGTCCCGATACATCACACGCTGCAGCTATGACGACATGAGTTTGACATCCCTGCTCTAGATTCAATACTGAATAGATTTCATGTCTGTGACAGCTCCATCCAATTGGATCCTCCCAGATAGATCAATTGAGTACCAAAACATTAATATAAGGCAGTTTTGATCCCAGCAATTTGTTCTGAGTAGTAAAACAAAAGCTGTTTTTTTTTCATTAAAAAAAATCCTTGCCTCTGAAACATTTCAATCCATAGTTTTATTTCATGACCATCAGAATTCCCCCCGAGACTGATCTCCATGTACCTTAGAATGGACACAAATTCCAATGACTGCTGCAAGCTTTCTCCTTCCCTTCTTCTGTTTTCCCTCTCTGCTGAAATCCCGTTGGATTTACTTCTAAGGACTTATACAGCTTGTCATTTTTTATCCTATAACTTTTTCTATCTATTTAATCTACTTCTCCAAAAGTATTCTGATATTTGACTTAAGCTCTCCTTGGTGCTCTGTCTATTCAATTCCGAACATCTCACACTTCTTTCCAATATCTGTGCACTTCATTGTTTCTTTCTACTTATGTTCTCCAAACAGCTAAACAGGCACAAATCTCTGGTTTTCTCCTTGATTCTTCTGTTCCCTCTGCCCTTGCTGAACCAGTCAGAAAATGATTTCTAAACATTCTAAAATATGATTCCTCTTTTAGTTCATTCTCCAAACATTTAAAACAATGGATTGGTCCATGCCCTGCACATTTTACTCTTCCTTTGCATTCATTCACCCTTCTCCAGCATTCTGTTATCAAAATCACATACATATTCTGACCACATAATATCCTTCCTTAATTCTAAATACTGGTATTTTTTTCATTTCCAAATCCTACATCAATTTCTTCAGTTTTGTATTTCTCCTTTGCCTGGTCTCTTTACTGTTAAATCTTCTTCAGCTACCTGAACATTTCTTATTCATACCACAGTGCCTTTTCTCCTGTTAGTTATCTAAACAATTATCTCTCAGACTAATCCCCACTTTAGTTCCTCCAAATTTATCCTAAAAACCTATGTTCTTTAACAGTTTCTATATCCTTATTTCCTCTTTAAGTGGTTTTGGCTGGGAAGATAATAATTAAACTAATGAAGTGGCCTCTAGATTACCAAAGTTCATGCTGTAATACATTTTTCATCAATAGCCTACTATAGCTAACTCTAAATTAGTGCAAATGTAATGTAAACTGTGGGTAATCTAGATTCCTTTGAACATCTATCTATCACATTTGCCTGAAACATACTCCCAGAAACCAGTCTATGGAAACTAACAAATAATTTTGACATCATAAATAAAATCCTAAAAAACACTAAAGAGCCTTAAAACTTCCTAATACATTTTATAAAGCTTTTGTTTTATATATCACGTGCAAAAAAACAACATACAGAAAATTCACAATTATAAAATAATAAATACTTAGAAGGCTTGAATGTAGAAATAAAGGTTTAAACTCTTCTTCAAACAAGAAGAATTAAAACAAGCCAGAGATTAAGTAATCCACATTTCTAAGGGGAATTAGAAAGGGGGGAAAGCCCAAAGAAAAGCCTTGCTCTAGCTCATGTGTGTCAAGCTCAATTGTGTCACGTGATGTCACATGACATATCACAACTTTTTTTGCCTTTGCAGAGCTGGGGTGGGTGTGGCCTGCACTCGATGCATCCGGTCTGCAGACAGCCAGTTTGACACCCCTGCTCCAGCTGATTTGAAGCAGCCCTCCAACATTCAGGACACCACCTGCAAAAAAAATCCTCAGAAAACTATCAAGACTATCAAGACAAGGTTCACAATTTAGACGGGAAGAGGTTCCTTCAGGTAGGCAGGATGTAAACTATTTAGGAATTTCAATGCTAATAAAAGCACTTAGAATTTAATATGGAATTCTACTTTCTAATCTGCAATATTTGTTCCTGCAAATGCTGTGGTCGTAAGTGTGAACCCATTATTCTGAATGAGCGTTTTATGCCAGAAATTGGTGGAAATTCTAGAAACTGGAAAACAGTGTCACACATCATAGTCACATTACCACAGGACATTGCAATTGGTCATAAAGGCAAGCCAGTGGCTAAGCAGCCAAAATATGGTTGCATGGCCATGGAGGAGGTATGGCATCACATTTTATGATGACCAGAAGTGCATTACATTACACTCGTTTTGGGTCCTTCATAAGTGACCAATCATGGATTACCCATAGCACCAAAGGACTCCAACCAGAAGTCTTTCTTGACAGCATCTGACCTTATGCCAATTGGTGTATTTTCCTTAGCAAGAAGTCTACTCATACTCCCATTTTACTGTATTCTAACCTTGTCTCTTTTAAAATCTTTGCATTATGGGATAAACTGTCCATTGCAATAAATCAGTAATAATCTTTTAGATTTTCCAAATTGTTATGTGCCAGATGTCTCAAAATATCATTTAGACATCTTCCATATACAGGCCTTCCCATAGGTTCCCAATTTTCCCAACCAAACATATGGTTGTGGGGATGATAAAAGCTGTAGCTTCAGCTCATTTGAAAGATAATTAAACACATTTATGGTTCCAATTCTAAATACACTTCCTAATGTGTATCTAGGAGTGGAACCATAAATGTGCTTAACTCTAGAGAACTTACCATGCTGAATAAAACAGCTAACTTCAGAATAAGTACAGAAAAAACTGCTGATTAGATACAATAACAAGAAACAATATAATAAGTATAAATGTTAACTAACTTTGCTATTTAAATCCAATATAACAGAGAAACAAAGCAATGGTTAAATCACTTTATCTATGAAATCTGAGGAAAATATACTTAAGCTATAAATTAATGAGCTGTTTTACAAGAAGCTGTGTTTATCTTTCATAGTTTTGATGCTCCCATTCCCATCTTTATTTTTGGAGGAAAACAAAGATTTTAGTTCAAAAATTCTCAATGTGAAATATTGTATTTTAATTTGAAAAGGAAAAAGGGAAAAATCCAGAAATTATTAAAGGGCTCAGATAAACACTGATAAACTGACATAGGAAAAATAAATAGTCCTATCCAGTGTTCATACAAAGAATTCCTTTTTATTCTATACTGGTCTCTGTGGTAACAACAGGGTGCCTGTATTGTTGTTATAACTGCTTTTGCCTTTATAGAAGGACAAAGGTTAATTGCTTTTCTGGAGGTCACCCAGCAAACCAACATTGGAGTCAAAAAATTGGACCCAAACTTCCTTATTCCAAGGCATTATTTAACTATTTCTTTGCAGTTATTTCTTGTACATACAGCATGCTTTGGAATCCACCCAGAGTCTCAAATCCAATAGGATTGACAATTCCCTTAATCCCAGCATGGAAAAGAAAGTAGCATAAAAATAAATTCAGCAGTGGGGTTTTGAATCATGCCTTGGTAAACTACCTGCTGTATGATTGATTCCATAAACTCAAACATAGACTGACAACAGTTACTTTATTGCAAGCACACCATTCCATACACATTTGAATGACAATCAGAAATTTCACAGAAAAGCCATAACCTGGCCATAATATTTCGAGAAAAACCTCTCTTTCCATAAATACTAGAACTACTTAGGGCTTCCAAGTGTAAAAACAGTGGAGTTCTGAATAATTACAGATTACATCTTTTCTCCACATAATTTTTCTTAACACATTCCATAACTAGTGAAATTTAGGAACAAACTTTAAATATAGTGCATTATCTAACTAATCCAATCTAGAAATCTTTGACATGCATTTTACTGGATTTATCTTTAACCCCCAGAATCAATTGTCAAGATAAGTGCTGTTCCCCCACCTTATTTGGACTGAACTTCAATTATTTCCAATCATTTCATCTAAAGCAACTTTCAAGCTCTTGTTAAGGGCATCCTCTTCCTCACTGAAACTCCAATGGAAGATAAAATAAAGCTGTGCATCAGCAGCTATATAAAACCACAAACAATGTTTTGCATAGAGGTTAAGCAGCCCAAGTGATAACAACTTATGAAATTTCTCTTATCATCAAATTCTGGACATTTTACTTCTTAAACAGTATCAATTAAATAATTCATAGGGAAAAACAAGAAAAGGCTCCCAACAAAGAAGCTTGCAGTCTAAATCCAAGAGCTGAGAGGGATGCATTGCATGAACTGCATGAACTGCATTGGTTGCCGGTTGCCCTCCAGGTGAGATTCAAGGTGCTGGTACTTACCTATAAAGCCCTACATGGCTTAGGTCCGGGGTATTTGCAGGAGCATCTCCTGCCAGCAACATCTGCCCATCGCCCTGTGCGCTCCCACAGACAGGGCCTCCTTGGGGTGCCGTCGGCTAGACAGTGTCAGCTGGCGACCCCCAGGGGCAGGGCCTTCTTGGTGGGAGTGCCGACCCTGTGGAATCAGTTACCTCTGGAGCTTCGGTTGACCCCTGACCTTCGTTCCTTCCGCCGCGACCTGAAGACGTGCTTTTTCAACAGGCCAGCCTGGATTGAGGGGTGGGTTTTTTATGGATTTTATCTGTAGTTTCGTTGGGGTTTTAGATATTTGTTTGCGTTCTCTATTTAATATCTTTTAATAATTTTTAAATTTTGTATTCTGTGTTTTTATTGTTGTGAGCCGCCCTGAGTCCTTCGGGAGATAGGGCGGCATACAAATCCAAACAAACAAACAAATAAATAAATAAATGGATGGGACGAGGGACACAACAAATGTGAAATAAAGGGAACAGTTACTACTCTTAAGGCCTCATAGAGAATTGTTATTGTTCTCAGCATTTGGTGTTGCCTTTAGCCTGAAATGATAGGAAGTTCAACTAGACTTTTTTTTCCCCTAGTACTACGTTTTTTCCTGATTAAACTAATTATCCCTGTGGAAGTATTTCCCAGGCATGCACATATGCACCCAAAAGATTTCAGAAGGGCCTAGAAGCAGACGGGCTTAGCCTGCAAATGGCTGCTTTGAGAAACACTTCACTGAATAATTTGCATAGGCCCAAGAAGCACATTTCTGCCTACCTTCTAATAGGGGCGGGGCCTTTCTCAAGCATGCTTCATATGAAATTGTCGCTATTACTTATGAAATAAAAGAGAAAAGAGGATAAGTGGTTATAAACTTTTATGGAAATATTCACTACAAAATATATTATGGATTTTTATCTAATTCTTCAGTTGACTCACAACTACATTTAATAATCCTTCTGATAATTCTTGTTTAACTGATAGTATAAAGTTGTGGTTATTTTTACAGTCAGTGAGTGCTCACAATATCTAATTAAAAACAACTAAACTCTAGCCCTACCAGATTGTCTTAACCAAATTACAATCCTTTAGTTCCGCATTTGCTGAATAAAATGACAGTGTATCATCTACTGAATAAAATATTGCAAAAAAATATTAAAAAGCAACATTGTACATCACATTCTTTAAAAAAAACATAATCTAGTTACTGTATAATTGGAGACTTCTATGGACATATCTGTCTAAACAGGTATTTTAAAAATGTGACATACTACCATGCTCAAAGTTGTGCAAGTAAATGGGATTCATTTACTCAAAACTGCCAGTTTTATTATCTTTAAGTAGTGAAAAAATCCTCCAAGTACAATATGCAGATTTGGTGACCTGTGGAAAGTATACAGGTAGCTCATTTAGCTACCACAACTAAGATTGGCAACTCGGTTGTTAAGTGAAGCTGTCACTAAGTGTTACTGCAACTATGCTTATGGTCTTACTTCAGCTTTTCCTTGCTTTACAGACCTGCATGTGAGGAGTGGTCATCAGGTTACTTTTTTTTTTTCAAACACTAAGTGTGAGGGAGAGTGATGTAATTTTAACTGAAGGGGGAAAGGACAGAGAAATGGAGGAAACAGAGGGAACCGGTGGTACAAAATTGATCTGCTAACTGGAGGGATAATATGCAGAGACCATTGAATTATGCCATGCTGGAAAAGTCGGGCATCAAAGATGGCAGAGATGTGGAAAAGGAGAGTAACTTCCAGAGAAGCATGGTGATCTGAGAAGCCACAACTGGAAGAGAAGCTGGAAGCCCAGATTTGTTCTCTTTGCATCCCAGACTGGGATCCAAAGAAGAGGACTGAGAAAGACTGAGCACACTCATGCATACAAAGACAGAAGGAGATATATAGATGGGAGTAATTAAAATCAAAACTGGGGGGGAGAATGTCAGCAAGGGCAGGCAACGGGTGAAAGCAACTGCTCAGCTAGTGGGTAAGAGTTGAGTAAATGAAGAGAGTTTTGAATGGGAGGAAGGAATAAATGAACAGATTAAATGTTATTGGAAATTGTACAAGACACTTCCCAGGGAAGCAATACCAGACTAAGATGGCCTTACTTTTAGTGGAGCTGACAATCAAGGTGGAAACTGGCTCCCCAAGTTCTTCCCCAGATAAAAGGAGAGGACTCGAAGTGCTTCTTACAGATGCTCCTATGATGAGCAGTTTCCAGAGGATTTTAGAGCTCTGGGAGTTGGAAGAGACAGTTTTGCCCAAGCCACAGTTCAGAGCCTTTCAAAAGGACACCGAGTTAGTCCAATAACCTTCTTCTTCGCTTTTATTGGAAACTGCAAATGTAACCTGCTTTTTGGACATTAAGAACCTCTAAAAGGACAAGTTTTATTACAATGGGTAATATTCTTCCAACCTGCAGCAAAAGAAGATTTATGTATGTTTAAAACTTACAGGAAAATGTTTCTTAGAAATAAGCAGTGAAAGAGTGACTAGAATGTTGATTCCGGAAAGTTTTTAAAATGGACTACAGGGCCAGATTGATTAGAAACAAGGTTTTTGAAAAGTTATAAGAATACTTCCTGCCCAATAGATATGAAGATTTAAGTGGTTTTTTTTTGTTTTTTGTTTTTTTTATAATTCATATTTATATCCCGCCCTTCTCTGGAGACTCAGGGTGGCTTACAATTTTTGGTGCACAACCCAATGCGCTCAGCAATAGCCTTCATTCCATTGTATATGCCTGCTTATTACTAAGCGGCATTTTTACAAAGTCAGCTTATTGCCCCCAACAATCTTGGGTCCTCAGTTTACCTACCCCGAGAGGATGGAAGGCTGAGTCAACCTTGAGCCTGGTGGGATTCGAGCCTGCAGTAATTGCAGGCAGCTGGAACTTAAGTGCTAGGCATTTAACCGCCTGCACCACCAAGGCTCTTAAGTTTAAGTATAAGAAATCTCATCCTGGGAAAATGTTTTAGATGAGAGCAAAGGTTGATGAGATTTTGAAGGTTAGTTAGTAGAGGCAGCCATAAAGACTTAAAAGATTGTACTGAAGGAGAATTCTCATACCCCAAAATGAAGAGAAATACTTTAATTCTGGAAGAATTTGGCAACAATGAATCCAAAACATACCCTTAAGACCATGGCTGTCCAACCTTTTGGCTTGCCTACACTGCACTGAGTGAAGAAGAATTGTCTTGGGCCACATATAAAATATATAAAATAGTTACTGTATATAAATATCACTAAAAGATATTTCTTTTATGTATACTGAGAGCATTTGCACCAAGCAAATTCCTTGTGTGTCCAATCACACTTGGCCAATAAAGAATTCTAAAATCACAATAACTGTAAAAGTCTATGATCTTGCGGAGCTGCATGATTAGCTGTCCAGCACTGCACGTGACCCATGAGCCGAAGATTGGCCACATCTGCTTTAGACTTTTTTATACATAAAAATGGAAGAAATACTAGAGCTATTGCTGTTATAACTGAGAATCAGGGTGTTTTGGGTTTGGATTTAAAACTGACATGATACAAGAATGATGTTGACAAAAATGTTATACAGGAACTACAAATGAAACCTGCTGAGGTTTTAATAGTTAAATGGTGAACAAATGATAAACTAGAAGAATGACTTGGATATGTGGCTTTTAACTCAGAAAAGTGACCTGGACAATTTTTTTACTTTGGATTTACAAAAGAAATGTGTTATTATTTAATGAGAAAAGGAAAAAAGCTCAGCTTTTCCAACATTACCTAAAAGGAATAATTAAGACCTTTAAAACTAAAACAAAGATTTAGAAAGTTGCCTTATTCAATCAAGGTATATATATGATCCTTTTTAAAAAAAATAGTTTTAATAGGTTTTCTTGACAACTGAATGGTAAAATTTTAAATATTTGTTTATAGATTAATATAGGAAGAAGAGAGTGATAATAAATATCACTTTCTTATTATATTATATTAAAATTGAGATGAGGAGAAGAAATTTGTGGAACATCACTTGAAAGGATTAAAGGATTTTGTGGGAGTTTCTCTGCAAAATAATTCCCTCCACCAGATAAAAGAACTGCAATCACATACTTAACATTGGGAAAAAAAACATGTAAAATATGACTTTTCCAAGAGAAGTAATTCTTTAGAGCAGGGGTGTCAAACTCAAGGTCCGCAGGCTGGATCCTGCCCATGGAGTGCTTAAGTCCGGCTTGCAGTACCTCTGGCAGCTAAAACGGGCTGCGTGTGGCTCACCCGCACCTCCCTCCATGGCCTCCTGAAGCACTCTGCCAGCCAATAACGGCCCCCAAAAAACGGCCTAAAACGGCCTGGAAAATGGCCACAAAATGGGCCCAGAAACAGCCCGGAAAACGGCCGGCAGAGTGCTACAGGCCATGGACAGTGAAAATGCAGCGCAGGGGGGCCGTGAGTGGACCCCCCTGTGCCCCATTTTGGGCAACAGGGTGCTGTAGAGACATCCATTCTGCTCCCCACTCCTGCCAGCCTGCAGAGAACTACAATGCTGATCCAGCCCGCGAAGAAATCCAGTTTGACACCCCTGCTTTAGAGGTACCTGAATGCATGGTAAAAAATTTTCTGATAAAGTGCTATACTTTATAATTGCTGGATTGCATTAATTTATTTTTTGTGATTTTGACAATTATATTATTGTAATGTTGTATTTTGCTGTGTTGTATAGAAACATTAGAGCATAGCAGCATCAAACATTTGCAATTAGTAAATAAACTAAATCATGGCTCAATACATGACAAATGTATCTTTTCTTTTTATGTACTCTGAGAGCATATGCACCAAAGACAAATTCCTTGTGTGTCCAATCACACTTGGCCAATAAAGAATTATATTCTATTCTAATAGAAAACCTTTGTTTAGAACTGATTACTTACATTCTCCGACCTCATAGAAATCAATTTAACATGTTTATTTCCCTTTCCATAAAGTTACGAACTTTGTTGTTGTAGTAATATCTATAACTGAGATGTTTCCATTCAAACATCATATTGAAATATAATTAGTACTAATTATGCTCCAACCATTCATTTTTGCTTGTTGGTAATCCATTCCAGTCTATTGATTCAGACATTTAAAATTAACAATAGTTGAATTTCATTGATTATCATGTGTGAATGAAACCTATCATTTCATAACTCAACAATCAGGTTTTTAAATGATTGGGCAAAGAAAAAAGCAAGCATCTTTTAAACTATTAAAAAGCATTTTTTCCAATGGACATTACTGTTAAAAAAAGACTGGTATCAGCATGCTGAAGATGGAATGTTATTGGTCAACGGACAACATCCATTGGAAGGAAAAAGTCGAGATCAAAATCTTAAAAAGAAGCATGGACATCTGTTTCTTTCCAAAACTTGTGCTCATAAAACAAAAGGACAAAATTTGTTCACCAGTCACAATTATTCTTCATTTCAGTATACCACTCTCTGTAAAAGCCTACTAAGGATTGTAATATTAATATGACTGACCCCTCACAATTCCTGCTTAATGGTTATTCTGAATTTAGGGGGCTAAAATTATTCAAATCTATTCAGTTATTTTTAAATAAAATTGTCAGCTTTATTACTATTTCACTGAGTGATCAGCCTTGCAGAAATCCATTTTGTTTCATTTTTATTTATAATATAAATTAGTTTAACATCACTTTTACTAAGGTACTTATATTTAATGTATAAATCAGACACTAGATCGATAGAAAGTAACACAAAGGGAAAACACTACCGCCAGTGAAAGAGACAACTTGGAAAACAGTTTGCACATAAACCAAGACTTTGCTAAAGGCTTTGTCAAGCTAAAGGATTTGCTATAATGTTACTTTTTAATAACATTTTCTTTTTAATAATATTTTCTTCATATCATAATTCAATTCTCCTAATTACACTTTGCCACGTAATAATTCAACAAACAATGCCAACTGAAAGAAGGGGACAAAGAACAGGTATACAAGAAAAGGCAGCATAAATATTTATTTTAAAAACACAAGTGAAAAAAATTGTAGTCATTGCTGAAAAATACTTGAAAGAAGAGGAAAACTATTCACACTGCAAATAAAATACTGCAAATAATTTCAACCTTACTTACTCATTTATTTTAGATCAATATGAGGACTATGTAGAATCCTTGGGGTATTGTTTTCTCTCTAGCTATAAAAACAACTCCTCAGAAATACTGCATTTAATACAGGTAAAGGTGCATAAGTTACTGTCATTACTCAGTCATAAGGAAAACACACATTCAGCTGTAAACCATGCATTAAAGATTCTATTAAGCATTATTGACATATCAACAAATTTATTTTCACAAAAATAACTATGTGCAGTATGTATGTAAAAGAAAAGTGAATACATTTAAATTTTCATCAAGCAAATTATTTGTATTCAGATTAAATACAGAAATTGGAATGGAAGAGTTTATAATGGTGAATGGGTAAATTCAATGGTACTCTTACAAAAATGTAGCTTAGGCAAGTGATGTGATCATAAAGTCAGGAAATATAAACTTCAACTGTGATTTAACCTGATTAATTTAAACAGGCAAATTCATATTCCATGTTTTAAGCAATTTTTTGATCCTACTGATTTATGCTACAATAATCTTGAAAAGAAATATGACTATTTTTTTTTAATTCATATTTATATCCCGCCCTTCTCCGGAGACTCAGGGCGGCTTACAATTTTTGGGATACAACCCAATGCGCTCAGCAATAGCCTTCATTCCATTGTATATGCCTGCTTATTACTAAGCGGCATTTTTGCAAAGTCAGCTTATTGCCCCCAACAATCTTGGGTCCTCACTTTACCTACCCCGAAAGGATGGAAGGCTGAGTCAACCTTGAGCCTGGTGGGATTCGAGCCTGCAATAATAACAGGCAGCTGGAGCTAAGTGCTAGGCTATTAACAGCCTGCACCACCAAGGCCCTATTATTACATGACTCTTAGCTACTCTATCCTAGTTATAAAATAAAAACATATTGACTAATAAATTTGTTTCTTCTGTACTATAACACACTGTATAAGTTACTTAACGATTAGGTACACTATGGTTCAGCAGGTGGCAGCACCTTGTTGAGAAAGTTAAACATGATCAAGCCTGGTTAATTCCTGACTAGGACTTAGTTAGGGAAATCCAACTGTACGCTAGACTGGGATGCTGACAAAATGTCCCAGACAAACATAGTATTGTTACAAAGAAAATAGCAGGGACACATCCATGTACTCATGAGGAAGTGAGCTCAATTTGAGGGTTTGTCTATCTTTTAAGGTAAGGTATATACTTCATTTAAATTTTATTACTACTAGGTAAATTTTATTATTACCTAATATTCCCTTGGCAATTCTTCATAACATTCCACCAGATTTTACATATTCAATAATTGCATCTTCAGTCTATTCTCCTGATTCTAGAGCCACATATAAATAAAATAAAATAATAACAGAAACACTCAACACTCTACCCTTTCTTTTAAAGGTTTATTTTATATCCTCCTGCTTAATTTAATGGACTTTTCAAATCAGTTTGCTTTATCAGAACTCCAAAGAGACATTTATTTCAGCACAATGTTCATTACTCTAACTACAAGTATAGTATGTAGTTTATCTTCATTGTTTTAGTTTTTCAATACCATGACATAATTCCTACTTTCAACAAAGGTGTAACTTTTCATCTCTACTGCATTTTCCCACAAAAATTACTATCACAAGCATGCATGTGTCACACATGCAAAGTTTAAAACAGGATTCTTTGGGGAGAATTGTTATACTAGATTTGTTTTAAGATGCTGACAACAATTGCTAGAGCCAGAGTGCCGAAACATCTAAAGCTTGGCCTTTAATAATCACCAAAGTAATATAGCAGTAGACTACGTCTGAGCAGGGACTCCCAATAGTGTCAGATTGTGTCAAACTGCAGGATTGTTATGGGATATGAGCAAATGTCCACACTTGTTTTACCCAATCAAATCTGAATTAGGCTCTAGATGTAAGTCTCCTGTGTATTAACCCATTGCCCTCCCTGTTATTACCACCACTACAGATTTTCACACTTGAAGGTTAATTTTAATTCAGCAATTTAAGTTGTTGTTTCCCATCTTTCTAGGTATTGTTCCACTCTCCCTTCTGATGATCCTTGTTTGAACTTTTACTCATGAGAAGTGGAAATGTACACAGCATGCAGACACAAAATGCACATAAATATAGACATGGCACTGGTATTTGATTATAGAATAAGAGTTGAATTCTGTATACACTTTACTAATGAAACAAGCACATGTTTCTGGTGCAAACTCTAACCATAAATAAGAAACAGTAATACAGTCCAACCTGCTTTAGCCATGCTTGGTATCCAGAAGATGTAAGTTGGAATCCATCTTTAGGCATGTGTATTCGTGGCTAGGAAAGAATAGACATAAGAGACCTCCTTTTATATTGAGACCTGGCTATCCTAACTATTGTTCCAGGTGATAATAAACACCAAACATATATTCTGATACAATTTTCAAGAAAGGTATAAGTGCAAAATACTGTACAGTAACAGAACTATAGTTGCAAAGAAAAAAACATCTTAACTTTCTATAAAGGCTCCATCCCAATAGATTTATCAGTATAGTAGACTAAAATCTTTAATAAAATATAGTTAAGGGACATACAACTCTCCACCTCAACATACTCTGCATCTAATCTGATTTGGAGCAAACATTTTAATTCAGGCTATGTTCCTAATGAAACCGCTTCATGGTTTTTGCAACCCTTTAAGTCTTTTTCTGCTCAGTACAAATGTAACTCCCCCCCCCCCCTCAGATGGTGGCTCCTGGATTGGCTGTGGCTGCATCGGCTCTCTAAGTTCTAACTTGATACAGGTTATGAAAACTGATGTTCACATTGCTCTAAAATATGAAAATATAGTACCTGAAAATTTCAACAATGCATTAATGATGTTTGGATGTATGACATACGTGGCAATAGAATAAATGGTAGCAATAGCACTTAGACTTATATATTGCTCGACAGTGCTTTACAGTACTCTCTGAGCAGTTTACAATGTCAGCATATTGCCCCCAACAATCTGGGCCCTTATTTTACCAACCTCAGAAGCATGGAAGGCTGAGTCAACCTTGAGCCCTGTCAGGATCAAACTCATGGCATTGGGTAGAGTTAACCTGCAACACTGCATTCTAATCACTGCACCACCACCAAGATAATAGAAGAATCTAATACCCATACATTTGGGTGGGGAGGAAGTAAATGCATTGTGACCTCATGACTCAACGTTGTCTATATTTGTATCTGATGAAAGGGTGGGCTGTGATAAATTGGGATACACTTTTCATCATTTTTGTCTCATCACAATCGGTATCTAATACTCGAATGAATCTGAAATACATAATAGGAAAGTATACTTTGTAAAAAACAGCCATAACCCTTAATAAAATAACAAATTAAATGAAAAAGCCAACAAACTTCTGTATACTATTATGAAAAGCAAAAAAAAAATCCAATTCTTAAGGCAAACTTTCCCCATTCCATTACTGTCTTATCCTATCTTCTAATAGGAACCATAGGTCTATTCTGAGTAACTCTCATTCAGAGTCTTCTCAATGGACTTTACACTGTCAGTACAGAATTACTGTATATTACATCCAACTATCCTATTACTTGAGGGGAAAGCCAAGTTTTTAGTGCTTTTCAGAAGGCTAGAAGGGTAGAGGCCTGCTGAAATTCAGGATGAAGTATGTACCATATGGCATGGGGTACCATGAAAAAGAGGTGTCTCCTAGCTGCCTTAGGGTGGCAATGTTTAAGGGAGGGGACTAAGAACATGGCTACCCTAACTAATCTGATAGAATGGATAGATGTTCTTAGGGAAAGGTAGTCAAGCTAGCTCTGGGCCATATAGAATTTTAAAGGTAAAAACAAGAAGCTTGAACTGCACTCTGAAGGAAACCGGAAACCCATGCAGCTTATGTAATAAGAGTATTATATGTGTAAACCTAGGGGCATTCATTACTGTGTTCGCCACTGCATTCTGGACAAATCCTAACTTCTGGGTGATCTTCAAGGGCAGCCCCATGTAGAGCACAGTGATGTTGAACTGCCATGGTGTGTCAGTCAAAATCCATTTTGAATCACTCATTTGATTCAATCTGCCAGTTTGATATTAAAAAAACCCATCAGATTCAGTACTGAGACCTGAACCACTCAGGTTGATTCAATTCACATTTCCCAGATAATGTAGAAAAATTGCTCTTATACATGCACAGAAATTGTCTGAAATTCGTAAGTACATATATCTTCTGTACATATATTTGTGTCTAAAATCCTTAATCAACATAAATAGACCATGTCAGGAGATATTGTATCATGATTTTATCCTTAAGAAAAGCAACAGAAAATGGACCAATAGCATTAATTTCATTTTAAAAGGAGATGGCTGGACAGAGTTTTTTTTCCAGCTGTCAAGATTATAAAGCTTCTTGCCTCTGTTATTCCCATGTATTTATTGTAAAAGCAATACTGCTAACTGATGACGTTTTAAAATCCCAAGATAACTTGACAATTCCTCAAAGTTTCTTAACCATGTCAACATAATTGTTTTGTGCAGAAATTGAAACACAACCTTTCTACAAACATTTTACAAGCATGATTCCATTTATCACCAACACAATGCAGTGCATTATCCAGCTGAACCTCCTTCAGCATTTCACTTTAACACTAAAACTCAAATGTTGTTTTGAATATTTTACCTGACTTCTAAGGTTGCCTTCTCAATGTTCTCCCTCCCAGTGTTCTAAAGCCATTATCTCACTCTGATTTCATACCGGTCATCATTTTCCTGCAATCTTTAACGGAGCTTTTGTTTTATTGCCTTCCTTTGCTCCTTCTTCCACAGTTAAGTTAATGGATTTGAGTAGTCTCTAGTGAGATTTGAAAAGGCTGTTTTCTCAGAATGAGTCGATATTTTAAATTCTATGGAATGCATTACTTTTTTCTCCTTAAAAAATGCAGTTTTTAAAAGACAGACATTAAATTACAGGCCTCAGTTCCTATTTTCTAAGCCTAATACAACCCCTGAAGGCTTACAATATTTGAATCACAGCTGGAGCCATGGTTACCATACAGTTTAAATATCAGCTTCTTTACTGTGCAATTTGTTTTAAAAATCAGATCAGAGGTTGTGTCATAAACAAATGCTAATTATGTAGCAAGAAAGAATAAGGCTTTTTGTGCAAGAAAGGTTCTTAAATATCTACCTCTCCTCCATACATAAAAAGGAGAAATAAAGCAAGCTGAGAAAATTATGGGGCCAACTCTGGCATCACATATAGAGCAAAAAAATGTGGCTGACATTAACCTTGCAGTGTTATTCCTTTGATATGAGAGTCAGGGGGCTATTGATTATGAAAAATTTCCTGCTTTAGGTGAACAATGTCAAATGAACATAGCAATATGATTTTGATCACATAATTCTTTAAGGAAGTCTAGTCCCATCCAGCAATCTTGCTTCAAGGCTCTCCATTTCAAAGTGACTGAATTCAGAACTGCAGCTTCCTTTTGGTACCATAGAACTACTGCTGGGATGGAAGAACATTTATTATTTTTATGTGGTCCTTTGCACAGACATATTTGTTAACAACAAGAGCACAGTAATTTATTATTATCCATTATTTGTTAAATTCATTTATGCTTAGCTAAATGCTTAGCTAAGAATAAATGAATTTTTAATACAGTTTTTACAAACACTTGTCACCGCTTCAGCATTGCCATTTAGTGAACAGGACTTATGTTTTTTCTCAGCAGGGGGTGATATTTTAATGATGCAATGCTGTACTTCCTAGAAGACAGACAAGCCTCATGAGGCAGATTATAGGACTAAAGAAACTCTAATTCCATTAAAAGCAGACAGCACCAGACCATTTTTAAAATTAATTTTGTTTAATGATAAAAAGTATTATAACAGGTGGGTAACCAATTGTAAAATTAACCAAAACATAGTTAAAGGAACAGAAGAACGCTGGGAAAGCAAAGGATGTTTTCATTATCAGTGTATTTAAGACTCTGTAGAAATATAGACACTGGTCTCTTCCCTCTTGCCTCCTTTTTCCTATCTATAAAGCATCCATGTTCTTTTTTAAGCTGCCAATAGCCAATTGATACTTGACAACATAGCTGAAAGTTTCAATTGAGAGGCAATCTTGCAGAGTGATTTGTTTAATTACTGATGTACGCCTATAAAATGTTTGAATATTTCCAAATGGAATGTGGTAATTATTTCTGGCATGAAAATAAGCAGTAATATGTTCTATTAACTAACTTATGTGTTGCTTGTCCTACTTCTGTGGAGTGTGTACAGGATTCTGCGCATTCCATCCCATTTTCCATTTGTTGGTGTCTTTAATTATATGGCTGTGACTGCCCATGATAAAAACTACATCTGAGAAAAAAATGAGAATTAGGTGGTATTGTTTGCATTTATTAAAGTGGGAAATCTAAATGGCTGCCTCAGGTTCTCCAAAACTATTCTATTAATGTTTTATTCTTATTCGATAAATACGTGAAAAGCTATAGATCTTAACTACAGCAGTCAGAAACAATCATTTTAGAACAGGTTACACTGGTCAAAAGGTAAAGATTAAGCTAGAAGGAATAGTCTGTTCTGCAGCATATACTGTACATTATCATGTCCAAGATCTGGAATGTTTAAGAAAATTCGTAATAAATTATCTCTTGACAAATGCCAAGTGCTTGATTCAATACCCCAAACAGTGGACTTTGCCAATTATGAATGGCAGCAAATATACATGTCCCAGGATAACATTTCAGGATCCAGTCTGAGTCAGTCTCTCACATTCTGGTGAGAGAGAAGTTCCCTGAAGATGGGCTCCAGCACGAGTCCAAAAGCTTGGAAGACCAAATCTCCAGTCCCAGTGATGGCCCCAGTTTGGCTTCTTTCCAGTTGTGCCTGGATTAGCTGTAGTTCAACAACCTTTTAAAAAACAGTCCCGCCTAGAGCAAATATGTTTTGCAAAGGTATCTAGAGAATGATTGGTTGAACAAGAAACAGAAGTACTTTCAATTAAGGTGGAAAACCTGCTGCATAAACAATACAACATTACAATGCTTGAAACAATATATGTTCACTCTGGTTCATTAAAATAAAATAATGCAACTCCATAATTGGGCAATACTTGCTTGCAAGAACCAACATTCCACAATTACTCTGAGTTCCCACTACTTTTCAGCAGGCTAAAAAATTCAAAACCCAAGGAACAAAAAGGTCTGTCACAACCATGAGATTTGCTGTTTAGATTTATTTTGGAGAGGTGACATGTTATAGAATGATTAGAAAGCAATATTTTAGTGCCTAAGACTGAGGGGAAGGGAGAGGGAGAGAGAAAAGGAGAGAAAATTGATTTTATACCTCAGTATCTATTTCAAATTACACAGAATTTACCAGCAAAATAGCAAACATAATCCCCTCCCTTCCCATTTCTGAAAACTGAACAGTTCACTATAATTCAGATGTGTTTCTTACCTTATGTGATGTATAGAGATTTCTGACTAGGATCAGACTTTTATTTTTCTTCTCCCAACCCTTTCTTTTTGTATCAGCTAGCCTGATGAAGAATTACAAAGTCAAAAAAATTTGAACACTCTTATTCGCATTTTGCTTACTTCTAATAAAAATATATAATTCACCTCTTTTATAATTCTAATACAAATTAACCTTGCAGTAACCTGTAACCTGTCCCTTCATCTATCTATCCATCCATCTATAAAACAAAACATAATGATATCTTGGAATAAAGAAAAGAAGCATTCTTTTACAGAGCCAGTCATAAAAAGACACAGGAAGTCTTCTATAATTTGCAAATAAAACAAAACATAAACAATTACTCTGCGATCACTGACCACTTTCCCATCCCACACAACAATGAATGTAAAGCCTGCCCAAAGCAACTGTGTGCTCATTTTCAAGAAGTCCAGACTTCTTCTTCCAGGTTCTTCATTCACACACAAAGGAAACTCTACAGATAGTCCTTGACTTACAACCACAACTGACCTCAAAATTTATGTTATTAAGCAAGGCAGTTCTTAAGTGAGTTTTACTCCATTTTACTACCTTTTTGCTATACTTGTTAAGCAAATCACTGAAGCTGTTAAGTGAATCATGCAGTTATTAAGCAAATCTGACTTTCCCCATTGACTTTGCTTGTCAGAAGCTGGTTGTGAAGGTTACAAAAGGTGATCACATGACCTCACGATAGTGCAACTTCCATAAATACATGCTAATTGTCAAGCATCCGAATTTTAATCATGTGATTGTAGGGATGCGGCAACAGTCATTAGTGTGAAAACCAATCATAAGTCACTTTTTCAGTGCTGTCATAACTCCAAATGATCACCAAACAAACAGTTATAAATCAAGGACTACCTGTATTACCTTCACTTTCCCTCAGTCTGATCTTGTGCTGTCTCTCTATTGCCTCTGCTTTCCCATCACTCCTACCTAGTCAAAAGGTTAGCATCCAGTATTGTTTTGATTTCCTCCTTAACAAGAACTATAATTTAGCACTAACTACTCATGAGAAATTATAGTGCTGCTGGCTGGTGAATAATTTGCCAAGGAAGACTCGCTTAGCCACATAAAATAAATATCCACCTGCATATACTAGCACTAATCAGGGCATGAAATTAAGCTTTTCATTCAGTACAAACTAAATGCTGCAAGGCGGCGATTTAGTGGAAACAAATATTAAGGTCAACCTATTCTTCCTATTTCCTATAGTATAGATGCTAAGAGAGGGCATGGAGCACTAATTCCACTTTTCTCAATCCAAGAAGCTAAATACTCCAATGATGTGTTAGCAAATTCACCATTTGCTTTTTACTAATTGCATATAGTTAATGAAGCGAATTAAACAAAAGCCTCCAAAACATTGTTAACTTGATCCCTGCATTTCCTTTGTACTGCAGCTCAAATAGAATAAAAATCCATTTGCAAACCTTAGAATGAAGATACAAAACATTTATTATTTAAATTTTATATAAATTCTGAAACCAATAAGGAACCAATAAATGCTTTGTAGAGCTTCAAGGCACTGGAAAACATCCTTTCAGTTATGATGGTGGGAGGCAATTCTTGTACACAGCTGAACAAGTTCCCTCCAAAACAGAACTCCCCAAATGTGCAAAAGAACAATATATCTACCTCGACATAAAACAAACAAGGATCGGTTTACACTGAGTTTCCATCAAGTGTTACTGCAAATAACCAAGTAATACATGACATTTACTCATTTTCAAAGCTCTGTAATAATATTGTAATTTTTGCTTTAGCACTACTGTGCTAAAGCATATATATTTACAACCTACTCTTTCCTAAAGTTTGCAGGAATAACCAAATAGAAAACAAGAATAATACTCCCATTAGAGTTACAACTGTGGCATGTTACTATTTTTATTTGTAATCTGAATAAAATGTTTCAAAATATTTTTAATTGACTGAAGAAATGTTAATAGAACATACAGACTGTTAATACATATATGGACTATTAAGAAAACTCTGATCATTAATCAAGGCATGTAATAGTTATCTACTTGATCAAATTAGGGTTGTCATGCAGCTTAAACCAATCTGGCACTTTTGCACTCACCTGGTCTATAGACTGCCAGAAATGAAGACAACAATAACACTCATTCCTTTTCTCCAAAGCCCAGTGTAACTTTCTATTCTGGTCATGGAAAAGAAGAAATTCCATTCATATCCACCACACGAAATAAATAGAAAGGCTACATGCAACTATTCTATTTTCTCAGCGCTGTCCAAAGACATCTCCGTGGTCATGTGGCCGGCATGACTAAATGCCGAAGGCACATGGAACACTGTTACCTTCCCACCAAAGTGGTCCCTATTTTTCTACTTGCATTTTTACATGCTTTTGAACTTCTAGATTGGCAGAAGCTGGGACAAGTAATGGGAGCTACTTTTTGAAGGAAGGGAGAAAAAAGAAACAGGATGCTCCATAAGTTCATAAATGTAAAGTCTGTGAAATGGTAAAGAAAACTATATGACTGTAACTTTGTCGCTTGTATCCTTACAATTTATATTGACTGTTTCCTAGTATGATTTGATTGCTTATTGTACCCTATAACTATTATTAAGTGTTGTACCTTATGATTCTTGACACTTGACGAATATATCTTTTCTTTTATGTACATTGAGAGCATTTGTACCAAGACAAATTCCTTGTGTGTCCAATTGCACTTGGCCAATAAAGAATAAAGAAAGAATAATAACCTCAGAAAAATGCTTCTGGGGTTTTTAATCTCTAGAAATTCAAGAATTTTGGTTGTTGACTTGATTATTTACAAACCTTCAATTCAAAATAGAAAATGTGAAACCAAGAAGTATAATTCATGTCTTCCAGTTAAATTATCCACAACTGTCTTTTTTTAAAAAAGGAATTCAAATATGATAAAACTAAGACAAAGAAACCTAACAATGAACTGCAAAGACATTTTTAATTAGACATCTAAACAAATGTAGTTTAGCTGTGTGCACTGTTAATTAATTATGTAAAACCTGAAGTAGCTACTGGCCCATTCAAGAAAACAGATGTTGAATCACAGAACTTTGATATCTTTCTTAAATACCTTTTAAAACAAGGATGAGAAAATATGAACTCTTATTAAAAAAGGCATTATTGTATTTTTATAGCATATTACATACCTTGTAAGAATCAGTTTGTTTGCATGAATGTCAGTTTTATTTTCTGTCCTTCCCTTTTTCCTGGCTATTTACAAGCTTTGTAAGAAATTGTTCTTTAATTAAGTCTAAGCATAGTTTTATATAAATGGATTCCTGGAATTAAAAACATTCAGACTTAAGAAATGATTGTTATAAAGACTGTAAGAGGCCGTAAAAAAAGAATGCCACTTTAAACAAAGATTTCTCATTTTAATTAAAAAGATAATCATCACAACATTCCTACATTTAGCAAAACCATTTGAAGCTACTTTAGAAGAAAAAGAAATTCATTTTTGATGCAGTCACACATAGAGAACTTTAGGACTTTATTTAGTCAAAATTCTGGCTAACCATTGTGCTTTTAAGAACCAGGCATGCCATTTGAAAATTAACTCAAATATACACAATGGACATTAATCTCATTCATACTATCCTTGCAAATTATGGGTGCAACTTATATCAAAACAAGTTTAAGAAATTGTTCTAGGTTTTATGGATTTCTTAAATACTTCAACAGAAAATATTTCGGATTAACTATGAAATGTTGATTGGATTTACAGTGTACATACTGAGCACAGCTGTTCTAAAATTGTAAGCATCCATCTTTTAAAAATACATTTAAGAAACCGATATGCACATCATCCTTACATATTGAAAGATGCTTCCACTATAATTATTACAGCTGTATAATCCTTTAAAAATGTGCTCAAAGATATTCAGGAACACATAAGAAGCATTTCTCTTTGAATAATGAAAAATAATGGGAACTTTTTTCCATGTTTGCATAACTCTTTCAGAAGATGTTCCTGGCTTTCTTTTTATGCAAGCTATTTTATATGAAAAATGCAAGCTAAAGGAAATATAAAATGAACGTTCGGACTGAATTTTGATCACATGACCACATGACACTACAATGGTTGTAAGTGTGAAAAACAGTAATAAGTCACTTTTTTCAATGCCGTTGTAACTTCGATCACTAAATGAACTGTTGTAAGTTGAGGACTACCTGTACTGCCTTGCAAGGGCTAATCTAAAGAAATGCTATTGTACATATTACCACTAGCATGCTTGAGGTAACACTGGACTTTGATTACACTTAGGGCACACTGACCAAAATGTGCCAGAATTAAAAGATATAACCTTATGATTAGTAGAAATGTAACACTACTAACCATTTCACACTCATGACAGCATTAAACAACATGTATAATAGTTGTGAGGACAATGGGCATGACACAGAAATATATATTAACCATCATAGATGTTATATTATTGTAGATTTTTATTGAACTTCAGGTTTTGAATAATTTGGACACTAAATTTTTGTAATTCGTCATTATTGTATCTCTACCCAGCATAAACTTCAGTGAGAATTCTAATCCTCCCTGAATTGAGTGAGGCATTGTCAGTCTAAATAATAATAATAATAATAATAATAATAATAATAATAATATACCATATAATTGCAGCTATTCAAAACTCTAACAAATAATACATAACTTACAGCATACAGCAATATGGATGAAATACAAGTTTTCAATAATGATATCCTTGAGGGTATTAGTATTCAAGGCAGTAAAATCATAAACTAATCCATGAAGGTCACCTAAAATATTTGTTTCCAAATAAGCTGTTTAATTGGGAAGGTCCTCAAAATCTTTGAAGGGCAATGATAGTGATCACCATTATTGCAAAGGATTGATGCCAAACAACTAATCAGAGTGAGAAGTTAATAAAGATATTCCTTGAAAATGATTCAATATGAAGGAAATGGGATGGGGACTTCGTTGAGGGAAAACATCTCTTCTCAAAGTTTACCAAAAGATCCAAGATCCAATTCAGGTTAAGTTACTGAAAATACAAACCATCTATGGTATTTTCCTTACATTTGCATAAGCTTTGAAAATCTTTTCAAGCCACTTTACAGCTTTTATTGCCATATGCTAAATAAATATTATAGATTTTATCGTAGAAAAGCTGGAATTGCCAATGCTATATCCTCAGAATATCATTTCCTTACAATATATTATTCAGTATTTTATGTTTAATTATGCCAATTAAAACTGGTATATATAGAATATGTATACTCAATAGTAACTATTCAAGAAACTATTTGCTTAAAAATAGCGCAATCTGAAATGATTTAATAGTGTATTATTGTTAATGTAGTATTTTTATTATTGTTTGTGGCACTCATATATTACATACAATCTGCAAGCTCAAGGAACCAGAAAGCACAGCTTTCTTGACCAACAATTCTTATGCTTCCACAACATACCTGGAATCAAAAGAAAAGTACTTAATTTGGCATTGCATTGTAATAGGAATTCTCTACTGAAAAACATTTTGATGCAACTCAAATCTATCCACAAAACTAACATCTGGACAAATACCACAAAAAGTCAGCAGTTATGTTTCTTTTGAGGACATAACAGCAAGGATGGCTGGCTATCTTTTATCTAAGTCTGTTCAAGGATAGTTTTGTTCCTTTCATTTAGCTTTCTTACTTTCTCCTTCCCCACCAACTCTGAATGAAAGTCTTCTCCTTGCATGGAACATTCATCACATTTGTCTTCTTCTTAGAGGAAGATATTATGACCTCTACAGTTTGCAGTTTAGAGAGAAATTGAAAAGATCCATACACAAGCGTATGCATTCACACCCGTGCAGAAAAGATCAACTACCAGTTTCTAGAATGCAAGAGAACCTCTGTGAAAATGCCCAGAAGCAGCAAAGAGAATGAGGGATAGGAAGAAAAATCACTAGAGTCCCTACTGGCTGACTGAAGATGCTTGTGAGTTTACTGCTGTCTCCATCTGCTCTTTTCCACATTCCTGATTATAGTATCCCAAGCAATATGGGGAAAAAGCAAGCAAGAGTTGAAGCAATCTGCACCTCTACTGCATAATTAGGGAAAGCAGTCAAAGTGATCTGCTGTCCCTCCAGAGGAAAACATTTCTTCCCCAATAACCACAAATAACCTGGGAAAGGGAAGAACATAGTGTTGGTCTAAACATCCCCATTCACCAGCCTGTGTTCATAGCCATCCAACAGGGGCAAAATTACCCTATCGAAGTAAGGAACAATTCATGTCCCATTTAAATAAGAGCACCAGAATATAGTATGAGAAGTGGAAAAGACATCGGTTGTGGTTCCAGCTACTACTTGGAAAGTTTTTCAAAGGAAAAAAATCAGAGAACTAAATCTGAGAATGTTCTTTCGGGTCACATTTACTAATCTTGCCTTTCAGTTAACCATTTGTTGACTGCACTTCTGTAGGCAGAATGACCAGTACTTTTACTAATAATGATTAACAAGTGATTGTATGCAGAATCAGAAAACAAGAAATGGTCATACCCTAAATCAGGGGTCTTCAAACTTGACAGCTTTAAGATTTGTGGACTTCAACTCTCAGAATTCCTCCTCCAGGTCATGTTAGCTCAGGAATTCTGGGAGTTGAAGTCTACAAGTCTTAAACTTATCAAGTTTGAAGACCTTTACCCTAAATCTTTAAATCCAATGCCATAAATTGGTGAAGACATCAGGAAAAGTTCACAACTAAAGCTGTAATGGTAACCCAGGGTTTATCAGAGATTGATTTAACCTGGTGGTCTTCCAAGGACCAAAAGAGGAAAGAGTAGAGTGGCTGCTTGTGAAATGATTTTAACTGTTAGGTAAATTAACTTTTGATTAGTATTGTGCTGATCAGGTATAGCCAATACAAAAATGATGAAATATATAATACTTTGCTTTTCAAAACCATTTCATCAAAAGCATTTCAAAAACCAAAGATATACTAATTGTAGAATCTATAATCTTCCAAGTGAGTCTAGCTTTAAATTACAAAAAATTATTTGGAGGTCCTTCTTCCCACAGAAAAAGCCATTTTTTCAATGTGTTTTATGAAGATAAACACAGGTATTTTTAAGAATACACCAAATCTATAAGTAAAATGGTATTCAAAAAAGAAAATAGGTCAGGAATGTTTCTTATGAAGGGCAGAAGTATCTAATATCTTTTCTCTCATTAATGATAGATACAATAGCCAGAGGTGCAAGAAAACATAACTCATATGTTCATATTCATTAACACAAATATATCACAATAAAGGCAGTATATCCTAGACTACCAAACTCATATGATGCCCTTTCAATAAATGCAAGTTGCATACTCAAACATGAGTAACAAAAGACATTTTGGCTTGAATATATTATTTGCCTCTAAAAAGGTGTTAACTGGACTAGGCAGTAAAATAGATTTTAGCTTTCAAACCTCAAATTTCAAATATAGTGACACTGAAAACTACTTTTATATTACATACCCTGGCAGTCTTTCATCAATCACACCCTACAGCTGCAATAGTTTAACATACTGTAAATTTATTCAGTTACTTTACACTTTCTGAAATTGAGTCTTATCTCTTCCCTCTTGTTTTCAATATGAGTACATATATTTTTCCATGCCTGCAAGGATCAGCTGACTGTACACACTGCCCAACATAATTCCACTGCCTTACAGCTTGTTTCTCCCAAATTTTGAGATTACCTTTAATAATATGAAAACTAGTAAGCATGCAACGCCTGCAAGCTTTATAGGAGAAATACATGTCAATAGCACTAGCTCCCATGAAATTAAAACATTGCCTATTGCTTTGCCATACAAATACACATAACTGGATGGGGGAGAGAAACAGGTCCTTGAACTTACAATCTGTCTTTACATTTTTCATCTTTTTTCTGTTAATGAACACTATTGGGGGGTCTCAATAAATTCAGGGAGTCTTATGATTCAGGCATATGGACCACTGATTAGCATTTTGGTTTGGGGGGGCTACCTTTCTCCAAACTCAGCAATTGGCAGGACTAGTGCAGTTATTGGATACAGTGGTTATTGGATAAATTTATTTGTATCCACCTCTATTATTTATACAAATTACTCAAGGCAGCAAACATATTCAGCACACCTTCCTCCTCCTATTTTTCACACAACTTTGTGAGCTGAGCTGAGTTGAGAGAGTGTGACTGACTGGTCCAGAAGAGATGCCTGGGAAATGCAGATTTCTTGGCATATCAATAAAAGCAGGGTGAAAGCCTTCAGGCCAACAGGGAAGAAAGGTATATCAGGTATAGTGTACACTGTAGTGTATCAGGTATAGTGTATGTCTCTATTGCTTTAGAGACAATTTCTACTCAGAGATGGCTCTACTTACAACACATTACAAGGTTGGAGATGGACCATATGGTTTCAGAGAAATGCGGATGGAAATTTACTAGTTTCTACACAAACTCACCAATTTGTGTGTACCTAGAGAAAAAAACATCCTAATAGCTTTTGCTGTCATATGACACGAAGATGCAATAAGGAAAGGCAGCAAAGAATGCTCATCATAGAATAACAGCCTTAAACATATACATCACAGTAGAGATCAGATTCCTTGGTTACGTTTAGCAACTATGTATCTAGCCTTTAAAAAACATCTTACAAATAGAATCTTTTTCTAATGCAATGTAACTAATCCAAAATTCTATCATACAATATTTATAACACAATGCAGCATTTTACTGATTAAAAAACCCCTATCATGATCTACTTTGTAAATTGCAAACCTTTTTGACACCAAAGACTACATAAATTCTTCTGTACCTTAGTTAGGCTTGCTAACCACCTTTAAAAAAAATCATTTGTATAAAATGCTTCATGTCCTGTGTTGCTCAGGTGCAAGTCTACATCAAGCCCCTCAAAAAATAACAAGCATTTTCATTTTCCCTAAACCCCATCACATCTTCCAACATGTACTCCCAGCCTCACAATGTTCTGATCCAAAACTCGGCCTTCTGAGCTCCTTCATTATAAAAGCCAGGCCTTCAGTCCAGATTTTTATAAAATCCATTAAAAAAACTAAACAGAAAAATCCACATCAGGGAACTTCTTTCCATATCAAACCCGCTACAACCGAGGATCAATTATATGGAAAAGGGGGAAAAAACCTGATGGAGACACCTACGACTTGCTTGCTTTCTTTTATTTTTTCACTACGCCGTAAGAATCTCAACTGCCCAATATTTGTTTGTTTTTTCTTCTGGATTATCTAAACTCATTTAAAAGATAACTGTTACCCTTATGAGTTGTAGTAAACCCGTATCAATCTCTCCTTTTCCACAAGTCCCCATCTTCTTCGGCTTCCTACTACCATTACTAGCAACAGCCATTGCTAACCCCTTTTTTCTTTCAATCCCCTCCCCACTCTTTTCCTTCTTACCATGAATTTCAGGGCTTTCTCTTGTACCACAGCCTCGGCGGGGTCCATAGCCTCGCCAATTCGCCTCTGGTGTAGCTGCGGTGGCTCCGCCAGCTCCGGGCCTCAGCCGGCCTTGGGCCTACGCCGCCCCTCCCCCAAGCATATCTCTTTCTCACTTAGTGCAAGGCCGCAGCCAGCGATATTAGAGAGAAAGCTCCGTTGTTCTCCGGCTCATGTAAACGGGAAATGTAGTTCCCGGGAACTCCTGAGAAGCAGCCCAGAGTGTCCAAAACACTACACTTCCCAACAATCCCTGCGTGAGAGGAACTACTGCACTAATCTTCTCTTAGGGAGCACAAAAGTGGGGGCTGATAGAAGCGGTTGTGCTATCGGCTGAATACGGTAGCTGAAATAGGTAAAGGGGAGGAGGAGATTGCACATTTAATCTTACTATTCCGAGAGAAAAAGCTAATGAAAACTAAAGTTTTTTTAACGAGCCTGTATGAATTCGGTTTTTAGGACAAAACTGTTGGGCATTTCTATATATATAATTGCGTATATACATCGCTATCTATGTAATTGTACCATTGCACAGAATGGGCTTGCAGTATCCGACCAAAGAATGCATTTTGGTCTTAACACCTCTTATGGATCAGCCATTGTGATCTATAAACATACCTTAATATATTGTGTGGCTTCAGCTGTGTTTATTCAGTAAGCATTAGCATGATATACCGACTTAGTGAGGGAATTAACATTTTTAATTAGCTGCTCAATAAAAAAGTGACTCCAATATAGTACTGTGTGTGTTGTTAGGATTGTTTTTAACACACATACATCCACCATCAAATAATTGCTGAGGCTCAAGTAACTCAAGCAACCAACTTATTGAATAGCCCCTCAAGACCAGCACAGAGGGACTCACTTTGATCTTCTCTCTATATGCAAAAAATAAATAAAAAATGTTGCAATAGCAATCCTTTGTTGTGACTCTTGTTTCCAATTGTAACCATTTTAGTCTCCTGCCCAAAATAACTGATTGTATATTGGTACTCATTTTACTCATTCGCCTGTTTTCTTTGGAGAATCATGAGGAATAGGTGTCTTAAGTTACCAGAAAGCAAATTCCAGCTGAATTTTGGGAAAAAAATTTTTAACACGAAGACCTAATTCACCAGATCAACAACAGAACTAATTACCAAGGATGTGATGGAATACATTAAATTTGAAGTGCTTTAATTTGAATTTTTAAACAGATTTGCGGATTAGGTTTGTTGACCAAAGTGCCTCTTACACCTCAGTGATTTTTATAATGTATCAGATTTTTATTATGTGTGTGTGTGTGTGTGTGTGTGTGTGTGTAATTATTAATTAGTCCTCTACTGTCAGTCAGAGAAAAATCACAGCTATTCCTTGGAGAAATAGGGATAAAACAAGCAAGGTGTGATATCAAAAAGCCTGGTTTCCTATCCACTGCCTGACTACAATCAAAGTGCTAATGGGTACCCTTTAAGGTTTTGGATGGTTAAAGGTTCTAGTAGAATGTCTCCATCATCAATCATCTGTATAAATCTAATCTGGTGTTAATTTATGATTCAGCATGTTGTGAAAACCAGAAAGTTGAATTAATAAATCATTCTTTTTGTTTGTGATTCAAATTGAGTTGAGGGAGGCTCAGCCAATCTCATTGTACACATGCTGTACTCTGACAATAAAGGTAATAATAAATAATCAATTGATCATCTACTCAGATTTGCAGGTGCCTGTAGGTGGTACTAACCTGAAAGGCGGTAAGTCAAGCTAGCCAATAAAGAAAATGAAAAAAAAGCAACATCCAGGGTCTACAACTATGTACCCCCAACCCTGTCTCCATATCTTAGGTTCGAATTTCCCCAGGACACTAGCTGTCCCACAGTTTTATAAATAAACCTATGAAGTCTCCAAAACATTTACCTTGTTTATGTCCCTTTTTACATTAGTTATTTATTAAGTTTAGAAATATTAGTAACTCACTAAAAACTTGGGAAACATATATCCTACCAGGAATCTACACTAGGACTGCAAGCTAACATCATTTCAGAACAAAATAACAGAGTTGGAAGAGACCTAGTCCAGCTTCCAGCTCAAGCAAGAAACCCTAAACCATTTCAGACAAATGATTGCCCAATCTCTACTTGAAAACCTCCAGTGATGGAGCATCACAACTTCTGGAGGCAAGATTGTACTCTTCCCTGCACTCTTTCTAAGTCTCAACATCTTTTATGTAGCATGGTGTTGGAAGAAATGTCCATCTGGGTTCAGTTCCAAGTTGTAAGAAAGACACTGGAAACATGGAGACTGCTTGGAAGGATGGTTTAATGGTGGACAGGACACATGGTTTTGAGGTCCTGGGCAAAAAGAAATGAGCACATGATTGAGAGAGGGAGAGAGATGTATACCCTCTGTTGGACTTTGAACTTGCTTCCTGTTCCTGTGGTAAGAAATGTATGGTTGTCAGACTTCCATGGAAGGGTAACTTTGTAGGTTGTCTTGAGTCCCAGGCTTGATTGAATCATGCTGGGTGATGTAATAAAGGGATGTTGGCCAATTCCTGTTCTGAATGGCTTTGTCCTGGTTAGTGCTTGCTCTGAGTTTTTCCTTCCTGCCCTGATGAACTAATCCTGTTTCAATCTTTTGTCTTTTCCTATTTTAGGAATTAATCTTGCCAGGGAGCAGGAAAAAGGGAGTTTCAGCTTACCTTGGAGAGTTTATTTTTAGCCTAATCCCCTTATCTTAATGGCTGTACTTAAGTATTTCTGTGGTCAGCTTTTGTTACTTTTGTAACAGCAGCAGGTGCTCTGAGTTTTTTTTTCTTTAAGCTGGTGATTCTTGGTTTTCTTAAAGGCTGGCTTTTATTTTCTTGACACTGTTTTCTGAGGTTTCTAGTGCTGTGTGGTGCTTGGCACTGTCCTTTCGGTGACAATGGTGACCAAAACTGGATGCAATGTTTCAAGTGTGATCAGTGTGACCAAGATATTATAAAGTAGTACTAATGCTTTACGTGATCTTTATTTTCTCCCTCTGTTGATGCAGCTGCAGCTCACTTCTGGCTCATATTTAAATGATTGTCATTAGGACTCCAAGATCCTTCTCACAGTTACTACTATTGAGCCAGCTACCATCTATTTTATACCTCTGCATTTGATGTAGAACTTTACTTTTTTCATGATTGAAATTCAAGTTGTAGTTACACCTTTTGTATCTTAAACCTACTTTCAAAAATATCCTTCAGTATGTGTAATGTTAGAATATTTTTCTTTATAATTGTAAATCAAATTCATGTGTTCTCCTTTAATTGTAACCTTTAATTCCTTCTATTGTCCCAATTTTTAAAATCTTATCTTACTATGTTTTTTTTCACAAAAATTCAAAACAAAAGCATTTTTCCACAGGAAAGGTTCTTTATAATTAATTCCAAAATCTTATTTTAAATTTATCTGAACTCTTATTCCGTTTATTCTGAACTCTTATTCAAAAAAACCAAAACCCTTTCTTAAACTCCCCCCCCCTAAGGATTGAAGGAAACTTACATGGTGCTGTCAGACTTGTCAATCTGAAAGTTTCTAATAGCTGAAAAGCAGTTTAACAAGCAATTTCTGAAAATGATAAGAAAAGAAAGTACACGATTTCTGTATCCTTTCAGATGTGCTGACCATAGTTTGAGCAAGATGGCTATTATCTTGTCTCCCAGAGCTCTAAATCCATTGCATACCACTTTCTTGCAGCTTCTTCATAAGGAGCAACTGCCTGGAGTACTTCTCAAAAGTACTCTCAAATCCTCTTTTTGTCCAGATTGGTTTCAAAGAGCTGGTCTTCTTGCTGGTGTATTTGCTTTCCTTTCCACTACAGTCATTGACTCCACTTTTCACAGAGTTGCCTTCAGTCTTCCAAAGTAATATTGTAGCACTCACCCTAATCCCCTTGGTCAAAACAATCTCACAACAAATTATTTAGTGTAAATTTTATCAGCAGAAAACTGATTTTACCATCAATATCAATTATAAGTTATACCAAACAGGTATGTAATCAAGAAGCCAAGCAGATTAACTGAACAATGTGTGAGTAAGTTACTTTATTTAGAAAGTTATTTACTTGGTATAGTGCAATAGTTAAAGTGCTGGATTGGCCACAGAATATGTAGGTTCAAGTCCAGCATCAGCCACAGAAGCTAATTGAATTAGTTTAGTCTACTTTTTCTCAGTCCAACTTATCTCTCAGAGTTGCAACAAAAAATGGAAGATGGAAGCACTGTTTACATTTCCTTTGAACTTCTAAAGCAGGAGTGTCAAACTCAAGGCCCATGGGCCAGATGTGGCCCATGGGGTGCTTAGATCTGGCCCACAGAGGTGCTATGGAAACAGCGAAGGACCGCCCCGCAATGCCTCTACCAGAAAAAATGGAGCTTGCATCCCTCCTGAGCTTCATTTTTGCTGGCAGAGCATTGCAGGAGGCCGTTGCAGCCAAAAACGGAGCTTGGGAGTCCATTTTTGTTGACAGAGCGCTCAGGCCAATACTGGTGCCCCCAGCATGAGTGATGTCAACCTCGCCATGCCCACCCCTCCCCTCCCCGAGGTCAAACAACCTTGATGCAGCCCTCAATGAAATCAAGTTTGAAGTTCTAAAGGATAGGTGAGATCTACTTTTAACAAAATTATTAAAATAACAATGAAGAAAGATTTTATGGCTGAAATATAGTAGCAGCAGGAAAAAATATATTATTGTGTGTTTTTTATCATACACTCCTCTTAAGAATTTCAGGCCCAGATAGGAACACCTGCTGTTTCCCTGAGGAGTTGAATATATGCTATACAATCTAAAAGCAGCTGTAACTGTCGGTCCAAGATAAATTAAGGTGTTCTAGTACTGGAATGATCATATAAACATCTGTAACAGCACAGAGGATCCTTAGATTAATCAGGAAAGGCATCTGCATGACTGACAAATAGAGAAATCAGAGTTGTTGAAGCAATTATGAAAGATCTGTGATTACTTTTTTTATTGTGAATGAGGTTTTTTTTAGTTTAACTTAGAAAACTATCCACACCTAAGGACCTTGTAATTGTAGACATCAGCTCTACCTATTTTTATTTTTGGGAGAATTAAAGACAATCACATTTTCTGCAGGTTAACAGCTATTTGTTTTTCTTGACAGAAAATTCAGCTTAATTGACTAAAAGAAAGTTGAAAGGCATGTTTTTAAGCTAATTTATGATGCTGCAAATAATCTTAAAACTGACAAATGTTGTGGAACTCTTACCTCTTCAGCTCCTTTTCCAAGGAATCCTATCATATTACAGGATGTTCTTGCTTCAGATGGAACTACAGATGGAATGTTTTGCTATCACACAAACATTTTTTTCACACAAATATTACTAAAGACACAACCACATAACCCCTACACCAATTCAAAATACCCTTGCAAAGTATTATTTAAGGGTGCTTCCTCATAATGCAATATTCTGGTCATATCTATATCTAAGGTCAGCTAACAGCTAAATAACATGTATCATGTTATTTTCACAAAGCAAAAATTAAAAAATAGATTCCTTTTCTTTGTTTTAAATAAAGGGAAATAACTATGAAAGAGAAAATTGAGAAGAAAGATGATAGTTTAGGAAAAATAATTCATTATTTCCTCAAACCTTTTTTAAAATATAATTTTATTAAGAGTTTTGAAAATGAGCAAACATTAACACAATCTAAAATAGAATGAAGAGGGGGGAAAGGAAGAAATAAAAGAGAAAGCTAAAGTGCAAAAAAGAAAAAGAGAACAATAGAAAAGAAAGAAAAAGGATATAAAGAAGTGATGGGAAACTCTAGTCTCCTTCCAATCAACTGATTAGAAAGCCTTTATGGACTTCTTGTGTACAATATAAAAAAAATGAACTTAGGATTCTTTGCTAATTAGATGGAATTGATTATGTGAAGAGTGTCCTGATATAACTTTAGAGAAAGAGGTAAATATACAATTGTATTTACAGTTGCTATAAAGAAGATCAAAAGTCATTTCATTATCTCCTCAATCCTGACTTTACTACTCACTGTGCTTATCTTCACTGACTTTTCCCCCCCCATTCCCCCCCCACTACCATCTAGTCTCATAGAGATGTTTAAAAAAAATGCAACAGTTTTGTTGTTTGCCAAAGCCAACTGATTCTAGATATGTTGTTACCATAACAGACATAAAATCCAAACAGTATGTAACCATTGAAACATGTGGATGTATCTTTACAATCTTCAAAACTTTTTATTCTATGGGGGTGACCATATAAACTATATAATTAATTAAATTCAAATTTTATTTACTCATTAACTTACTTTAAAAAAAAACTATCCCAATCTTTGAAAACTGGAACAACAGAATGATGCAGACAACAAATATAATTTTAGGTCCAGTTGTTTTTCTGGTCTCACCTAGCTTTTTGTCGTAGTGCCACCTACCTTTTTGAAATATCAGACTCAGCAATGCCAGAGTGGCTGATAAGGAAGAGATGTGATAGACATACCACTGACTGAGAGTGGAGATGAAGAGAATGTGAGAAGGCAAGAGTGGCAAAGCAACAGGAGACCAATGGAGGGAGAAAGAAGAGGTGGGGAAATGTAAGAGAGTAAAAAAGACTGAGTGGATCTTTCAGATAGACAAATGAGATGGGATACAGGACTTGAGCTACAAGCTGAATGAGAGCTTTTTTGTAAAGCAGGAGGGGCAGAAGGGCCCCACTTACCTCCAAATCAAGTTTTGACAGTGCTAAATCTCCTGTCTGTCAAAACGGTACTAGCTCTACCCACGTTAGCAAAAGTGATGGCCGCTTGTTTTTCCTACAAGGCAGGAGGGAATGGGAATGCTGATTAGAAAGAAAACACGTTAGGAAAAGAAACACAACTATCAGTTGTGAAGATGGAAGCATTTAATGTAGCTCCAAGGAGGGTACCTTTCTACCATTCTGGGATCCCGGAGGTATGAATGACTGCCTGCCTGCTTTGGAGACAGAAATCCATAGAATGACACATTCAGGAAGTTGCAATATTAACCTTGAACATATTTGGGAATTTTTATCATTTTCATTCCTTTAAGCTTTTACTACCTAAGCTTTTACTGCCTGAGATATGCTCTTTTAAATAAAAATGATGATTTTAAAAGATATTTTCAGGTCTACTATCTGCATGCATTCAGATTTGATACAATCCTTTCAGGCAGCTTCTTGTACTACTTCTCTGCAGACTGAAGTGAGGAGAGCGAAGGAAGTAGTAAGAAAATTTCTTGCAATACCTACTATGAGAAGGTGGCATTAATTGTTGAGAAGGTGGCAATCTAATCAGTGTTAAATATCAAATAAATTACTTCAGAATTATGAAGAAGGTAAATTCGTTTATTGTATAGATGAGTCTACACATCACTTTCAATTTTAAAAGGAGGGAGGGAGGGAGGGAGGGAGGAGAATGACTTCTTAGAAGTTTTGAAACTGTTACAGTCTCAAAGCTGAAAGAGGTTTTGGTGTTATAAATACATAATAAAGACTGAGATAATGAAAGGACTGAAATTCTCCTGGAAATCCAGACTTGCCTGTGTGACTCACCTGCTGCGCCTTCTACTGGCATATATAAAACAATGCCCATTCAACAAAAGTTTGGTGCTTTTACTTCAGGAAAAACCATTGATGCTCAAACTCACGACGTCCACATATATGCACACATGGCACATAAGATGATAGCATCTACATTACAGTGTTGCTGACTAAATTACTAAGATGCATTAATGAATCATTCTGAACATTAATTTATTGGATAAAGTGTGAATATTCTATTATACTAGTATATGTGCTGCCGACGCAAGCACTGAATATTTTATTATTCTAATCAGTCTAGTATACCTCCAATATGAAACAACTCTTCTAGTCTTCAAACTAACTCCAGAATCAGACATAAAATATTCTGGTTGAATGGCTGGCACCATTTTATAGCCTAATTCTCAAAGCAAGTTATATAAATCCTTAGGATTTTTATGGCATATCCAAATTAGTAATTTGAGTCACTTGCAATGGCTACTCTTCTTTGCACATTTCTTTAAAAGTAGTTTTTACCATGGCAGAAGAGTAATGGGAGCAAACTCTCTAAACTTATGGAGATTTTCACTCCTAATATAAGAAGAATGCATCATAATTTAACCTTGCACGTTATGTATACCTTTGTCTGCACTGGGGCAACATGTCTGTTCCCCACTGCCATAGAGTACTTCCCACCTCCACATTAAAGAATGCTTTAAAGGTAAATATTCAGTTGTCCTCTTCTATGGTATATTAATAATAATGGGCAGCTAAATATAGGAATATTTATTACAAATTGGAGTAGCATACATGTACATAATAGATTTTAGTCTTACTTGTCAAGTAAAGAACTGAAACTAGCCCTTCCAACATTGACTAATGTATGATATAGAAATATTAAATAAATAATAAATAAATCCAATATATTTAACATTTAGAAGAACTGGAGCAGATGAACTAGATTGCCATGACAGAAAAAGTTAAATTCGTCACTTTAGTTTAAAAGGGATCAAAGAGGAAAAAAAGCTAGCTCAATTCAACAGCATAAAAACAATCCCAACAAGTCTCTTAGAGCCAGAAGAGGCATTTTAAAACCTCATGAATATTTAGCTTGTCCTCACGTAAAATATATGACTTTGGGTAAGGATCAAGCAAAGGAGGAGCATGATTTTTTTCTGATTTATGGACCCAGTGACGGATTATTCATAGCAGAGCAGCTGTGTGGAAAGATTCATCCACTGCAAAATGTGATTGTACATCAGGCAGTCTGAGAGAATGGAACTATGACTAATGGCTACTTTACATATAAATGAGAAGGTTTGTCCTAGGTATATACACACACACGCAGAGAGAATGAGAGGGAGGGAGGGAGAGATACCTTACTGAAGAGGCCTACTGATCTCTTTGATCTGTGTAATAATTGGGACTACAGGGAAAAAAACTACCTAGCTAGTCTTATCCCAATCCAAAACATGTGCTTAGAAACTGAATGCAAAGTCAATCACCCTTTTGCTGCTCAACCATGAACTGATGATCTTTCAACAGATTCAGCCAAATGGAGTAAAGAACTGGCAAATCTCTTGCCTATTCTTCATTAGAGCAGCCTTAGAGAGGAGCCAAGCCACATATAATCTCACCCTAAAATTTAGTGGTCCATTCAAATACTAGCTTCAAAAAAAATATCTTTTGGTGGAAATAGAAACGTGATGGGGTATAACATTTTTCAGGACCAAAGTATAAAGATTGTTATATTTTGCTTCATAGGCTGAAACTCTAGAATACTTACTATTTGAAAATAAGTTCTTATGCACAATAGATTTATATCTGAGCAAAGATCATTATCATTTCAAAGCATAAATTGGAATGAATCCAATTCTGATGTTGTATTAATTAGAGCTTTTTTTAAAAAAAGTCTTAAGAGTCAAGGCTAGGGTAGAATAGAATAGAATCGAATAGATTAGAATAGAATAGCATAGCATAGCATAGCATAGCATAGCATAGCATAGCATAGCATAGCATAGAATAGAATAGAATTCTTTATTGGCCAAGTGTGATTGGACACACAAGGAATACAAATGCTCTCAGTATACATAAAAGAAAAGATACATTCGTCAAGAGTCAAGAATCATAAGGTTAGGGGTGGGATCTGGGGTTCGGTGGCATATATCATTGATATGCTTGGAACTGATAACAAGGGAAAGATACTAGCTACTTGTTTATTCTTTGTGAGCTTTCTGAGTGCCTCCATTTTTTATAATTGGCTTACAGAAGACAGTGAAGTGCTTAAATGAAATAATTGCATGCCATTCATTAGAATGTCCTGACTAAAGCAGTGTGAAAAAGGGTTACTGAAAAAGTCCAGTGTTAATAGATTCCATTTAATCTGCTCATCAATTCAGAAAAGAATTCAGAAGCTTGGGAAAAGTTGAAAGGCAAGATGGCACCATTGAAACCAGAAACTATGAAAGTAATCTGGGAAATAACAACTTGAGTTATTTATTCAGATAATGTCTGCTAAATGTGACAATAGTAAATAGCTGCCTGGCTTCAAGAAGTAGAAAATGTTTGAAGAGGCTCTGAAAAATTTTAACACTTTTGATAACTGAATTTGCTTGCTTATATTCTAGTCACCAAACCTCTGAGCAGAAGAACTTCAGCAGTTATCCCAAACAGAACTGACTGCAAACATGAACTATCAATAAGCTAAATTGTTGAGATGTTTAAGATTAATCTTCCAATAAGTCATGAGCAGAAAGAGATTTTCATGTGTTTATGTGAATTTTCACATCTTTCAAGTCATGACCACGTTTTATCCTCTGTATAATTCTGGAATACCTAGGGGTGGAGCTTGGGAAATCATAATTGGTATATAAATTGCATTTAGGAATTTTAATTGATAAAATATATTGATAAAATATAATCTTGTAAAAATTAATGTATACATTATAAATAATTATTTAAAATATTTTGTTTTCTGTTTTAAATATTTATTTAAATATCAATTCTACATTGAAAGCCTAGTATCATAATATTGCTGCTATTCTTAGGGGAATATTTTATTAGGGTTTTATGATGACAGATTTTAAGAGAAAAGTAATTGAAATGAATTAATAAAACAGTCAAAAGAAAGATTTGTAGCCAGGTTTTTCATTATTTGGTGACAGTTTCATTGGAAATTTAAGAAACACTCAAAATTTTCCCATATTTCATTGTAAAGATTATATAAGTATCCATTGTTTTCACATTTCACGATGTAACAATGGCATAATAGGGTCAGCAGTAATACCAACTGTTAGATCGCATGGAAGTACTCAGGACGCCAACATTCTGATTCAGCTTTTTATTTCTTGCTAGGGACAACAAAAACTGAACTCGTGGAAGAAACTGCGGCAGCCTTTATAGCTGGCTGCTCACGGCTTGTGTCCAGTGACGGCTTGTCGAATTTCCCGCTGCCTTGGATCCACCAATCACAAGTAAGTATGCTAATACATAACACCAACACATTGGATTGTATGCCTAAAGAAATCGATAACCACTTTTAGGACGGAGTTATTTTTTTTTTAATTACATTTATATGCCGCCCTTCTCCGGAGACTCAGGGCAGCTTACAATTTTTGGGATACAACCCAGTGTGCTCAGCAATAGCCTTCATTCCATTGTATATGCCTGCTTATTACTAAGCGGCATTTTTACAAAGTCAGCTTATTGCCCCCAACAATCTTGGGTCCTCAATTTACCTACCTCGAGAGGATGGAAGGCTGAGTCAACCTTGAGCCTGGTGGGATTCGAGCCTACAACAGTTGTAGGCAGCTGGAACTTAAGTGCAGGCAATTAACAGCCTGAGCCACCAAGGCCCTTATTATTGTTATAGTCTGAAATAATTTCTGCTTCTAAAGATTCTTCAAAGAAAACCCATGTAAATAGATTGTAATAATCCAGTTCTTAAGTAATTGAAGCATAAATCACAGCCTCTAATTGTTTTATCTAAAATGGACAACAGTGGGCATCAGCTTGTTGGACAAAAGATCTCCAAATCACAACACCAGGTTGAATTTTTGCTTATTTCCTGATCAGAATTGTATCTGTTTTATCAGGATGAAGTTTCAGTTTATCAAACAGCCTAGGGAAGAAAGTAGAATTCTTGAATTATCATAACAGATTTAAAAAACTGGACATATTAGAGAATATCTCTCAAGTCCAACCCCAACAGGCAATTTAGGATGATAGCCAAGATCGGCATTGCTGTAAGTTCCAGATGAACCGATAAGGATATACCCTCAATCAATCTAGCTTTCAACCAAGTCCTGTTCTTCATACCTTCTCAATATAAAATGGTTGGATCACTCAGTGAAAGTACAATGAGAAGATAAATATTTGTTACTATCAACATCACATGGTATAATAATATAGCCATAACCTGATAGCTTAGATCAGGGCTGTTAAACTTGCGGCCTGCAGGCCGGATGCGTCATGCACTAGCCATGCCCATGTCCAGTTTAGCAAAAGGGGGAAAGTCACATGACACCCCTGGCTTAGATTATTTTTTAGTTTTCTTTCTCTATTAAAATGTTGGCTGTTTCATTGCCCTGAACTTCCCAGAAAGTCAAATAACCTTCTTAACAAAACCAGAAGTCAAATATGGTCAGGAGCAATTGTGTCAACTACAAGCTCATTTCCCCTTTTAGAGTTTGATCAGGTTTTTAACAATTATCCAGATGGAGTGATAGGAAATTTCCATAAGTCAGATAGGGCACAGTTTAGAGTTATCAAATTTATATGGCCACTCATCTCACAAAAAGTGTTTCTGGGGAGCATACAATTGATAAAACAATAAATGTTATGTATGTAGGTTTTAATGTTATTGGTTTATTTTGAATTGTTCTTGTAAAATGTCAAATAGGATTGGTTTAAATAGTGCGGGAAAAACCCTGCACTCTGATTGGCTGGCAACTACGGCTGCTGGCTATAAGAAGCAGCCGTAGCCCAGCCAAGTCGGGTCCATTCGAGCTGTAGTCACTTAATAAACTCTTCACTGAAGATCTTCGCGTCTGACTCTTCATGCAAACTTAACACTGGCGACGAAGGTGGGATTCCCCTGAAGAAGAGACGATGCGGAAGACAAGCAGAAGAGCGAGATGGCTGCGCTGAACACCCCCCCAGCCCCATTTGATCCGGCGGCGGAAGACTGGGAATCGTATGCGGATGGTTTCCAGATGTACTTGGAAGGAAACGACCTCGCCGATATCCCTGAGAAGCGGAAGAGGGCAGTATTTCTCACGCACTGCGGTTCGGGGTCTTCAAGATGCGAAGGCATTGGCGGAAGCTGCAGATGTGAAGGTAATGAGCCGCCCCGAGTCTTCGGAGATGGGGTGGCATATAAGTCCAATAAAATAAATAAAATAATGGAATGGCCTGATTTAGAAAAGCTTTTAAGAGCCCATTACGCCCCACAAGTATCGTGCCTCATTAAGAGACACGAATTTTACTGTCAGGATCAAGGGGAAAGCGAAAATGTTAACGACTTCGTGGCAAGTTTAAGGGACATTGGGGGTGCTTGTGAGTTTACCAACTTAGAAGAGGCCATGCATGATCGGTTTGTTCTAGGCCTTAAAGATAAGGTCTTACAGAGCAAATTACTAATGAAACCTAAGATCACGTTTAAGGAGGCCATAGAGGAAGCTGTTTCAGCAGAAGCAACCAAGTCCTTAGCAGCAGCCATGAAGAAAATTAACAAGGCCTCAAGCCATTCTGATGTGGAAAAGTCCACAACAACCCATTGCGAGCAAATAGACTCTGATTCAGACTGTAGTGAGGTGGAGGAAGGAATTTATAGACTCAGAATGGAGAAGAAAAGGAAAGACCTTCGAAAAAGAGGCAAAATTTTATTGCAGAGGCTGTGGGGGGGGCCACCCCCGCACTGAATGCAAGTTTTTAGACACCATCTGCCTACGTTGTGAGAAAAGAGGTCACCTAGCAAGAGTCTGCAAATCATCCAGAACTCCACCTAGTAGGAAGAAATTCCCCGAGAAGGAATTCAAGCCCAACAATTTCATTGAGAAAATGGGGCGCAAATCAGAAGCAAATGGAAAGAATGAAACTCATCAAACAATCACCATTGGTCATTCTTCACCCGTGAGAAGCAGAAAAGTACATGTGAAGGTACTCATTGAAGGAAGGCCGTGCCAAATGGAAGTGGACTCAGGCTCCTATTTATCTATGGTGTCATGGGACACTATTCACAGGCTACTTCCCAACATTCAGAAAAAGCATTTCCAGAAGCAAGCACTGACTCTTAAAGACTACCAAGGGAACAAGATTCCAGTAGTTGGAACAAGAGAATTCAACGTGAAGTTCAAAGGCCACACCAACCGTTTGCCCCTGACCATCGTGGACAAGGATCGCCCAAGCTTGCTGGGACTTGAGTGGTTGAAGCCACTAGGCATCGAGGTGACTGGCATCAATCACATGAGCAACTCTGAATGGGAGGAGGCCTTGAAGTCTGAGTTTCCAGTGGTCTTCAGCGAAGGATTGGGCAAGTATATGGGGACCCCTATCACTTTCAATCTAGATCCCAAGGTGCCACCAATTCGCTTAAAGCCCAGAAGGGTCCCATTTGCCTTAGAGGAAAAAACTGATGCACAATTAGACAAATTAATAGCTCAAGGGGTTTTAGAGCCCACTGACCACTCCAGATGGGAGACACCCATAGTCACACCAGTCAAGACTGATGGGTCAGTAAGAATCTGTGGAGACTATAAGGGGACACTGAACCATGCGCTGCAGCAGAGTGCATATCCAGTTCCAGTGGTGCATCATCTGTTACATTCACTTGGCAGGGGTACAGTCTTTGCCAAATTAGACTTGGCCCAGGCATATCAACAACTAACAGTTGATGATGCCACTGCAGAGGCCCAAACCATTGTGACTCATAGAGGTGCTTTCAAATGTAAAAGGTTACAATTTGGAGTAAGCGTGGCACCAGGCATCTTTCAAAGCCTTATGGAAAGAATGCTCCAAGGACTGCCAGGGGTAGTGCCTTACTTTGATGATGTGTTAATCTCTGCTGAAAATGACACTCAGCTACAAGAAAGACTCAGAGAAATCCTTACCAGATTCAGGAAAGCGGGGTTAAAAGTCAAGGAAGAAAAATGCACTCTTAAAACTGACAGGGTTGAGTTCCTGGGTTACATGACTGACAAGCATGGCATCCACCCTACAGATGCCAAGGTTAAAGCAATCAAAGAAGCCCCTAGACCTAAATGCAAAACAGATTTGCAAGCCTTTCTTGGACTTATTAACTTTTATCACATGTTCCTACCTCAAAAGGCAACCATTGCTGAACCATTGCACAGATTACTTGATAAGAAGTCTGTCTGGGTCTGGGGCAGGAAGGAACAATCAGCATTTAACAGTATTAAAAGACTAATCACGTCTGATGCTGTACTGATACAGTTCTCTGAGAATTTGCCTGTTGTCCTGACTTGTGATGCATCCCCTTTTGGAGTGGGGGGGGTTTTGAGCCACAGGCTTCCCAGTGGGAGAGAAGCCCCTATTGCATTTTACTCTCGCACTTTGACCAAAGCAGAGAGGAATTACAGCCAATTGGACAAGGAAGCATTGGCAGTTGTTGCAGCTGTTAAGAAATTTCATGAATATCTGTATGGCAGAACATTTACCATTGTTACAGATCACAAACCTTTGTTAGGCATTGTGGCAGGAGACAAGCCTACACCTATTATCCTGTCACCAAGAATGCTGAGGTGGACTGAATTTCTTGCTGCTTATTCATACAAACTTATCCACAAGCCTGGCAAGGACATTGGTCATGCAGATGCCTTGAGTCGTTGCCCACTTCCTTACCACAAGGAGGACTTTGAACCTGAAACACACACCTTTTTCCTAGAAACTGTTGCCAAGCTTCCAGTTTATGCTGCTGAAATTGCCAGAGAGACTGCCAAAGACACTGTGTTGGTTCCTGTTATAGGCTGGATTAAGAAAGGTTGGCCTCTTCAAGATCTACCTCACCTTGCCCAACCTTTTAAGTCCAGGCAAACTGAATTATCTGTATTAAGAGGATGTATTTTGTGGGGTAACAGGGTGGTTATTCCTGCAAAACTGCAAAGAGAGGTTTTGGAAATGTTACATGAGGGTCATCCTGGTATTGTAAGGATGAAGGGATTGGCCAGGAGTTATATATGGTGGCCAGGTATTGACAAAATGCTCAAAAACTGGGTTGCATCTTGTCCCAACTGTCAGGTAGTCAGGCCTGCCCCACCTCTCGCCCCCACACAGGAATGGGAATGTCCTAGGGGCCCATGGTCCAGGATTCACATTGATTTTGCTGGCCCTACCAGAGGGCACACCTTTCTTATTATAGTAGATGCATATTCCAAATGGCTAGAGGTAATTCCCATGGCATCCACCACAACTGATGCTGTCATCAAGCAGCTCAGAAAACTTTTGTAACCCACGGGTTACCTGATGTTCTTGTCTCTGACAATGGCCCTCAATTTACATCCAACCTCTTTGAATCCTATTTAGCACAACAGGGTATCAGACATGCCCTTACTGCCCCTGGGCACCCTTCGGCTAACGGCCGGGCTGAACGCATGGTATGTTTTACCAAGGAGAAGCTTCAGCAACTGGGTCCTGGGGACATCACTTAGAAAGTTGAAAAACTTCTTAGTGTTCAGCACATCACTCCTAACCCATCTAATAACTTATCGCCAGCAGAGTTGTTGATGGGTAGGAAACTTAGGTCTTCCATTGACTGCCTTCATCCCACTTACGCACCCAACGTACCAATAGATTCCACTTCCAAAGTTCGCACATTCAGCGTGGGTGATTCTGTTTATGCTAAGAACCTTATAGGTGAACCTTTGTGGATTCCTGCTGAGATAACTCAGATCACAGGCCCTCGTTCTTACAGGGTGCAAACAGAGGATGGAGTCCTCTGGAGCAGGCACATTGATCAACTTAGATCCAGGAGCTCTCAGGAACATCGCCCTTGTTCCTCTCTAGTTCCCTCACCTGATGTCAATTCTAGGGGGGAAGGGGAGGAACAGGAGGAAAATCAGCAAGCAAGAATCAACCCCATGTGTAACGAGCCATTACGACAGGAACCATCCTTAAACCTGTCACAATGCCAAAATCCATCCTTAGAAGTGGAAGATTGTACATCACTACCTGACTTGGGTGCTGACATTGGGCTGGAGATGGGTTGGGAGGAGAGACCAGATTCTAACAGTCAAACAGGGTCTTCTTTCACAGGAAGTCCCAGTGGGGAAATGTCAGCAGACACATTTCCTCTCCCACTGGGTGAGAATGTTAAAACTTCTGAACCACGAAGGTCTCAACGTACATGCAAGAGCCCCACCAATTTAAAAGAATACATTAGATAGGTTGGGGTTTGGTATGGACTGAACCTAGTGGGGAGGGGTGTTATGTATGTAGGTTTGAATGTTATTGGTTTATTTTGAATTGTTCTTGTAAAATGTCAAATAGGATTGGTTTAAATAGTGCGGGAAAAACCCTGCACTCTGATTGGCTGGCAACTACAGCTGCTGGCTATAAGAAGCAGCCGTAGCCCAGCCAAGTCGGGTCCATTCGAGCTGTAGTCACTTAATAAACTCTTCACTGAAGCTCTTCGCATCTGACTCTTCATGCAAACTTAGCAATAAACATATAAAAACAGCCATTATTAAAAATGCAAATACTGTATTTGCAAAGACATATATAAATAAAATGCTGAAGCTGAGTTCAGGAGCTAGAAAACTGAGTTGTGCTGATAAATTCTTCCAGGAAAGACTAAAACTGATAAGGCAAGAGCCAATAGTTTCCAAATTAAAAAGAACAGTTAATAATCTTTTATCAGTTACCTACAGGGGATTAATCAAGTAACCTTAATCTAGAAATACAGAAGGAAAAAGACTCTAGAATTTAAACATGGAGCTCAAACAAATCAACTGAAATATTGTAAGGTTTTAAAACTTCTAATCTAACCAAGTCACATATGAGAATCTTTACCATATCGAGCCATGTGTTGAATATGGAGTTAAGTGTCAGGAGAACTGATATTGACTGCCAAGCCCTGGTGTGAAATCTTCAGCAAATATACAGCAATAGAGGTGCCAATAACATGGTGATTTGAAAAAAATTCTGAAGGAGACAGGAAGATGTCTTGTCAAAACTGGTATTAGATGGAATTTTCATGGTGGACTAAATAAATTATTGTATTGCTTCTGATTATTTAATAACTATAGGCCTGATGAATAAACTGCTCTTTGCAATTGTCAGTTAAGAGGAAAAAATGGTTCTAAAATATTAATATCATCAGTATCCCCCAACACACATCAAAATGGAGCAGGATGCTCACTGTATCAGTTTATACTTCAAACAAGATTCAATTTGCTGCTTCTTTGCTGCTAAAAATGAAAACTTTCAACAGATTGTTTCCTGTATATCATTTAGTCTTCCTGCTCTATTTGGAATGCAGATTGTGTTCTTCTGGGACATTAAATGAAAGTTAAAAAGCAAACTAAATAGGCTTACCAACATTCTACTTTTAAAAATTAAAATGGTCCATTTGCCTATGAAATAAAGCAATAGAAGAAAGGTGACTTTAAAATGTCTTTCATTGTTAGAGGAAAGCATCATTGATTAATTCAAAGTATTATTATCTAAGTTTAAAGTACTTAAGAAACTTCTTAATCACAAAACTTTCATCATGCAGGAATATGCTCAGGCAAAAATGCTGCCTCAATTCATTACAGGTTGTACAAGATGTGTCATTAAAAAGTAGTGAGGAGAAGATATGCTAGTTTGCTGAATAGGAATAGATGATAATTCCTAGAATGGAAATGTGGTGTGAAGACCACTGGATGGAGTTTTAATAACAGAGCTAAGGTCATCAATGAAAATCAGAATTTGCCGTTGAGTTAAAAAGACTAATTTTGCTCCAAAATTAGTTATTAGTTATTAGTTGATAACAGACTTAATGGGTGGTCTATATTTATTTATTTCACTAATTCTTTCCCTTCAATATAAAGAAGCATATTATATTTCAAGGTCCAAACGCTGGTAATACACATTATGTCAAATACACAATTTCTTTCTTAAAAAGGATTAATAACTTGACTCCTAAAATTATATACTGATATATAAAAACTTTACTTGACTCCCATTTTACTGAACTTGGTATGTATTGTATTTTTATATGGTTTTTATGCCTTTATCTGTAAACCATCTAGAGTCACTCTGAGAGTCAAATGGGTGGTATCTAAAATTGAATGAATGAATGAATGAATGAATGATACCTGACACTTAGAGAGAGGAAAGCAAATCCATTTCCAAATACGTTTCAAAACAACAAAATGAAATGTTGAGCTAGAGCTTAGTGCATTCAGGGGTGGTAACAATTAAAAAAAATAGTTTATGTTGTGTGATATATATGATGCACAATATAAGAGAAAGGGAACAGCATAGAAAGAAGGAAATAAATTCAGGTATGCATTCTTGTACAAACAGCTTTAATGATTATTTCTTTTTCTGTTGAGGGAATTATTAGATCAGAAGCATCTGATCTATTTTATTTTTTGTATTATAATGGACATGTATTTTGTACTACCTAAAGGCCTTGGGCAAATTGCAATGTTCATTTTAAAAGTGAGCAGAAAAGAAATTCACACATAAATAGCTGCTTTGATACGGCTTCTGCAGTTTAGTATCTATCTTTGAAACTCAATTCCCAATCTGAAATATGGGAAAATTGGTGATTTAGAGCTTCCCTGTACCACTTTGTGTATAAAAAATGCTAATTTCTTTCTCATTTGAGGTACAATATTCAGATAGCGTCTTGGGAGTGGTTCTTCATTTCCCTTAAATTCACATGTTTGATTCCATTTTCTGAATTTAATTTTTAATATATGGAAACATTAATACACAAATATTTTACATATTTACTAGGGAGTTGAATTTGGTAATTGTTTGTTATAGTGGGCCCATATATAATTGCAATTAGCTTTTTTTCTTGTCCTTTTATACCCTTTCTAGAGCAACTCTGCAAACCTTGAATTTTTATTCTGATTATTTAGAAATTGCCATGTATTCTCTTCTTTCATTATATTGTAGAAAGCACAAAAATAGTCAAGTGGTCTAATCTGGTTATGTATGTATAAAGGGCAGACATTTAAATACCTATAATTTGATAAGTCCAAAAATAACTATTTTTGTTTTGCCTAGTAATAAGTTGTGGTACCAATTATGGCAATTTTTGCTTTGTTCCCCACTCATAGCAAAAATGCTACAACTAGAAAGCATAGCAAGAATGCTCTTTTTGCAAAAATGGTTAAGAAAATTTGGGAAAGGGAAATGAAAAGAATATTCAGGAGGCTACTGTATACTAGTTAACTTTTCCTTTTAAGTGAGAAAAGCTATTAAATGCAGGAAAGGACAATGTGCTATCATCAGTAAAAGAGTCCTTTCAAACCTTGGTTATTAGAAGATCAGGTGAAATATTTGCACAGAAGAATAGATTTTTGTGGGTGTATTTTCTTGGGCAGGGTGAGAAAAACTGTGTCTGCAGAAATATGAAAGGTACTCTCTCGTCCATTGCTTCTGAGCCCTGGACTTGAAGTGACTACAATGTGCTTGTACTATAACTCAAAATGACCTTTTGTACTGCCATTAATATACTAAGAATGAATTAAATAAATCACTGAAAAACACTTTGCTTCTATTAAAATGTAATGTAAAACCCAAACACCTTAAGTGTGCAGTCAAGATTCTGAAGCAACCAGCCAACTCAAGAAAAAGCCTGGAAATTTCTCTCCTCCCCACCTTTTTATTCATATGTCTTTGTCAATAGGCTGTACTAGATTTAATAGTTCGGGAAATGCGATATAGTAACAGCTCGAACATACTAGAAATATAAAGTGTCTCAATCTCTTCTGAGGGTCGGTTTGTTTTGTTGTTTGTTTTTGGTTTTTTGACCTCCCACGGAGGAAATGGGGTTGTGGGCTTTTAGTGGAACTTAGCAGGACCCACTTCTACCCCCTTTCAGCTCACTCATGCTATTTCAATTAAGCACTGCAGAATTTAATCTCTTGCTCTTAATAAAGTTTATTGTTGTCTTGCCAACTCGCCTCCGGACACCAAAATGCTATTACTCCTAACGCAACGGGAAGGGCTATTTTACTGCTGCAAAGTTTCTAACTGAAGAGTCAGGGAAGAGAAACTCCCATCCCACAGCAGGCTGCAAGCCATTTGGATCCGGGGAAATTAAAGGCAAGGAAATGTGCAGGAGGCTGCAGGAGTGAGCCAGAGGGCAGAAGGGTACTGCAAAGGCTGACACATCCACATGCACAGATCATGATGCAAATGCACAACCCGCGCATGGCCAATACACAGATATTTTCTTTGACAATCACACCATGTCCCAATATGCAATTGCAGAAGTGAACTTGTTAAATTCATCTGAATGAAAAATAATATGCTTCTGCTTTCTCTGACACGCCAGCATTTTCTGTTCTCCAGCGTGACTTTTTTTCCATACTGAAAGAGATACATTTAATATTCATTTCTAAATTTATTTCAAAGCTGTAGCAATTGTATCTTCATTCCAAAGAGGATTTCTGTGGGACTCCATCACTACAGACTCTTCCTTTCTTGTGGGATAATATAATTTCTCCTCCCTGATTTAAGATGAAGAGATCACCTCTCACGGAATGCAGAGAAATCCCTTTTTTAAAATTCAGTGGTGATCCTTCATTTGAGGAAAAACTTTCACAGCCATTATTATTATTATTATTATTATTATTATTATTATTATTATTATTATTATTATTATTATGCCCATAGAGCAAGGCTTTAGAAACCCCAGTATCTGCGGGGATAGGAAAGTCCCAGAAAACAGCAAGGCTGCTTGAAGAGGTTAAGTAAGTCCTTGATAACAACAACAACAGCAACACAGACTCTTATTTACCAAGGTGGGCATGAAATGTTGCAAATATACTAGACAGTTGAAGAAGTACCAAGGACATTGGAAGAATATCTGAAGGACAGTGAGAATGATGCACTGAAACTAGCACACCATGAAGGCTTACTGATATACTGGAGAAAGCAAGCTGCCCTACAAAAAGATCAAATGAAGAATTAAAAAGAGCAATCTCAAGGCAAAATATTACATAGCTAGTATATAAACAAATGAACAGGCAAAACAGATAACAAAACCTGGAAATGGCTTAGAGCAAGAAAGTTGGGAAAAAAAGAGACAGAGGAGCTAATTCTAGATGTGTAAGACCAAGCCTTAGGAATGAATGCATGCAAAGCCATAATTGAGATGATAGCAACAGACATCAAAAGCTGCCTCTGCAAAGAAGCTGAAGAAACACTAGCTACTGCAAAAAGTTCATACAGACGGACTACAAAACAACGGCATGACAAAGTAGCAACAATGATGCACTGGAATATCTGCAAGAAATACCATTTGTCTGCAAGCGAGAACTGGTGGAATCACAAAATAGGCAAAGTAATAAAAAGCGAAGAAACTTCAGTGCAAGATCAGTGTGCAAAAGGTAACTTCGCTTGAAACAGCTTACATCCTGCAATGATACTTTTAACATCGTCAGACATCAACATCTGCCTACCTCAGGTCCTTGGGAAGGACTCAATATGTGCACAAAAATGCCAAATTCAGTCAAACATCTGGCTGACTGTGCCACCAACCATTATAATAAATTACCATATAATTATTCTAGTTGCCCTACAACCTGATATTTCCCTTTAGAATCTTGGTCATTTTCTTACTACACTTTGTTGTGTTTTTCTACACAAGTAACAAGCAGATCATCACAAAGCTGTATTACAGCTGCAAGGTTATATACAATGAGTTAGGCTATGCTCTCACAAATAAAGCAAAGGAAAAAAAAAGCTAATAGCCAACATTGTCATCTGCTCACAATTTATATCTATCTCTCTATTTGTCTGTCTGCCTGCCTTTCTATCTGTCTGTCTGTCATCATCTCTTTTTCTCTGTCTCTCTCTTCTCTCTGTCTCTGTCTCTATTTCTATTTCTATCTATCTCTATCTTTAATCTATCTAATCTCATGACTTTTTAAATGGTGCCAGGTGATAAGTAGTTGCCTACTTCAACTCTCATATTTGTAATATTAGAGGAAAATTACTACTCTCTTTATTTTTAGTTTGATTTGCACTGAAGCTTATACTCATATATGCATACACAAGAAGTATCAATTTATTCATATTCTAAGTTCTCATAAATTCTAAGATTTACCTCAGAGAAACAAACATATGTCCAGTTCAAAGAATTCTTGTCCAGTTTGCTTATACTAATACGATTTTAACAGAAGCACTGGTTACAATTATTTAGATCTTTACAGATGCCATACAAAGGAATCCAGAACCATGAGAAATAATTTATGTGAATTGTTTCCTCTATGAAAGATGCATCTATCATATCCTAGTGATTGTAGGAACTACAGTACCCTACCCTCATATTGCGTTAAGGAAAGCAACCTACCCGTGTTCACCAGTCTACATAGACATGGACAATTTCCACTCGGGTGGCCTGTTTGCACACCACTCTTCATCCCTGACAGTCAACTTCCACATCAGCTCAACCCCCATTCTTTGTCATCTATAAATTCCAGAGATTCCTCTCTCCCCTCCCTTCCCCTCCCCTTCTCTTCCTTCCCCTCCCCTCTCCAGGCCCCTGCTCAGCAAAGCAGGCCCCACTTCCTCCACTCTCCTCTGCCTGACAGATGCCTCAGAGCCTGGGGCCGCAGTTAAGGTGACAAGATGCAGCCATTCTTTATGAACATTTCATTCCCGCTCGCTACACGACGTAAATTAGATTGGTGTGTTACATTCGGGCGAAAAGCAAGCGATGTCACTGCTGAGCCGGCCCATTGGATGGAGAGGCTAATCCTGCCGTGAATTTCATTATAGCTTTTATACCCTCAGAATTAGCCGGGCGGCAGTCAGCCTGATTGCCTTTCACTAGGGGTTGCTGGGGAGCTGAGCGGATTCTACTTCTGATGGTGAACGCTGTCGAGTGACCCCCAGCTCTCAACCACTTTGATGACTGTGCCTTTCCTTGAGAGAGAGAGAGAGAGAGGGAGGGAGGGAGGTTTATATCTATCCCTCCCTGGCTACACCATAATGGAAGTGGAAATGGAGCCCCTCTGTGAGAAATGGTCAGAGCCTAGTCAGGGGTAATTGCTCCCTGTGGGGGTGCAATATGTCAGTGGCTCCTCTACCACCTCACACTTGCAGTCTTTAACTCTAGAAACTCTTTCTTTTCTTTGATTGTTGTTTCTCATTTACACCTTTAGTGCAGCATGGTAATTTTGTTCAGAATGCTGTGGTTGGAAGGAGAAGCTTTATATTAACCATATTAGTAATCATCTATAAGTCCCTTCATGGCTTAGGTCCGGGGTATTTGTGGGAGCACCTGCTGCCGACATCAGTTTCCCATCGCCCCATGTGCTCCCAGAGACAGGGTCTCCTCAGGGTGCCGTCAGCCAGACAGTGTCGGCTGGCAACCCCCAGGGGGAGAGCCTTCTCTGTGGATGCACCCACCCTTTGGAACCAACTACCCGTGGAGCTTCGATTGGCTCCTGACCTTCGATCCTTCTATCACGACCTAAAAACATGGCTTTTTCGATCAGCCAATCTGGACTGAAGGGGTTTTTAATTATTTTAATCTTTTGTGGGTTTTAATTATTTTAATGTGTAATTGGGGTTTCGTTCTTGTTTAATAGTTTTTAAATTTTTGTACTCTGGTGTTTTATTGTTGTAAGCCGCCCTGAGTCCTTTGGGAGATAGGGTGGCATAGAAATCCCATAATTAAATTAAATTAAATTAAACCACGCCAACTAGTAACCACCATCCTTCTGAGAAGCAAAACCTCTTCAAAGAAAAAACAAGGAAGTCCAGTTGCCTTTTGAAAAAGCAGCTTTGACACACCTATTTGCTTCAGTTTTTCACCACTTATATATATATATATCTTGCAATTGTTCACTCCATTTTCCCTGTTACATGCAACTGTGTTATTACTGGTATTGATAGATTAAATTTTAAATACGTATAAACTCTTAATGCATCCTGCAGTATAATATTTGCCGAAGATCATTTGAATTAAATCTATATAGACAAATACCTGCACATTCATATCCCTGATCAGCACACTTCTAAATGTTACAGAGTACTGAATAACAGAGTTGGCAGGGGCCTTGGAGGTCTTCTAGTCCAACTCCTGCTCAAGAAGTGTACCATTCTGGACACATGGTTGTCCAATCTCTTCCTAAAAACCTCTATTGATGGAACACCTACAATTTCTGGAGGCAAGCCATTCCACTAGTTAATTGTCATGAAATTTATCTTTAGTTCTAAGGTGGATCTCTTCTTGATAAGTTTCTATCTATTACTTCTTGTTATATCTTCAGGTGCTTTAGAGAATAGGTTAACCCCCCTTCTCTCCTCAAATATTGGAAGACTGCTATCCTGTCACTCCTAGCCATCTCTTCATTAGACTAGACATACTCAGTTCCTGCAACTGTTCCTTGTACACTTTAGCATCCAGTCCCCTAATAATTGTTGTTGCTCTTCTCTGCACTCTTTATAGAGTCTCAGCATCTTTCTTGTATCAAGGTGTCTAAAACTGGACACAGTATTCCATGAATGGTGTTACCAGTGCATTACAAAGCGGTACTAATATTTCCCATGACCTTGATACTATTCTTGTGTTAATGTAACCTAGGATTACATTGCCTGTTTTGGTAGTTGCAGCACACTGATGGCTCAAATTTAAATAATTGTCCACTAGGACTGTAGATCCCTCTCACTGTTACTGCTATTCTAATCACCTATTCTATACTTGCGTATTTGTTTTTCTTGCCCAAGTATAAAAGCTTATTTTTCTCACCACTGAATTGCATTTTGTTAGATAGTACCCAATATTCAAGTCTGTCAAAACTATCTTAGAAATTGTTGGCTATTCACCAAGCTTGGTATCATCTGCAAATTTGATAAGTTCCTCTTCTGTCCCTTATTGAAATTGTTTAGGAAGATGTTGAAGAGTAATGGACCTAAGACAGAATCTTGGCATAACCCCTGCATACTTCCCTCCATGTAGATGTAGTTCTACTGAGGACTACACATTGAATGTGGTTTGTCAGTCAGCTACAAATACATCTGGTCATGAGGCAGTCTATTACATATTGTTCTATCTTACCAAGAGATAGGTTGTGGTCTACTTTGTCAAATGACTTTCTGGACCACTAATTTAGACATTTTGTTGAAGAATGCAATAAGATTTGCATTCACCATGGTGGGGCATTCTGACATACCTTTATAACATGATTTGATGTTCACTTTTTGACATATCACTGTCTCTAAAATATTGATATCTTGTCTATGTGTATTTTTTTTTAATTACATTTATATGCCGCCCTTCTCCGAAGACTCAGGGTGGCTTACAATTTTTTGGGATACAACCCAGTGTGCACAGCAATAGCCTTCATTCCATTGTATATGCCTGCTTATTACTAGGCGGCATTTTTACAAGGTCAGCTAATTGCCCCCAAAAATCCTGGGTCCTCAATTTACCTACCCCGAGAGGATGGAAGGCTGAGTCAACCTTGAGCCTGGTGGGATTCGAGCCTACAGTAATTGTAGACAGCTGGATCTTAAGAGCAGGCATTTACAGCCTGAGCCACCAAGGCTCTTTTTGATCTTCTATCTTAGCAATCTTTTCAATTAGTCATATATTACCTTGGAATAACTGTACTTACAAAATACATATCCCACATTTTCATATTTTTAAACCAATGCTATTAAAAACTGGGAAGCACTTATGAATTTTCAGAGAACTGATATGGGCTTTTTTGTAATCTTGCCAAAGCAAACATAGACACTTAACAGCTACAAAACACGTAACGAACACCACTATACTTTTAGCAGAGAAGGAGATAGGTGACAGAAAAGAGTATGGGTGGGTAGGAGTATTAGGATTCAGATGAAATGAAATGTAATTGGTTCATTTTGTCACCCAAGCAGTTTCATTGAGGAGATGGAAAGGAAGGCAGTATAACTGAAGCAATGTGATGTTTATTAAAAAAAAACCTCACTCTTTTTCTGTACGTTGTGATGTCACCCAAAGTGGAACTTGCAACATTGCAACATTGACAAAAACAACATTCTGTAGGGATGTGGCTGTATTGAAGTAAAGGTTGCAGTATTTGATCATTAAGGTCTTAGGTAAATAAATAAATTATACTATAAAACTTTGATAAAAATCCAGTCTAAAATATTTATATTAAATGTTGCTATTTTGTGTTCTTTTCCCCACTAAAATCCACAGTTTCTTCTTTACAATAGAAATAACTAATTGACAGACGGAAGCTGCACATAGCACCCAAAGCAATGTTACTGCTGATCCTATCAAAATGGTTTTAAATTGTTAGCAGAAAAAATATATGTGATCTTAGTTCTTATTTCTCTGTTTGAAAATTGATATACAGTATGTAACTAAATATATTGTTGTTTTAAGCTTATATCTATGGAGCATGCTCTATAATTCTAAGCCTTCCTCCTTCACTAGCTTTATTATGCAGCTTATTGTTCACAGCTTCCAAAACTACTTCCTGGAAAATACTGAATTGGAGGTGGCAGAAATTGTCACTCTCTAATTTAGATTACCTTGCCTCTTTTTCTTGAAATAGATAATTGCTTTTTCTATGTAGCTATTTCATCAAATATCAATTAGACTTTTTCAAGCAACCCTTTAATATGATAATCATCTGAGTTTATGCTCTAATCACTGATGCAGAAGAAGAGGAGATGGATGAGTTTCTATGATCAAGTTTGAAATCAGCAGAACGATGTGCTGCTTGTGCCTGGAGATCGGAATACCAACATTAGAAATATCAAGGAGTAAAATGTAGTTGGACTGTATAGCTTCAGAAACCAAAATGAAGCAGGAGAATGACTTCTCTATTTCTGTCACTCCAATAACTTCTTTAGTTGTTTTCAAACAACCAAAACAATGCCTATATAAATGGATATCACCAGATGGAGTACATAACAGTTACATTGATTAAAGTACTGCTAAAAGAAGGTGGAATTTATTGTATCAAAGATATGGCCATAATATGATATTAAGCATATACCCACAATTTTCATCAGGACTTCTTTGAAGTCCCAAGCCTCACTGATGGAGAAACAGAGGAACTGTGTGACAAATATAAAGATATTGTTAAGGATGAATGTGACAATGATGCAGAAGAAAACAAAGGAGATGTCAGAACAAACCATGGAAATTGTCAAGAAGAAAAGAGAAGCCAAAGCCAAGAAAGACACATATCTCAAGAAGAAAATTAACAAAAACTTTCAGAGTTGCTAGAAAGGACAAGAAGCAGAATTACAACAGCATCTGTACAGACATTGGAAATGGAAGTAGATTTGTAAAAACAAGGAAAGTCTTCCAAGAGATCTTGGAACTCAAAACGAGGTTCTAACCTCAAATTGGAATGCCATAGAATACCAATAGTGTTTTAAACACTAACTTAAAAAAAATCAAAGGAAGTTGGAAGTATATTGAAATACTATATACTAGACGTCAACATCTAAAACACTTTAGGAAATATTCCCAATTATAAGTATCTCCAATATTAAAAGATAAGGTAAAACACCAGTAATTTAGTTCTTACCAAGTGCATTCAAACACTACACAAATACTGAATAGAAGTGATGTGATTTGAGTTCTTTCTGTGTAAACTCTAATATTTGGTATCTCTATTTAAAAGGGAAACAAATTTGGAATTAATGTAAAACATTTTTGCCCAAGATTTTGGAGAACTATCTATGACTGCTGCCAGTAAAAATAGATAGGAGTGGTTTAGATTAACAAATATTCTGAAGTGGTAAACAATAAGACAACTGTCTTTAAAAGTAAATTACAATAAGCCGTACTGAAAGTAACAATATGAAGTATGCATAAGGTACATAGCTTGACTCCACAAAATTGGTAAACTTTACATTTCCTTATCTTTATCCTACTTTTGTGGATTACTAAACTACTTACATCTACAGTAGCAAACAGGACCTATAAATCTGGACACCAGAGAAAAGGTAGTTGATTCTTTGTCCTCCTTTTCACATTAAGTATACTTAATTATTTGATTTTAATTCAATTTCCATTTTACTTGTATAACCCACTATTGGGGGAAAAACAATCATGGCAAGAATTTTAAGAATATAATAGCTGATCAGATCCAGATAGTCTTGAATAAAATAATTTCCCAATTATATTTCTGCCAAGGATTAATCCTAGCTACCATGGTTGATTGTAAAGATGAATGAAAGGAGTGCAGCCTATTTGATTCTTTTGCAGTCTTTGTGGCATATGATTCCACTGACTACTGCATTCTTCTAGACAGGTTGCCCAAGTCAGTATGGATTAAAAAGCTCTAAAGTGGTGTTATTAATACTTGGATATGATGAAATGAGTCTACAAATGGGGAGGTAATATGATGCACTACAGTAACACAGCAGGTACTCAGGAAAAAGTGTTGTGGTTAGCTGGCAGCAGGTGCGGACGGTGGAGGAGAGTGAGGACTCAGATGAGGGGCCGGGACCATCAGGAAGTGGACTGCTGCCTTCAGGAATTGTGGGAGCTGGCAGCAGTGATAAGGAGGTTCCCGAGGAGCCTGTGCCAAGTGCGCGTGAGTGCAGGATGATTTGAAGAAAAGAATAGCTGGAGCAGCACAGGTGACTAGGTAGTAAGGATGCAATGTAATGGCCCCTCCCTCCAGGGAATATAAGCCTGGTTTCAAAAGGGTTTTGCGTTTGCAAAAGGCAAAAACGCTCGAAGGACCCAGCATTGTATGTAGAAACTCTGGCTTATCTGAAGAATTCTGTCAAGGCTTTTCGGGTTGGACTAATTGGCTGCAAGCCATCTTTTATCTACAAAAAGGTTATTTGTAGATTAAAGCTATGAAGGTTTGAGTTTCAGCATTTGTTTGAAATTTTCTTGCTGGTAATAGGGTTGGATCAGAACAAAAAGGAAGCACATTCCAAGAAGTGGACAAGACAACAGCGCACAGGGTTAGACCATAGGAAGAGATTTAGGATAGCCACTCCCTAGAATCTCCAGGTTACATTTATTAGTTTGGGATAGCATAGGTTTAGTCTGGCAAGATTCTGTCTATACAGTGCAAGCAAATAAAAAACTGAACTTTGGCAGAATTTTGCATAGTTCTTGGGCTAGGGCTGACATTGGATGACCATCACTGAAGGGTCATACTTGGAGATTTCTGCTTCACTTCATGGGTGTGAGGTTCCACAAGGTTGTGTTTCATTCCTCATGCTATTTCATATCTACATGGATGAGATCATTCATGTCTAGTTTATACTCAGGCTCAGCAGTAAATCACACATCTGCAGAAATTTAACCCTTAATTTAATTCTTTTATAAACACTTGCAGACATAAGTAAATAAGATTAAAAATTGATTGCAAAGATGAATCTAGCCTCTAATTCAACAGTTGATTATCCTCTGCAGAGCAAATATTTCTCTCTCACACACAAATATGAGTGAAAGCCAATGTGGTGTAATAGTTAACATGCTGATATAGGAATGGGGACAACTAGGTTTTCATCTTCCCCTAGACATGTAAGGTGACTGGTGACTTTGGGCCATTCATTTTCTCTCAGTCCTAGACTCGAAAGTTAAAATAAGGTCTATTATATCTACCAGCCTTAATCCTGCAGTGGATTGATTTGGTTAACAATAACAATAAGAGATTATCTGTAATAGAATCAATGCTCAACACTATGTGAATATGCCACCATAATATTGCAGTGAGGTTTGGGCTAGGCAAAGGTGCCATCCTTACCACGAACAAGAGAAAAATATTTAAAACTGAGGGAATCAAGATGCCCTATTGAAGTAACATCAAGAATATCAAAACAAAAAACAAAACAAAAAAACCACCTCTAACAGGCAAAATAGATGAAGCATCTTTTACCAGCTGAGGCAGATGCACTCAGCTTTAGCTACAGCCCCACTTGGATAAAAATAGCCCTGCAAAAGAAATCTACATCTTGGTAATTTCACATTTAGTTTACTTTAATGCATTAGATGTACAACTGATGTTGAAGGGAGTTTGAAAATTACCTTTATCAGCAGAATGTTCAACAAGAGTACTGATTGGAATTTGACAATGTAACATACCAGGGTTTTGTTTAAATGATCTTCTATGGTTCCTAGTTTATTCCCAGTTCCAAATCAAGATGTGTTTTATAGGTTGGCACCACAATATCTGAAAGGATACCTCTTCATTTACCTTTCCACCTATAATCACCTTCAGGTGGCCAGATTTTTGTGTGTGTGCCAGACCAATATATTTTTATTCTTCCAACCTTTTAGTAATAAATCTTCTGTGATTTCAACCCCTCTGGGCTATTTTTCATTGTTAGTGCTTTGATGTTTTATTCTTTACTTCACTGTATGTAGGTTATACAGTATTTTGATGAAAATATCATTAAAATTCCTGAGTTTGATTCTTAATGATTTTCAGTTTTTTTAAATAAAAGGTGGTATATTAATAATTTAAGTAACTGAATTTTGTTGTTTACAAGAAGGGGTGGGTACCCATTACGCCAGTGCAAAGTGAGTCAGCTTTACTCAATGAGATGCTTCACAAATCTGGAAGTGACACAGTTCTCCTTAATGAAACATTGCTGTTCTGGCAAGGTTCTTTGTGTATGTATTGTTGGAAGAAATGTCCATCTGGGTTCAGTTCCAAGTGGGAAGGCAGACACTGGAAACATGGGGGCTGTTTGGAAAGATGGTTTAATGGTGGACAGGACTACATGGTTTGAAGTCCTGGGCAATAGAGCCCATGGGTGAGAGAGAGAGAGATTTATACCTTCTCTTGGGTTTTTGAACTTGCTTCCTGTTCCTGTGGGAGGAGCATGTATTCTGATTGGTTGTCAAACTCCCATGGGGCCATGCAGGAGTAACTTCGTAGGTTGTCTTGAGTCCCAGGCTTGCTGGGACATGCAATCTTTCCAGGTGCCATGTGGTGAGATGGATAGAGGGCTAATCCTATTATGTTCTGAGAGTGAAGGTCTTTTGTTTTGTAAATAAGCTGGCCCAGCCTTTTGTCTTGTAGATAGGATGGAACCAAATATCTGCTAGGGCTGAGTTTCTGTGTCACTTAAGATTTCTATTTCTCTTTTAGGGGAAATATTCTGCCTTTTTAATATTTCCTAGAATATTTCATTCTTCTAGCAGAGGTGTAGGTGCTAACTTTTTACAGTACAGAAGATGTTTGTGGCTATTGAAATTGTCAGTGCTTCAGAGTAAAACAACAGGGCCACTTTGTGTTCACTTTAAAATGGGAGACTGAATGCCTATTTGAAGGTGTCCTTTGTCCTGAGCACTGCCCAATGCTTTTCAGCTAAGTGGAAGGTTTTACCAGAGAGTGAGTGGGAAAAGAGAATATAGCAAAGCCAGCCTCCCTTTCTAAAACGAAAACCAAAAAGCATTGAACAATCACTTAAGAATTAGAAGAGGAAGAAAAACTTCACAGCTGGGTTTCTCTATTTTGTCCTGTTAGTCTTCTGTCATCTCTAAACTGGCTCCAGGTGAGCTATGCAGTGCTGACAGATGATGCCCCTCTCTTCATCTGGGGCAGATAATGCCAGAAGAACAGTTAAGTCGCTATTAGCATGCAAATAATGTGAGGGAGCTGAAAGACAGAGAAAGTGAAAGCGAGAATAAGAGAAAAATGTGTGTGTGGGAGAGAGAAAGAGAGATGGAAGGAGGCAGTTGTTTTATTCATGGTTGGTGATATTACAGACTGAGTGAAAATCACATTATCGTAATGGGAAAGTTAGAGTTGCTGAGACGATGCCCTGAAGCCTGCACACTGATTGGGGTGTGATTGCTATCTGTATTTATATGTAGAAAGCAAAGTTCACTCTCAGTTCAAGATGGTGGTGCCTGCTTCTTTCATTCCATGTTATTCTTCAACAGAAAAAGGTGGAAGAGAGAGGAAGCAAATGAACCTAATCAGGTGGGGTTTTATTTTCAAAATTGCACAGTTAGTCTGACTCTCTATGCTTTCCACACTGCCCTGGTTCATACCTAGGTAAATCTTTAAAAAAAACAGCTGCCAATAAGCTGCAAGAGAATGGCAGTACAGCTTAATTGTAAAGAACCTAGGAGAAAACACATGTTGGAGGAGAAAATAGCAAGACTGAATGTGCAGAAAACCTTGTGAAGTATTTGCAACAAATCTGCAGCAAATGCAATTCAGAAGGACCACAATCTAAGTTGGCCACCCTTGACTTAGTCTCTATTAGCAGGACCATTACTAACTTCTCCTGAGGGGTATTATTAGAAATGAATATACACAAGAGATTTTAAAGATTTTTTCTTTGCTCTCCTCTGAAGATCATCAACTGATCTAAAACTAGGGGAGCACAAGGCCACAGAGAAATAATATATTCCTCCTTCCAAGAAGAATATCAAGGCAAAAAAAGACCTCTACGCCCATCCTTAGGCTAGAATGAAGCAGCTGTGCAAAGCTGCATCTCCTTTATCTCTCTCTGCCCAAAGTTGCTAGCTTATCCCAGACTAGAGACCTAAAATGATGCACATACCTTGTGTCATAGTCCTAGGAGGCTAAACTCATTGGGTACATGAAGGCATGGAGAACATCAGCCTGGTCCATAGATAAATTATAGACAGGGGAACTATAGAAGGAGATTCTCTTTCTGTCTAGGACAGGGCTGTCAAACTCAAGATTTTCTCAAGATAGCCAGGGTGTAGCCTAGGAAAAAGACAACAAAGATAGTCAGGCCTGGCAGTATAGGATTCACATCTGAGAAAGTTAGGATGTCAGTGCTCCAAGTAATGCACCCATTGAAAGGAGAACTCCGAGGCAGGTAGATTCCTCGAAGAAAATTTATTGGATACATCACATTGGCACAACTGGTAAAAACAGACTCTGAAAGTTCCCACGGTTTTCACCTGATTAGAAAATGAAAGTTTTCCCCTTCTCCCAAGTCATCAGTCACCAATAGAGGTGCTGACTGGTTGCTTGGTTACTTCACTCCTCCCTTCCTGGCCACCTGTTGGAATGACCTTGGTTCCCATGGGAAAAACTTTTTGTTTTGACTGCAAAACCCCAGCTAACTATTCCCCCCTCCCTGCCCCCACTTCTGCCTTGTGGCAACCCTGAATCCACAAAGATGGCCCCCGCCAGGTCTGCTTCAGGGTTGACATATGAATGTAGAACCTTTCTTCACTTATACCTAATCATGGAACAAATGTCTTATGCAACAACTTATTTTTATCATGTTCTCATTAATTTGCTTTCAGACTCTTCCAGATAGCTGCATTAAAGTGCTATTCACTAATGGTTCAGCTGGCAGAAACATATCCAGGCATAAACTATGCTTCCCTAACACTGATCACTCTTCTTCAATAGAAACAGGGCTGCTGAAGCACCTATCGCAGGCCAAGTTAAGAAAAGGAATTAGCTCTCATGACTGTGTGCTACACTTGTGTTAAAAACACAGCTTGACTAACAGACAACTGATTACTTGTCTTAATTATTTATAGGACTAGCTTTCTCCAAGTTTTTTCTATTGATCTCATAAGTTTAGACACGAAGAGCATGCTCTGGACTGGATCCCATTAACACAAAAGTATTGTCTTGTGGCTGCCTGGAATCATCTTTGCTGCCTTCCACCAGAGCCACCATTTGGCTTCAACCATGCTATTCTATAGTAAAGGTGGCCTGTGCGCATGCACATGCCGAAAACTAGAAGAGCAGCCACCTGGCGCACACATGCACACTGGGCGGCTACTCTTTCAGTTTCCGGCATGCATGCACATGCTGCCATTTCAGCTCTCAGTGCCAAAAAGGCACCGATACTGGCTTAGAAGTCTGAAATTGTACCTGTTACATTTATATCTAATAAATCTATTCTTCAGAAACAAAGATACATCAAGCTCCCTCTTTTCATTTTTACCAACAACAACCTTGTGGAAAAGTTTGTGCTGAAAGAGAGTGACTGGCCTGAAATTGTTTACTGAGTTTCCATGAAGGCAAGAGTGGACTTGAACCATGGTGGTCCCCAGTAGGCATCCAACATCTTAACCATTGTACATAGTGTCTGTCTTAAGTTACATCATTATGGACTGGGAATGAGATGAACAAATTTAGGAAGGGAGGGAGGGAGGGTTATCAGAGCACAATTATGCTGTGATAAAAGAGACACAAGGAAGGACTTTTGTCACCCATGATGCTGGAGGAAAATCAAGTAATTACAGCAACAATAGAAGCAGAATAGAATAGCAAATGTCAGGCTGGTACAATTTTCTGCTACATAAAAGATAGTATTTCAACTCAGCATTAGTTGAAGATCATCATTCTCTTGCTTAGGTCATCTCCAATTTGAGCATTCACTCCTACACATTTTTTGTAGTCCTTAAGCTGGCAGGCTCAAATACGTACTGAAATCTTTGAGTGATAGAATATAGAGGATAGAAAAGTCTATATTGTAGGAAGTCAAAAGCAACTAAGATAATCCTTCCCTGACCAGGATCTTTCAGGTATATTATAGCTGCCTGAAACATTATTTGAAATCCTTGTTTACTTTATTGGTAAGGATGGAGATGGGGACAATTATCTGACTCTTTTAGAATGGAACTATTTTAAGCTATACTACTTTTTCTTCTGGTGAACTGGTGAGCCCTGGTTCTGTCTGTGCATTTAATCAGTTGTATTTCTGTCCCTTGACCTGGTAGTAGCACTCTGGCACTAGTACAATGCAAGTATAAATCCAATAGGTTAGTATATCTTTGTGTCGTATCAGACATAAGTGGATTTAGAAGTAATCTTGTCTTTGTCCAATGGGCATATAACTTGTAAAGCTAACAAAATCTAGATGTTTCTCTGTGGACCTCCCTTCCTGCCTGTTATGTATGCAGGTTTAAAGTCATTGGTTTAGTTTGAACTGTTCTTGTAAAATGTAAGAAATGATTGGTTTAAAAAGTGCGGGAAAACCCTGCACTCTGATTGGCTGGCAACTGCGGCTGCTGGCTATAAGTAGCAGCTGCAGCCCAGCCAAAGTGGGTCCGTTCTGAGCTGCAGTCACTAATAAACTAAGAGCTTGAAGCACTCCGCGTCTGTCTCTACATGCAAACTTAACACTGGCGACGAGGGTGGGATCTGCCTGAAGAAGGCGGCAATGCAGAACAGAAGGCAAGCGAGATGGCTGCGCTGAACACCCCCCCAGCCCCGTTCGATCCGATGGCAGAAAACTGGGAGACGTATGCAGATTGTTTCCAAATGTCTCTGGAAGGAAACGATCTTGCCGACATTTCTGAGAAGAGGAAGAGGGCGGTCTTTCTCATGCACTGTGGTCCAGCAGTTTTCAAGATGGTGAAGGCATTGGAGGGAGCTGCAGACGTGAAGGTAATGGAATGGCCTGACTTAGAAAAGTTGTTAAGAGCCCATTACACCCCACAAGTATCATGCCTCATTAAGAGACACGAGTTTTACCATCGGGATCAAGGGGAAAGCGAAAACATAAATGACTTCATGGCAAGTTTAAGAGACATTGGGGGTGCATGTGAATTTAACAATTTAGAAGAGGCCATGCGCGATCGATTTGTTCTGGACCTTAAAGACAAGGTGCTTCAGAGCAAGTTATTAATGAGACCTAAGATCACGCTGAAGGAAGCAATAGAAGAGGCCTCTTCAGCAGAAGCTACCAAGTCCTCAGCAGTAGCCATGAAGAAAATTAACAAGGCCACAAGCCATCCTGATGTGGAAAAGTCCACAACAACTCATTGTGAGCAAATAGATTCTGAGTCAGACTGTAGTGAGGTGGAGGAAGGAATTTATAGACTCAGAATGGAGCGGAAAAAGAAAGACCTGGGAAGAAAGAGGCAAGATTTCTACTGCAGAGGTTGTGGGGAAGCCACCCCACACTGAATGCAAGTTCCTAGATACCATCTGCCTGTTGTGAAAAAGAGGACACCTAGCAAGAGTCTGCAAATCATCCAGAACTCCACCCAACAGAAGGAAGTTTCCTGACAAAGAATTCAAGCCCAACAACCTCAGTGAGAAAATGGGGCGCAGCACAGAAGCAAAGGGGAAGAATGAAACTCATCAGACAGTAACTATTGGTCATTCTTCTTCTACCTTCTTCTATCAATAACAGAAAAGTGCATGTCAAGGTACTAATTGAAGGAAGGCCTTGCCAAATGGAAGTGGACTCATTCTCATATTTATCTATGGTGTCATGGGACACTATTCACAGACTACTCCCAAACATTCAGAAGAAGCATTTCAAGAAGCAAGCACTGACTCTTAAAGACTACCAAGGGAACAAGATTCCAGTAGTTGGAACAAGATAATTCAATGTGAAGTTCAAAGGCCACACCAAACGCTTGCCCCTGACCATCGTGGACAAGGATCGCCCAAGCTTGCCGGGACTTGAGTGGTTCAATCCACTAGGCATCGAGGTGACTGGCATCAATCACGTGAGCAACACTGAATGGGAGGAGGCCTTGAAGTCTGAGTTTCCAGAGGTCTTCAGCAACAGATTGGGCAAGTATATGGGGACCCCTATCACTTTCAATCTAGATCCCAAGGTGCCACCAATTCGCTTAAAGCCCAGAAGGGTCCCATTTGCCTTAAAGGATAAAATTGATGCACAATTAGATAAACTAATAGCTCAAGGAGTTTTAGAGCCCACTGACCACTCCAGGTGGGAGACACCCATAGTCACACCAGTCAAGGCTGATGGGTCAGTGAGAATCTGTGGAGAGTATAAGGGGACTTTGAACCATGCGCTCAACAGAGCATATCCAGTTCCAGTGGTGCATCATTTACTACATTCACTTGGCAGGGGTACAGTCTTTGCCAAATTGATCTGGCCCAGGCATATCAACAATTAACAGTTGATGATGCCACTGCAGAGGCCCAAACCATTGTGACTCATAGAGGTGCTTTCAAATGTAAAAAGTTACAGTTTGGAGTAAGCGTGGCACCAGGCATCTTCCAAAGCCTTATGGAAAGGATGCTCAAGGACTGCCAGGGTAGTACCTTACTTTGATGATGTGTTAATCTCTGCTGAAAATGACACTCAGTTACAAGAGAGACTCAAAGAAGTCCTTACCAGATTCAAAAAAGCGGGGTTAAAAGTCAAGGAAGAAAAATGCACTCTTAGAACTGACAAGGTTGAGTTCTTGGGCTATATGATTGACAAGCATGGTATCCACCCCACAGATGCCAAGGTTCAGGCAATCAAAGACCAAAATGTAAAACAGATTTACAAGCCTTCCTTGGACTCATTAACTTTTATCACATGTTCCTACCTCAGAAGGCAACCATTGCAGAACCACTGCACAGATTATTAGACAAAAAGTCTGTGTGGGTCTGGGGCAGAAAAGAACAAGCTGCCTTTAACACTATTAAGAGACAAATCACTTCTGATGCTATACTGATACAGTACTCTGAGAATTTGCCTGTTGTACTGACTTGTGATGCATCCCCTTGTGGAGTGGGGGGTTTTTTGAGCCACATGCTTCCCAGCAGGAGGGAAACCCCTATTGCATTTTACTCTCGCACTTTGACTAAAGCAGAGAGAAATTACAGCCAACTGAACAATGAAGCCTTGGCAATTGTTGCAGCTGTCAAGAAATTCCATGAGTATTTATATGGGAGAACATTTACTATTGTCACAGATCACAAACCTCTGTTAGGCATTGTGGCAAGGGACAAACCACGCCACTATCCTGTCACCAAGAATGCTGAGATGGACTGAATTTCTTGCTGCTTATTCATACAAACTCATCCACAGGCCTGGCAAAGACATTGGGTGTGCAGATGCTTTGAGTCGCTGCCCACTTCCTTCACACACTGAGGATCCTGCTCCTAAGACTTACACCTTTTTTCTAGAAACTGTTGCCAAGCTTCCAGTACACGCTGCTGAAATTGCCAGAGAAACTGCCAAAGACACTTTATTGTCTCCTGTTATAGGCTGGATTAAGAAAGGTTGGCCACTTCAAGATCTACCTCAACTTGCCCAACCTTTTAAATCCAGGCAAACTGAATTATCTGTATTAAGAGGATGTATTTTGTGGGGTAACAGGGTGGTTATTCCTGCAAAACTACAAAAAGAGGTTTTGGAAATGTTACATGAGGGTCATCCGGATATTGTCAGAATGAAGGGATTGGCCAGGAGTTATGTATGGTGGCCAGGTATTGACAAAATGGTTGAAAACTGGGTTGCATCTTGTCCCAACTGCCAGGAAGTCCGGCCTGCCCCACCTCTCACCCCCACACAGGAATGGGAATGTCCTAGGGACCCCTGGTCTAGGATTCACATTGATTTCGCTGGCCCTACCAGAGGGCACACTTTCCTTATTATAGTTGATGCATATTCCAAATGGCTAGAGGTCATCCCATGACATCCACCACAACTGATGCTGTCATCAAACAGCTTAAAAAGCTTTTTGTAACTCACAGGTTACCTGATGTACTAGTTTCTGACAATGGTCCTCAATTTACGTCCAACCTTTTTGAATCATATGTAGCACAGCAGGGTATCAGACATGCCCTGACAGCCCTGGGCAAACTTCTTCGCTAACGGCGGGCTGAACGCATGGTAGTTTTACCAAGGAAAAACTCAGCAATTGGGTCCTGGGGACATCACTGAGAAAGTTGAAAAACTTCTCAGTGTCCAGCATATCACTCCCAACCCATCAACTAACTTACCCAGCAGAGTTGTTGATGGGTAGGAAACTCAGGTCTCCCTTGACCGCCTCATCCCACTTACGCACCAACGCACACTAGATTCCACTAGCAAAGTTTGCACGTTCACTGTGGGTGATTCTGTTTATGCTAAGAACCTTATGGATTCCTGCTGAGATAACCCAAATCACAGGCCCTAGGTCTTACAGGGTACAAACAGAGGATGGTGTCCTCTGGAGCAGGCACATTGATCAGCTTAGATCCAGATTACCTCAGGAACATGCAATTGTTCCTCTCTAGTTCCCATACCTAATCTTCTTCTAGGGGGGAAGGGGAGGATCATGAGTGTAATGAACAAGCAAGAATCAACCCCATGTGTAACGAGCTAACACGACAGGAACCATCCCAAAACCTGTCACAATACCAACAACCATTTCAAAATGGAAGATTGCACATCATTACCTGATTTAGGTGCTGACATTGGGTTGGAGATGGATTGGGAGGAGAGACCAGGTTCTACCATTACTACAAGTCCTAGTAAGGAAATGTCAGCAGACACATTTCCTCCCTCACAAGGTGAGAACCTTAAAACAACTGAACCATGTAGGTCTCAATGTACACGTAAGAGCCCCACCTATTTAAAAGAATACATTAGATAGGCTGGGGTTTGAGTATGGACTGAACCTGCGGGAGGGGTTATGTATGTAGGTTTAAAGTCATTGGTTTAGTTTGAACTGTTCTTGTAAAATGTAAAAAATGATTGGTTTAAAAAGTGCAGGAAAATCCTGGACTCTGATTGGCTGGCAACTGTGGCTGCTGGCTATAAGTAGCAGCCGCAGCCCAGCCAAAGTGGGTCCGTTCTGAGCTGCAGTCACTAATAAACTAAGAGCTTGAAGCACTCCGCGTCTGTCTCTTCATGCAAACTTAACACTGCCCATGGCTAATCATTGGGTAGTTAGCATTTCCTCCTGGAGAACGAATCTTCACTGTTATTGGTTATGCACCATATGGTACTAAATAAAATCAACTTCTTTTGACATACAACTCCAGATCCTGCTCTCACTTGAGCATAGATTGAACCCTCTGCAAAAGGGTGATTTAGCTTCCCTTAAGGCTCTAGATGGGGTGGGGAAACACAATGATTTGCCAGCTACCCAGGAACCTCCTATTTCACAAAGGATAGAATCAGTAGTTGCCAATTACCTCCAATGGGGACCAACAGTTAACTTGTTTCTTCTTCCTCCTACATCAGGGATGTTGATTTCATTGAGGGCCACATCAGGGTTGTATTTGACCTTGGGGGGGATGGATGGGCATGGCCAGCCTGACATCACTCATGTCGGGGGCGCCTATGGCAGCCCAAGCACTCTGACAGTGAAATCAGAGCTTGGGAGAGCCACAGTTCTCCCGAGCTATGTTTTTGCTGGCAAAGAGTTGCAGGAGGCCGTTGCAGCCAAAAACGGAGCTCCATTTTCACGGGCAGAGGCACCGCAGACTGGTCCTTCACTGCTTCAGGGGTGGCCTTGTGGCCAGATCTAAGCACCCCATGGGCCAGGTTCAGCCAGTGGGCCTTGAGTTTGATACCCCTGTCCTACATCATAAAATCCAATGGTGCATCCTTTAACTCTCTGATACTTTGATCGTACAGACTTAGCTTCAAAAATTCTTCTTCCCTCTCCCCATTTTGATTTTTTCTGTTTTTAAAGTATCATCTTATCCAAGATCTCAGAAACAAAGCAGTGTTTGATTATTTTCTAAAACTTCTGTTCATCTACTTAAGCACATTGAGTTTTTCTATTAATAGGGGAAAAAAACCACAATCCATATTTCTCATGTTTTTTACAATAGCATTCATCAAAAATATCAAAACTACAGAGTTTAACAAAAACAAAGATTTGACTGAACTATAATATTTGGGTTGGAGACAGCTTGCTGAAATATACTGTGTCAGTTTGCATCTCCGGAAGAAAAAGTGTAGGTTATAGCAGACAGGGAATCTCTTCTTTGGATGTTACTCATATCGCATTCTGCTCTACTATTGACAATGAACCTATTTGCCCAAAGATAAATTTGCAGTGCTTGACTCTGAATCTTGCAATCAATTCGCTTTTGCATCTGATAAATTTGCAACAAAGCAAGCCAGAAGGGCAGTGGGTGGTATGCAGAGGCAACAATGGGAAATCTGCATGACTGAATACATGGAAATGTATGGAAATTAGACATGGCTAAATACTTCCGCTCTTCCCCCCACCCCTTCCCCTGCAGGGTGGTAATTCTAGCTGTGTACAGATGGGGATAAATGTTAATAATGATTAACTCCATCAGTACTAGAATGTGTTCACTTATATTAACTTATTGAAATTTGCCCATGAAATAGGTGGCAGTTACATAGGAGATGGTTGAGGTATGGTTGTTACATTTTTATAACGACATTTTATCAATGTTGCTTTTGATGTTCTTTTGTGTTTTATTAGTGTAAGTTGCCCAGGGTCTCAGATGAAGTGAGTAAGTGAATGTAAATAAATAAGTCTGTATCCTTATGTAGGTTTTTATGATCAGCTTGAATTCAGATTTTATTCTAACATGCAGCATGGAGAAGAATAAAGAGAATTGTAGCTGAATAGTTCCAATGCTGAACATTTATAAAATCCAAAAATCCATATTAGGACAAAGGTTGAAAAAAAATGTTCTAAAATAATCCGTTCACTATGCCAATTCAAATGTCACATTTTTTAAAAAAGATCTCTAAAGTTTAGAAATGCATTAGATTATGCTACCCTTCCTTCCTGCCTCCTGCCCCTGCAAAGAGAGAGAGAGAAAGAGAGAGAGAGAAGATTTAGGATTAGAGGAAGAACCTTACCTGAAATTACTGGAAGTCATGAAATCTCTATGGGTCACAATCCCAATAATGTCAACAAGTGTAGTAGATAATAATTTTCAAATTAGATCTTTGGTCTAAGACTGATTAAACTCAGAAATAGTTCTGGAAACATTGAGGTGAAGAAGGAAATAATTACCAGTCCTGCACTGTTTAAAAATATAAAATATAAAACTTACTGAGTCTAGTCTTCATCTTAGGTAAACCAGCAGGTTTCTTTGTAAGTAGAAAATTCTTATGACGATGCAGAAAGTTTAAAAAAAATGTTTTAAAAATATTGACGAGGTTGAATATTATTGCAAGCCTGAAGCAAGCAAAGAACTAAGTCATTTTAAAATTTATCCTGAGATTTGAGGTACAGGTAGCACTCTTGAATGATCATTTGTTTGGCAATAGTTCAAAGTTATGATGCCACTGAACAATGGTGGGTTGTTGTAGTTGGGGCTGTCATAACATCCCCACAATCATTTGATCCCAATTTGATCTCATGGAAACTGGCTCACAATGATGACATTCATGGTCATGTGGTTGCCATTTGTCACCTTTACTGCTGACTTCTGACAAGCAAAGGCAATGTGGAGGTTGCGAACAGGAGGTTGCGAATGACAAATCATGTGATTGCATGGAATTCACTAAACAGCAACTAACTATTTCTGAAAAATCTGCTGTTGATTCAGTTGTCTGTCTGATTACATTTTGAGAGATCTATAGACAATGATACTGTCTTCAGAACTCTGATCTAGAATCAAGCCTAGAGATTTTGACTTAATCAGTCTCTGAGCAGAAAGCTTATAGTTAAAGTCGATATACTTAAACAAAAAATGATTCAAGGTAGAAAAAAGCTTAAGAAAATGATAAAGAAAAAGCTTCCCCCAAAAGACAAATACCTGATTGCACACCTGTTAACAGCGGCCCGAATCGTTTTAGCTCAAAAATGGAAAGAATCTTCAATTCCGACTATACAAGCAGTAATAAAGAAAATGTATGAATGTGTAGAAATGGAGAGATTAACTCTCAAACTAAATGGAAAGGAAGATTCAGATTACTATAAGGTATGGGAAATGTGGTACAACTGGGTGGAATATAAGAACGGAGGGAATGGGAATGTTGGAAAACAAGGTACTATTTGAAACATAAGAATCTACAGAAAACAGGAGATAGTAGATAATAGGTTATGTAATAACTTGGAAAACGAGATAAGGGAAAATTCTAAAAGAGGCTAAATCAAGCGAACGTTATTTGAAGAAATATTTATGACTATATATGATTGTAATATTACATGGGAAAATGCATACTCGATCTGCAACTAAAAAAAAGAAATGAAAATGTGTGATGTATTTATGTTACATGTGATTGTATGTCTGTATGTTGTGTGTTTTTTTAAAATTGTAAATAAACTTTTTCTAAAAAAAAAAAAAAAGAAAATGGTGCTTTAATCTCATGAAGAAAATATCTTAAAAAGAAAGATATTCTTTCTTCAGCAAATCAAGATGAGCCAATTCAGATCCAAGGCTATTAACTCAAGGCAAACTAACATTCTTAAATTTTCCTTATAGAGCAAGATGAGCAGCCTTCGTGGTCATTATGGAAAAATGTTTTGTAAACTGTTTTCTCCAAAAGAAGTTCATTCAACTGAAATTGAAGCAGAATTTTTTGTTGAAATTTCAGCCTTATTTTTAACCAGGCTAAGTTGTGACAGAACACCATAGGAGAACCACTGTGGGAAATATCTTGAATCTCCCCAGGCAAGCAACAACATTTTTTAAATAAGTGAAAGGATTATTCTTTAAAAATGTATGTTACTAGAAGTGAATATTTATTTAAAATTTCAAATACAGAATAATCATGATATTCATAGGTGGATGGAAGAAATACCCATGAGTTTATGGAGGGTAATAAATATTGTGAAAATGAATATATCATCACAGTTGGTATACATTGGGGGAGGGACATCTATGTTAATTCCATTAAAATACAGTAATTTAGACAAATTGACAAGTAGATGATTGCAGTTTAATGGAATGGTCAGGCTCCAAGGTTCTGTTTCTCTAAACTGTGACTCCCATATGAATATGCAGGGCTTTGATTTCCCATACTTTCAATTGTACCATTGGGCATACATATTACCTTTGGGGTTGTTTTGGAATGAAAAGGAGACTAAATATGCACCACTACGGGTGCATCTAGAGAATTATTTTTTGGCACTTTTGAAATCTTGGCAAGCACTTGGTTCTAATTATATTCAGATTTTAGTTGTATTCCTAACATTAAAGGCAGTTTCATATGGATGTTATGTAGAAAAAAACTATAATTTAATTCTTATTTTCACCTTTGGAATAATTCTTACCTAAAAATATTGGATAAAAGTGGTTTGTGGAAAATTTGGGCTGAAAATTGAATGAAAAGCATTTTAAAAAATTCATCATTATGACTTTGACAAGTTACAAAAATAATATATCCCAAACTGCTGAAAATCATTATTTCAGTTAAATATTTGTTACACTGCCTCAGAAATTCATATGATTTTAAACATATTAGTCAAAGGTTTTTCAAAAACAAAACCAACTACTCTGTTTTATTTATAACTCACAATTTTACAAAGATTTTGACAATTTAAAAGAGATTTAGAATAAATAATTGGATGCTCCAATTCTAATGTTAATGGTTCCAGATTTTTAAAATATTGAATATGGTTTTTATGATTTTAAGATGAGGCTAATTCATGGGGGGGTGGTGTCTATTGGATTTCCTAAGTAAAAGTTTAAATGGGCAGTTATCAACCTTTCTGTGCTGGAGATACAATAAAATTTAAGCTATATTAGCATACATGATTTGGTCATGCCCTCTGGTGGTTTCCTATTAGATAGATATTCTCAATATGGTCAGTTAAATTTTAGTAAGGAAAGGCAGATTTAAAGAAGTTATTGTATAGTTGTTTTAAGTATCATAACACTGAAATATAACTATTTCTGAATCATGCTTTGATTGTTTCAAAAAAGATTGTTATATGTTCTTGGGAGGTTTTTGAGTCATGACTATAAGCAATCTCCATTCCAAAAGTGTCATTTCCATACTGAGTGTTCAGACATCTGGAAATCTTTTCCTTTGCATGGAAAAAGTGGGCTAAATGCATTTATTGAATCTTCATAAAATTTCTGAGGAACTAATATTATAGGAATACAATGTCTATAAATTTTGTTTGCACAGGTCATGTTGGATATACCACTTGAACAGACATTTGGTAACATAGTAAGCAGCCCAAATACCATAGAAGTGCCACAGTTCTAAATATTTCAAATTAAGTGCTATGCTGAAGCAATATGACACAGTGTGTAGACTGATGGCACATTCTTTTCTCTGCTTACCTTACCAATCAAATTAAAACAAAATCTGAAATATTTTAGATGCAGTTTTAGACCCACTAAGTGCTTCATGACTATTATCTCATCCATCACTTCTTATGTTCCTAGTTTCTAGAGTCTAGACCATCATGACTGGTTATCAATCATAAGAACTGTGGTGGCACAGTGGTTAGAATGCAGTATTGCAGGCTACTTCTGCTGACTGCCTGTTGCCAGCAGTTCGGTAGTTCAAATCTCACCGTCTCAAGGTTGACTCAGCCTTCCATCCTTCTGAGGTCAGTAAAGTGAGGACCCAGTTTGTGGGGGCCAATATGCTGACTCTGTAAACTGCTTAAGAGAGAGCTGTAAAGCACTGTGAAGTGGTATATAAGTCTAAGTGCTATTGCTATTGCTATTGTTACCATACTTAAAATAACATCAGTCAAAATTGTCCAGAAGCAATTTTAAGCTTGTAAGTGTAAAATGTGCATGTACAAATAAAATTTCAGCCATACCTTTATTAAAAGATTAACTTAAAATGATATTTTTCAAATAATATTTGCAGTAGTTTTGTATTAAAATCTTTCAGTATTCCATTTATGATTTGACATTATTTGCGAAAATATTAATTTAACTGCATTTCTTTTCATTTCCTTTCAGTAGCTGTCAATAATGTCATTGTAAGGCCAATTCTGCTTGGCAGTGCAGCCTTGAGATGCTTTATTATATACAAGGGTAGAAATAATCAAGAAAAAAAAGATGCTGAATGAACAAACACTGCAGAAATTGGCTAAAGAATAGAACTGGGAAAAAGTGGCAATAGTGTGTTATCAATGGGAGGATTTCCACACTACTGAAATGGGTAATATTACATCATCCCAAATGCCATTCATATTAATTTCATGATGGATAGTTCACATGTAAACATTTAACATACATTCCATATATTGGAAGCCTATGCATTTAACAGAAATAAATACCATTTAATTGAATTATAGATTTAAATAATAGAAGAGATTGTGGTCTTAATAGTTATTGTCAAAATTTGATTTCAAAATTCAGAGATAAAGAATTGTACAGTGGATATGGGGGGGAAAACCCTAACAAGCTATTTACAGATGCATTTTTTTCAAAGGTATTTGGTTGTTGTACCTGAGTATCACAACCTACATATGCCTAGAGCTTAGTCTTACTCATCTGAGACCTGAAGGAGAAGTCAGCAGCAAATTCCTGGATATTCATGTAAACCTAAGCCAATGAATTTTTCACAAAGGTTTCCAATCCCACTCTTAGATTGGGACAATATACTTATGTATATTGTCATTGACAATGTTGGGCACATAAGCCAATTTACTTCTGTTTCAGCTGTGGTGCAGAAAAAAAAATTGCAAATCCAAGTTTAATTTGAACAACTAGTGCTTCATGAAGGTTTTTTTTTAGAACATTTGGTCATTGGTGGGAACTTGTATTCACCAGGGACATATTACTGTGACAGTTTATCAGCCCTTTTCCTAATCTAATGTGATGCAATTTGGAGGGAAACCATTAGCAAGTATGAAGGGAAGGTGAAATATTGGGCAATTTTTCACATCATAGTTGCAATGGGAGCGAGGAATTCTTGTATTTTCAACTTTGTAAAATCCACTGCAATGAAAACGCTTGCATATTGGTATGAAACTTTCATAAGGATCTAGGAATGAAACTAATGGCAGTGTTTAGTGCCCCCAAAGCACAGACTTTCCTCTGCCTTTTACAGTGGTCTACCAACTTCTGCCATTTTTTCTATTCCTCCCCCCTTTCCCATCCAACTTCATTCTCTGTTTCCATGGTGTAAACCAGACTCAGCAGCTTCTTACACCTGCTGCTACCTGCTTCGCTGACTCTGCTAAAGCCCACAGATGTGCCTGTGTGATTAAATGCAAGGAATGGAAGATTAGTGAAGAAATGCCACTGAGGGGGTCCTTACAGTAGTGGAGCAAGCAATACAGCTGGAATAAGATTTCCCTGTGCTCCCTTCACTGTTGTACATGAACACTGGGGGATTCAGGGATGGAAAGAACCAGAGAGGAGACAGATTAAAACAAGGTGTTAATCAACTTGCTATAGAAAAATAATGTGAAGGCTTTGTGATTTGTTCTGCAAAGAATGAAATGGAGTACCTCTACTAAGGGTATCTGTACTATGGGGAAAAAATGAAGTTAATAATTCAAGAAGCCCTGATTGGTGCCTAGAGACTTGAAGATCTGGATTGGGGTAAACAAGCTGAATAAATCAGGTCAAAGTTGCTAGTCATTAGGACTAGCAGCTTAGTAAAATCAGTCCCAGTAATTATTCTTGACAGGGTTGTGCTTCTCTTAAAGGAGCTGGTTCATGATTTGGAGATTCTCATGGACTTTTGCATTCATGTCAGAAGCACTGAAGCACTTTGGGATTGGAAGGACTAGCTGGTGGTATTAACGTTGCCCATGGGACACCCAGTTATGGGATCCTTTCATGTCCCAACAGGGGCTAGCAACAGAGCACTCAGGGCTTGCTAACCTTCAACCCAGCATCCTAACCACGAGAATCACCATGCTCCCTCTCCAGGACTGAAACAAGGGAAACTATGTTTGGGGTGTCTCCTACCACTTACACCTAGTGCATCAATTGTTACCAACTTGAACCAAGATGCCCTGAAAAAGAATCCATGCTCTGATCATAACTTGATCAGAGTACTGTATTATGCTATGCATTGGGATGCCTTTGAAGATGGGCTGACATCGGAGGAAACAACATTTGCTAGCTAAAATAAAGACTTACGTGAAGTCATGGCACTGGTTGCTAGTTAACTTCTAGGCCCAGTTCAAAGTGATGGTTATTACCTTTAAAGCTCTTTATAATGCAACTTTGGGATGTATCAGGCAAACCAACTGTCTAATGCTATCATCAAAGCAAAGACTCTTTCAGATTCCCTCTCCCTGAGAGATGCAAGTGCACAGCAATAGGCCTTGTCAGTGGCAGTCCACATTATAGGAAAGCCTCTCCATGTGGAAGTATAGTTGATTGGGACCCATTAGGCATTTATAAAAAAAAGTGAAGTACTTTAGCTGAACTCTTAGATTGGGACTGGGATTGGGATTAGATCAGATTAATTTTAAGGATGATTTCTTTGGAATTTTAAAAATGATTTACTGTAAATGCTGATCTTTAAATTTACTTTTATTTTCAGTTTTTACACTTGACTTGTACTTTTCCCAGTGTTTGTTAGGAGTGGGACAGGGTATAAAACAGGAAGGAAGGAAGGAAGGAAGGAAGGAAGGAAGGAAGGAAGGAAGGAAGGAAGGAAGGAAAAGCTTTCTTTGAAAATAAATTCCAGTCCATGCCATGAAACTTGCTTTGGTATACAAATCCTTAGGATTGGGGTGCAAAATTTTTGTTGGTAGATCTGGCTGTAATATTGGAATTGTTGGTCAACAGAAATTAAAAAATGGTTTAGGATTTCTTTAAAAAGACTTTTTTATCTAATAATTGTATTTAGTATTTATACAATGCTTTAAAGTATTCAAGGAAACATTTCATATTTTCTTTCTGTGGTCATAACCACAGCTCTTTATGACTTCTTGTTATAAATCAGGGATAGACAACATGGTGCCACTATCAGCCAGTGTTGGTCAGCTCAATGTCATTATAGCATTTGTTCATTGAATGCATTCGTCAGCAGTATCAGGTTTCACCTAATATTCAGGGACTAAGTAATTTGAGATCTATAATTTCCATCTTGAAACAGATGGACTGATTGACTTTCATTATTATAATATCTGGCCTAACTTGGGGGCCTTCATCCTTCCTCATCACCTGCTTTTTCTGGAAACCTAGAAAGCTTGCAAAAGAGTTTACCTCTTGCTTAAAACCAACAAGCAACCATGTGGCAGAGACAAAATTCAAGCTGGAGATTTCCAATCACTGCACATTATGCCAGTGACTGGCTGATGCCCCTGAGCTTTAAATGTCTTATTATTCTCTGTGACAGATCCAATGACTGTTAAACATAAAGTAAATTATTAATCATATTCTTTACTAGGAAAAAAACATACAGATAGAAAGTTACAAATAACATATGCAAGAAAGAGACAATGATATGAAAACAAAAGAGGCAAGGCACTAGCCAAGAAGATAACTGTCGTATGTTAAAAGACTGATGACCAGTGTCATCATCATCATCACCTCTAACAAAGGATCAAATAAATAACAGAAATAAGCATATAGATTAGCATTTCTGCTACTTGCGGCAATAACGCCTGTTGGTATGTGGGTATAAAATGTTCAATTTCAAATTATGTTCTTCTTTTCATTTCCTTAACTCATAAGCAAAGGTCATTTTGAATATCATATCAGTCATATATATTTTGTCATATATATTTTGCTAGCTGAGATTTATTTTGAGTTATTTCTTTTTCCTGTATTCTATGTCAGCACCCCACTATTACCTTCCTGTGGTGCTGGAGGCTATAACCCAAAGCCAAGACAATATTATTGGGATGAGGCTTTCATTTACTGGTAATTTTTAAAATCTATGATCAGCAGGTGGATGGACTTAGTTATAGGGTCAATAGGTGCAATGTTGAAAGACCTGAAAGACAAGGTAAGGGACAGATCACCATAGCAAAAATCTATTTATGTCAGGAGTCAAAAATGACTTGATGGCTCATAATCAATCAATCAGTCAGTCAGTCAATCTCTTTGTTGCCCAAGGACATAGTCTTGGCTAATGTTTAAGAAGCAAAGCAGTGTCAAGACCAAAAAAGTAATATGAAAGTACCTTACCATTGCTTTTTCTCTTGTTCTGAATTCTAAGTCAAGGCCTTCAGCTTTGTGATTTTCTCACAGTCCATGTACTAACCTGCTCTGGCCTTGCCTATTCACCAGAGCTTAAGCTTGATTTAAAGAAATTTATCTTTAATCTTTCCCTCATCATAACAGAATGCATGTTTCAAAAGTAGATCTTATGGCAATCTCTGAGTATTTATCTCTGGCTGTGCTCTAAGCTCTGCACAGAAAGTAAGTTGGGCTTTCAATAAATAGCTATCTATTTATCATCTAACCATTAAGAACTGCAGTAAGACATATGATTCTTTTTCTCTGCATAATCTTTATAATCTCTTATGCAAGTCCTCCATTTCCTCTAGCTTCAGGTGCCCTCTTGCATACACCTTTTAGTATGAAAAGTTATCTGCCTCCTCCCTTCTTCTGTGTCCTGCATCTTCCCACATATCATAAATCTTAATTGCATCTGTGATTTTTTCCCCCTGCAGCATTAATTAATCATATTTAGGCCTCTTACCAGCTGTTGCTGCAAACTAGCCTCCTCCCAGCCCAAGGCAGGTGCCTATTACTGTGCAGAAGCTCAATCAGTATGAGGAGGGGGCCCTTCTCCCCCTTACCCTGCCATACAGAGATACTAATTCATCTGGCTTGCTTGTCAAGACCCTGCCTTCTCTGTCTTTAGATATCTTCCACTGTTCCTCTCCTCCACTTGCTGAGAAATTTCAGCTCACGTGATCTGGCTGAAGAATCAGCCATTCAAACAATACATTATGACAAGAACAAATGTTTAGAACAACAACAGCAGTGTTAAACACACAGAACTCTTCTTCAAGTGATCAAAGTAATGACAAATAGAAAGTTTTCACATATTGAGAGAGGCTGTTTTAACACGGGATAATTCTGGAAGGAAAGATCCTAGAGCTATTGGACAAAATTGGCATTGAGCAGCTCTTCTCTCTGTTCCTCTTCCAAAGGTTTTTCCTTTGGAAAGAAATGCTGTAAAAGAAGCCATGAGAAAAAACAAGAAAGGTCCAAATAAATGATGCCACCCACTCCCCTTGCAAAAAATTGTGAATAATAAAGTCCAGCAATTGCACCATAAACTTCCATCTGGGAATCTGGTTGATACAACAAAACATTTTTAAACCAAACATTGAAAATGTTTATGCTCAATAAATCAGCCAATCCAAATAAGTTTTATTGGAAGAATGATAATAATGAATAATATAGTACCTTACTCATGTGGTAATAAACAGTCTTTAAGTTACCACACAAGCTAAGGAATAGGGGATAGATATTGAAGAATATTAACTCCATTATCCCCCTGGCACAAGGCATTTACATATCTTCTTCATGAAGCAAGAAAACAAGTAATTTCTATGAGATACAGGAAACATAGTACAGACAACTATTTAAAATAATCATATTAATCTATTCAATCAAGAAAATATTCACACTTCTATAGTTCTTTCTCTTGTCATACATGTAATTGAAATGCTAGTACACTTAAAATAAGTTTTCAATGTAATTTGCTGAGGCCATATTGCAAAATCTAAAGTCCACAGATTCTTTCATTTACTCTCTCTGTTTTCTTTCTCTTTTGTCCTTCTCTTGCCCCTTCATCTCCCTCTCTTGCTTCCAGTTAGATAGCTACAGAGCGATCATATTTGTCCACAAACCATTAAACAAAACCCACCTGAATGGTTTCTACTAAAAATGTCAGAATGAAAATAGCTTTCTGTATGCCAGTAGTTTAGGAATTGTTCCTGATAATAATCTGATGTCAGTCCTCTCCTCTCCCACTGAACATTTGGCAAATTTGTACCTTCCTTCTCCTCTAATCCTTGAATGCTGTACGGATGAAGGAAATTTATAAGTATTTACTACATTAAAAGTGTAATGAAGAAAGGTGGGGATTGCAACAAGGAGACAAAATCAGTCATATCCAGTCTTCCCTGACACAAGGCTCTGAAAAGAAAATCAATATTAGGCAACCGGGACAAAGTATACAAATAAACATTTATTTAGTCCCAAAATAGGTGTATTCTACTTGCTAAATTTATAGATGCTGTTAGATGTCTTCACATACACATTTTTAATCAACTGTCTATATCTAAGGATCTCTGAGTTTGAAGTTTATCTAGCTAAGGGAGCTTTGAGCCTTACTCAATTTACTCTTTCTTACTGAGGTTAAAGAAAACTACTATGAAAGGGCAAACCAAAAGCCTAGATTTCTTTAAATGTTCAGGGTGAAGATGATTAATTATTACAAATTACATGTGGGGCTAGCATTGACTGACCCTCTGTCCTTTATGACAGGGAGGTGCACTTCTTTTTCTTAACACTTTGGTATGACTGACATCCTCCTGGCCATCCAAGAAACAGGGAATAGCTCAGATTTTACATAGCAAGCAGTTACACTGCCTGGATAACAGAACATCAGCCATCTCAAGTGGGATTCCATGCACATTGAATTGGAATGCCAAGGGCTAAAAATATATGCCTTCTATAGATCTGTTTCAATCACCTTTGTGTTCTGGGTAACTGCAATTCACTTGCTTGATGTACTTAATTGTGTGCTCATCACTACAGATGGTCAACCTGATAAAAATGGCTAGTTAGAATGTAAGATGTGAGCCAGCATCATTGTTTGACAATTCCATATTTTTGCTACTCCATACAGTTCCATGGGAAAACCAGCATATTGGCAGAAGTATTTATACTATGCCTGAAAGCAGTCATGCCACCTGCTGTTCATGTTACCACTTTCCTTAAACCTGCTGATTATGACCTAGGAATCTGTTCCAGTAGCGCTCTACCACTCTGTCTCTGCCTGCCTGCCTTTTTTTCACTCTCATTGTTTTCACATTGTACCATATGTTCTCTTTCCCTCATAAATATTGTTCTATTGTTGTAGCTATTCCACTGAGTTACTGCCACGCGTCCTATTCTTGGGCTGGATTAGCCACTGAATTAAGGGGTTGGAATGAAGCTTTCTAAACTATCCAGTCCTTTGGCAGTTGATACAAATTCCTGGCACATATTGTGTTACACTATTTCCATTTCCATTCTCAGGGAGTTTCATTCTGGAACAGGTATGATTTCCTGAAATCCATCCTATTCACACCCCTACAGCACAGTCCTTTCTATTTTTGACTCCTAACACATTAAAAGATGTTGGAGGCTTGTTGTCACATACTTCGCTGATGGACTGTACCCATAAACAGCATTTTAAAATCTGTATTCATAAATTCTCCTCTTCAGTGTTGCAGGCTGAAGCATAATATGCCTAAGTATTCCTAAAATTGGAATCTGGCTTGAGCCATAATTAGTGTAGAAGATTTTAAACAATAACAGAAGGGAGATTTATTGGGGGAAAGACATTATAGGTAGTCCTTGTCTTACGACCACAATTGAGCCCAAAATTTCTGTTGCTAAGTGAAACAATTGTTAAGCAAGTTTTGTCCCATTTTGTGACCTTTCTTGTTACATATGTTAAATGAATCCCTGTTGTTAAGTCAGTAACATGGTTGTTAAGTGAATCAGAGTTCCTCTTGGACTTTGCTTGTCAGAAGGTCACAAAAGGTGATCTCATGATCTCAGGACACTGCAATGGTCATAAATATAGACCAGTTTTCCAAGCATCTGAATTTTGAACACATGACCATAAGGGTGCTGCAATAGCTGTAAGTGTGAAAAATGGTCATAAGTCACTTTTCCCCCCAGTGTTGTTGTAACTTTGAATGGTCACTAAATGAATAGTTGTAAGTTGAGGATTACCTGTATAGGGATAAATAAAGTCTAGCATATTGGTCACTACACCTTACAGGATGAAAGGAAAGCCAAATAGCACGTGTGGAAAGAAGGGCAGATTATCATATCCTAGAGAAAAAGAAGCACAGGGTAAATTCTTAACTTTTTATCTGCACCTCTTGACTCCTTCTGGGATGCCAAAAAGCCCTCATCACTGGCTTTGTACCTCCAAAATTAGACAATATTTCCCAGTATTTGGAAAATGTAGATGTACTCTTTATATATGAAGAATATATGAAGAAATTAGATGAGTTAAAATTAGCTATCATCCTCTGAACAAATGAGAGTTTTAGAATAAAGTGCAGAAGGTGTTTTGAGCTTTCAAAAAGATGAAAAATAACAACAGATGATGCCTGTTATAAAATGAATAATTTTATGATTAGTTTTCTGATACCGTATCTTTTAGATAAAATGAAACCAAATCCTATACCCCAAATATGAAGTAATTGCGGGCAAAACTTTTCACAGTTATCTTTGTTCTTTCATGAAATGTCGCTTTTGCAACTTCCCTGTGTTTTCCCTTTCTTTTATTTTATGAGAAAGGTTTTTTTTGGGGGGGGGGTAATAAATCCCTTCACAAAGCATTTTGATTAGTAGAACTTGAAGCCTGCCATCTGGACACACTGTTCAAGACTGAAGGGTTTGGGAAAAGGTAAAATAGGCATGCAATGTAGATCTGTGCTTTTTTAATATTCTTCAACAACAACTTTCTTTTCAGAAACAGGGTTTTTCCACATCAAAACCTTAAGCCGTTTGATTCCTAAGCATAAACCAGCTGGAAATAAAGTTGGCTTAAGAAATCCTTCACTGGATTTTACGTTCTTTACTTTAGTACAGGGATGTCTGATGTTGTGTCTTGACTATGCTTATCATACTCCCTATCTGATAGATTCCTTGCTTCTTTACTCTTCCTTCTGGGTTGAGGAAGCAAGGATCCATCACTTTCTTTGCTATGGGGACATCTTTAATGACATGTAATTTGTACCGATAGACTTTTTGTATGAGACCCTCTGCAATGATACTTATATTTGGTACCTTCCCCTTTGATGCATCCCCTGATGCAATGATTAAAAAAAGGAAGGAGGGAGTCAAGGAAATACAGTTTTATCTGTCAGTTGGGCTAGAGAAAGGAAGGAAGGAAGGAAGGAAGGAAGGAAGGAAGGAAGGAAGGAAGGAAGGAAGGAAGGAAGGAAGGAAGGAAGGAGAGGGAGGGAGGACTTTTATTTTACAGGGAATTTGCAAAAACAAAATTAAAACAAAGCTCAGTCCTTCATTTTTTTCACTAGTGATCTTGTTAATTAAAAGGATCCAATGGTTGGAGATCATCCAGAGGAAGGAAAGCATCCTAGTAACCCAGAACAAAATGGCCAAGAAATACAGCAAATGGTGATGGGAGAAAGGCCACTTATGCCACAGAACCCAGTAGCAATTAGAACAGAGTCTTTTGCCTACAATGAAAGGAAGTGCAGCAACCAAACAGATAACAGCATCTGTGCCAGCAGAACTGGGAAAACATTACTTCTGACATATAGTAGCAAAAGACAGATGAGATTGCTTTCTAGGTACACTGGGAGTGGATAGAGGACCAAGTTATGTGTTCCAGTCCTTAAGGAATGTTAGTGGCCCATAATTGCACTGGAACAAGCAGTTGTATAGATCAGACCAGGGGTGGGATTTAATTTTTTTTACTACCGGTTCTGTGGGTGTGGCTTGGTGAGCATGGCAGGGGAAGGAGACTGTAAAATCTCCAGTCAGAGGTGGGATTTGCCCGTTCTCCGAACTACTCAGAATTTCCGCTACCGGTTCTCCAGAACTGGTCAGAACCTGCTGAATACCACCTCTGGATCAGACCATAGTAATCCTCCTTATGGATCAGTTTGAATACTAAAAACTCATTATGTATGTTATTGAAGAGCTTAATTTCACCAAAATGTTTGAAATATAACTAATATACCTTTGTTCTACAACAGCTTCCTTAATTTCCAGAATTCCTGGCCAGCATGGACATTGCTGAGAATCTTTAAATCCCTTGCCATTGTTGGAATGGGGGAGGCAGGTTAAGCAGTGGCTTAAGTTCAGTCAAGGCAAGAATCTTTCATGAACACTTGTTGACCTAATAACTGAATTCCTAAGAACAGTGCTTTCTTGTAATAAAGGCATATCTTTGATATATCTATGGCAATTCCTAATGGAGACACCTGGTAAAATCTCCTCCTCTTTGTCCTGTCTCCCCAAAGCTCCTTTTGTTTTTTTTAAATCCAATCTTTACTGTCATAATCTTTTTCCTTAGAAAGGAAACCAACTTTCTTGAGGGGATCAGGAGAAGAGATATATTTACTTCAAGAGCTGCCACAGCAACATTCTAAGAGGTGTTAATTAAAGACTGTGGGATGGATCCACATATAAGCTATTTCCAACTAATGATTTACAGCATTCTACAGTGTCACTCAGCACTGTTGTGGCAATATAAAGCCTATCTTCATTAGTGATTTATCATATCAGTGATGGCTGGATGGAGCTAATATTGTATAAATCATTGGCATGGAAATGGCTGCAATCATAGTTAGAACAGAGCCTTTGAAATCCCATGGATTTTTACAGTATACCTCAAGGCGTCAAATGTAGGTGTTTACAAAACCTGCAAATAGAGAAGAGCTTGTTCCTCCCTCTTCTCTTATTACCCATGATCTCCAATTGGTAATAGGAAAAACCTACAAGGACATTGTCAATATGTGCAAATATGGCAATTCACGTTTTTGGGGTTCCTTGACTGCACAGGATTTCCAGTACCTGAGCCATTGAAACTGCATTCAAGTGAACTCAGCTGTAATTTGACAGCAAAAAAAAAGTTTGAAATGGATTTTCAAAGCTCCCTTCCTCACAGATTTGTAGAATACCTGCATCAGCCTAAATCTGAAATTGATACAACAATTTCTCTTTACTACATAAAACATATAATAGTCCATTCAATGATAATCTTGAAATGCATTATCTAAATCAAGATATAGACTCAGATTATTTATGTCAGCAGTGAAATTCTTTGCAAGGATCAGTCCAATTAAACTGGAGTAATTTAGTAAAATTAGTACTTGAAATTTGTAATTAGTATGTTAAATAATTACACTGATTTATAAATACTAGAAAGGTTGATTGATTTTTCCATCCTGACATAAAACCACATAACAAATTATTCTGTTTCATATTATGTACAAAAGGATATTTTATATGGATACCAATTATATGCAAAATCAACATCTCATGAAAATATTCCCTCAAAATAAGATCTAAACATGTTCAAGTAGTAAATCAGGATGCCAATATTAAAACAATTATTGTTGAATGAATAGAAAAACCTAATCAGCAGTGTTTTAAAAACCAGTTTTTACCTTATTTGGTTGAAAATAATATATAGCTACAACCAGTTCCTTATATACATCTAAAAATTATTTGAGAATATCCTATTGCTGAAAATTCAGCAAAATAATTAACATTAATTAACTACGCTGATTTTGAAAATTCATGTCACCTTTGTTAGATGCATTCTAACACCCTCAGGAATGTTTTAATTCAAACTCCTGCACTGAGCAACCAATTAGATTTGATAGCCCAAAAAACCATCTTCAGCTGCATTTGGTAATCTTTCTGCGTGCTTCAGTTTAAAATTTAGTGCAATTCCTAAACACTTGTGTCCTAGGATACTCCTAGGTGTTTCCAAAAACAAATTCTGAAATTCCCATCTGGATTACAGAGGATTAGTAACAGATCCAGTTTGGTATTCTGTCTAGACCACAACCATCAGAAGCGGTTATTGGTCATTCCCTTGTTTTTTGCTCTTCACCTTCATTCAGGAAAGGCAAGACTTACTAGCTGATGCCTTTGGTGGCAATGCACTTTCCCCCCTTATAGCTCCAACATAATTCTGCACCAAGTTTACTACTGTAATATACAAGTTTAATAAATTACTATCATTACCATATTCAAAACTATGGAGAAAAGGTGTTCTTATGTCTTTTGTAGGTCCACTGAAATTTTGTCGCAAGGAGGAATTATAAACTCAGCTTCATAGAAAACAAAGTAATGGGGCGGGGAAGGAAAGGAGAAGAAATGGGAACGGAATGGAAGAGAAACTTGGCAGTATGGCAGGCAGAAGGTAGGCAAGCAAAAGGACCTTGCTCATCCAGACTGGACAGAAATCAAAACTGGGGATGAATGAAACATGAGCACTTAGGGTTACAGAAAAAGATTATGAGAGGGAGGGAGGGAGGGAGAGAAACAGCAATTTCCAACCAACCAGCAGAGAAGCCCAGAAGTCCAGGGTGATATGGCTGCCCACAGCAAAAACAGATTCTGGAAGAGAAAAGGTGTACAGGCATAGCAGCCAATCAGAGCTCAGCCACTACTAAAGTGCAACAAAATGCTAGAGAGCATCTGGCTCAGGTCAAAAAAACTCAGTTTTGAATCCCTGCTGGAAAATATAAGTGTGGAGTGCATTTGTAGTGGGCTGAGAATTGGCGGAAGATGACAATCATCCATTCCTGCACAGAAAACAGTGAGTGTCCCATACTGCCATTGGCAAGCAAAAGGTGAGAATCTGTTCTTAATTTCCTAAAAAATTATAAATCAATATTTAGCGTTGGTCCTCATTACTTGGTGATGGGGCAGATTCTCTCAGCAACTAAACTTTTTGGAAACAATGCTAGTCTTTGGAAAAAATGACAGGCTGTTTTAATGGCAAAGAAAGCAAAAACTTTCTTGGGTCTCTATGACACACGTCTATGCTATGATGGACGATTTATTCCATGTTTCACGGTGCAGTTGCACAAACATCTATTCCCAAATGTCCCTGCCAATAGTATCTGGGGCCAGGAGATGTACAGGCAGATTGGCAGTGGAATGAATGATGACCTTCCATCTTTATACCACTGTGGGCAAAAACAACAGGTGACGATAGGCAGCTTCATGGGAAGAAGGGGAGGGTATTACAAAGGGCAGGGACATCCAAAAGGTAGAAGATGATAGACGCTGTGTCATCACAAACTTTTCCTCTTAGCCTCTTGCTGAACCCAATTACCTTAACTGAAAGGAATATGTTGTAGTATGACAGAGTTTTCACTTTGATTAAAGACCTCCAGCCTCTTTTGCAGGTGGCACATTTCATAATTCACTCCTGGAGATGGCTGGGTTTTATAACCAATGAATGGCTAAGCTCTTTCTCCTCTCATTCCCCGCCTCTTGCTCTTTCTCTCTCCTTCTCTTTCCCCTCCTGCATCTACTTTCTAGTCGAGACCAAACTGGGTTTAACTAGGCCTGAATAATTTAAGAGAGTTATTATGCTCCTGTGTTTTTCCCTTACTGTCAACTGTAAAATCCATACAGTAGCTTCGGGAAATGGGGGTAATTTGAATTGATAATAGGAAGCACTGGAAAAAGTCATCTATTGCTGTGCAATGGTGGAGCAGATGCGTGCTAAATCTTGTATAATGAAAGAATATGCCGATGTCAATTATGTAAGAAAACGACTTTACAGTGGTTTGAGGCAATGGGTTAGCATTCTGCCTGATATTATCACATAAAGAAACACCCATCAAAAGCTCTCATAAATATGGAACGGCAAGTAAGATTACATTATAAATTTGAATGTTATGAATGTGTATGAGGAAGACAGATAGAGGCAGGAAAAGAAGTCCACTTCACCACTGAATAGTAATAAAAGGGCTGTATTTTAGAGTTTACGTTAGAAGCATTACGAAGAATGCAGTGAAGACAACAAAACCAATCCTGCAATCTTGCAAGTAAACAAAAACATAGCTCTTACGAGTTGCTGTTTTCATATTACCCTAATAAGCATCGGGAGTTCTGCTTTGTGGTTCAGGGGCCAAGGGAGATGAAGGTTAAGTTAAGGTGTGCTTGTCCTTCTGTAGTCCCCTGCTCAGTTTTCTGAATCTAACTCTGCTGCTGTTTCTTTTCTCCCGTCTTTTCTCCCCTCTTTATTCATCATATTTGCAAAGTTGCAATCATTGTTTCTTTGTGGAGAAACTGAGGAGGCTGAGCATTTATTCAGTGGTCTGCAACTTTTTTTTGACAGTGAGTTGCAACTGGTCTATCAGTGTCACAACAGAACTTATATTTCAAAGGCAGTTGAGTCCCTAGACAAAGCAGTAGATGGGACCAAGATAGGAATAAACTTTGATTTACTATAATAGATATTTAAACATAATGTTAATTTTAACTGAATGCAATTAATATGATTACTTCCCATGTGTTTCACAATTTTCCTTAATTCCTGGTGCTAACCAAGACACTGTACTTATGGCTATACTTATGGCTTTTAGGAGGCTTGTCAGCCCTGCGTCAACTAGACTCTATTTGCCTAACCCATATTAAAATATAGAAGTGGAAGTAGGTCTGAGCCTGAGCATGGAGTGGGTGGGTGTGGAATATTTAGAAACACTTCAATGTTCGTGGGACAAAGCTAATTTTAGATTTACAACCCAAACTCTTTGAGGAAAGAGAATGTTAACACTTCAGAGATCTAAACCTCAGGCAGCCTCCTTAATAAGCAGCTGGATTTGGAGCATCTCATGACAGGCCAGAACAGCAAAACTTTCAGCTGCCAGTTAGCTTACAAATGCAAGTAATGTACATCTGTCCACCTGGACATAATAATGTTTAAACTGCATTTTCTTGCCTAAAACCAATACAAGAAAACATTTAGATGTGAGAAGAAATTGCACAAAATCACATCAAAAATATTGCAACAAAAGGATTTAGCATTTGATCTGAGTGCTTGATATAAATTAAGAGACTTGCAGAAAAATATAAACGTCTTACTGAAGGCTTCTGCAACTAAGCTTTCTTTAAAATTTTGTTCAGAAATAAACTCCTTACAAGTATTTTGCAGCAATTCAAAAGCAGCTCTAGATCTGTCCAGTGTCCCAAAAGTGGTCTGAGAGCTGAAGAAACTTATTATCAGATTTGCGCCAATTTATTTCAGTTCAGATCTAACTAAGCTGTTTTTCCTCTTTACAACACCATAGCTACAGAACCTGTGAGTAAACCATTTCCACATCGGCAGAAACATTATGGTTCCCTGGATTTAAGACAATTTTTGTTCCTTATCTGCTTGTCTTAGTTCTATCAAATTTCTTTATCATGTTTCTGCTATCTCTCTACAGATGGTTTGAATCTCCCCTGCAACCAAAACACTATCAGCAATATACAATATCAACCTAAAATATAGTAACTTTCAGTATACTATTATTTAATCTTCACAGCTTGTAAGAAATGTTTCAGTGTATGAAGATTGGTGTCTCAGTCAACTGATCAATCAGGATGATAATCAAACTGTTATGTATTCAGGTTTAAAGTCATTGGTTTAGTTTGAACTGTTCTTGTAAAATGTAAGAAATGATTGGTTTAAAAAGTGCGGGAAAACCCTGCACTCTGATTGGCTGGCAACTGCGGCTGCTGGCTATAAGTAGCAGCCGCAGCCCAGCCAAAGTGGGTTCGTTCTGAGCTGTAGTCACTAATAAACAAAGAGCTTGAAGCACTCCGTGTCTGTCTCTTCATGCAAACTTAACACAAACCACCAAATAAATGTATATAGTACAGTCTTCAGTTATTGGTTGCCAATGATTGGTTCAGGATATTTTCTACATATTTTTAGTGTTTTAAAGTCTACAGAAGTGAAAAAAATTGTAGATTGTAGATCAGCCGTGGGCAAACTACGGCCCGGGGGCTGGATCCAGCCCGTTCGGCTGTTCTATCCGGCCCGCTGAACCAAAAGAGCAGAGGGTTCTCTTGCTCTCCCAGAAGGCTACATGAAGTAATCTAACTTTGAATTTATATTAGTTCACACAAACACTCCATCCGTGCTTTTGTTCTGGCCCTCCGGTCCAGTTTAAGAACCCATTATGGCCCTTGAGTCAAAAAGTTTGCCCACCCCTGTTGTAGATTCATATTTTGTGAAGGATTTGGGAGTGAAAACAGTGGGTAGGGAAATATTCGAACACCAGCAATCACAGAATAAGAAAGTCTGGGCCTTTGTGGCTCAGGCTGTTAAATGCCTCCATTCAAGTTCCAGCTGCCTACAATTACTGTAGGCTCGAATCCCACCAGGCTCAAGGTTGACTCAGCCTTCCATCCTCTCGGGGTAGGTAAATTGAGGACCCAAGATTGTTGGGGGCAATAAGCTGACTTTGTAAAAATGCCGCTTAGTAATAAGCAGGCATATACAATGGAAGGAAGGCTATTGCTGAGCACACTGGGTTGTATCCCAAAAATTGTAAGCCGCCCCGAGTCTTTGGAGAAGGGCAGCATATAAATGTAATTTAAAAAAAATAACTAGTTGAAAAACAGGAAACAAAGATGTGACATGGCCCTGAAGCTTGAAGGCATCATTTTGGACTTTATAAACTAAATGGTGCCATTCATCCTGTCACTTGACATTTGTTAATGTCACCTGGCTAAAAGAAAAACAAACCATCTTTTTCATCATTAGTGAATGTTTTACAAAAGTTGTCTTAGCATTCACCAAGATTCAGTGATCAATAACTCTTCATAAGGAGGCATAGTCCAGAAATCCAGGACAAAAGGGCTGGGGAGGACAGTGAAAAGTGACCAGAGAGAACAGGAGCCTTTGCTATAGTGCAACTGAAATAGAAGGGTTTGCTTATATATAAATGAAGTATAGCATGCAAATTAAATAGCAGATAAACCCAATGTTTAGGGTACTTTATGTAGCTGTGTATTTCCTTGACCTCACAGCTCCATGAGCTAGTTTTCTCCAATCTGGCAACCTTTGGTGGCTGAGAGTTTAAGGGGTTGAATCCCAAAACTTCTGGAGTTTGATAGGTTAGGGAAAATTGCCCGTCAATGATGATTAACACCCCATGTTAGTTTTAGGTAGGCTAAAGCAGTGGTCACCAACCAGTGGTCTGGGGACCACTGGTGGTCCACGAGAAAATTTTGGTGGTCCTCAGAGAAATATCACCCCCCAAAGTACCACCAAAGCAATTAATCCAGGCTGCACAGGAACACAAGGCTGCGCCACCCACATGGCCCGTGGGAACACAAGGCTTGCATCACTTGCATTGTGAACAACACGAGGTAGTGAGGGGAGGGGGGAAGGGCAGAGGGGGGGAACTTGCTCCACTCACCCCACGTGCCTCGCCTGGCCACTGGGCTGCTTCTTTACACTTCTTTCTTTTGATGCTTTTGGCTGCACACAAGGAAAGCAGCAAAAGACTTTCTTTCTCTCCCCCAAACTCCACCAGAAATGAGTCTTTGGGACCCTGCAAGGCATCCTGCTCCAAGAGGCTACGCCAGCACGACAAGTCTTACAAAGACTCATTTCTGGTGGAGTTTGGGGGAGGGAAAAAAAACTTCTGCTGCTTCTGCTGCTTTCCTTGCATGAAGCCAAAAGTCTCTCTCTCTCTCTCTCCCCCTGAGAACAGAGCTGGAGACAGTATCCTGCGATCCCAAATAAAGAATGATCGATTGGTAGGAAAACAGGGTGGGGAATTTTTCTGCAGACTTTTTTGGGGGGTTTTCCAGGGTCTCTGGACTGTGGGATTTAAAATTATGAGTTTGGTGGTTCCTGAGGTCCAAAAGGTTGGCGACCCCTGGGGTAAAGGGCAGTGGGATACAAAATCTGAGCCAAAAAAGGCTCACTGTCTGTTTTAGATATAATAAGAGATTTCATAATTGGTTTAAACACAGGTTCTTGACTTACAAAAGTTCATTTGGTGACCGTTCAAAGTTACAATGGCTCTGAAACAAGTGACTTAGGACCATTTTTCATACTTATGACCGTTGCAGCATCCCCATGGTCACATGATCAAAATTCAGATGCTTGGCAACTGGTTCATATTTATGATGGCTGCAGTGTCCCAGGGTCATGTGATCAGCTTTTGTGACCTTCAGACAAGCAAAATCGATTGGAAATCCAGATTCACTTAACAACCATGTTATTAACTTAACAAATGCAATGATTCACTTAACAACTATGACAATAAAAGCCATAAAATGGGGCAAACTCACTTAACAAATGTTTTACTTAGCAACATAAAATTTTGGCTCAATGATGGCCATAACTTGAGGACTACCTGTATTAAAGCCAGTTCTCATCATTTCATCCCATTCTTTCCATAGCTTTATTTATTGTAGTATAATTGCAAAACAGAAATTAGAAAAAAAATATATAGGTAAAATTGCAAATTTGGTTCTGAAATTGGATTTTATTTCTATCCTGGGATTGTCCCAATATATTTGCTTACTTTACTCATTTAGCTTCCTCTCATCCTAATGGAGAAATGTTAGGCCAAGCACTTGAGAATATTTTCTGAATCACTAACATTGGGGTTGTCTTGTAAATCTTTATAATGCATGGAGTCAACATTTATTGGGATGGACATAAAAGTATAGAATATGTCTTACTATGCAGATTTGTAATTATAGAACTTCTTTGTAACATATACAATTAAATTATTTGTTTTTTTAGAATTAACCATGTTAACCATTATTTTCAGAATATTCACTGGGGATAATCCAACGGTCTAATGTTAAAAGTGCAACTAGTTGTTTTAAACTTTTTTAAAATTGGATTTTATTAAATATGGTACCTTGTAATCAATTCCGTTGGGTGAGAGACTTTTGCTGTTGCTATGTGAGGGTCAGCCATGCTCCAGCCAACACATATTCAAGTCTGATGCTTGATTGGGCAAGGCTGGCTGTATGAATACAGCCTCCTTTTAGGTTAACACTTTAGAGGAACATAAATGTACATGGAGGTGAGGCATAATTGATGTGGTTGACTGGATGGGTATATTCTTAGAAACCACTTGACATATGCAGTGATCAGGTTTACAAAGAGACATAAAGTGAAGAGGAGTGAGAAAGTATTAAAAAAAACTGTGTCACAATATGAAAGTAGGTTGAAATGTTGTCCAGCAAATGTGAAAAGTGTCAGTTCAGGAAATACCAAATTATAATGGCAGATGAATATGGGAATACTGATTAGCCCAGTTACTGGGTTACCAGTCATCACCTGTCAATTAATACCAGAGCTGAGGATAATACACATAGTATCCCTGGGCTTCTTATATGGAAAGAGAAGGGGGAAGGGGGAGGAAAAGGAAGAGGAAAAAGAAGCATTTTTCGTACGGCTAGTGACATGGATACGAACCCATCATTCAACTAATTTTTTTCTATATCAATTTAGAATTTCTTGTTCACATTGTTCTCCACATTTAAGTCAGGTAAAGTTTCATTACAAATCTTGATGCCCATCTCTCTGCTAAATAGTCTGAATTTCATATCCCCCAATCATTCTCTATGGAAAGCTGCTATTCCAGCTAGGGCCATTTGCTTTTCCAAGACCCAGTACCATTATGATTTGCAAGGCTGACAAACTGAAGGGTAACTTTAATCTTCAACTGTGACAAATGCAGCAAAGGGATTTAATGGTAAAATACAAGAAATATAGATTTTACCAACTTGTAGTAAAGGAAAGGTTGCAAGAGTCTGTCAGAACATGATTTGTGCCAGTCATTGTAAGAAAAGGAAGAGAGTTCTGGCTCCCTCTGGACCTCTCCAAGCAGATATCCTTCTCTGGTAAAACAAAGATGTTGGCTCTTAAATCTAGCTATCTTAGATGGAGAATGACAGCTTATCTACCAGGCTAACATATGACCTCATGCAACAGTTATTGCCAGAAGCACAAGGCTGGATAATTTAATATTCTAATAGAATTCAAATAGCCTTTAAACTAACAGGGATATCAACTCTATTAGCTGCTACGCTAAGAGAGGAAAGCAAAAAGGCATTGGGAACTATCCAAAGATTCATCAAATTCTGACTTTGATCAAGACAGCCCCATTACCAATTCTTTATCCTGGTATCTTTAATTTCTTGACACAAATAAAGTAGTGAATAAGAACAGGAACATATGTTGTAAAACAAAGATACAATATGTGGAATACGAAGAACTAAATATAGTTGTGGTTTACAGTTGGCATCAACTTTTCTTTTTAAAACAAAAATCCAGTCATCTCCAATTTGCTTTGGCTTCAGTTCCCAATGGTCACGCTGTGTGTGGTAGTCTCAGCACATCTAATGGTGCCAAATTGGAAGCTACTGCAGTAAACTTTTGCCTGAAGAGTTTTTTTCCTCCATTAGATGGACATCTGGAACAAGTTCTCTGATGCAAATTGCACTTTATTGTAGACTGCTAGTGCAAGACAGAGATAGCATTCTGATTTTGGCTGAGAGATCTGAGTTCAAATCCCTGATCCACTTTGAGCAAACCACAGATTGCTTATACAAACTGTTATGTATGCAGAGTTTGAATTGATTGGTTGTTCTTGTAAAGTGTTTGAAATCATTGGTTAAAAAGTGTGGGAAAACCCTGCACTCTGATTGGCTGTCAGCTGAGGTAGCCGGCTATATAAAGCTGCCTTGGCTAAGCCAAATCGGGTCCATTCTGAGCTGAAGTCACAATAAAACTTAAGAGCTGAAGCACTCCATGTCTGCCTCTCTATGCAAACTTAACACAAACCTGTGCGACTGATTAAGACTGAGTAAGCCCAATATAGAGCTGAACTGTCTCTTAAGCTAACACCACATTCAGAATAAGAATAAGCTGGGAATTGCTAGAGTTGCTGTTTTCTGGAACAAGTGTCCAGGAAAGCATCATGGTAGTTTTCTGGGAGTGAAATATCATCTTTTTCTCATTAAGTCATTCTCTCTCTCTCTTGTTACCTTTGGAAAACAAAACAAAACACCCTTTTGTGCTCATTACCCTCTGCCACACCTGTTTTTGTACAGAAATAAAGTAGTCATATCGTATGAGAAGGCTGGCCAGACAAAAAACATAAATAATGCAAAATATAATAAGTGCATGCAAATTCACTAATACACACAATATGTTTTAAAGAATGGATATGGATTGCTGAATTTGGATTTGGGGTAAGTGGGGAGACCTCAGGGTGTAATAAAGGAGGATGGAATGGATGAAAATGATATTGTTAAAAGCCTTCTGCCTCTGAGTTGCCAAAACAGGTCATTGCCTAGATAGGGCTATAAAGATTGTGCTATAAAGACTCTTGCATGAGAAATAAAATTGTTAATAATGTCAGCTTCAGCATCATCACTGCTGAGCATCTATATTAACCCTATTATGGAGATGAATGGGGCAGCTTATGTTCAGACATATTGCAACACACTCTTTGAGGACACACACATTCTAGGTCAAGCCCATTAAACTAAATCACCGCTTTTAGCTGTGGCCTGCAAGGTGCAAATGATGGAGAATCTATTCCCATGCTATGCCAGCAGTTAATCAGAGAGACAGAAAGAAAGGTGGGCAAGTCATTTATCTGGCAATATTCCCATTGAAACTTAACAAAAAATGTTTGAACTACCATAAAACATCATCAGAATATAATCAGATTTAATACATGTTAATTATTCAAATGAATTCACAACTTGTTTTGTTCTATTTGAGTACTGTAGCACCAAATACTTCAATCTTGGTTTTCTGACTCTTCAACAAGTTATTTTTGGCCCTTTAAGAAAACTCTGATTTTCTTGCTTGCTTAATTATTTTTTTAGACCTTCATATAATTTTTATATTGCTGTTTTTGAACCTTCTCCAGATGGTTGTCCAGTCCTGTTTTTAAAATGAAAAAAAACAACAGTAATCTATAGAAGGATCACTTCTTCTACATTTTATGAAGCCCAGAATTGTAATAGGCTAGGATTTTTTGCTGTAGTTTCTAGATGGCCACTTTAAAAATATATTTTCTGGATCAATGGATTCCAGTCACTTAATTCTGGGATATTTATTTGTTTCTGAATTCCTGATATGATTATAAATAACATTGTTAAGTTTGCATGAAGAGACAGACGCGGAGTGCTTCAAGCTCTTTAGTTTATTAGTGACTACAGCTCAGAACGGACCCGACTGGCTTTGCTGCGGCTGCTACTTATAGCCGGCAGCCGCAACTGACAGCCAATCAGAGTGCAGGGTTTTCCTGCACTTTTTAAACCAATCATTTCCAACACTTTACAAGAACAATTCAAACTAACCAATGATTTCAAACCTGCATACATAACACCTCTCCCCACTAGGTTCAGTCCATACTCAAACCCCATCTATCTAATGTATTCTTTTAAATAGGTGGGGCTCTTACCTGTATGTTGAGACCTACGTGGTTCAGATGTTTTAAGGTTCTCACCTTGTGAGAGAGGAAATGTGTCTGCTGACATTTCCTTACTTGGACTTCTAGTAATGGTAGAACCTGTTTGGTTACTACAACCTGGTCTCTCCTCCCAATCCATCTCCAACCCAATGTCAGCACCCAAATCAGGTAGTGGTGTGCAATCTTCCATTTGTAAAAATGGTTGTTGGCACTGTGACAGGTTTTGAGGTGATTCCTGTCATGTTAGCTCGTTACACATGGGATTGATTCTTGCTTGCTGATTATCCTCATAATCCTCCCCTTCCCCCCTAGAAGAGGCAGTAGGTATGGGAACCAGGGAGGAGCAATGGTGATGCTCCTGAGGTAGTCTGGATCTTAGCTGATCAATATGCCTGCTCCAGAGGACACCGTCCTCCATTTGTACCCTGTAAGACCTGGGGCCCGTGATTTGGGTTATCTCAGCAGGAATCCATAATGGTTTACCCATAATGTTTTTTGCATAAACAGAATCACCCACAGTGAAAGTGCGAATTTTGCTAGTGGAATCTAGTGGTGCGTTGGGTGCGTAAGTGGGATGAAGGCGGTCAAGGGGAGACCTGAGTTTCCTACCCATCAACAATTCAGCTGGGGTTAAGTTAGTTGAAGGGTTGGGAGTGATATGCTGGACACTGAGTAGTTTTTCAACTTTCTCAGTGATGTCCCCTGGACCCAATTGCTGAAGTTTTTCCTTGGTAAATTGTACCATACGTTCAGCCCAGCCGTTAGCCAAAGGGTGCCCAGGGGCTGTCAGGGCATGTCTGATACCCAGCTGTGCTAGATATGATTCAAAAAGGTTGGATGTAAATTGAGGACCATTGTCAGAAACAAGCACATCAGGTAACCCATGAGTTACAAAAAGCTTTTTAAGCTGTTTGATGACAGCTTCAGTTGTGGTGGATGCCATAGGGATAACCTCTAGCCATTTGGAATATGCATCAACTATAATAAGGAAAGTGTGCCCTCTGGTAGGGCCAGCAAAATCAATGTGAATCCTGGACATTGGGCCCCTAGGACATTCCCATTCCTGTGTGGGGGTGAGAGGTGGGGCAGGCCTGACTACCTGGCAGTTGGGACAAGATGCAACCCAGTTTTCATCCATTTTGTCAATACCTGGCCACCATACATAACTCCTGGCCAATCCCTTCATTCTGACAATTCCCGGATGACCCTCATGTAACATTTCCAAAACCTCTTTTTGTAGTTTTGCAGGAATAACCATCCTGTTACCCCACAAAATACATCCTCTTAACACAGATAATTCAGTTTGCCTGGATCTAAAAGGTTGGGCAAGTTGAGGTAGATCTTGAAGTGGCCAACCTTTCTTAATCCAGCCTATAACAGGAGCCAATAAAGTGTCTTTGGCAGTCTCTCTGGCAATTTCAGCAGCATGTACTGGAAGCTTGGCAACAGTTTCTAGAAAAAAGGTGTGAGTCTCAGAAACAGGGTCCTCAATGTGTGAAGGAAGCGGGCAGTGACTCAAAGCATCTGCATGCCCAATGTCTTTACCAGGTCTGTGGATCAGTTTGTATGAATAAGCAGCAAGAAATTTGGTCCATCTCAGCATTCTTGGTGACAGGATCGTGGGTGTTGGTTTGTCCCCTGCCACAATGCCTAACAGAGGTTTATGATCTGTGACAACAGTAAATGTTCTCCCATATAGATACTCATGGAATTTCTTGACAGCTGCTACAATTGCCAAGGCTTCCTTGTCCAGTTGGCTGTAGTTCCTCTCTGCTTTAGTCAAGGTGCGAGAGTAAAATGCAATAGGGGCTTCCCTCCCGCTAGGAAGCATGTGGCTCGACACCCCCCCTACTCCAAAAGGGGAGGCATCACAAGTCAGAACAACAGGCAAGTTCTCAGAGAACTGTATCAGTACAGAATCAGACGTGATTTGTCTCTTGATATTGTTAAATGCAGCTTGTTCCTTCCTGCCCCAGACCCATGCAGACTTTTTGTCTAGTAATCTGTGTAGTGGTTCTGCAATGATTGCCTTCTGAGGTAGAAACATATGATAGAAGTTAATGAGTCCCAAGAATGCTTGTTAATCTGTTTTGCATTTTGGCCTGGGGGCTTCTTTGATTGCCTGAACTTTGGCCTCTGTGGGGTGGATGCCATGTTTATCGATCATGTAACCCAAGAATTCCACTTTATTTGTTCTAAGTGTGCATTTTTCTTCTTTGACTTTTAACCCCGCTTTTTTGAATCTGGTTAGGACTTCTCTGAGCCTCTCGTGTAACTGAGTGTCATTTTCAGCAGAGATTAAAACGTCATCAAAATAGGGCACCACCCCTGGCAACCCTTGTAACATTCTTTCCATAAGGCTTTGGAAGATGCCAGGTGCTACGCTTACTCCAAATTGCAACCTTTTGCATTTGAAAGCACCTCTATGGGTCACAATGGTTTGGGCTTCTGCAGTGGCATCATCAACTGTTAACTGTTGATATGCCTGTGCCAGGTCCAATTTGGCAAAACCTGTCCCCCCTCCAAGAGAATGTAATAAATGATGCACCACTGGAACTGGATATGCGCTCTGTTGTAGTGCATGGTTCAATGTCCCCTTGTAGTCTCCGCAGATTCTCACAGACCCATCAGCCTTGACTGGTGTGACTATGGGTGTCTCCCACCTGGAGTGGTCAGTGGGCTCTAAAACCCCTTGGGCTAAGTTTATCTAATTGTGCATCAATTTTTTCCTTTAATGCAAATGGAACCCTTCTGGGTTTTAAATGGATTGGTTGTTCCTTGGGATCTACATTAAAGGAGATAGGGGTCCCCAAGTACTTGCCTAATCCGTCGCTGAAGACCTCTGGAAACTCAGACTTCAAGGCCTCTTCCCACTCAGTGTTGCTCACGTGATTGATGCCAGTCACCTCGATGCCCAACGGGTTGAACCACTCAAGGCCCAGCAGACTTGGGTGGTCCTTGTCCACGATGGTCAGTGGTAGGCGCTTGGTGTGGCCCTTGAATTTCACGTTGAATTCTCTTGTTCCAACTACTGGAATCTTGTTCCCTTGGTAGTCTTTAAGAGTCAATGCTTGCTTCTTGAAGTGATTCTTTTGGATGTTAGGAAGTAGTCTGTGAATAGTGTCCCATGACACCATAGATAGGTATGAGCCTGAGTCCACTTTCATTTGGCAAGTCCTTCCTTCAATAAGTACCTTGACATGCACTCTTCTGCTTTTTAAAGGGGAAGAATGACCAATAGTTACTGTTTGATGAGTTTCATTCTTCCCTTTTGCTTCTGTACTGCGCCTCATTTTCTCACTGAGGTGGTTAGGCTTGAATTCTTTGTCTTTGCTTGCTGCAAACTTCCTTCTGTTGGGTGGAGTCCTGGATGATTTGCAGACTCTTGCTAGGTGTCCTCTTTTTTCACAATGGAGGCAAATGGTGTCTAAAAACTTGCATTCAGTGCGGGGATGGCTTCCCCCACAACCTCTGCAGTAGAAATCTTGCCTCTTTCTTCCCAGGTCTTTCTTTTTCCGCTCCATTCTGAGTCTGTAAATTCCTTCCTCCACCTCACTACAGTCTCACTCAGAATCTAGTTCCTCACAATGATTTGTGGTGGACTTTTCCACATCAGGATGGCTTGTGGCCTTGTTAATCTTCTTCATGGCTGCTGCTGAAGACTTGGTAGCTTCTGCTGAAGAGGCTTCTTCTATGGCTTCTTTGAGTGTGATCTTAGGTTTCATTAATAACTTGCTCTGTAATGCCTTGTCTTTAAGGCCCAGAACGAATCGATCACGCATGGCCTCTTCTAAACTGTTGAATTCACATGCACCCCCAATGTCTCTTAAACTTGCCACGAAGTCGTTTATGCTTTCGTTTTCCTCCTGATCGCGATGGTAAAACTCGTGTCTCTTAATGAGGCATGATACTTGTGGCACGTAATGGGCTCTTAACAGCCTTTCCAGATCAGGCCAAGCCATTATCTTCACGTCTGCTGCTCCCGTGAGTGCCTTTGCCATCTTGAAAACTGCTGGACCGCAGTACATAAGGAAGACCGCCCTCTTCCGCTGCTCGGAAATGGTGGCAAGATCATTTCCCTCCAAATACATTTGGAAACGATCTGCATACGACTCCCAGTTTTCTGCCGTCAGATCGAACGGGGCTGGGGTAGTGTTCAGCGCAGCCATCTCGCTCTTCTTCTGTTCCGCGTTGCCTTCTTCTTCAGGGGAATCCCACCTTCGTCACCAGTATTAAGTTTGCATGAAGAGACAGATGCGGAGTGCTTCAAGCTCTTTAGTTTATTAGTGACTACAGCTCAGAACGGACCTGACTGGCTTTGCTGCGGCTCCTACTTATAGCTGGCAGCCGCAGCTGACAGCCAATCAGAATGCAGGGTTTTCCCTCACTTTTTAAACCAATCATTTCCAACACTTTACAAGAACAATTCAAACTAACCAATGATTTCAAACCTGCATACATAACAAACATCACACTTCTAATTCAAATAAAAATTTAGAGTTTTCTTTTTAATAGCAGTAGGATTAAGAGTAGATCTTCAAAAAATAAAGCAGAATCAATCCACTGGGATGCTTTCTACATGTTCTGAACTTCACATTAGCTTGGGGAAGCGAAGTTGGAGACAAGAGATTACTTTTCATATTAGCCCTTAGTTTGGGAAATCCCTATGTGTTAGGATTTTTTAAAATTTATATTTTATCTTCAGGAAACATGGTAATTTATACTTAAGTTAAACTTATAATAGGTTATAGAAGTTGAAACTTTATTATTTAAAAAAATCCTTCTCTGTTCCTCAGTAAAAGTATTTGATACATGGGAGCACTGATACTTGCACATGTAATGAACAGCTACTATTAATAAAACATTTGACTCCAGAATCGATATCAGATAATAATTATTCTTTTGAGTGTATGTATTTTTCAAACAGATGAAGATTAAGAGAATGAATGAACCAGGCCTTATACAAAACAAAGAGCAAAGACAAAATAGAATTCTGGTGTTCATTTTGAAAAGCTCCAATGCTATTAATTGGACACCACAGGCCTATCTTTTACTTTTTGATGGGCATCTATTGCTCTGATTGCCATTTGTTTTAATGGAAGTCTAGAATTCTGGCTGAAGGTTAGAAAGTTGCAGCCCTAAACAGACAGATCTCTGCATTTCTGCACAGCACCCATAAATAAAGGAAACGCCACTGGATGTGATGATTGTCGTGCCCCAGGGAGGAAACAGCTATTAGAGCACTTACCGACATAGTGGTGTGTTACCTTGATAAGCCTGCTGGAGCTAGCAGTGGCTACAAGAACCAGAAAATTGCTGATTACTTCCTTCCCGCTGGGGCTGTTTGGAATTATCTGCCAATGCATCCTTGCAGTGTAGAAAGTGCTGCTGCTCTGCATGGGAAAAGAGGGGTGAAAAGGAGGAAAATATTGTAGCATCCTTTCTGTGCTTCTTTCTGTGATGAATTACAGAAGACCTTTCCTTGCTGTTCAGGCTTGGTAAAGCTTCTTCCTATAGGGCACTGCAGTCCATCAACTCTGAAGATAAGCTGCATGTTCACTCTCACCTAAGGGCAGGATGAAGTTGAATCTAACTGAAAACATTTCCTGATTATTAAAAAGGAAAAGAGAAAATAAGCACATGGCTGACAACATGCTGTTCTTAGCAAGTCCCAATCCAGCAATAGTATAATTTCCTGTCCCCATGTAAAGGATAGATAAAACAGAACTCATTATCTTGATAGCTTTCAGGAATACATGATTTTTGCTATCAATTTCTTTGGCATGAGAATACCTGATGATAAGGGAAGGAAGATACCAAGATGCTCAGTACCTGCTAGGGATCCCCCTTGGCCTAGTAGGTGACCTTGATAGATGGTATTTGCTTTTGAAAATACTTCTGATCTTAAGCTCAAAGCTCAGCCCTCCCCCCACTTACACATTACCTTAGCTCAGTTACTGTGCTGCCCCACTCCCCCTCACAAGTATGGCTTCTACAGATGTTTATTCAACCCACCCCCAAAACAGGCTCTTGGAAATCCCCCTGTTGCGCAGATCTAGTTCCAAACTCAGTACTGCAAGAGTCAGTGGGTAACTGAGTCCAATGGGCACACACAAAGTCCAGGAAAGCAGTCCAGGAGTCCAACAGGATACACAGCACGAGAGCACAAGGCACAGAAGTGGGCACATTGCTCCAGCAACACTCAAGTCCTCAGGGCAAGGTTAAGTAGGCAATGCCAGTGCAGCCCTTCAAGAGAGGCAAAGTTGCCTCCTCATGAGTAGTCTAGCTGATCACTCTCTGCTCCATGTGTCCTTGGATCAGGAGGAGGTGTGGACTCCACCTCCTCCTCATTGCTAATGACAATGATCTTCCCACTGAGTCATACAACATTGTCTCCATCAATGAAACACCTTTAAATTGTTACTAGGTAAAATAATTTTAAAGAAATAGTTTTCCCATTAACCTGGCATTTGCAGTCTCAAAGTAGGCAAACGTGTTATCTTGGAGAACACATTCAGCTGACCAGCTGTGGGGATGACTATTGTTGGCCAATATGGGTGTATCCTTTCTCCTCTGGTTAATAGTCATTTTTATCCCAGCATTTGCATTCTCTATTAGCATTTCATTTTCAGTTCCCTTTCACATATATCACCTGGGATTTAATTTCTACTCCCAAATTAACCAGTTTTTAAACCAGAACTCAATCAAAATTGTTTTGGTACTGTCAGATATACATTTTCTTCAGTAAATGTCAGTGTACATTTCCTTATGTCTGTGCCAAACAACTGGCTGTCTTCTGGTATGTGGGTAAGAAGAGGGACACCCAAGTGACATCTAAAAATGTGAACCAGAATTCTTCAGATGGCCACTTTCCAAATCTGCAGAACCACAACTCCCAACATTCCAATTCATTGTGACTTTTGTTCTAGAGGTTTTAGCTTCCAGACTGGTTGATTTCTTTTTTTATTTATTTACACTTTCTTCAATAATGATTGTCTCTGATTGGGCCCTCAGGTACAAAACATATGCTATATAGACAGGAGAGAAAAGAAAGAAGAGATAGACTTCATCGGTACTACTGTATCTGGATCCTCTTCTTTCATAGTCACAGATGGTCCAGTGGAAGGGCTGAACAGAACGTGCCAGAAAAGTTAGTTGTAACTTTCTCTTTTTTTGCCTGCCTTAATGGCCAGCTTCTTGTGGGAAAGCAAAGAATGTAGATAAGTCATGACTGCAACGCCTTTGGAACTGAGCTGCAATAGAACAGATGGCTGGAAATGGGAGCAGAGCACTGGTCTCCTGTATATAGGAAATGTACAGAACATATTTGCTAGTAAGGTTTGCAAGATGGCCAAAACAAGAGAAAAGATAAGAAGAAGTATTATATCCATGTCTCCCTTCAACCAATCAAACCAACTGTCACCTTACAGATACATACATCAGTCATACATCTCAAGTTAGGGCTTGAGACTTAATCCAAGACTAAAGTTTTGATAGCTTTAGATATTTGGATATTATATAGGGTAGGCCTTGCTTAGATACCATTCCTAGGAAAGAGTGGTTGACTATAGGATAGAAACTCAATTACCTGGGGTTCTCTAAGGCCTCTCTTTGGTCTTTCAGATGGATGTTGACATCTATGGGATTTTTTTTTTCTGGTTTGAGAAGGCTCCATTTTTGACATTTTGAGGGATTTTGCTAATGTGGTTGGTTTTCAAAACTAAACATGCAGCAAAGAAAGCTCTGTTTGTTCTTTTCTCCTCCTGGCACAAGAATACACACACACTCATTTCATCTTTTTTTCTGAAACAATGCCCAGTTTTGGCACCTTTGCTAAGACTATAACTGTTAAGTTTGCATGAAGAGACAGACGCGGAGTGCTTCAAGCTCTTTTGTTTTATTAGCTCAGAATGGACCCAATTTGGCTGGGCTGCAGCTGCTACTTATAGCCAACAGCCGCAGTTGACAGCCAATCAGAGTGCAGGGTTTTCCCACACTTTTAAACCAATCATTTCTGACATTTTACAAGAACAGTTCAAACTAAACCAATGACTTTAAACCTACATACATAACACCCCTCCCCACTAGGTTCAGCCCATACTCAAACCCCATCTATCTAATGTACTCTTTTAAATAGGTGGGGCTCTTATGTGTACGTTGGGACCTATGTGGTTCAGATGTTTTAATGTTCTCACCCAGTGAGAGAAGAAATGTGTCTGCTGACATTTCCATACTTGGACTTCTAGTAATAGAAGAACCGGTTTGGTTACTACAACCTGGTCTCTCCTCCCAATTCATCTCCAACCCAATGTCAGCACCTAAGTCAGGTAGTGATATACAGTCTTCCACTTGTAAGGATGGATTTTGGCATTGTGACAGGTTTTGGGATGGTTCCTGTCGTGTTGGCTCGTTACACATGGGGTTGATTCTTGCTTGCTGATTATCCTCATGATCCTCCCCTTCCCCCCCTAGAAGAGGTTTTAGGTATGGGAACTAGAGAGGAGCAATTGCGATGTTCCTGAGGTAATCTGGATCTTAACTGATCAATGTGCCTGCTCCAGAGGACACCATCCACTGTTTGTACCCTGTAAGACCTAGGGCCTGTGATTTGGGTTATCTCAGCAGGAATCCATAATAGTTCACCCATTAGGTTCTTAGCATAAACAGAATCACCCACAGTGAATGTGCAAATTTTGCTAGCGGAATCTAGTGGAGCGTTGGGTGCGTAAGTGGGATGAAGGTGGTCAAGGGGAGACCTGAGTTTCCTACCCATCAACAACTCTGCTGGGGATAAGTTAGTTGATGGGTTGGGAGTGATACGCTGGACACTGAGTAGTTTTTCAACTTTCTCAGTGATGTCCCCAGGACCCAATTGCTGAAGTTTTTCCTTGGTAAAGCGTACCATGCATTCAGCCCGGCCGTTAGCCGAAGGGTGCCCAGGGGCTGTCAGGGCATGTCTGATACCCTGCTGTGCTAAATATGATTCAAAAAGGTTGGACGTAAATTGAGGACCATTGTCAGAAACTAGGATATCAGGTAACCCATGAGTTACAAAAAGCTTTTTGAGCTGTTTGATGACAGCTTCAGCTGTGGTAGATGCCATAGGGATGACCTCTAGCCATTTGGAATATGCATCTACTATAATAAGGAAGGTGTGCCCTCTGGTAGGGCCAGCAAAGTCAATGTGAATCCTAGACCAGGGGCCCCTAGGACATTCTCATTCCTGTGTGGCGGCAAGAGGTGGGGCAGGCCGGACTTCCTGGCAGTTGGGACAGGATGCAACCCAGTGTTCAACCATTTTGTCAATACCTGGCCACCATACATAACTCCTGGCCAATCCCTTCATTCTGACAATTCCCGGATGACCCTCATGTAACATTTCCAAAACCTCTTTTTGTAGTTTTGCAGGAATAACCACCCTGTTACCCCACAAAATACATCCTCTTAATACAGATAATTCAGTTTGCCTGGATTTAAAAGGTTGGGCAAGTTGAGGTAGATCTTGAAGTGGCCAACCTTTCTTAATCCAGCCTATAACAGGAGCCAATAAAGTGTCTTTGGCAGTCTCTCTGGCAATTTCAGCAGCGTGTACTGGAAGCTTGGCAACAGTTTCTAGAAAAAAGATGTAAGTCTCAGGAGCAGGATCCTCAGTGTCTGAAGGAAGTAGGCAGCGACTCAAAGCATCTGCATGCCCAATGTCTTTTCCAGGCCTGTGGATGAGTTTGTATGAATAAGCAGCAAGAAATTCAGTCCATCTCAGCATTCTTGGTGACAGGATTGTGGGCGTTGGTTTGTCCCCTGCCACAATGCCTAACAGAGGTTTGTGATCTGTGACAATAGTAAATGTTCTCCCATATAAATACTCATGGAATTTCTTGACAGCTACAACAATTGCCAAGGCTTCCTTGTCCAGTTGGCTGTAATTTCTCTCTGCTTTAGTCAAAGTGCGAGAGTAAAATGCAATAGGGGCTTCCCTCCCGCTGGGAGGCATGTGGCTCAAAAAAACCCCCACCCCAAAAGGGGATGCATCACAAGTCAGTACAACTGGCAAATTTTCAGAGAACTCTATCACTACAGCATCAGAAGTGATTTATCTCTTAATTGTGTTAAAGGCAGCTTGTTCTTTTCTGCCCCAGACCCATGCAGACTTTTTGTCTAGTAATCTGTGTATTGGTTCTGCAATGGTTGCCTTCTGAGGTAGAAACATGTGATAGAAGTTAATGAGTCCCAGGAAAGCTTGCAAGTCTGTTTTGCATTTTGGCCTGGGGGCTTCTTTGATTGCCTGACCTTGGCATCTGTGGGGTGGATACCATGCTTGTCAATCATATAGCCCAAGAACTCTACCTTGTCAGTTTTAAGCGTGCATTTTTCTTCTTTGACCCGCTTTTTTGAATCTGGTTAGGACTTCTCTGAGTCTCTCGTGTAACTGAGTGTCATTTTCAGCAGAGATTAATACATCATCAAAGTAAGGTACCACCCCTGGCAGTCCTTGGAGCATCCTTTCCATAAGGCTTTGGAAGATGCCTGATGCCACACTTACTCCAAATTGCAACCTTTTGCATTTGAAAGCACCTCTATGAGTCACAATGGTTTGGGCCTCTGCAGTGGCATCATCAACTGTTAACTGTTGATATGCCTGGGCCAGATCCAATTTGGCAAAGACTGTGCCCCCGCCAAGAGAATGTAATAAATGATGCACCACTGGAACTGGATATACGCTCTGTTGTAGCGCATGGTTCAATGTCCCCTTGTAGTCTCCGCAGATTCTCACAGACCCATCAGCCTTGACTGGTGTGACTATGGGTGTCTCCCACCTGGAGTGGTCAGTGGGCTCTAAAACCCCTTGAGCTATTAATTTATCTAATTGTGCATCAATTTTTTACCTTTAAGGCAAATGGAACCCTTCTGGGTTTTAAACGGATTGGTGGCACCCTGGGATCTAGATTGAAAGTGATGGGGTCCCCAAGTACTTGCCTAATCCGTCGCTGAAGACCTCTGGAAACTCAGACTTCAAGGCCTCCTCCCATTCAATGTTGCTCACGTGATTGATGCCAGTCACCTCGATGCCCAGCGGGTTGAACCACTCAAGTCCCAGCAAACTTGGGCGATCCTTGTCCACGATGGTCAGGGGCAGGCATTTGGTGTGGCCTTTGAACTTCACGTTGAATTCTCTTGTTCCAACTACTGGAATCTTGTTCCCTTGGTAGTCTTTAAGAGTCAGCGCTTGCTTCTTGAAATGATTCTTCTGAATGTTTGGGAGTAGTCTGTGAATAGTGTCCCATGACACCATAGACAGATATGAGCCTGAGTCCACTTCCATTTGGCAAGGCCTTCCTTCAATAAGTACCTTGACATGCACTTTTCTGTTATTGATAGAAGATGAATGACCGATAGTTACTCTCTGATGAGTTTCATTCTTCCCCTTTGCTTCTGTGCTGCGCCCCATTTTCTCACTGAGATTGTTGGGCTTGAATTCTTTGTCTTTGTTTGCAGGAAATTTCCTTCTGTTGGGTGGAGTTCTGGATGATTTGCAGACTCTTGCTAGGTGTCTTTTTTTCACAACGGAGGCAAATGGTGTCTAAAAACTTGCATTCAGTGCAGGGGTGGCTTCCCCCACAACCTCTGCAGTAGAAATCTTGCCTCTTTCTTTCCAGGTCTTTCTTTTTCCGCTCCATTCTGAGTCTGTAAATTCCCTCTTCCACCTCACTGCAATCTGACTCAGAATCTAGGTCATCACAATGGTTTGTGATAGACTTTTCCCCATCAGAATGGCTCGTGGCCCTGTTCATCTTCCTCATGGCTGCTGCTGAGGACTTGGTAGCTTCTGCTGAAGAGGCTTCTTCTATGGCTTCTTTGAGTGTGATCTTAGGTTTCATTAATAACTTGCTCTGTAATACCTTGTCTTTAAGGCCCAGAATGAATCGATCACGCATGGCCTCTTCTAAACTGTTAAATTCACATGCACCCCCAATGTCTCTTAAACTTGCCACAAAATCGTTTACGTTTTCGTTCTCCCCTTGATCACGACAGTAAAACTCGTGTCCCTTAATGAGGCACGATACTTGTGGCATGTAATGGGCTCTTAACAGCTTTTCTAAATCAGGCCAGTCCATTACCTTCACGTCTGCAGCTCCCGCCAATGCCTTCGCCATCTTGAAAACTGCCGGACCGCAGTACATAAGAAAGACCGCCCTCTTCCACTTCTCGAAAATGTCAGCTAGATCGTTTCCTTCCAGATACATTTGGAAGCGATCTGTATACGACTCCCAGTCTTCTGCCGTCGGATCGAACGGGGCTGGGGCGGTGTTCAGCACAGTCATCTCGCTCTTCTTCTGTTCCGCGTTGCCTTCTCTTCAGGGAAAATCCCACCTTCGTCGCCAGTGTTAAGTTTGCATGAAGAGACAGACGCGGAGTGCTTCAAGCTCTTTTGTTTTATTAGTGACTACAGCTCAGAACAGACCCAATTTGGCTGGGCTGCGGATGCTACTTATAGCCAGCAGCCGCAGTTGACAGCCAATCAGAGTGCAGGGTTTTCCCTCACTTTTAAACCAATCATTTCTGACATTTTACAAGAACAGTTCAAACTAAACCAATGACTTTAAACCTACATACATAACAATAACAGTACAAATAATAGCTGCTTGCATTTACCTATAAGAGGTAAAGTCTAGCAAAAAATACCATTATACAAGCTTGAATTGGTTTAGAAAACGCAGTGGTGGCCAAAGGACCAGAAAACATCCATTTATATTCCAATACTAAAGAAGGCAGTACTCAAAATTTTACATTCAGATTTCAGGAAATGAGATGCCTACTACTTGAAATAAAGTCTATGATAGATCCACAAAAGAAATTGAGGCACAGAGACATTATACTGACCACAAAGTATGTTGTCCAGACCATGGTTTGTTTGTTTTTTGCATGAATAGGAAGGACAAGAAACAGGTAATGGGCTAATCTCTTTTTGCAGTGGCTGCAGCCCAAATAAACCCAGCCTAAATCTATTGCCAGTTCACTATAATCCAGATTAGAATTTCTGAAACTGAGGTAAGAGACATCTGAGACATCATTGGAGACAAGTAGTTAAGGCTGTAGTACAGAATTATCCTCAAATCAGTTAAAGATCTAGGGGCTGCATTCACTCTATACATTAAGCTTGCTTAGCTTTAACCTTGAATTTTGTTTTCTTTTTTTATTATTTGCTTTTAATTTAATTAGGTGTCTTAGCAATATTTGGCATCCCAGCACTTCTGGTTGGTTCACTGCATTGCACAAAATTGGTTAATGTAGATAATCAAGTTAAGTATGACCCAGCCTATTCCAATAAAACCTGGAGCATATTAGGTCTGGCAACACATGCATGTAGGTTTCTGGCACATGCCATACCACAATAACACCATTGCAGTCAAGATAATCTGTAAGACTTTTAACATCCTCTAGAGCATGGGTGGTCCATGGGCCAGATGCGTCACGCACTGGCCACGTCCAGCCCCAATTTAGCAAAGGGGGGAAAAGTCGTGATACGTCATGTGACAACAATGTGTCACCACGAGTTTGACACCCCTGCTTTAGAGCATGCCTGCCCTTCCAAAGCAATCTCCTGGAAGCCTCTGTCATGTGCAGAAAGTCCTAGTGTCCACCTCAAGATCCATCACTCCTGCCAACAGTGCACGAATGTTCTCAGATTTGTCCTTCTGCCCTGTGACAATGAAACCACCAGCGTGAAATGCAGCAAGGCAGATCCAAAAGTAATAGTTTGAATGTGCATTAGAATGAATAGCCACTACAAACAGAATGTTTGTTCAAATGCATATTGTAAAAAGACAAAAAAACCCATCCGATTTGGATATCTCAGCTTTACCCATTGGGGAGACTTATCAGTGTGTCAGGACTGCAACTTTCAGAGCTGCCAGCAATGTGGATGGTGTATACAGAAGTGTGAGGATTTTTTTTTATTATTTTAAAATATTTATACAGTGGTCTCGTACTGTATTAGTTGGAATCTCATTGTATAAGCAAAATAATTACGTTTAAAAATGGTGCTGGAACAAATTAGAATGATCAGTGATTGTAAACAGGCATTTAAAGAGTGCAAGAAGCTCTGTAATAAGGCCTTTGGTGGGTGCTGTTTACCTTGATTACATTCAAGGATAAAATTCTGTAACACTTCTGTTACACATAGGGAAAAGTTTCACGCATCCAAATGAGCTATTTCAGTAAGTAAATGCAAAAATAAATTAGTTAAGCTTTAAGGTGGAACCTGACAATGTTGATTTTTGTTGCCACAGCCTTCCCCAGATCATCTTTTCGAAGTAGGATTGGTGTGTGCCCCGCTCTTATTTCATTTATACCGATCTAGCAGGAAGAGTCACCTAGAGACAATCTCTCCCCCTGAGGCTGAGGCTGCCACAGTGCATGTCAGTGATGATTTAATCAGCAAGAGAGATATAGAAACTGCCAACATTGACGTTAGGGGACAGGTAGAGGAGAGTGAAGAAGTTAGCAATAAGAGGTAAAGGTATAGCTAGACTCTATCAGGGGGAGAAGCGCCAATCTGGGGACAGATACAAGCACAACTTTCCACAACCTGGCACACTTCACATCTGTTGAGACTGGAACACCTGGAATTCCAGATCAATATGGTCTTGTCTATTCCTGACACATTCGGAGGGTTCCAGTTTGAGATAAACTGATACAGGCTCTGGCAAAAGGGTACAAGGGAATAAATGCTAAGAAAACTCCACAGTTATTAATAAGGGTGTATAAAGAAGCTCAGTTCTATGATTCCATTGTAACTGAATTCTGAAGTTTGCATTTAAGTATGTGTGTATTTTCTTTGACAGGCAGTCACAGCAATTTTTTTGCTTGCTGCCATTATTAAATATAATAATCAGTACACAAATATACAATAAATACTATGAACATTGTTTCTAGAAAAAGAAGTAAACATTCATAGGAGATATGGAATAGAGATGAAAATGGGCAACATATCCAGTGTTACCGCACTCTCCAAGCAAATAAGGAAAGAAAATGAAACATTTTGCTGTTGTTAAACACTTTCCCTTAAATTATTTAATTATAGAAAATCCTATATTTTAATTGGAAAGTAATTACCATTGTTAATCAATAATGAACAAACTCAAACTATAGCTGACTTCAGAACTTATGAGTATAGTGGTTCTATGGGACTTTCAGAACACAAAGCTGGAGAATAGCATTGACTGATAAATAATCACCCTACTGCTGAGATTAAACTCAGGAATTGGAAATTTTAATTTAGTCTTTTCCTGGTTTTGTCACTTTGGGAATTGACATCAACATCATTTTAGTCTGTAACTCCCGTATTTGGAATCTATTAACCTCAAGAATTGTGGATTTGGGAGACATGAGAATTAAGTAAAAAAAAATGATCATGCAATACTGGAAGAAAAAGAAATTGCACCTGATTTGTAGCAATTGGTTGTTTTTATTTTATTTTATTAGTTTATTTTATTTAAAAGAAGCATATGGCTGCCCATTTTGAGCAACTCTGAGTGGCTCACAACAATAAAACCATAAAACAATCAGAAAATTGTAAAAACAGTAAAAAAATAGTTACAATGGCACTGAAAAAAAGTGACTAATGACCAGTCCTCATGCTTAGGATTGTCGGAGTCCCTACAGCCGCACTTGTTCAAAATTTGGGTCTTTGACAACCAGTATGTATTTATGACAATTGCAAGTCTTGGGCCAGGGGATTGCCATTTTGCAACCTTCACAGGACTTCCAACAAGCGGCGAGATTTGCTTAACAACCATATGGTTCTCTTAACAACTGTGGTGATTTACTTAACAACTGTAGCAAACAAGATTGTAAAATCAGATGTGACTCACTTAACAACCACATCACTTAACAATGGACATTTTGGTCCCGATTGTGGCTGTAAGTCGAGGATACTTTATTTAGGGTATGCCTTCATTCTTTTGGACTTTCTTCATACCGCAACATAATTTCCAGAAATTTTTTTCTTATTTCCCTTTATTATCATCGCTATTAATTTTGTAATTATATTGTTTTCTTAATACTGTTATATGTCTCTTTTTTCTTCTTCTATTAATTAATAAATATGGGAGAGACAACGGATTCACAATGACTTCTGCTGTGATATGGCAACAGCCGAGTACCAGGTCAAATCTTTTGCCCATCCAGCTTTATATTTTTCAAGCCGAAACAGGGAATCTCCAATCTATGGACTTAATTTGATCCCCAGAAGTCTTTGCACTGATAGCTGACTCCCTTTGTTTATGATCTGAATTTCAGTCTAAGTTCTTGTCACAATCTAGCTTGCCACGCACCTTTCAGCAACTTGTTTTCCCACCCCCACTGGTCCTTGTTTTAAATTTCTAGAATACACCAGTATTAACTAGATAATTTCTGGGAAATCTGTAACTTTCTCCAGTCACATATATAAAAGAATGCATGGGGCTTGAATATTCTTCCTTGTTTCTGAGATATTTATAGTGAAAGGAAACCTGACTTTGTGAGTAGGAGGATAATCAATAGTCATTCTCTTTCTTTCCTCCGTATCTCAGCTGTTTGCTTAAAACTTGATTTTTTAGTTACTTGTACTGAAAATTTTTATTAGAACTTTGGAATGCTTTCTTTGTATCCTAAGCTAATGACATAGTCATGGTATCTCAGTTTCCAGGTTAATAGGATTTGATGACACTTATTTTGGAAGTGGATATGGATAGTATAATTTTCTATTTTAATCTCAATTTAGTGAGATTTGCCTGCAGTAGATATGCATCTAATTGTATTCTACATTTTGAAGTAACTACTTCAACCAGATCTGGGCTGGTAAAATCTAGCTGGCAGATGACAGCAGAAAGACTTCCTTTTCCTTTGTCTTGCCATACAAAGGTCATCTGGATGTTTATAACCTAAATACAGTAGCCACAGATTCCCTGATTCATAAAATTCTGGAATGTTCTCCAAATTAGAAATGTATTCTGGAACTGAACAAAAGTTCCCCTAGCCTGGCTTGCATCGATTGGTGTCAGCTTTCCACATGAGAGACCTTACATATTCAACAATTAATTCTTAATTCCATATGCAGATCGTGTACTCTGCCATTGATGTTCTGCCCATCTTTTCAAAAATGATAAAGGCAGTCAAAGCAAATTGAATTTCAAAGATCTAAAAAATGAAACTATTGACAAACAATGGAGGCTTCTATTGAGATTGTTCTGCGTTATTTACATCTTTGCATGTATGTAGATTCTGTCACTCTAGTAAATAAAATAACACGTCTACATTATTTATAGGGTTGCTGAAGATCCCGATTAGTGATAACAGCATCTTCTAGTCTTAATATTGATTCAGTGATGGCTGGGTGGTGCTAGAAGATGCTCTGAGTCACCAGGAGAGATTCTGTCAAAATAAGACAGGGTCACTTCTGGAATAGAGACGGCAGGATAAGAGAGAACTGAAGGGGATAGCTGTTCAATATTCATTTCCTTTGATGAGATAAGTCTTTATTTGTCTTTATTTTTTTCTTCTCAGTGCTATCTTTTATTTTCTCAGGAAATCCTTTTTTCCCCTTAATTTTTGAATTCAAAGGACAGGTTTAGCTGTGTGGCCTTGAGGAAAACTTAACCTCTTTTAGCCTCTGATTAAAAAAGAGAAAAGGGAAGTGGTGTGTGCACACAGTGCACAACAAACCAGAAATTCTCTGGAGGGCAAGAAATGGATATATTAATCTCACCCAGGCGCAGGCGTGTGCAACACACACACACGCACACACACACACACATGCGCACCACGCATCCTATCTCTCTGTCAAGTTCCTTTTGTGCAGTTCTCACTCATCCTTACACCTCCTCTCTGTCTCCTTGCCTTTATTTATACTAAAACTGCTGCCAGAATAAAACATCCATGTAAAATCCAATTTCCTCTGAATCTTTCTCAGAGACGAAGCCTTCAGACTGAGTAGGTAACCTCCACAGTAATTGCCTGAACCACTCCTGTTTGCTGGAAAGGTGAGATCCATTTTTCAATTATCTATCTGCTGTGACAGCAGCCAGCCACCCAGCTAAGAAGAAAGGGAGAGAGAGAGAATCCAGCCAAACAAGAGCCGTCTGTGTCAATCCTAGCAAATGGGAGGTAGGATAGATGCGGTCACAGCTCCCACCATCAATATCCTCTAATATAAATGTCAGCGATGCCATTTTACCCACACTCATTTCCCACACTGCTGATTACATTATCGTCTAATAGAGGGGGCGCCGGTCTCACTGCTTTCTCTCTAACCCTCCTTGCGGTAATGTGTCAATAGCCTGCCTCCATGAAACAAGTCAATTTTCTGCAGGCTTGCCAGAGGAATAAATCTGACGGATATCTGGAGAGCTGGAGATATTTATACATGCCTGACTCTTGCTCTTCTCCCGTGTGTGTGTGTGTGTGTGTGTGTGTGTGTGAGAGAGAGAGAGAGAGAGAGAGAGAGAGAGAGAGAGAGAGAGAGAGAGGGAAAACGAATATCTGTGTCCTCAGCAGAATTGAATGATTTTCAGCCCAGACTCAATAAGAAGAGAATTTAAAGCAGTCCCACAGCTTGGCTTCCAGTAACAGCCCTACACGTTTATTTTCTTTCACTTAACAAGAAAGAGAGAATTATGGTGGATTTATATGACAAGGGCAACACTGCACAAATGCTTTTTTCTAAAGAAGGAAGGGAGGGAGGGAGGGAGGGAGGGAGGGAGGGAGGAAGGAAGGAATAAGGGAAAGGCTAAAAATGATTTTTCAGGTTAAAGAATGTATTTTAATCAAAGGATAGTTAAAAAAACAAATAGACTACTAGTACTACAGCTACATTTACAATAAAACAAAAGGCCAGCAGCAAACCTTGTATGATTCATGGATTAGCTGGCAAGCACTTGATACTATTGCAGTTTTTATAGCTGGAAAAAGCCATAATTAATTCTGTTTAAGGTTATAATGTAGAAATTATATTAAATTATTTTATGTAGCATTTGTTACCTTATGAGATAGCTTGGGTGCTGTCTTTGTGCTATGGTTAATGAAACAACCTTGTCTACATTTGAACAAATCCATTTTGGAAGTGTCTAGCTTGAAAAATATTGTCCTTCCATTTTTCGAATGATGAAACTCCTTAGCATCACTGCCTTGGAATTTTGTACTTGCAGTCCCAATGTATCTATGAAATCCAAGTGGAATAGACTGTTTCAATACATGACATTAGCAATCATGTACAATAATTAAGAGTAATCCCTGGAAGCTATAATGCAAATAAGATCCTAACTTTTTAATAGTCTTATTGGAATAAATTTTGAACAAATTGTCAAACTGAATTTGCCTATCCTTAAGCTTATTGCCTCCTATTTGATCCTGTACATTGAAAAGATTAGTAATTGAGCCCAGTCACATGTCAATGTTATGCTCTGGCATCCTGAGCAATGATTCTTTCTTGAATAATCTTCTCTGATAATTTTCTTTCAAGCATGCATTAAGGAGTATGTGGTTAGCCTGGGAATGGCTGAGGTGAAGGTGTTTTCCTACCATTCTTACAATAATTGCAATTTTCATTATAAGTCAGGGTTATCTTTTCAAGCTAGGTGGGGAGATAAATAAATGGGGGTTACCATAGTACACAACACAAAGGAAGGATTTCAAGTGACTTATCAATGACTATCACTTTTAAAAATTATCTGAAAAATATTCATAAAAAATAGTACAATCAGTCTTGATGACTGTCAGGCAGTATGCTTTGCTAACTGCCAAGGATCCATAAAAGTACTGTAGACTGTTTTCAGCATTATCAAATTTAGGTTGCAAACATTCAAAAGGCCACAAGGTGGAAGCAGAGAATTAGTTTTATGAATGATTTTGCTGCCATCCAGTGGCCATCTGCATCTTGGCAGCTCAGATGAGGTAGCCCTCTTATTTTTCTCAGTACCTTATCAGTTTCCAGGATATATTTGAATAATTACCTTTTGACTCACAAGGTACACTTCTTTGCCTTTGGTCTGGTCCAGTAGTACTTTTCTTGTATCCTTCTATTTTTCAAGAGAAATGTATCTACCTATCTATATCTATCTATATCTATCTATCTATCTATCTCTATCTTTATCTCTATTTATATCTATAGAGAGATATAGATATAGATAGATAGTTATAGTTATAATTATATATATATAGATATAGACAGATTTCTCTGTAAATATATATATATGTATACCGACAATATTATTTGCTATAATAAGTTTGCACTATAACAGGCCATATAGCTAAGCTTTTTTTTAAAAAATGCAACCACTATATTCATAAAATATACCCCCAGATTTTAACTACTTTTTTCAAATAATTTTAAAAGAGATTACAGTTAAAAAGATAAAAACTACACTATATAAAATATCAGATGGATGAATGGATAGATTAGATAGATTAGATAGATAGATAGATAGATAGATAGATCGATCGATCGATAGATAGATAGATAGATAGAGAATGAATGAATGAATGAATGAATGAATGAATGAATGAACAAGGATCTATTAATACTAGTGAGAAAGTTTCTACAATAATTTGAGCCAATAAGTTTGTACCTATAAATAGATCTATCTCTCACAAACATGCAAATAAATGTCTTCTTTAGAGCTACCTCCTCTAACCTGGTACCCTTTAGATACAAGGGATTTTAATCCTCATGATTCTGACCCAAAATAATATTTGTTTTCTACTGATTAGGAATTGGGGTGAGGTGCGGGTGGAGTTGACGTTCAGCATATCTGTCTAAAGGGTGCCCGGTTGAAGAGGTTTGTTCTAGAATCCCTCCTCTTGTCAAGTGAATAGCTCAAAGCACTAATGTGGTAAAGAAAAAGTACCAAGCTACATCATGTGCAACCAACCTAGCAACAGCTGCTGCTGTTAATGCTCTCTTACATCTATTCAGGAGAAAATCTTTAGTCGACTTTTCTATTTCTATGAAAGAGAACTAGAATAATGATTGCATCTATAGTCCACTTTCACCATTACAGGTGGTTTACAACTGATATGACAAGGAGAGAAAGAAGCAATTGGCCTATCCCCCAATTATTTCCAGGCCAGCTTTAGCCTCCTGCAATGCCACATCAGGCTTTCCTTCTTTTCCCTCTAAAATAGCAAAGAGACAGGCCAAAGATAGGTCTGTCTCTTTGCTGAAACAATGGGTCAAACAATGGGTCGAAGCAACCAGCTATCAATTAACAATTATTGGTTTCCCTAATTACAAATAAATATTAGCAAATTTTGAGCAGCCAAGCCCTTCTCTACTTATATTTGCTTTGATAAGCTAGAAGGGAGTGAACATTGCTTTAGCCAAGCACTGACAGTTTGCCACTATATAAATTGGTTTTCTCTTAACTTGGGAGCAATCTGTGCAATGGAATTAAAGGACATGTGATCAATGAACACCCATAAAATAAAAATATGATTTTTAATTGTTTTTAAAAAATTGTTATCTTCCATTACATTCTATAATGGGGTATAGAACAATAGTTAAAACGTTTGCCCATATTTTAAATAATTCAAAATTTATATTTTTATATCACAGCTTTTTCCAACCTGATACACTCTAGAAGTGATTGTCTGCAATCCTAGCACTGCCAGCTATCATGCACAAAATTCTGGTGTAAAACGTCTACAGTTGACATTGAAGGGGCGTGGGGAGAGACACTGAAGTATTAATCATAGTAAGAAATAATTTTTTTACCAATAATTCTTTCAGACATGGTATTCGCACAGTGACACTGTTATCCTGTGAAACAGCCAGAAACATTTATTTTATCACCCAGAAAAAAAAGTCAACATGAAGGATGCTGGCTAGGCTAGGGAATTCTGAAAGCCCACACATTTGCCAAGTTTGAAAAGCTTGCTAGCTGAGCAAGACCATTGTTGACAGCTCCCACCCTTGGCTTCTCCTATTTCAAATACCATATCTACAGTAGCTTTCTGCCCCTTTCCTAGATTAGATGGAGGACTTCTCAAGTGGTCTGTAGTTCATCTGATTATGTCAAATGATATTCTTGCAAATCAAGAGAGCAAACTGAAGCTCATGCAGAAAATATATAAGGCCCTAATAGCAGACTGTTCTTACCAGGATGAATTGCTTTTAGAGATGCTAACATTTCCACAAAACCCATGAAGCTATAATGGGTGCAGTCCCATAAAACCATTGGTGTGGTTTCCAGAGTTCTCCAAAGCTGCTGAATTGTGATTTTTATTATCTGTGAAAATTATTAATTACATTATTTGTATTTAATTAACTTTTTCTATTGGTCATACTTATAACACACACATACACACTTTGCCAAGCACAGCCTTCACTCTGGAAATTATTTCTCTTCCTTATCCTAATGGATTATATGTACCACTCCTGGATCTATTGCTATAATTAAAGGCTTAAGCACCTCTGGTTCATGGAGCATTTTTTACCAATTTCAGCTAGTATCACTGCTATAATGTCCTCTAGAAAGGGGATAATTTAGTTTTAGGGGTCCTTCCTCTAGTGACCATTTGCTCAGATTACTGTAATATATTATACAAAAGGCCAAACAAGTCAAACAAGAAACTTCAGCTGGAATAAGACAGCAAGAGCTCTAATTCCAATAAAATATTGTGAACGAATTATCACAAGACTGTATGAAGCATTGATTTCAAAATTCAGTTCAAAGACAATTCAATTAAATCTCTGAATCTACTTGATTTTCCTAATTGGAGCAACACTTTGGATTGAATTATCAAAATGAGTCATATCTTTGAGCTGATTTGTTTTGCATGAATCAAGGTTCTTTTTAAAACTCAACCAAAATTGTACCAATCTGATTCGACTATTTGAAGCATCAAATAAAATTGATTTAACACACTGAATCAAGTAAATTATTCAAATAAAATTGTTTTAGATGGATCCTGAGGTAAATGAGAGGCAGGACAGCGAGCTACTGACCAGCATCTTTTATTTAAGGATAAACTCGCTGCTCACACGCAGCTGGCACCGGCTTTTAAAGCCGGCACTGTCCAAAGCTTCAGCCACTGACAGGACTTTATTTTCCCGCCGGTGGCTGTGCCAATGAGTGGAGTCTTTCAGTCGACTCCACTCCTTGGCCATATATGGGCATATAGAACACCCCTCCCCTCCTAGCTGGTGTCCATCCAATCGGAGACCAACTACTGAACGTAGTCACGTAAGTAGGTGGGGCTCCGATGGGTGCAACTGGGCCTGTGCACCTCAGTTGATCCTGGGGCGGTGGCCCAAATGGATGGGTCCACCGCTGCTCCGGTCTCCACTAGTGGAATTGTTGGAACCCTTCCACTGGTGCGGCAGGGACCATCGAGCTTGAGGTCTCAGATGAACGCTGCTGGACTTTCCCGTCACAAGGTAAGTGTCTTTGGTGAATTAGTTCTGGGGTTTGGGCTTGTGTTGTCGTTTGTTCCGTGTATGCGTATCGGGCCTCTGGCTGGATGTCCGTGCTCAGGACCCAGACCGGAGCTGGTCTACGTGCCACTCCTATATCTTTCCTTCTACTGTCTCCACTTAGTAGGACCGGGTATCCTGTGCTCTTGAGTACCCTTGCCGGCACCCAGGTCAGGCCTCTGGTGTAATTGTGTGTGTAGACCGGGTCCCCTGTTGAGAATCACCTGCATTTTCCAGTGGTGTCCAGGGGCATCTCCGGGCTGTAGTTTGGGTGTACCTGGTCCAGTATTGTCCTTAGTCTCCAGCCCATTAGTAGCTCAGCAGGGCTGCAGTGTGTTGTCATATGTGGAGTGACATGTTGTGTTAGTAGTAGCAGGTCGATCTTTTCTTGCCAGTCTCCCTTGCCCATCCATTGTAAGGTCTCCTTTGTGGCTTTCACCATAATCTCTGCTTGTCCATTTGTCGCCAGGTGGGCAAGGGCTGCCAGAGCATGGCATATTCCTAGCGCTGCTAGGAATGCCTCAAATGGTTTCTCTGTAAACTGCGGGCCGTTGTCAGAGACCAAACCGTCCGGTAAGCTATGGGTGGTGAACAGGTGTCTCAGCACCCTTATTGTTGCTCCTGATGTGATTGACTGCATTAATGCTACTTCCAGCCACTTGGAGTAAGCGTCAACTACTATTAGAAATGTTTGTCCTTGGTAGGGGCTGACAAAATTGACGTGTAGTCTAGTCCAGGGGGTTGTTGGAGTCTCCCATTTCCTGGGCTTGGTGGCTGGAGGCACTGGCCTGGACTCCTGGCATTGTGTGCATGTGATAACCCAGGATTCTATTTCCATGTCCATTCCTGGCCACCACATGTAGCTCCTTGCCAGAGCTCAAAATCAAAATAGGGTACGATCCCAGGGATGTTATGTAGCAACTGTTCCATGATGCTTTGGAACAGGCCCGGGGCTATGCTAACCTCGAATTGGAGTCTTTTACATTTAAAGACTCCCCTGTGGGCGCCTATGGTTTGTGCCTCCATCGTGGCTTCATCAACAGGTAGCTACTGATAGGCCTGTACCAAGTCCAGTTTAGCAAATATGGTTCCCTGTCCCAAGGAGTGCAATAGATGCTGCATCACTGGTACGGGGTAGGCGCTTTGCTGCAGCGACTTATTAAGGGTCATTTTATAGTCCATACATATTCTGATTGACCCATCCAGCTTTACAATGGGTGTTTCCCATTTTGCGTGATCTACCAGTTCCAAAACCCCTTGGTCTATTAGCTTGTCGAGCTGTTCCTCGACCTTGGGTCGCAGGGCGAACAGAACTCAGCATGGCTTAAGGCGGACTAGGGCAATGGTGGGATCTAGGCTGAAAGAAATCGGGGTCCCCGTATACTTGCCCAGGTTGTGGTCAAATACCGCGCTGAATTCCCGCTCCAATTCTGCGATGTCTCCTCTCCAGTCATGGGGAGGTGTCTCGGTTGCATGGATGCTGGCGATGCCACTTTGGAGCAGTGAAAACCACTCTCGGCCGAGCAGGCTGGGTAGGCTCCGGTCTACTATGGTGAGTGGCAGCTTTCCGCTGAACGCTCCATAGTCAACACAGATTGTCTTTTTGCCAAGAACCAGTATGCAGCGGCCTTGGTAGTCTCTGAGCACAATGGTTTGTTGCTTCAGTTGGTCCCGCCTTAAGTTGGGTAGGAGCTCCTTCATGGTCTTCCAAGATACCATGGAAATGTAGGACCCTGAATCGACTTCCATCTAGCACGGCTTATGCTCTATCCGGACTGTGGCCATCACCTTGTGGTTTCATAGGCGTCTGTATGTCTCACTCCGGCTTGTGCACAGCCCACGTATGTAAAATGGGCTTCTTCCCTCGCATCTTCCTGCCTTTTGATTTTCCCGCTAGGGGGTTTCCGCCCCCCCCCCCCTTGGTGGCCATGTTGCCTCATGGGAGATGCGGCTCACCAGCTTGGTTTCTTCGTTGGTTGTGTGGCCCAGCAAACCTCCGTGATGTGCCCTCGTCGTTCACACCTTTGACACACGACATCCCTGAACTGGCACACCGACTGGTTATGGCTGCCACCGCAGCTATTGCAGTCCCGGCTCCCCGGTTTTCTGCTTGGCTTGCAGGTCCGTAACTTATAGACATTGCTGTTGTCGCCATCGTTGCTGGCTTCAGACTCAGATTCGATGAGCTGTGGCAGAGGTTTGGTCTGGGTGGTGTGGACCTTCCCGTTGCCCCAGATCCATGCCGCCAAGTTCTCTGATGATTCGGTGGCCCGGGCCTCATCAAACACTTCCTGAAAGGACACGTTTTTGCAGGCCAGGAGTTTTTTTTTTGTAGTCCGGAGTCCTTCGTCCCGAGGATAATTCGATCCCTGATCATTCTCTTGGTATCAGGGAACCTGCAATTCTTTGCAATCCTTCTTAGGTCCGCGATGAATATATTGATCATCTCTCCCTCCTCCTGGCTCCACGTGTAGAAGTCATAGCGGCTGGCCAAATAGGACGGGGATGGACTGTAGTGACTTTGGAGGGCGCATTGGAGCTCATCCCAGGATACAGTCTGGAGATCGTCGGTGATCAATGCGTCAGCCATCTCGTAGATCTCGACATCACAGTAGGTCAAAAAGAGCGCTTTCTTCTGCGAGTCAGGTGCCGCCTGGAGTCCATTGGTGCAGGTTAAATCACCCCATGTACGATGACCACTTCTCCTTGGCTGGATCATAGGGGATGGCCATCAGAGGGTGAGCCAGACTCATCGCTCATTGCACCATGCTGACTTCGTGCGGTGGAGAGGTTCGGGTTTGGCGGTGATTCCGATAGCCCGTGGCAAAGCTCCATGGAGGGTCCACTCTCTACTTGAGAGATCCCATCCTCATCACCAGTGTTTTAGATGGGTCTCGAGGTAAATGAGAGGCAGGATAGCAAGCTAGTGACCAGCATCTTTTATTTAAGGAATTACCAAACTCGCCACTCACATGTGGCTGGCGCCGGCTTTTAAAGCTGGCGCTGTCCAAAGCTTCAGCCACTGATGGGACTTTATTTTCCCACTGGTGGCTGAGCAAATGAGTGGAGTGTTTCAGTCAACTCCACTCCTTGGCCATATATGGGCATATAGAACAAAAATCAACAATCTCAACTAAGCTGATTTGATTATTACATTCCTCTCTAATCTTCATTGGTTTCTAATTCACTCTAAATTCAATCTGAAGTGCTAGATTTGCCTTATGAACCAAATATTACAAGGAGCATATCTTATTGTACCTACCTGTTCTCTTAGGTCTTTACTCAAAGAACTTTACTTCTTTTCCTCTGAAATGCAAATATTGATTTAAAAAAATAATACTTTTCCACTTCCACTTCCATTTTCTTTCTCTAGAGAAGTTTGCCCATATTAATATTATTTCAACTTCATTTTTTAAAAAAAATTCCCCCAGTCTCTTAACATTCCTTTGATGTTTTGCATTTAATTGTAATATCATTTACGAACATGGAATTCTTAGGGTAGTATCACACTTATGGAGTAGAGCAAGTAGCACAAAACTGGTTAATATCTTTATAGATTGTTCTGCTTTATTAGTCTTTGCTCTTGAGAGTATCTGATGGTTGCAAGGGAATTTCTCTGTGCCCCAAAGCAGTGAGAGAAATGGGGTTCTCCTAAAGTGAGAGTGACCGGCTGCAAGGTCCCAGGTACACAAATGTGACAAATGAAGCAGGAAAGGAAAAGAAAAGAGGTTGCATGGCTGTTTCTACCCTATCACTCTGGTAGCAGGAGTAAGCCCTTCAAAGATCCCTCCCCTTTGCTTACTTTTGCACTCCCCTCCCATTCAGAATTCAGATGCTGAAGGGGGCAACACTCAGCTCTCCTTCTTGCAGATGTGCCAAAATCTTTTTTTTAATTGGACATGGCTGGGTTGCAAATGCCTGGACCACCACTAGAGTTGAGAGTGATACTTTGCTCTCATCTAGTGGTCAGTTCAGGTTTCGCACCCCAGATTATTTGTTTATTAATTTATTATACTAATACGATTGAGTAATAAATATGAATAGATGCCAAGAGGTTGCTGAATGGGACACTTCCGCCTGTGGGTCCAAAAGAAGCTGCCTCGCTCGCCTTTGCTTTCTTTTACACCATTGGCTGGTTCTTGCTGTTGCCGTAAATAGCTTAGCAGGGGGGTCTGATCCTTTTGCGGGTTTAGTTCCTTGTGCTGTTTGTAGATATTTGCTTGCTATAACAATTTAGCTTTTAACCTGTCAAAACAATTTGGGTTGAAAGGTAGGTAATAAATATAAATGCTTAATGCTGTGGAGATCAGATTGTGGCAAACTGGTCCCTGAGCTGCTTTGGTTTGGTCTGGTCTCTCTCTGCGCTGCTCTTGCTCATTAAGGCAGAAGGCAATTGTGACAGGAATCTGCCAGCATCCCTGCCACTGCCTCCCAGCACACAGAATGCTGACATTTCCTTTTTGTTCAGGCTGACAGCAAGCACCTGGCATGCTGTGTGCAATATTGTTGCTGCTGCTGCTTCTGTTATTCTCCCCACCAACACTTTGCACACGCACGTGCTTGCGCGCGCACACACACCCACACTTCCCTGCAGGTTTAAATAAATGCAAACATATGCTGTCATTAATAGAAGAATCACTGCTATAAACACGAGTTCTTTTTTATTCGTCCTTTTCTCTCACCTCCCCTGCTAAGTCCACTGGGCGAGAAGGGGTCAAGTAGGGACTGCTCTTCTCCTTTTGTTTAAACCCTCCCCCCATTTTCAGGGTCTGAGCAGGCAAGAGAGAAAAAATGAATTAAGCTAATTGGTGTGCAAGGGAGTTGGGACAATGGCTGGCTGTGTGCTTCTGGGGGTTCTCCAGCTTTCAGAGACTTCAGCAAATCAACCATATAAACTTTCACTTTCCTTCACTGGCTTTTTTGATCTAAGAAATAAAAGGCATAATGCACAGGGTAATTCTTTTGCAGAAATATGATCCAAATGAAAAGGAACAATTTAGTTACTAGCCAATGGTGGCAAGGAATGCATTAGAGCAAAGGCACCAAATATTTCCATAATTATCAATCATTGTCTGAAGCTAGAAGTTTGAATTGAGTATTTTTGGCTTTCTTATATCTCCCTGAAAGGTTTTCGTGCACTGCTAGTTCTCTTAAAGGCATAGGGGATATTGTTAAGAAGAAATAGCTGAAACGTAATTGATGAAATACTTATTGTGATTATGATTACACTGTGAAATTCTAGAGTTGGAGGGCAGGGTAGCACTTTGAAACTGGAATGAATGTGTGGAGTGGCTATGGCGAACATATAGGCCAAGGATTAATCTAGTTACCAATATATTCAAATTGAATAAGGGGCTAAAGAAAGCTACCTGGCAGAGCTAAATCTAAATGGGCAAAACTAAAGATAAAGTGAAAACGTTATCACAACCAAAAAAGATTCTTTCTGACTAACTTTATTAATGAATACCAAAGTAGCAAAATTCAAAAGGATATATTTTTGCAGTGTGCTGCAGCTGCCAAAAAAGCCACAGTCCTAGGCTGCGTTAACAGAGGGATAGAATCAAGATCACATGAAGTGTTAATAACACTTTATAATGCCTTGGTAAGGCCACACTTGGAATTCTGCTTCCAGTTTTGGTCACTACAGTGTAAAAAAGATGTTGGGACTCTAGAAAGAGTGCAGAGAAGAGCAACAAGGATAATTAGGTGACTGGAGGCTAACACATATTAAGAACAGTTGTTGGAATTAGGTATGTCTGCTTTAATGAAAAGAAGGACTAGGAGTGACATGATAACAGTGTTCCAATATCGAAAGGGTTACCACAAAGAGGGAGTCAACCTATTCCCCAAAGCACCTGAAGACAGGACAAGAAGCAATGGGTGAAAACTAATCAAGGAGAGAAGCAACCTAGAACTAAGGAGAAATTTCCTGACAGTTAAAACAATTAATTAGTGGAACAGCTTGCCTCCAGAAGTTGTAGTTGCTCTGACCCTAGAAGTTTTTAAGAAGAGACTGGACAACCATTTGTCTGAAATGGTTTAGGGTTTCCTGCCTGAGCAGGGGGTTGGACTAGAAGACCTCCAAGGTCCCTTCCAACTTAGTTATTCTATTCTGTTCCATTCTGTTCTGGAGTGCCTCTTTGTGAAGTGTGACTGGACTGGAAAAGGGGAACTTAGTTATTCTTGATAACTACACCTCAATCTGCAGTGTTGATGGCCTTACTAATTCATTTCAGCCTGTCTACAAGGTTGATCCTACCATTAGACAGAGGTAAGCAGGCAACAGTTTTTGAACTTATGAGAGAACTGGCTCTTGTAATTTAATTTATTAGCATTTTATTTTTACTGCCAGCTATGGGTAAGGCGCTTCTGAGATTTCCTGCAAAAAAAAACTTGGTTGGATTTAAGTTCTTTGTCTTTTTTAAACCTGGATTTACTACTTTAATAGGTTGGTCCTATGTACCAAATGTACACGCGGTCCTAGCAAGATCAGTCAATGCTATAATATACATTTCTAATAAAGAAGAAAAGGAAGGTTTTACCTCACTTTATTCTTGATTAAATGGAGCTTTGACCAAACTAATTAGATATTATATTAATTGCTGCCCGACTTTACCTGAAGAGGACCATATTTGGGAAAACTGTCCAAAAAGGATGCTTTTTATGTCCCAAGCTCATCTATATGCCTTCAGATTCCTCATTAGCATTTCCAAATCTTAAATGCCTTCATATTCTAGAAGTTGGAGTTTTAGCACATTTTTTTTAAATTACATTTATATGCCGCCCTTCTCCGGAGACTCAGGGAGGCTTACAATTTTTGGGATACAACTCAATGTGCTCAGCAATAGCCTTCATTCCATTGTATATGCCTGCTTATTACTAAGCGGCATTTTTACAAAGTCAGCTTATTGCCCCCAACAATCTTGGGTCCTCAATTTACCTACCCCGAGAGGATGGAAGGCCTTGAGCCTGGTGGGATTCGAGCCTACAGCAGTTGTAGGCAGCTGGATCTTAAGTGCAGGCAATTAACAGCCTGAGCCACCAAGGCCCATTTGAAGGAGAAGCTTGGTATAAAACATCTTTAAGATAGGAAGCCAAAGATAAAAATGTTCATTAATATTTAAAGGGCTGTATAATTGGATGGAATTAATTTTGCAGCAATCAAAATAAGTCTGAGTCCTAAAATTACCATTAAAATTAGGAAATCAACCCTAACTTCAGTGTGTCCTGAAACCAGTACAGCACCTTAACTACTATTAACCATGCTGATTTAGCATAAGTACTACAGGTTATGATGTACACATAACTACTGTTACAGTGACTGGGTCAAACTGGGATCCAAGTCCCACTTGAAGATCAAGAGGCCTAAGAAGGCTTTGCAGGTACATATCAGTTAGCATCATTATAAGCAAGGATACTGGCTTTGGGGTCTCTTCATTTTGTGAGACATGACATTTAATATTACTTGCTATTTTTTTCCAGTTTGGTGCCATCCAGATCAAAGGTGGTATTCAGCAGGTTCTGACCAGTTCTGGAGAACCAGGAGAACCCGCAAATTCCACCTCTGACTGGAGATTTTACACTATCCTTCCTCTGCCACGCCCACCAAGCCACATCCACAGAACCGGTAGTAAAAAATTTTGAATCCCACCACTGATCCAGATATGTTTGGCATGAATTCCTATAATGCTCTAGCTAGTAGAACCAAAGGTATATAACAATAAGTGTTGAAGTCCAACTCATCTGGAACTCAGTACATAAATCTAGAGGACATCAAGCTAGGGAAGCTGAATTAAAGTAACAATTTCTACATTTCCATTTAGCCATAATATTAACATACACATATTTGTTTTGTGCAAATTTATATCCTCCTTTATTATCTGTTTTGATGATGTATTTCCTATTTTTAATAATATTTAAATAACTATTGTAGATAAGTGCTGGCAACTGTATTGAGCTGAGACATTAATTAACAGCCATTGATGTTTTTGCCTTTTTCCAGTGTTCTAGTATTTTATTTAACCCTTCATGTCACCCCATAGCATAGCACATTGTAACTTCCAAAGAACAATATTGCTATAAAAGGAAGCAAATATTCTCACGCATATTTTATCAGTTAGAAGAAAAAGAAAGAACCTTCTTCACTATTGCATTCCTTTTTTTGTCCATTGTTAACTGCTCTCCATTTGTGTTTTTTATAAGGTGAGGTGGAAAGGAATAGCTAATTGATGTGTTAATTAATCCCACACAGCAAAGGGCAGGCATATGCAAACCAAGTATATGTCAGGATAGCAGCTGCTAGAAACCACAAGTGGGGCCAGAGGGAAACAATGGCCTCTTTCACAACACACTTCCTGCAATCAGTGCTGTCATTACAGCATCACCAGAGCCTTGCTGGATCACACAAATTGCCCATCTAGTTCACCAGTCTATTACCAAGGTCAGCTATCTGTTGGAATCTTACAGTCACAACGTGAAGGCAACATCCTTCCTTGCCTTCAGAAGTCCTTCAGAAGTATACTATTTCTGCATTTGTTAGATTTATGTAAGTATTTTCCATGAATTTTTCTAAATTTGATGTTTTTACAAAATCATCATCATCATCATGACAGTCATTTTTGTCACATCTTGTAGAAAAAACAAATCAAGACACAATTCTTTATCCAAGTCTTCAGCAACACTTAATAGAAGTACTAGACAACTCGTTCCCTGTTGAGTCATCATTTCAGAAATATTTATCTAAACAGAGAAACAGAATGACCACTTGTGGGCAAAAAGCAGTGAGAGCAGGAGCAACTTCTGATTTCCTTCTGGCTTTCATGATGAGTTTTCTTGTGGGAAGCTAGAAGGGAGCATCAGAAACCTACCTACCTACCTACCTACCTACCTACCTTCCTTCCTTCTCCCTCCCTTAAATACCTGCCAGCTTCTCCATTTATTTTGCTTGTAGAAGTTTGCACAGGAAAAATCAGTTGTAGAAGCCAACAGGAGGCTGCCAATTGAAGACCAGCAGGGTGAAAAGTAGCTGCTGGCGGGTTGGGGAAAGGAATGAGTCTATACAATGCAACTTAGATGAACATTAGACCAATACTTAGACCAATACTTGAATACAGCTCACCAGTCTGGAACCCACATTATGTATCTGATATTAACACAGTAGAGAAAGTCCAGAAATATTTCATAAGAAGAGTTCTCCACTCCTCTACTCATTGCAGAATACCTTATGCCACCAGACTTGAGGTTCTAGACCTAGAAAACCTAGAACTATGCCGTCTTCAGTCCGATCTAAGTATAGTATATAAAATCATACATTGCAATGTCCTACCTGTCAATGAATACTTCAGCTTCAACCATAACAATACAAGAACATACAATAGATACAAACTCATGGTTAACCGCACCAAACTTGATTGCAGGAAATACGACTTCAGCAACAGAGTGGTCAATGTCTGGAATACTCTGCCTGACTCTGTGGTTTTTTCCCCAAACCCCAAAAACTTTAACCTTAGACTGTCTACTATTGACCTCACCCCTTTCCTAAGAGGTCTGCAGTGGGCGAGCATAAGGGCACCAAAGTGCCTACCGTCCCTGTCCTATTGTTTCTTTTATTTTCTTATATGTATCCATGTATTTATAACTATGTTTATACTTATACCTATTATCTTGTAAGCAATTGACTAATCAAATAAATAAATAAATAAAAATAAAACATTTCCCTTCTCTCCTACCACACTTTTCTGAAAAACTGCCCTTCAGCTTAAGAGCAAATTTTGGAAAAGTACCATCTTAGGTTTTTCAGTTATTCATTTTATTCACTATACTGACTAATTTTGCATTGTCCAGAAACAAAACTAAACTGGCCACCTCTCTGATTTCTTGATAATTTATAAATGTTAAATAGCATTCAGTCAATATAGCTCCTTATGCAGCCTTGCTAGCTCCTTTGCTCCATTTTGAAAACAGATAATTTATTTGTACTATTGCATCCTTCTTTAAGACAACCAGTTGCCAATCTCCATCAGAAGAGGTCATCTCTGGAAGTGACCACTTTGTATCCAAAAGTCTTCATTCTGAAATAAGTAATAGATATTTCAAAAAAAAGCAAAGTAATTGGAAGCTAAAAGTAAAAATATAAAACTTCTGAACGAAAGTTGGTAGAGAAATATTGCATGAACTGTGGAGCAGACTTGAGATCAAATCAATTTGTAAGATCCATAGATAGTTCAAAATAAATTTTGAAGCTTTGTTCTGTGTTGACACCCGGATATATAATCCAGGATGAAGAATGTAATCATTTGCAATGTCTCTGCCTAAAGGAGACACTCCACAAGATATAACTGTTGCAGGAAGAGTTCATGAGAAATTACTTATTTGTGATTCTCTCTAGTTTTCTCCCTGACTGAGCTGGACTCTATGCAGCCTGAAAGCAAAGCTTTTGTTAAATGTAAGTCCCAAGATATTGGCATATGACAGCAATTATTAATACTCACTAAGTTTTTGTTGCTGCTGTACGCAGAGTAAAATTCAACCATACCTTTCAAAACCTTTTTACAGAAGGTCATTTAATATGTTATGGTGTAAATATATACCCACAATCTTTATCTGCACATATACAGAATGTGGGGGTGGAGGTGATGGTGGCAAGACCAAGGATGACAAAAATTACATTAAGTGATAAACAAATGTAAGGTGCAATTTGTTAAAGTAGATTCCTTTTTTAAATTCACACTGTCAGTTATGTGTCTACTGATTTTGCATGAGCCTGTGTTGATGACACCTATAGTGAGTGTTTAGCTATTCTTGGCTTATCCCCAAAAGCAGACATAAAATAGCATCAGACCAGCTTAGAACTTGGATGGAAAGATGATTTGGATATTGCATGGTTGTGAGTTAAATTGGGAGGTTAAAAAAAATCCCAGATAGTGGCAAATAACTTCAGTATAGTGCTGCTAGCAAGACATGTCCATGTAATCTCCAGAAGGTCTTTACCTTCTTATGTGATTAACAGCTTATACCGTTAGAACATCTCAAAGACTCTAATAAGGTTCAGAACATGCTGATTAATTTATTTTATTGTCAGGGTACAGAAGTGGTGACATTAGCAGTGGGTATCAATATGTACAACATTAACCTGTGAACGTCATGAAAAAAGCCCACCCTTCTGAAGGGCAAATTTGATAGTGTAGAATGAAAAGAATATAAGAGGGACTGAAGTCTCTTCCATGGTGACAAGGTTCATTTGTATAAAAGACTATGGTCCTGCATAGGAAACTATGCCCTTTAATTTGCCCTTAAAAGACATTTAACATAGGCATTAAAGATGGCTAAAGGGAAATACATAACTAATCCTTGGTTGTTTGGACCATTTCACATTTGCACATCAATGTGATGGAGAGGAAATTCCACTGCTCCTTTTAGTTAATATGGTGCTTGTTTTCACACACCTGCTGTTTAGTGTGGCTGTTATGCAAAGTTTCATTTTCTTCCCCCACCAAGTCCTCTGCTGAAAGTCCTTCTTTAGTCTTTCATTTCTAGACCTACAGGTCTTTCAGTCTGGGATGCCTGACTCCAGCTGTGAGCATTTGGAAAACCAGCCTATCGGAGAACATTTAGATGCATAACTCCAGATCCTAAATGACACTTTGGCAACATTTCCCTGATGTTCTGCCTTCTCCTTCCCTGGGTTTTTATAATGTGTCTTTGCACTGCTCATTGCTGGTAATGAGGCCCCGCCTAATTGCCATTCAATAAACTCCAGTTAAATTAACAGCTTCATCAGATGAACATCAACATCTGCTCTGTGACAGCTACAGCTCTCCCCCATCTTCCAATCCTAATGCCCATGATATTCAGTCATTGATTGACAGCCAACAAATCAAAGCCATGTGTTACGGATTGGCCTCAACTGTTACCAGTTGAGCAAATAAATATAAACAAACTTATATGCGTTGAGCAAAAGAGAGATTCTAGTTGTGTTTAAAACCAATCATAAGAATATGGGCATATGAGTGAATCACCCATAGCTAAAGAGGTTAGCCTCCTAGATCTGGGTTGAAAAAATCTGGAGGACCACAAGGTGGTGTGATAGACATAAGAATATTCTAGCTACACTGGCTGACTAGTCATTATATGACTTTTAGCTGTCCAAATCTGGTAACCCTAGCTTAGTAATTGAGTACATCCATTCAAAAGGGTAGGTTGGGGGAAAAGTATGCATGTATCTTCTTAGAACCAGATCAGTCCTGTGTATATTTTTCCCAATGGTATGTTTTCCCTTTAAAACAACAATGACAACAAAACAGAAGTAGACTCAGAGGAGGCCTGCTTAGCTAGATAAATTGCTGGTTGAAGAGAAGGAAATATGTCCACCCTTTCACATAACAATGGCTAAATTTGACTTAAATACTTATAATAAAATAACATCCAACATCCTCTATCATATTTGAGCACAACACATCAATTAAGGAATCAGGAGAGGCTATGTCAGGGGTGTCAAACTCATGGTATCATGTTGATGTATCATGACTTTTCCCCCTTCGCTAAAACGGGGGTGGGCGTGGCCAGCACATGACACATCTGGGCTGTGAGTTTGACACCCCGGGCTATGTGATATAAAGTGAGAGCCAATGGGTGAAAGTGTTACACTGAGAGATCCAAACTTGACATAAGAGGAATTTTCTGCCTGTGAAAGTTATTAAGCAGTGGAACAATTTGCCTCCTCAAGGGGAGGTTTTCAAGAAAAGATTGGACAGCCATTTGTTTGAGATGGTATGAGGAATTGTGCTTTGGGCTGCCTTCCAACTCTATGATTTTTCAGTCTTATCAGGTAGACCAGACAGGAAACAAAATGAGATAAACTAATTCTACTTTATTGCAAAACTAATTAACAGAATCTTGCAAGACTGAAAGTACAATTCTCCTGACATCACCTTTATAGCCCAAGAATGTACTGTAGGGAGGGTCCATTATGAGCCTCTTGCTCTTCTCACTATGAAGCTGCAAGTAATGAGTCTCTTATCTGACCATTCCTTAGGCAGCATGTCTTGGCTCCATCCCCCAATGTCACTCCCACATACTATTACAATGATGTTATGATGATTTCTCTCAATTCCTGCCCTTTGACTGGACAAGGATGGCGAGAATGCCACTATACTCCTCATACTGTGTATCCTGCCCAAAATTGTTGCATCATTCAGCCCAATTTAAATAATAGTCCTATCTTGGACTTTGCTATTTTATGCTAAAAATAATCCCATTATTAATTTATCACTTATGAATAAAGTATGAGAGATTAATTCTCTTCCCCCTCCTCATAAATGTATGTACATTTATGTTAAGTTTTGGACTTTAAGCCCATAAAGGTAAGAGGCTTAATTGTAATTTAATTTACAACTGTGTTGTTCATATATGTAAACCATAGTATTTTTTCCCCAAAAACCATGTAGCAATGTTTAAGAATTTATCTTGTTTCTGATTCTGTGAGCCAAATACATCAATTAACATGGGGTTAGGGGAGTTAAGATCTATAAAATGGGAGAGTCACATGACATAGAGGTACAGATACAGATTAACAGAGTTGGAAGGGACCTTGTAGGTCATCTAGTCCAATCCCCCATTTTTGACAGATAGCAGCAGGGGTGGGATTCTACCGATTTGGACCAGTTCCCGTGAAACCTTTGTTCTGAAGTTCAGCTCACTCCAAACCAGTTTGCTGCTATGAAGAAGCACGCGATCACAGAAACGGTTATTATACTGATGGAATCTCACCCCTGGATGGCAGTCCAGTCTCTTCTTGAAAGCTTCCAGTGATGAAGGTCCCACAACTTCCAAAGGCAAGCTGTTCCATTGGTTGATTGCTCTCACTGTCAGAAAATGTTTCCTTATTTCCAGGTTGAATCTCTCCTTATTCAGTTTCCATCCATTATTCCTGGTCTGATTTTTGAGTGCTTTGGAAAATAGCTTGACCCCCACCTCTCTGTGGCAGCCTCTCAAATGTGGGAACACTGCTATCAGGTGTGTGGCTTATTTTTAGGAAAAACTGGGTTATTTTTACTGTGATATAATTGTTACAGAGCTCACAGTATTCTTTTTAACTTTACCTGAACTTGAAAAGGCAGGTTTTAACTTTCATCAGCCATGGTCTGAGTCAGTTTAAAGAGATGCTGAAAGGAATGTCCAGGACAGCATGTAGCTTTTTAGTTTTTGCTTAAGCTTGTTTTATGCCAGTGTGTTTTATCCTCAATGTTTAAATCGTTTTTTGTAGGCTTATTTCACTTTTGCCAAAATAATTTTAACCAGTGATTTTTAAATGATTTCCTTTTATTAATTTTAAAAATTATTCTCTTCTATCATTAGCCAACTTTCAGCATCATTAGAAGTAGAGGGATATATATAGACATATGATTACTGTTACACTTTTAATTTCTGTACTTGAATATATTGGATATATTGTTTTATGGATGATTAGTTTGCAATTATTAATTGATATAAAGCTCATTTACATATACTTTCTCTCTACTGAGCTGGCAGTCCAGTATATTTACAAGAAATATTATCCATGCTACACAAGGATGGATGGTACTGCCCCATTAGGGGGGGAAATGCATCTTGCTTCTCTCACATTTCAACAGGGACTGTCTACATTTTAATTGCAGCTGCATGTCCCACATATTTGTAAATAAACTGTAGCTAATATTAAGAGAGTGCTTTGTGCATAGGAAGGGCAAGCAAGCCATTTTAAAAGGTCACCTACATTATCAACTCCAAATCTAATTAGTTACTGCTTATCTGTAATGAAGGCTTGTTCCTGGAGCGCTCTTGAGAAGAATGAGCAGCAGTTGCAAATACTCTTAAAATTTCCTCTGTAAGTAAGAAAGAAGAATTGGAATTGAAAGTATAGTTTTCCTATAGAACAGTCCTTTTCAAAAACAGACTGAAGTTTTACTAAAATAACTTGTGGATTATTACTATTTTAATCTTAGTAACTGCCAGTTGAAATTTATAAGCTGAATGTTTCAGGCAGTTTGCCATTTTAATTATCAGAATTTTTTAAAAATATATGTGATACTTAATAAACATGTTTTGGAACAAATCTGGCAGTCAAGATTGATAGTAAAGAGCAAAAATGCAGTCTCCTCTACTTAATATTTTTTTTCCTCAGAAGTTGTTTCAATAACCCATATCAAGAAAAACAACTCAGTATTATATTCAAGGCATCAAGGCTTAAGTCTTCAGGAGGCTCAGCCTATCACATATGTTGACAAAACAGAGATAGGCATATCCAAGACCACCCAAAAACTTCATGGTTCATTTGGAATTTAAATAGTCCAGGGCATTCTGGAATAGCTTAACCCAGCTTTCCCCATTTATATTGTAATACCAAGTGAAAATTAGGGATCTGGAGTCCGATAAACAGCAAAGGCCAGGTTGGAGAATATAGGCTTAATCAAATCATCTGTTCTGAAAGCTAGATTAAATCATGAGGTTATCATAGTATTGTTAAAATCAATACATCAGTAGTAAACTAAACTCAGCACTACTGTATAGTCAGAATAATGGCTCTGGGGAGGAGAAACCAGTTTTCAAGATCCCAGTTTAGAAATTAAGCAATACTATAAAATGAAAGTCTACCTTCCTCTTCAGTCAATCCACTTGGATTCTAAAATCAGATCAGTTGCAACCTAGCTCAGCTGAGACCTTTCTCTGCTGAGCCTAAATTTGTTAAGAGATGATCTGAGTGGTAGGCTAAGAAAATAAATATTTTCTTCCTACAGCCATCCATGTAAATTCTAGTCTATCATTGGCTTGCTCTGTGCCATCTTACTTCTTACCAACTAGTCATGCAAAGAGTCCATGGGCATTTCCTCATTCTCACTTCCCCTCGTCAGCTAAGTAATTTATGATAGAAGCTAAATGTTGTTAGTGTGGTACATTCTAAATTCCCATGTTCTTTCTTCTCATAGCAGGTGGTGTTATCGTGAAGGGGAACATGCTGAAATCTCTCACATGGTGTTTTACAATCTCCCATCTGTGGCAAGACACAGGTGGACAGCTTTGCAATAACACTTTGTGCAACCCTATGGATTTTCACAGCAATCCATTTTCCTGTAATCCAAAAGTCTGCAATGAGATGGTGTATCTAGCATCTGCCTTCAGAGAGGAAGGATACACTTTCAAATAGACACCCATCCATTAAAGGAGCAGCCTGCACACCTGGGAGCAGCTGTGAGATATGTATGTTGGGTATTTGTCAGAGGAAAGCCTGAATAAGATAGAGACATAATGAGAAGTGGAGGCAATCAGAGAATGGTAGACTGAAACTGCTTGCCACTTGTAAATGTTTAGGAAAATGTCTTTTCTGTTTAGAAAGTGTCTTGTACAAAGTCAAATTCTTTGTCCGGAGCCTGAAGCAGAGATTTTTCACATCATCTACAGACATCCATGAGCTGGCTTTGCTGGAGGCATGAGGCCCAGCATTGATAAATATCTGAAAATGCTAGGAATTGAGTGTGTTCTCTAAGTTATAGGCTTCCCCTTGCAGGAAGTTTTATTGTGGTTTTTTTCCACTAAGAAATGGGTTCTGATAATAGCTTTGAGTAGACTCATGTAGAACTTTTGTCATTTTTTTCTAGTTCTCCAATCCAAAGTAAGTAATTGCTGTGCAAAAGCCTTTGGTTGTATTGTTTGTTTGTTTGTTTGTTTGTTTGTTTGATTGATTGATTAGTCAATTGCTTACAAGATAATAGGTATAAGTATAAACATAGTTATAAATACATGGATACATATAAGAAAATAAAAGAAACAATAGGACAGGGATGGTAGGCACTTTGGTGCGCTTATGCACATCCCCTACAGACCTCTTAGGAAAGAGGTGAGGTCAATAGTAGACAGCCTAATGTTAAAGTTTTTGGGGTTTGGGGAAGAAACCACAAAGTCCAGTAGAGTATTCCAGACATTGACCACTCTGTTGCTGAAGTCATATTTCCTGCAATCAAGTTTGGTGCGGTTAACCATGAGTTTGTATCTATTGTGTGCTCTTGTATTGTTATGATTGAAGCTGAAGTATTCATTGACAGGCAGGACATTGCAATGTATGATTTTATATACTATACTTAGATCGGATCGAAGATGGTGTAGTTCTAGGTTTTTTAGGTCTAGAACCTCAAGTCTGGTGGCATAAGGTATTCTGCAATGAGTAGAGGAGTGGAGAACTCTTTTTGTGAAATATTTCTGGACTTTCTCTACTGTGTTAATATCAGATATGTAATGTGGGTTCCAGACTGGTGAGCTGTATTCAAGTATTGGTCTAGCAAATGTTTTGTATGCTCTAGTTAGTAGTGTGATATTACCAGAGAAAAAGCTATGTAGGACTAGGTTAAAAACTCTTAATGCCTTTCTGGCTATGTAGTTACAGTGGGCTCTAGCACTTAGATCATTTGAGATGAGTACTCCAAGGTCCTTGACAGAGTTTGGATCATCAACAAGGTCTTGACTATTCAGCTTGTATTTTATTTTCTGATTTTTTTGCCAATATGTAAGACAGAGCATTTATTTGTTGAGATTTGAAGTTGCCATTTATTTGACCATTCTGATATATAGTCAAGGTCTTTTTGAAGGGTAACAGAATTATCTGTGGTGTTGAATAGCTTTACATCATCAGCGAAGAGAATGCAATTGCTCTTAATGTGATCACAGAGGTCATTTATGTAGAGTATGAAGAGAATTGGTCCTAGAACACTGCCTTGAGGGACACCACTGTTGACAGGTACAGAATTTGATAGGACATTTCCAATTTTGACCATTTGTTGTCTGTTTGACAGGAATGCTTCTATCCAGTTACGCAGGTGTCCAGAGATACCATAAGATTTTAATTTTAATAGTAGTTTGTCGTGTACCACTGAATCAAAGGCTTTACCGAAGTCTATGTAGATTGCATCTATTGTTTTGCCCTGATCGAGTTGTGTAGTCCATATGTTTTTGCAGTGTAAGAGTTGCAGATTACAGGATAGTTTTTTTCTGAAACCAAATTGTTTATTAGAGAGCAGGTTGTTTGTCTCTAAGTGGAGGATAATGGATTGGTTAATAATTGATTCCATGACTTTACAGGTGATGCAGCATAAGGAGATTGGTCTGTAATTTTTAACTAGGCTGGGGTCTCCCTTTTTGAAAATGGGGGTGACTGTGGCTAGTGACCATAGGTTTGACAAGGAGCTGGTCCTGAAAGATTTTTTAAAGATTATGCTTAGAGGTTTGGCTATGGCAGTGGATAGCTTTTTTAAGAAGTAGGCACATTTTCCATCCGGTCCAATAGATAGAGATGGTTTTAGATTGCATAGTGCTTTTTCAACATTGTCTTCTGTAAAATCTATATTTATTAGATCATTGTAGTTGTCTGTGGGTCGACGAGGAAATACTGGGCATGATCCATTGCTGTTTACAAATACTGAGCCAAAGAATGTGTTAAAGAGGTTGGCTTTAATGGTGTCATCATTACAGTCTTTACCATTAGGTCCTTTCAGGGGTGGGATGGACCTTGAGTCTTTCAGTTTGTTGTTTACAAAATTGTAGAAAGCGCGGGTGGAATTGGTGCATAGAAGGTTTTCCTCTTCTTGATAATTGGTGCATTCAGTCTTTATCTGGTGACATAATTTTTTGTATTGGCTTTTGAAGTTGGCAGCATGACCAGATTTGTTTTTTTCGCCAAAGTAATCTCTTTTTGGACTGAAGCTTCCTTATTGTTATGGGTAATCTGTTTTTTCTGGTTTTGGGAGTTGTTCTTGGTACATATAGTTTGATGACTCTTTTGACTTCAAGTAAAAATATGTTGTAATGGTCTTCAACAGTATTGCATCCAGTGAATAGAAATTGCCAATTAAGGGATGAGAGATCGTTGTCTATAAGATCATAGTTGCCTTTTTTGAAGTTATAATTGGGGATTATGTCATTGTGGTGATTTTTGTGTGGACATATATTGAGACAAAAGTCAATCATGTTGTGGTCACTGTTGGAAAAGGGTTCTATAATTTGTATTCCATAAATTGAACTCAAACTATTGCAGAAGATGAGATCGAGGCACTTGTTAAGTCTACTATTGTTGGTTACTAGTTGTTCCAGTCCCAGATTTGTTACAGCATTGTAGAAGGCTGCATGTATGGGTTCAGTGTTACATTCATTTAGGGTCCAGTTAATATGAGGTAGATTGAAGTCACCAAGAAAGATAAAAGTATGTGAGCAGGATGTTGCCCATGTTAGAAGTGAATTTAGCTTGTTTACATGTTCGATGTCATAACAAGGGGTTCTGTAACATAGTAAGAATCGAAATGTGATATTTAAGGACAGTTCACAGATGATGGTCTCAGGAAGAGAAAGCTCCTGGGTAACTTGGATGTTTTTTAGATGTAAGGACTTTTTATAGAAGATAGCAACACCACCTCCTCTACGGATTTCACGATCGGATTGGTAAACATGATAGTCTCTTATTGAGGTAATGGAGTCAGGGAGAGATGTGTTGAGCCATGTTTCACAGACAAATATGATGTCAAATTTTGCCGTATTTAGTAAGAGGAGAAATTCAGGTATTTTATTCACAAGGCTTCTTGCATTGAGTAGCTTGCATTTAAGGCCATTTGTAGTTTGAATTGAGATAGTTAGGGGTGTGTGTGCCTAGTCTTGGGTGATGGTGGATTGATTGAAGTAGGGTTGGACGCTGGGTTGTGGGTTGTGTGACTTACTTTTGATACAGTCAGCACGGTAGTCAATGTACAGGTCCTTCTCTCTGTTGTCTAGTTGTTTTTTTAGTTCTGTGTGGAGTTCGTGGGAATGGGCACGTTGCTGTACAGTTAGGTCAGGGCGAGAACGAAGGTTCTTATGGTTGGTGTTGCTTTTGGTGAGTGAATTAATAGTATAAATGAATTTACATTTGCTTGATTCATTTTTGCAAATGACCCTGCAGAAGTGTGGGGCCACAGAGCCGTCTCTGTTTTTGAACTCTGGGCCGATGCGGGAAATGGTTAAGATTTGAAATAGTTAACTTGTCCTGTGTGGAGAACATTGCTGGATGGCGGTTGGCAAGCTTTTCAATCAATCATTCTTAAGCATATATATTTGGTATTGATGTAATACAGTATCATAGGATTTACTGCATTGTTTGTTATTTGTTTATCTATTATAACATTTCTTGACCATCCCATTGCCAAAGGAAACAAAAGACACGAAGGGCAGAAAACACGAAAAGTGAAAATTAATATAGTGAATTATAACAAAACATCAAACTTATTGTGGTGCTTCCAGACAATTCAGACTGAAGGCATGTTGAAACAGGACACTTTTCATTTCCTTTTGAAATGCAAGGAGTGGAGGGACCATAATGTCATCCAAAGCAGAAAGTTTCATAAGGTGGATGCTACTATTAAAGAGATCAACCATCTCACCTATATTTTATAAACCTTGTGAGGAGAAGGGATTCTAGGTAATGCAATGCTTCACCATGATAGGACTTTAAAGGCAATGCATAAGATTCTGAAGTCTACTATTCGCTAATGGAGCAATTTTAAAATAAGTACTATTCTAGATTGATAGATTTGTTCCACCAATAAAATCATTGCTTCAATTTGTATCAGCTGCTATTTCTGGGTTATCTCAAAGGCAGCCCTATGTACAGTGCCTTTGAGTAGCCCAGTCAAGTGGGGATCAAAACATGAGCTACCATCACCAGGGTATCTTTTTTTAAGCTAGGGTTATAATTAAAAGTCCCATATTTGTTACTCATTGTCTTTTATGAGGTTTTTAAACTGTTTCTTATTCTATTAACTGCTCAGACTCATATGTTTTGAGATTGGTATTTTAAATTGTGTTAATAAATAAATAGACAGGTAGAAAGCCATATTACTTCATTCACTACAGTGGATTCTGCCCAACTTTCAGCCACTCCCAAATAGACACAAACAATTTTATTTTCAAAGAAACCTGAAAAATCATTTAGTGTACTAACCAAAGTAGTCTTTTGCCCATCTTACCTTTATAGGGTCCAGGTAAATCCTGCATAGAATTTCTAAGTAGAAATCTGCAGGTGTATAACTGAAGAGAAAAATTGCCACTTTACTGCTTTTATAGCCACTGGATTGGCCTGGATCTGAATTCTTACTAGTGTTCAGTTGTGACAGCTATGTGCTAGGCATCTTTTTAGACACTTCATTTCCTTCAGCAATTTAGAGATCCAAAAGCTGTATTGGACCAGCATTAGGCATTCCATAGGTCAACCAGGCTGCTAATAGTTATCAAATACTAGACAAAGCATTTTAATTTACTGCAAGTATAGTTCAGCTTTTTGTGCTAAGAGTTTTCCTCAGTTGTAATATTTAATTGCTAAGCAACATATTTGATAAAAACTTCTCCATCTGTTGCTCTCCCAGTCAACTGGCAATTCTAAGAGTAACAATTTTAAAATCTGGAAGCCATAGCCATATTTTTTTATTGTTACAATCTGCTTTTCTAAATAATTATTGGACATTCTTGATCAGCACCCTTTTCATGATAATTTGACTTTCTAAGACATTGTATTTAAATTGGTTAAATTAAGAAAATACAATTGTTTCAATGGTAATTTTAGAAAAGTTTTGAAATCTAAAGTAAGCGCTTTTTAAGAGCATATTAGAACCAAAAATTAAAGTCATATTTCAATCTTGTTTGTTTATTAATACATTTCCTTAGCATTTGAATGAGAAGTAGATACTAACCTACTAGTATGAACTCTTTTTGGACCAACCTGATGGCAGCACAAAACCATGACATCTTTCCTTTTATAAAACAAGAGACAGAGGAGGCAGTGACGGTAAACAGTCCATTAACACAGAATCACTTCATTAACTTCTAAGAGTAAACATCTCCTTTATTTTTCCTCCCACTTTATTTTTACAGCGAAAATTGTGAGATAGGATGGTATCCAGTGCCAGTGATAATGATAACAAATAGCAGTGAAGAAAAGGAGGTACTAAATAAAATCCAATATCTTGAAATTCCAAAATATAAAATGCTTCTTATATGATATTCAAACACTATTTATGCTGAAATACAATCTTTGTTTGAAAACTGGAATATTGGAACTTGTTTTCCATAATACCCACATTTTTTGCAAAAGTTGATACTACAGTATATTTGATGAGTCTCTGACTAATCCTATGTTTAGTATGTAAATGCTTCATAATACTACATAAAGCAGTTACCAGTCATGAGTTTTCAGATGTCATTGTAGCACAGACCATTTTTTGCCACCAGTTTTATCCCCCAAATTTTTACATGCAGTCTGAAAGCAGTTTGTGCTCTACTTTGAAATGCTGAGAAAGAGGAATTAAAATCATGGTCTCAGCCAAGAAAAAGCCACTCAAAATAAAAGAGAGGGAAAGAGAAAGGATAAGAAAAAGAAACAAATAAAACCAATCTGGCAAAAAAATAAATCTGGCAAAAAAATAAAGAAGCTGATCTGCCTCTTTTCTGTGAACTGAACTGCTGCAATAGTGCTGCAAATCTATCATGTGAATCATTTCCTTTTCAAGACTTGAAGTTCAAAAGCCAATAAGACTTTAAAGAAACCTGATGCAGTGGTTAATTTTATCACAGTTGTAAAGATTCCCTTCAGTTGGCCTGAACACCTGGAGACGTCTTGTCCCATCTCCTTGCTTGGTCACAATACAAATATGATACCAATATCTTCTTTCAGATTTTTTTTAAAATTCTTACAATCTAACATATAACTCTATTATTTTCCATTCAAGTACCATCAAGGCTAATCTTGCATAACATTTTGATATCAGCCAAGGTTGATTTGACGCGGTCATCTAGCTGTCTTCCTTCCTTTCTTCCTTCCTCTCCTGCCTCTTTCCTCCCTTACAAATCTGCCAATGATTCAGTTTAGAAGTTACATTCATAATATAAATACAATTAAGATATTCCTGGTAAATAACTTAATTAAAATAATCAATGAAGCCTACCTATAGTTAGAGTAATAAACTGAACATTAGCAACCAATCCAACAACAACCACAGCAATAAATATAACAATGGCAAAAAGTTAATTACCAAATGCTCTCCTTTGGCATCTTCCAAAAAGACATTAGGAAAGGAGTCAACCCTGTTTGTAAAGGAAGGCTATTCCATAGAACTGGAGCCATAATAATAATAATAAAAGTGCCTCCTAGCCTTGCCTGCCTCCCATCATGAAGTGGGAAATAATCAACAGCTTGGAACAATCTTATAGAAACAGGTCAGTTCACATAGGAGAAGACAATCCTGCAGCTGAGCTGCAAACAAACCAACTCAGATCTCCAACTCTGCTAATGGTTAAGGTTAATGGAACAGTAGTCCAACACTTTCTGAGACTCCAAAATTGGAAATCACATAAAAACAACTTACATGTTTTCTCCCACTTTTCATTGCAGGTATGGGAGATCACACTTTGGCCCAGGTCACAGGAGAAACTGTTCTTTTAAACTACAGTGGTATCTTGGTACTCCTTGTTAATTGGTTCTGGGAGGCATGATTACCAAAAACAATGAGTACCAAACATAACAAATTTCCAATTAAAAATAATATAAATAAATTTAATGAATTTCCAAACCAAGACAATGTACATTTTAAGGTGATATGTAAAAAGATAGGGTTGTACATCATTATATGAGTAATAAACTGAAAACTAATACTTAGATTAAATAAAACAAAGACTTCACTTTACCTGCACTGATGAGAAAAAAAATGGGAAAATTCACAAAATGGCCCCAGAAGCTAAGATAAGACTGCAAGGGGATGTGCACAGGAAAAGAGCTAGCATGTGACTAACATGTGAGCATTTATTTCAACTGGAAAGGGTAGTATGATGCAACCAACAAGTTCTAATTTGCATGTCAACTGCCGGGACAAAATTTTCTCATAAAAATGTGTCAAGAACCAAATTCAAAGCAGTTAAGTACCAAGGTACCATTGTAATTAATTAGAGAAAGAAGTCCATACTTCAGGCATATTACAAATCACTTGTTAATTTGTCTGATTGCAGGCTACATTAGATTAAATTTCTTGTGGCTGGAATTCTGGGAGTTACAATGCCAACTCACGTAGATGAAACCAAGTTAATGAAGCTTGTATTACTTTAGGTAATAGAGGATATAGTGGATTATATTTATATGTATTAATATAAATGATGATAGTTTATAAAGATTAACAGGTACAAACAGAAATATATTTTATTGCCCACAACAACAAAGGTAGAGATTGTTAAACTGATTGATTTATTCAAAGAAAAAAACATATCTAATTTTGTTTCCATTTGGAAATCGCTTGTGGATTTTTTGCTTGTGATGGGGAAAAATGAAACTTTGATTTTGGTTTTGCTGATTAGACAGGTTTATTATAGAAATGGCTAGTATGTATTATTAAGTTTATACAATACAAAGTTGAGGCTATAATATTATCTTCTACTGTGCTAAACAGTGTCAAATCAATGCCTTGTTTTTCTTTTCCCCTTCTACCCCACACTTTCCCCTTTTCCCTCCCTTAGTTCCCATTATTTTAATTTTTTCTGTATTTTATATTCCGATAAACTAATGAAAAATTTCAAACAGGAACGCAGGAGGGAAATTTTGCATGTATCCCATTCACAAAAAAATCCTCATAGCTTTGCCTGAACGCAGCAGTTCCTTCCATTCCAGCATTTCCATGGAGCTAGAAATACTAACAGGAATAAGAGAATACAGAAGCATTTGTGTGGGCTGCTGTTGGACCTGAGCATATGAAGCACTAAAGAAATACACCCCTGATCTTATCTACAGTACTCCTTTGAATTTTCCATGGCAGTAAATGCCATAGCAGCAAAATAAAATGTTTTCTAGACTGTCCATGACAGGACATAAAATTCCATCCCTTGAATATTTCTGAAGAGTTGTTTGAAAATTTGATCCAAGGCTTAGGTTTCATGACTTCCCTTAGCAAACGTGACTTTTCACAGGGAAAGTGACAGAAGTGCACTTTTCTTTTGTTTCTGTGGGAATTGGCTCATGCTTGCAACCTCTTTCACGCCTTATGCACGTTATCAGATCTGACATGAATGCCTGTGGTTCAGTCATTTGATCTCTTCCAACATGGTTAATTTGTTCACTGCTGTAGCCTTTTGCTTGTTGAAATGTAGAAATTTTGATCTATTTATGAAGGTCTCCACTGTTAGGCCATGGTGCAGCAGTGTTCAGCTACACATATACAATATAATTAAAGGGTCACAGTAAAAAAGTGAAAGTCAAGAAATTATCAAAAGCTTGACCTACTGTTAATTCTGAAAGCAAAAGAAGAAATCTGAAAGCTTTTACAATAAATCTTGCAAGGTTCATTGGACAAGAGTATCAACGGTATCCTAATGTAACTCTTAGGATTAATGTAACTCTTTTAGGATTAAGATAGGATATATAAAATAATAGTAACCTAAAGTCAAATGATTAATAGGCAATTATTTGATTCTAATTTTTATCTGTGAGGAAAAAATATCTGAAAGGTCTTTAATTTGATTCCTTTGAATTGGCAGAATTCCACAATCCTCCTAACCATCCAGAACAGATGTTTATCCAGCCTGCTTTCATTAATATTAGCTGATATCCCTCATTTCAAGACAACTAGCTGGTGAGGCGTATTTTTGATTATAAAAAAATGCAACTGTAACTAAATAGTACAAATGAACCCATTTTAAGCAGGGGACAGAGGAGTGTGGAACTTTCAATGGCTATGAGGAACACACACTGGAGAGGCACAAGTGTGCAACAGGTGGGATGATAATATAATGAAGGGTAAGGTTATGATTTCCATTTCTTCTTAAATTTTTATTTGCTTTTCCAATAGGTTACATTAGTTTCACATTTTCGCTACCATTTTTTGGTGATCTCCACCATTGCCCTCAAAATGATGAAAAATGATGCTGCAATTGCAGTGCAATTTTTGACAAATGTACTGCAGAATCATTGCAATACACCCAGATATGGCCCTTCAGCTACAGGTTGCCCATCTGCATTTTAAAATATGGAGTTTTTATTAGCATCTATGAATAAATTAGGAACATATTCTTGAAGCAGATGTGGAAGCCAAGTCCTAAGATCGTACTCTGACTCTCTGAGATATCGCACAAAGACCTGATAGGAATTAGGAAGATGCTTGACTGCCTACAGTTTGTATCGTGAATGGTTTGGAGGGTGTCTATATTTGCCCTATCTCTTCAATCAAAAGCTGAAGATCCTTTCTTAACTTCGTTTTCTGATAGAGCATAGCTCTAAAATTAGAGACAAATACAGCTGTCAGAACAAAGAGCTCAAGCTATGATGGATGGCTGCTGAGATGACTTTGGCTTCTTGTTATCTCTCGCTCTGCCTTGGCACTCAACAAGGGAATGATGCAGTGGATTGCTATCAGCCATGGAAACAGAGAGCAACAGTAACATCCACCCTGATCTAAATAGTTTGCTTGCAAAAAAAATGAACTTTCAAGCTATATAGTGTGTTACTGAAGAGATCAAGCAGCATAGGAATGCCATTTCATAAAAGGGACAACTACAAAAAAATCCCAGCAGTAAATATTTCTAGTAGTATCTTTACTCTAATAGAATCTTTATTCAGATTTTCATGTGCTGTGGTTCTGCTGCAATCTCTTTAATTTTTTAAGGTGTCATCCTCTTTCTTTTTCTTTTCCGATCTTATTTCTTCCCAAGGAAAATGTTATTAAAAGCTACTAATAACGCAAAACAATAAAATATAATAACATCTTGCTTCTTCCCCCTGTAAGTTGGTCACTCTATGGCAGTGATGACTAACCTCTTCGTCACTGCATGCTGAAAGTGCATGCGTGCGCACAAGTGGGTATGCACGCATGTCTGCACCCACAATGCAATGTGCATGTGACCCCCCCAGCCCCCTGCACATGCGTGCATGCCCCCCATGTGCCGTATGCCTCTGCACATGCATGTGTGACCCCCTGTGTGCCCCGCCCCCTGCACATGCACAACAGATATCCAGCAATCAGCGGGAGGCGCACGCACACGTGCAGTGAACCTGATCTGGGGCAATGGCTCACATGCCGTCAGAGATGGTTCTGGTGGTGCCATTTTCGGCACGCTTGCCATAGGTTTGCCACCACAGCTATATGGCATTCAGTACTGAACAATACAATAAAAATATATCCCATTACCAATAGTATTGACAACCCAAGCATTTATATAAAACTATCAAAACATGTGCCACCGCTGACAGGTTGAGTAGACATTGCTTGGTATTTTGAGGAAATCTGAGCACAATCATGTTTATATAAAACTATGTTTATATAAAACTATGTTTATGTAAAACCATGTTTATATAAAACTAAAGGCTTAACCTTCTTGCAAGTGTTTACTAAATGCTCAAAGTAGTCAGATGTAAGAAAATACAGAAGCAAGAAATTATAACCCAGGTTTTCCAGTTCTAACAAGGCATGATTTTGCCCTTTTCCTAGACTAGCCAGGAAAAAGGAAGAAGTAGAAATACTCATTTCAAATATCTCAAAATGAAAGGAAGTGGAAAATTAGAAGTCTAAATATTACAGAAATATTGAAGAACATTTCTTAAAGAATAGAACTCATCTGCAAACGCTTCAAAGAAAAAGTAATAAATAGGGTAGATCAGGACAGATCAAATCTTTCTGAAGAATTAGCTATAATCTTTCCTTTCTCTTTCTCTTTGCAAATGAAATTTCTTCCCCATGCTTTGGTGTTGGTGTACCCTGTCTATGCCCACCACCTGCATCACCCAAGATGGCTGGACTATAATGCAGGCTGTACCCAAGCAAGACTCTTTTGTGGAACTTTACTGAGTGGCAGCACAGCAGGAGAAGTGTGCAACTGGAGAGTGTGCCTCTTGAGCTATCAGACGTCTCATATATGGGAGTCGTGACATCCTGGACACCTTCCAGCTTGGGAAATTACCTTCTGCCTCCCTGAATACCCCCTGCAGTTTAAATTAGAAGCAGTCTTCTTCCCTCTGTCTCTTCCAACTGCTCCATAGGGTTTTTGTGATCTGTAAAACAGCTGCTGTCAAAAGTAGGAAAAGTAGTGAGCTGCTGGCAGTGTGGGACAGCAAAGACTTAAATGACTCACACACCTGCTGACTTGTCAGCAGCATTGTCCATATCTTCTTTGTGATGGATCTTTTCCATGAGAATATTGACATGTCTGGTAAATACAGTTAGGTTATCTCTATTAATAATCATAATTTTAATGGCAGTACATTTTCTAACAAATTTTATTATAGATAGTCCTCACTTATTGACTGCTGATTCAGTGACCATGCATAGTTGAAAAAGGAGATTTATGATGAGTCCCCAAAGTTCCAGACATCACATCATCCCCACAGCCATGGGACGCCATTTGCAATATTCACTGCCAGCTTCCGACAAGCCCAATCAATGGGAAGCCATCAGGAAATCCCAAGTCCCAGTTATGTGATGTGTTTAATGACTATGGATAGTTCACTTCACAACAACACTTGACTTACATTATAAGTTTATCTGTTCTATTCCAGGGGAAGGCTCCTGCTACAGAGAATACCTATCATCAGGCCCCGCTTTGGCAGAAGAGGATTTCAGAGATGCTCCCTACTCATTTAGGTAAGATTGGCACAAACTACTGGGAAAAGTCATCCCTAAGGTATCCAGGTCAGAGATGGTATTCAGCAGGTTCTGAGAACCAGTAGTGGAAATTTTGAGTAGTTCAGAGAATTGGCAAATACCACCTCTGACTGGCCCCACCCCATCTATTCTCTGCCTCCTGAGTCCCAGCTGATTGGCTGGGTCCCCTTTTGTTGCCCTGCACAGGAGAATGGAGCTGGAAAACAGGTTAGTGGGGTGGGGAGGGAATGGGATTTTGCAGTAACCTTCCCCTGCCACACCCACCAAGCCACCCCTGCCATGCCATGCCCACCAAGCCACGCCCACAGAACCGGTAGTAAAAAGAATTGAATCCCAACACTGATCAAAGTCCTGAGCCATTTAGAGCTTTATGGGGAGTGACCAATACCTTCAATTGCACTAGGAAACCTAGAGGCAAGAGTAATTTCCACAGCAGAGATATAATGTGGGAGTACTGTGACTAATCACTGAGCATATGTGCCACAGTATTCTGGATGTCCTGAAGTTTCTAGTTGGTCTTTAAAAGCAACCCATATAGAGCAAAGTATAGTAATCTAACAGAGATTAGCAGCCATTTTTGTGACATCCTGTTCCAGGAAAGGCCACAGCATGTACACCATCCAAAACTGTGGAAACGCCATCCTAGTTATGGTTTCTATTTGCTCTTCAAGGGTACTATTTGAATTACAATCTGTTTGTGGGCTTCCAAGAGGCATCTAGTTGGTTACTGAAAGGAAAGCAATGCCCCTTGGCCTGGCCCAATATGTCCCTTCTATGCTCTTGGTTCAATAACCTGATGCTGTATTAACCTGAAGGAAGTTTCATTAACAAAGCTTTGCTAACCTTCACACCAACAAGGTAAATTTTTTCAGGTTACTAAACCTAAAAAATTCTGCTTTTTCCTTTTTTAAAAATTTCTGTTATTAGTAGTTAAGACATGTCAAAAATTTTCAATGTTTCTCTATTTTAATAAGCTTTTCTTCTCTCCTTTTAAACCTAATTAATTTATAAAAAATCAGAATGACACTTTTTCATATCCATACTGATATTACCAATGAAAATGCTGTCATGGAAATGCCAACATTTCCCCAATCGTATGTCATATATTCCATCTGGGTGCAAGAAAACAGAGATATAGAAAACCTGTGTGAGGTTACTGATACCATAATGGCAAATCAAATACCCTGCAGGCTTTCTCCTGAAGTTCTGAAGCTTGTGATGGATAAATTCATGTAGGTTAAATAGCTTTTAGCTAAACCTACACACAGCATTTGGAGCCTGTCATTTCCTTATGCCAGAATAAGCCATATGCAAAAGATTAAAAACATACCTTGGTCTGACATAGTAGACTATCCAACAGATTCTTATGAACTGTGAGGTGCATTCAGTTGAATTATCTTTGGGACAAACAATTCTCTGGGTGCAATGTTATAATTAACTCATTTTCCTCGAGAGAACGCCTTCTCCTAGAGTCTACATGCCAAGAGAGCCTCTTAAATCTCTTATCTTTTTGGGTAGTGAAAAAAGGGAAAAAATAACAAATGAACCTTAACAAACAGATTATTACTATCTGGATCCGTACCAATCGGGCTTCCGGCCCGGGTTTAGCAAGGAGACAGCATTGGTCGCACTGGTGGATGATCTCTGGAGGGCGCGGGACAGGGGGTTCTCCTCTGTTCTGGTCCTGTTAGATCTCTCAGTGGCTTTCGATACCATCAACCATGGTATCCTGTTGCAGCGCCTCGGGGGGCTGGGAGTGGGGGGCACTGTTTGCAGTGGTTCTCCTCCTACCTCTCGGGGCGCTCGCAATCGGTGTTGATGGGGGGGGAAGGATTAACTCAGAGATAGGAAAGGACCTTTATGTGAATAATTTCTGCAGTAGAAAAAGACCTCCTTTAATACATGTATGTGTTGAAGTATATTAAAGAAAGGGAATGAAAATCTAGTCAGAATGAGGGCACTACTTTCCATACTCAAATCTTACTGGTAGCATATTATAATAAGATCATCCATCAAGGTCCAGTTCCTGATTTTGGATAGACTATGATTGTGAAGAAGAGAAAAAGAAAGAGAGCCATAGTAATTGGAAGAAAAAATGGCACTGAAGAAACAGCACACAAGAGCTGCAATGGCAGTGGATAATGTTAAGTTTGCATGAAGAGTCAGACTCGGAGTGCTTCAGTGAAGAGTTTATTAGTGACTACAGCTCATAACAGACCCGATTTGGCTGGGCTGCGGCTGCTACTTATAGCCAGCAGCCGCAGTTGCCAGCCAATCAGAGTGCAGGATTTTCCCGCACTTTTTAAACCAATCATTTCTGACATTTTACAAGAACAGTTCAAACTAAACCAATGACATTCAAACCTGCATACATAACACCCCTCCCCACTAGGTTCAGTCCATACTCAAACCCCAACCTATCTAATGTATTCTTTTAAATAGGTGGGGCTCTTACGTGTACGTTGAGACCTTCGTGGTTCAGAAGTTTTAACATTCTCACCCAGTGAGAGAAACCCTAGTTGGGTTTCCTGTGAAAGAAGACCCTGTTTGATTGTTAGAATCTAGTTTCTCCTCCCAACCCATCTCCAACCCAATGTCAGCACCCAAGTCAGGTAGTGATGTGCAATCTTCCATTTGTAAGGATGGATTTTGGCATTGTGACAGGTTTTGGGATGGTTCCTGTCGTAATGGTTCATTACACATGGGGTTGATTCTTGCTTGCTGATTATCCTCATGCTCCTCCCCTTCCCCCCTAGAAAAGGCATTAGGTATGGGAACTAGAGAGGAACAATTGCGATGTTCCTGAGGTAATCTGGATCTAAGCTGATCAATGTGCCTGCTCCAGAGGACTCTATCCTCTGTTTGTACCCTGTAAGAATGAGGTCCTGTGATTTGAGTTATTTCAGCAGGAATCCATGAAGGTTCACCCATAAGGTTCTTAGCATAAACAGAATCACCCACACTGAACGTGCGAACTTTCCTAATGGAATCAAGTGGTGCGTTGGGTGCGTAAGAGGGATGAAGGCGGTCAAGGGAAGACCTAAGTTTCCTACCCATCAACAACTCTGCTGGGGATAAGCCAGTTGATGGGCCAGGAGTGATGTGCTGAACACTAAGAAGTTTTTCAACTTTCTCAGTGATGTCCCCAGGACCCAATTGCTGAAGCTTTTCCTTGGTAAAACGTACCATTCGTTCAGCCCTGTTGTGCTAGATAGGATTCAAAAAGGTTGGATGTAAATTGAGGGCCATTGTCAGAGACAAGAACATCAGGTAACCGTGGGTTACAAAAGCTTTTAAGCTGCTTGAGAACAGCATCAGTTGTGGTGGATGCCATAGGAATGACCTCTAGCCATTTGGAATATGCATTTACTATAATAAGGAAGGTGTGCCCTCTGGTAGGGCCAGAAATCAATGTGAATCCTAGACCATGGGCCCCTAGGACATTCCCATTCCTGTGTGGGGGCAAGAGGTGGGGCAGGCCTGACTACCTGACAGTTGGGACAAGATGCAACCCAGTTTTCAACCATTTTGTCAATACCTGGCCACCGTACATAACTCCTGGCCAATCCCTTCATCCTTACAATACCTGGATGACCCTCGTGTAACATTTCCAAAACCTCTCTTTGCAGTTTTGCAGGAATAACCACCCTGTTACCCCACAAAATATATCCTCTTAATACAGATAATTCAGTTTGCCTGGATGTAAAAGGTTGGGCAAGGTGAGGTAGATCTTGAAAAGGCCAACCTTTCTTAATCCAGCCTATAACAGGAGCCAATAAAGTGTCTTTGGAAGTCTCTCTGGCAATTTCAGCAGCATGAACTGGAAGCTTGGCAACAGTTTCTAGGAAAAAGGTGTGCGCCTCAAGTTCAACGTCCTCAGTGTGAAACGGAAGTGGGCAGCAACTCAAAGCATCAGCATGGCCAATGTCTTTGCCAGGCTTGTGGATGAGCTTGTATGAATAAGCAGCAAAAATTCAGTCCACCTCAGCATTCTTGGTGACAGGATAGTGGGTGTAGGTTTGTCTCCTGCCACAATGCCTAACAAAGGTTTGTGATCTGTGACAATGGTAAATGTTCTTCCATACAGATACTCATGGAATTTCTTGACAGCTGCAACAATTGCCAATGCTTCCTTGTCCAATTGGCTGTAATTCCTCTCTGCTTTGGTCAAAGTCAGAGTAAATGCAATAGGGGCTTCCCTCCGCTGGGAAGCCTGTGGCCCAAACCCCACCCCACTCCAAAAGGGGATGCATCACAAGTCAGTACAACAGGCAAATTCTCAGAGAACTGTATCAGTACAACATCAGATGTGATTAGTCTTTTAATATTGTTAAATGCTGATTGTTCCTTCCTGCCCCAGACCCAAACAGATTTTTTGTCTAATAATCTGTGCAGTGGTTCTGCAATGGTTGCCTTCTGAGGTAGGAACATGTGATAAAAGTTAATAAGTCCAAGAAAGGCTTGCAAATCTGTTTTGCATTTTGGTCTAGGGGCTTCTTTGGTTGCTTGAACCTTGGCATCTGTAGGATGGATGCCATGCTTGTCAATCATGTTGCCCAAGAACTCAACCTTGTGAGTTCTAAAAGTGCATTTTTCTTCCTTGACTTTTAACCCCGTTTTCTTGAATCTGGTAAGGACTTCTCTGAGTCTCTCTTGTAATTGAGTGTCATTTTCAGCAGAGATTAACACATCATCAAAGTAAGGCACTACCCCTGGCAGTCCTTGGAGCATCCTTTCCATAAGGCTTTGGAAGATGCTTGGTGCCACTCTTACTCCAAACTGTAACCTTTTACATTTGAAAGCACCTCTATGAGTCACAATGGTTTGGGCCTCTGCAGTGGCATCATCAACTGTTAGTTGTTGATATGCCTGGGCCAGATCCAATTTGGCAAAGACTGTACCCCTGCCAAGTGAATGTAATAAATGATGCACCACTGGAACTGGATATGTGCTCTGTTGAAGCGCATGGTTCAGTGTCCCCTTATAGTCTCCACAGATTCTTACTGACCCATCAGTCTTGACTGGTGTGACTATGGGTGTCTCCCATCTGGAGTGGTCAGTGGGTTCTAAAACTCCTTGAGCTATTAGTTTATCTAATTGTGCATCAATTTTTTCCTTTAAAGCAAATGGGACCCTTCTGGGCTTTAAACGAATTGGGGGCACCTTGGGATCTAGGTTGAAAGTGATAGGGATCCCCATATACTTGCCCAATCCGTCGCTGAAGACCTCTGGAAACTCAGACTTCAAGGCCTCCTCCCATTCAATGTTGCTCACGTGATTGATACCAGTCACCTCGATGCCTAGTGGATTGAACCACTCAAGTCCCAGCAAGCTTGGGCGATCCTTGTCCACGATGGTCAGGAGCAAGCGTTTGGTGTGGCCTTTGAACTTCACGTTGAATTCTCTTGTTCCAACTACTGGAATCTTGTTCCCTTGGTAGTCTTTAAGAGTCAGTGCTTGCTTCTTGAAATGCTTCTTCTGAATGTTTGGGAGTAGTCTGTGAATAGTGTCCCTTGACACCGTAGATAAATAGGAGCCTGAGTCCACTTCCATTTGGCAAGGCCTTCCTTCAATTAGTGCCTTCACATGTACTTTTCTGCTTCTTAAGGGTGAAGAATGACCAATGGTGACTGTTTGATGAGTTTCATTCTTTCCATTTGCTTCTGTGTTGCGCCCAATTTTCTCACTGAACTTGTTAGGCTTGAATTCTTTGTCAGGAAACTTTCTTCTGTGGGGTGGAGTTCTGGATGATTTGCAGACTCTTGCTAGATGACCTCTTTTTTCACAACGGAGGCAGATGGTATCAAGAAACTTGCATTCAGTGCGGGGGTGGCTCCCTCCACAACTTCTGCAGTAAAAATCTTGCCTCTTTCTTCCCAGGTCTTTCTTTTTCCTCTCCATTCTGAGTCTATAAATTCCTTCCTTCACCTCACTACAGTCTGACTCAGAATCTATTTGCTCTCAATGAGTTGTTGTGGACTTTTCCACATCAGGATGGCTTGAGGCCTTGTTAATTTTCTTCATGGCTGCTGCTGAGGACTTGATGGCTTCTGCTGAGGAGGCCTCTTCTATGGCTTCCTTCAACGTGATCTTAGGTTTTAATAATAATTTGCTCTGAAGCACCTTGTCTTTGAGGCCTAGAACAAATCGATCGCGACATGGCCTCTTCCAAGTTGTTAAACTCGCATGCACCCCCAATGTCTCTTAAACTTGCCACGAAGTCGTTAATGTTTTCGCTTTCCCCTTGATCCTGACGGTAAAACTCGTGTCCTTTAATGAGGCACGCGATACTTGTGGGCGTAATGGGCTCTTAAAGCTTTTCTAAATCAGGCCATTCCATTACCTTCACGTCTGCAGCTCCCGTCAATGCCTTCGCCATCTTGAAAACTGCCGGACCGCAGTGCGTGAGAAAGACCACCCTCTTCTGCTTCGAAATGTCGAGATCGTTTCCCTCCAAATACATTTGGAAATGATCTGCATACGAGTCCCAGTCTTCTGCCGTCAGATCCAACGGGGCTGGGGGGGTGTTCAGCGCAGCCATTTTCTCAGCTTGTTTTCCATCGTCTTCTCTTCAGGAAGGATCCCACCTTCGTCGCCAGTGTTAAGTTTGCATGAAGAGTCAGACTCGGAGTGCTTCAGTGAAGAGTTTATTAGTGACTACAGCTCATAACAGACCCGATTTGGCTGGGCTGCTGCTACTTATAGCCAGCAGCCAGCTTGCCAAGCCAATCAGAGTGCAGGATTTTCCCGCACTTTTTAAACCAATCATTTCTGACATTTTACAAGAACAGTTCAAACTAAACCAATGACATTCAAACCTGCATACATAACAGATAACACAAAAACAATCACTATAATAAATGAGCATCCTTGTCAATGTTTTCTTTGGGATGGAGGAGAGAGAAGAGATTTTAATCCTCCTAAAAGTGCTATGCTTAGCTTGCTAACATAGGCAAATTTTTAGTATGACTCTAAAAAATTTTAGAGCTTTTTTCCAGTTGACCAGAGTTTGAGATAGGCATATGCTTCCCAGGAAATGGTTAATAATGCTACTTTGTGGATTACTTAGAATTTGTAGCTCAAGTTTTTTTCCCCATGAAATCTAGAACTGCTGTTGATTATTTTCTTGAAAGAATGTACTGTATATTGATGGACTGAGGGGAGAATCAATGACATAGAAACCTTCCTGTTCTATGATGCATAAGTTGGTGAATGCAACAAAGATATGGGGAGGTTATTCCCCCATTCACCAAGTCATACTATAATCAGCCCTTCCTTGAGGCCATTGGAGAATCACTATTCTTTATAGTCAAATAATCTGCTCAGACTAATTGATTCATACTATAAAGGATCAATGTATTGCTGGTATGCTAGTTATTTCGAAGGAAGGATTTTCCTATGCTTTTAAAAGCAAGCAAGCAAGCAAGCAAGCAAGCAAGCAAGCAAGCAAGCAGTAAGCCACAAGAACTGTTTTCCTAGTACATTAAAACACATTTTCTGTCTACTGAGCCATCGTCTTGGAATTCTGAAAAAGAAGAAAAGCACCTGTATGGAAACACAAACATTAGGTTTAGGCAATAGGGGGAAAAAACCCATATTGTTGGCCTAGAAAGAAACAAAAATTAGTTTTTCACCCCCTAGGAACAGCAACGCCTCTGTACACTGTCAGACTGAAGTCCATGTTTTCCTAATGCATAATAAGAAACGGATGAGGTTCAGTGTGCATGCTGACAGCATCAGTGGCATGGCCTGTGTGTTTGATTTTCTTTTCTCCTTGTCTACCTCCTTTGCTCTTCTGTAGCATGACACTCATCTATCACGATCATTTTAAATGCAAGCACATTGCTGAATTTGTCATGCTCCCCATTTCCTGCTCATTGCAAGGCTTGGCCTCATTCATCCACCTTCTTGTGTTTTTGCCTGCTGAAGCTCTGTAATCCTCTATTTGGTTTAGTTCCACATGGCTTCATTGTATATGGATGAAAGAACCCAATGGGAGAAGAGTAAATTACACTAAATAATAACAGGCGGTTTGCTCTGATAATTTTTGTAATGACATGGGCATACACATACATACATTTATTCAGATGCGCACACATCTTTCTGAACTATTACAAGTATCAGAGATAAACCTGAAGTAATCTCATGGAAAAAGGAAACCCAATATGTTAAGTCTATACCTCACAACTGTAAATTTTAGGGAAATGAGTAATCCATATATGTAAATTTATTCAGCTACATTTTCATTCCACTTTTATGACTAGCCTAAAGCAGAATGAAAGATTTTCTTGCCTAGTTCACATTTATAACAATCTTTCAAAAATGGGTAGTTATCTCCTGCATTTTACAGATAGAAAAATGAGACTTGGGGCCACTGTTGAGTTAAACTGCAATCCTATCCATAACAAACCTTTATCCTGCCTCTCTTGCCTCTGTTCTGACTCACTGCCAAATGATGCTGTCCTGGTAATGTGTGTTCAACTTATGGCAGGCAAAGTGATTGGCAGAGTTTTCTGGCTTGGCCATCTTTGCTTTTCTTCACCCCATTAGCTGGTGAGAAAAGCATCTTCCAATTACAGACCTACAGGAGGAAGCAGGGCAGGCCTGAGTGTGGGACTCTGCTGTCTCTAGGTTCCTTCCTATGCCTTCATTATGTTGTAACTTGGGTTTAAATAATTTTAAAATGTCACAGAAGGAGCCGAGTCATAAGCAGTATTTTTACTTGGGATTACTCTGTGGAGAATGTGAAATGGTGACCTATGAATTATATTTGCTATGTGAGTTGAACAGTGGTGGGATTCAAAAATTTTTACTACCGGTTCTGTGGGCATGGCTTGGTGGGTGTGGCAGGGGAAGGATACTGTAAAATCTCCAGTCAGAGGTGGTATTTGCCGGTTCTCCGAACTACTCAAAATTTTGCTACTGGTTCTCCTGCTGAATACCACCTCTGGAGTTGAAGTATCTTTGTGGCAATTGCTTTCAGAGGAAGTTAAAGAGAAGCCCTGCACTAAAAAACATGCACATCTACCATGAAAATCCAAAACATAATCATCACGTTTTCTCTCTCTCTAGCTTTGGTTATTGTATTTCCATTTGTAGATTCGGATTAAAGCTCTCAGACTCTAGTATGCATTAGGTGTCGATCCAAAATAGCAGATGGACTCCTTCAGACACCCTTTGGATTTATGAGAGGAGAAACCAAGTTTGCTATTTGTCCCAACAGGTTTAAAGGTATAAAAGATAATTACTCTTGGCCCACTATCTTTTCTAACTCTTTTGGAGAATGGGAGCAGAGGCTGGGTTACTTAAAAAATCTGGAACAGCATGGCAGGAATAAATCATGTTATCATCTCACTGTTCATTTACCACTGAAGCAGCCTTTTGTTGACTTTCTCTATTTGTCATTTCAAAAATACCCCAGACTACATGTGATAGAGATACTTTTGAAAAGAAATGTTTGGAAAGAGGAATGCGCTGCCAGGAGAGGCAAAACACAACTACATGGAACTGAGCAATTTTTTCCCAGTTTCCCCACCATCCTCTTCCCAACAAATCTTCCATTTCCAAATACCTGTTTTTGTTCGACCTACAACTATACCTATCTCTTGACTTTAAAGAAATAGTTTATTTTAATTGCAATTTGTTTTCTCAGCATGTGCCTAAAATAGAGGGGGAGAGAGAGAATTATTTAAAAGGAAACCCCTTAGGTGGCAGACCTGAACATTTCTAATTATAGAAAGCAGAAGGTGCACCAGTGCTGAAGGAAGAAAAGTGTTTTTTTCTCAGATAGAAGTTGGGATGGCATTCTGTGCCTCATTTAAGCTATAGGAGGCCTAATGGAAAAGTTGGGGATTGGCCACATTGGGATGGGAGTAGGCCTATAGAGAATCATCCTTAACCACTGGCAGGAAGGCAGATCTGTGGAAGGCCTGAGGCCTTTTGCTCAGAAGAGCCAGTTAGTTATGTAAATTGGAGCTAATGAAATCCAACCCAGGTGGCATCATTAATTAGAGTAAATCAGCCTGTGTTGCCCTGGTGCCAAAATAGGGATGTGATTGTGGGTGGCCAGGGGATACAGGGCAGGACTGAAGAGAAAAGCTTGAGGAAGCCTAGATCCCAATAGGCGAGAACCCTGTGGGTTCCAAATTGAATCAGTGAGGGGAATTGTTTCAGGGAATTATATGAAGTGAATTTTCCAGAAAGAACAAACACGTATTGTATACAGTGATATATCACTAATCTGAGAAAGTGCGGAACCTCTTAAAATAAAGAAAGAAGATGTAACTATTTACATAAGGAGGCAGAAGGATATCAGTTGACCAGTGCTATTCCAAAAATCGGTCACCATATATTTTACCTATTTCATTCAAATTGCTGAAAAACAATTAGCTTTCAAAATTTCAAAAGAGGGGAATTTTAGTTAAATATTCATGGGATGGAATTAGGTTTCCTTACATTTAGTTGGTTAAGAAATAGCTATGGGGTGTATATATGTGTGTTTCTCTTCCTCAATACAATCATTTGTTTGCTAATCTGCAGCCTTCCAGATCTCTATGCATCTGTTAAATTCTAAAGGAAAATATTAAGAAAGGAATTGGACTTTGGGGCTTTTCAGATTGGGAAGTGTGGGCCTGAAAGGATGGAAAGAGATGTAACAGAAACATTCTTTGTTAATCCAGTAATAAAATAAAGAGGTAAAGCCACCAGTAAGAGAAATTCAGAAGAAGTTTCAAGCACTCTGAGAATGAGGTATAAAAACAGAGTCCTTTTATGCAAAAAAAAATCCCTTCTAAAGAATTCCAAGATAGGTACATTATTTAATTAAATCCTATCATGGATAGAAACTGATGAAATTATTTTGCAGGTATCAAGGTACAGAATGTAGCAGTATAGCTTCTTTGTAATTCTCAAAACCATATATCAGCACTATCCTCAAATTATCAAGTATCAGAGATGGAAGGAAAAAAATATCCTACTGCTGCATGCTTTCTATTTTTTAAAAGTATACATTCAAAGTAGCTTAAGCTTACTCTCTAAAGACTGCATCCATGTGACAAAGTTTTGCAGATTTGAATTATCATACTGTATTTACAGGGAATCTTTGACTTATGACCAACATTGAGACCCAAATTTTGATTGCTAAGTGAGACAATTATTGATTTTACAACCTTTCTTGCCACAGTTGTTAAGTGAGTCACTGTAGGTTTTAAGTTTTTTTTTAGAACACAATTGTCAAGTGAATCTGGCTTTCCCATTGATTTTGTCAAAAGGTCACCAAAAATGACCATTTGACCCTAGGACACTGCAGCTATCATAAATATGAGCCAGATGCCAAGTATTTGAATTTTGATCACATGACCATGAGGATGCTGCAATAGTGGTAAGTTGCTTTTTTCAGTGCCATTTTAACTTTGAATGGTCACTAAACTAATGGTTGTAAGTTGAGGAATACTTGTATTATCAAGATTGGTTAGGCTTATTTCTGAGTACGTACCAGTGGCAAGCAACTGGTTGAATTCTGTTCAATGTGCAAAATGAGTCAACGTTATTTCTCTTAGCATGTAAATTTTAAGTTGCTAAGATAAATCAGCCAAACAATTGCACTATTTTCTTGTGGTGTAGCTGGATGCCATGTTTAATCATTGCAGTGTAAGAGTATGGACTAAGAATGATTATGGATCTCTTATCTCAAGGATACAACTGCATGGATGTGTCTAACAAAAAGAAAAAACATTGCTATACAACTATATCAATGTCCTAGCAGCACATTTTTTGCTACCTGATTGCCATAGTACACAGCCAGAGTTAAACACTGATGATGTTATACATTGATGGTAACTATTGTATGAGCAACCAATGCAGCTTTCTCCAAAAGAATCAGAAGGACTACAACTCTGAAGGGATATATCAGGTTACAGCTACAGTCAAATAGTTAATTCACCTTACCTCTCTGTTATATTTTTCCTAAAAATTGGCAAATTCTTGGTGTTCAGTCATTAATTAATTTGAAATAGATATATTCCATTTTTAGGTAATTTAATCAAGAAAAACTGAAGGTGAGAAGCAATCTTTTTAAGGTATTATATATAATACCTTAGGTTTTCATCTATAATTATCAAGATCTTCAGATCCAAATAAAGTGCTGTGAGAATCATAACTTTTTCCAGAAAGTCTTTAAGCCATTTTTGAGGTCTAGTCCTCATGGACACTAAGAGGAATAGCAGCATCTAAACTGGAATTAATATAAAACATTGTCTCTAAATATATTACAAATTAATTACTGTAAGACAATGAGATGTATCTAAAACAACGCTGTGAGGATGAATTACAGTGGGTCCAGCCTCAAATTCAACCATAGTCTCTGAGCCTTCTATCCTACATAGGGCACATATTTCACTACTGAAAAAAATTCCAACTAGTCAACTTTTTTGGCACCATAGCTGTGAAATAAGATTTCATCTATGCCAAAGAATAAATTTTAAGGTAATTTCTTATATGTGGACTCTAATATTTGTCACACATCTACTTCCTGACCACAATCATTTCATAACTTTCTATGCCTTTGAAAAGTTATCTTTTTGAGGTGGCTTGGAAGTAATTCAGTTAAAAACCAGGGTCACTTTTTCTTTCAAACGTTTGGTTAAACTAAGAAATTTCCCAAGGGACTTCAGGAAAACAGACACCTCTCTTTTTATTTTCAAGGACGAGTCACTACAATTAGTGCATCATCTTTGTAAATACTAAGTAGCCAGTACATGAGATAATTACCTAATAGTAATGGAGTATTTCTAGTTTTCCAAAACCATAGATCATTGTTGGCTCAAATAATGCAGAAAATCAATTCCTACGTATTTCCTGTCATGTGTGTTGGAGTTGATTTTCACTGAGATACATCTGTGATTGTCCAATGGCCATGAAATCCTAATTTACCTTAGAAAGCTGTCACTAGTGCACAAGCTGAAGTTCTACAAACTACAAACTTTGAATCACTTTATTTGAACTACCAGACTGCCATAATATACTCAGTAAGAAGATTAACATATCCAGTGAATAAAAAACTAAAAGAATATTTGATTTGTTTTATATGGTCAGTAGCAAGTATAGATTAGCTAACTTTACTGGATATCAGATCAGAGATTAAAACTTCATAGATCAGCAATTCTCCAATATCAGACCTTCAAAATAGCCTTGGCTGCAATTACTATCAACTCTAGACAATAGAATCAGTGATCAGGAATGATACGAGTTTCAGTTTAATCTGGATAGTATCAAACTGGGAAAGATGTCAGAATCACTCTGCAAAAAACAGACAAATTCCCCTTAAGCTGAAGTTGATGTTAATAACATGGTAAATGCAACCAGATAAAAGTTGTACCTCCCTCTTCTAATCAGAGTTTCATTTACATCTGCTGATTTGCATTCTCAGATAAGGCCTTAGCTTGTCATTTCCAGTGGCCAATCTTGTATCCAGAAACTGATATATCTGATGGATTGGATGTTATAAAGATAGAATGGGTTTCTACAAGAAAGATAGAAAAGTTGTGATGATAGGACAGAGGATGAGATTGGATGCAAGCCTCTTCTTCTGCCATGCTATATAGCCAATAAGCATTTGCTGTTCCCCTTCAGTGTTACTAGTTCTCCACAACTTTATATCTCTTCAGTCTTCCTCGTTTTGCTCCCAGGACTATTAGCTGTCACTTATTTTGAGGAAATGCCCTTATTTCAGAACTGTTTTGTACCAGAGAGACTTATAAAACAAGCACTCCTCCCAAACACACACAGAACATCAAAAGAGTCTTATATTTGGGAAGTTTCATCAGCTACATGTAACACACTTTCCTCCCTCCCTGTTCATACAGCTGTGTAGGCATCCATACATTGACACTGGCCAAACAGATGGAACGGGGAAATAATGGGTATATGTCAGCTGCATCCAGCCTAGAAGTTGATCTATAAACTAATCCCACCCTGATCTATAGCCTAATTCACCTAAAACACAATTACAATCTGGAAGAGAAAAATATTGATTTCAAAATTGCTTTTCAGCTGGAGGAAAGGAGGGAGGTGTAGAATGGCAGTGAGGAGGGAGGGAAAGGCAGACAGCAAATACTGAGGAGACTGCAAACCTGGATAAGATGGCTTGCCAGTTTAAGGGGGAATGCAGCACGATAGAAGGCAAGCTTTGTTTCCTAGTATCAGCAGTTGGAGGCCCCTGGTCCAAATCTAACTAGAGAACATAACAAGGGATGAGTGGAGGGTGGGAGTGAAGGTGGACTAATGATAGAAGCAGCAACTGGAGCAATGAACCACATTACCAGCAATACTTCAGGAGGATAACTGGATGACAATGGTCAGAGAGAAGAAAGTGTAAAAAAAACATTGATGATGAGAGGAACTTCCGATCTGAATGCCAACTTAGCCAAAAAGATTTTGGAAACATGTATAACAGCTCTTCTACCTGCCAGTGAATCAAGGCAGGACATTTGTTGATTTGAGCACAGCCTAGATAAGAGAACACTATAGAAGTCACCCCATCATGTACCAGTCAGTGACCACTTAATATATACTTTATTAACTGAATTGTACAAAAAGAGAGCTGTTATACATGTTTCCAAAATCTTTTTGGCTAAGTTGGCATTCAGATCGGAAGTTCCTCTCATCATCAATGTTTTTTTTACACTTTCTTCTCTCTGACCATTGTCATCCAGTTATCCTCCTGAAGTATTGCTGGTAATGGGGTTCATTGCTCCAGTTGCTGCTTCTATCATTAGTCCACCTTCACTCCCACCCTCCACTCATCCCTTCTACCTGCCAGTGAATCAAGGCAGGACATTCGTTGATTTGAGCACAGCCTAGATAAGAGAACACTATAGAAGTCACCCCATCATGTACCAGTCAGTGACCACTTAATATATACTTTATTAACTGAATTGTGCAAAAAGAAATGTAATAAAAGCACTATCCAGACCATATTACCTTCTAAGGAAGATTAAGACTGAGGTCAGACCCAAGCAGATACCAAATGACTCATTTAATTGGTCCAGAATGAGTCAAAATGATGGAATATTTATTCCGACACAGTGCAATTCTTTCCATGTTTGCTCTAAATTCCCACCCACCCTATCTGGTGAAATCATTTAGCAGACCACAGCAGGGTTTTGGATCCAATTCCAAAAAAAAGAGCTTTGGAAGATGCGGGAGTGCAAACAGAGCATCTGCCTGAAGCATCTGTGTGCTTCAAAGCACCTTTTTGGAACTGAATATGAAGTAGTGCTCAGCCTTATTATTTTGTCATTAGATTTATATTCCCCTTTTTCCTCCAGGCATTCAAAGGAGGTAAGTTGGAGCGTGGCTGAGGCTAGATTTGAACTGAAATACCTGTCTAATTTAACATCCTAACTATTGACAACATATTTTTGGGGTTTTGACTTTAAGCACTTGCTCTTTCAGTTCTAAAACTGCAAAAGCTATAACTTTATCTAGCATTTATGGAGGAAGCTATAAACGCATAGGACTGTAATATCTCTAGAAACAGCTTTGCAGTCTATAGAATATTCCAATATAGGGCTACATTAGAGGTTCAGATTGTTTTCTAGTTCTTCCTCTTTCCCTTTCTGAAACTGACCAAATTTACTAGTTCTGGGGATTCTTAGCAGAGATGGGTGATCATCCTTTAGTAGCTTCTAGGAAGCACCTAGAAATAGGTTGTTCAGTGTTTGTGGGACAATTGTCTGGACATATCCCTCATTTGCTATACAATCTTGTTCATGTGGGCAAAAACACCACTGTGCAATTTATTCACAGGAAACTTATAACAAAAAGAACCCGAAAGCAGAAATATAAGGAAAATTGTGATTTATATAAAGCTGCTAGTTTCCATCAACGAGAAAAACAGTAGCTTTAATAATACAAATTATTTTGCAATTCTTAAAAAAAAACCACAGTTTTTCATTCAGCCAATATTAGGCTGTGTCCACACTCCTGGCAGCAGCATTTGAAAGGATGATATATGACATTCAAAAAGAGGAAGGATACGTTTCATGGCAGATGGAAGCGTTCTATTGATTACACAGGCAAGATATGAAATACTATCTTTGCTTACAGAATTTACTAAACAGTTAAGGAGAGCAGTGGAATAATCACACAACAGTATTTTCTCTTCTTAGGAAAGTACTAAAAATGTTCACTGGCTCCCTTCCCCACCACCCAAGAAACATTCTCTGTTTATTCCAAACTGCCTGTTTGCTGTCTTATTAGATAGAGTGGATATTAGAAGGCTACAAGCAGTGTCAATACATGGGCTAGACTGCATCTTGTGTGACAATTAAGGCTAATAGGACTTCTGGTTCAGCATGTCTAGCATGCAACTAGATGGGAATGATGGAAAATGTAGTTTACATATCTGGAACACAATCTATAGCCTAGATTTTCCTGTACATTTTCTTTATAATTTCTTTTGGAAATTAAAATTTGCTCCTTTAACGAATAGTATTGAAGGCTTAATTCTTTTGGTAATCATTCTGTTAAGACTGTTCATAACTATCTGATTTTTCTCTTGCAATGAATTCTATAAAACAGCTATAAACGACATATGTTAATTTTGTCGTTCTATTGTTTTGATAAATCATCAGATCACTTGGAATTCTTGCATTGTGAGAGCAGCTAAATAAGGTCTCCAGGCTATATTGGTTCACATTATTTGTAATCTTGTGTCCTATCATTTGCCAAATGTTGCAGGCTCAGTAACATATAAAATGCCAGCTGAAGATTCTGGTAAATTTTATTTCACATTCTGCTTGTGATTGTTTTAGCCTTTTTATCATGCCCATCAGTATAGTATCATTTTATCAAGCAAAAAGATTGAAATGTGGATAGCACAGTATAAAGGTGGCAGCTGGTAATACAACAGCATCAGATGCATATAATTTCTTTCAAAATTAGATTTATTGAAGTCCTGTCTGGTGGAAATCATTGTAGCATGGAACACTCAGCATATGGATTTGATCATTGACTTATGCCTGACTACATCTTTCATTAGGGGAAATATTGGCTATGAATGTTTTGACCTCATAATCTTTGTATTTTAAACAATAATCAGAACAAAGCCAAAGTGGGGAGGGGGGCAAAACATTTTGTTTGAAGGGTTCTGCTAAGGATGTAAACCCCACTGTCAGAACCCAAAAGGAAAGTCCATACTGTAAAAGTAAAAGCCAGGAGAAGAGGAAAAAGAGATACTTCTTTGCCTGATTGCCAAATACAGAGAGAATAAAGCAGCACCATGTTCAACAGTGGCTAAATAAAGGGTGTACTTGACTCTACGTTCACTGGGACAAGAGGTTAAAGAAGCTAAAACTGGCATAAGAAGAGATCTTATATGAGGATAGAAAGAAGTGGTTTAATTAAACAAATCAGACATTTATCCAACTACTTCCATGCCCAAATGTGCATATAAATGTATAGTCATCTATGGTCATATGTCCAGAAACCTTTGGTAATAGATCTAAAAGGTTGACTAGATTAGAAACAACTCATTCCTTTCTGTTTCAGAATAACTGGAAAGTTATCTAATGATACATTTATGATATGATAGTTATGAGTACCGTAGAATATGGACTGCTTACCTGGCAGTTCAGTTCTGTTCAGGATGGCCTGGGTCAACATCCAGTTTGACTAATTAAGTGGGAAATATTAAACACAATGGGAAATATTAAACACAATTGCTGAATTAAAAACTTTAATTCAGGAAATTTACACAAATAGAAAGGATATGTTCCTGTTTCCACTGGCTGTTGGATGAAGATCACATAAAAATTGGCTTTTGTAATAAAAGGCATACGGAGACCTGCCCCATCTTAACCCAAGGTACAGATTTTTGGTTGGGTAGGCCATTAGCATGTGAAACCAATGTTCTTGAATTCCAAGGTCCAGCACACCGAAGAATTTGATTGATTCAGTCGGGTGATTTGTGCTTAATCCTGACAAACATCTAAAGGTTTCTCATCAGCTAAAAAAAGGACTAAGGTCAACATTTTTGACCACATTAAAGTGACCATGACTGAATACAACCATTTTTATAGCATCAAAAGGAAGTGAGATCATATCATTGTAGTCTATTCGGCCACATCAAACTGTGTAAAAGATAGTTTTATGACCACAGCTGAGAAGTTAATAAAATGTACTTTCTATCATACAGAGTTTTGTCCTGGTTTTTTTGTGCCGATTCATTTGCTACCAGTGATGAAATCCCCAGTCTGTGTCTCCCTTTTTGACAGCATTGGCTTGCCTTCTGACTTTTAGCATTGCCATAAATTACTGTGAAAAATTATTTCTGTGATTGTTGTTACATCTTTTTTAAAAAATGGCTACAGGCAGCATCACAGAAGCAAAGAAACAAAATACCCATGAAAAGAATTAATCACAAATGGCTAATTACTTCCTCACCACTATCCCCCTTCCCAAAACCATGAAATATTATCCCCATGAAAAAAAGAAAGTGTATCTTCAGTCATGATCTCTTCATGGATTTTATGCACCTAATCAAACTAGAAACACTTCCTACTTGTCTCTAATCATTATAAAAGCAAGTCAGTAATTCTTGCAGATTTTAGATAGCAGAAAAATAGCTTCTCTTTTATACCTCTCAGGATGGCCCTTAACATTAAAGCCCTTTCCAAGTTCAGATAAAGTTTTGTGATATGTTTTGTGAATATATCATTTTTCAATTTCTGAAAATAAAGAGCATTATTTCAACTACAAAAATTTTAAAAATGAAACCAATTTTTTACTCAAATTCTCAGAGTTGCTGAGTTTACACTCTGATGGTTACCAAACAAAAACAAAAACAAAAAAACAGCCTTTTCCATAAGATGTTTTCCATTCTCCCTCACTTTCTGGTTCTCTCTTTTCCTGTAGCAGAGTGTTAAAAGGTTAGAAGCTATTCAGTTTTATGATGTGTCTCCCACCCTGGTACACCACAATTGGCATATCCACACTTGTTAGCTGCTTTGTTGTCTGGTGTAAAAAAAACCTCCTCCTCTTTTTCCATGACTGGCCAGACAGATTCTAAAATAAATTATAGCATACTAGGTACATTAGACTTCAGGTTCCATAGACCCCAGCCAAGAGAACTAATATGGAATAGAAATAAATGGGCAGAGACATATTAGATCACTCTGTATGTCCACCTAAGCCACAGGTGTCAAACTCACAGCATCATGTTGCTATCACGTGACATTTCATGATGTTTTGCCCCTTCATGAAGTTGGGATGGGCGTGGTCTGCACATGATGCATCCAGCCCGCAGGCCGCCAGTTTGACACCCCTGACATAAGCCATTTTATTAATGCATCTAGCCTATATGTAGCTCAGTGTTTCCCAATGGGTGAATTACCCCAAATTGAGTAAAAATGGTTTATCTTTGGGTAATGATACACAAACATATTACCCACGTTGAAATTGACTTAGATTGCCACTTGTATTAAAATATATTTAATATTTTAAATATATTTTTGACAGTCTCCCAAAGTATTCTCATTAAGATGGAAATCAATAAAATGACCAATGATAATTTATTGAAATGACATGAAGATCATTTAATCTATTTATAATACCAGTAGTCCTCAAGTTATGGCCATTCATTCAGTGATCTTTTGATGTTATAACAATGCTGAAGAAAGGGACAACAACAAATCCTCAAGGTTTGACAAGACTTTCCGATAAGTTATTTTGGATAATGAAGGAAAAAGTTTGGGAAGCATTGATGTAGATGAACCCCTCACTACACAGGGAATATATCAGTTGAAGTAATTACAACATAAAGACACCATAAGAATAAACCTAAGACAAGCAAAACTCTTCAGAACGATTAAGCAGGAGATGTCAAAACTTTGATGGAACAAAAAGAGTCTTCACTGACATTTGAAGAATCATAAGGCACGGGTCCCCAGTCCCAGGGGACCAGCACCAGGCTGCAGCCTGCCAGGAACCAAGCTGCAGAAGCAAAGAAAGCCTCAACCATGCACACATGGGATCCAGGCAGTGCACAAAACCATGCCTCCCCCTCCATCCACAGAAAAACCACCCTCCATGGAACTGGTGCCTGGTGCCCAAAAGGTTGGGGGCCACTGCAGTAAGGAGTGTAACGCTCTTAAGAGAATGAATACTGGGTATGGCCATAGAAAATGCATTGTCTCAAATATCCTCAGTTAGCTTGTTATAAAGTCAGACATATAACAGGGGATCTGTGGGAAAGACTGATTGGAGATTTGAATGGTACTCTCAAAGTTACTTGAAAATCAGAGTTCCATATCCCAAAAGATTTTTTTAGCTTAATTTTGGGATGCTTTTCAAGGACAGCTCCATACAGTAGTAGAATTACAGAAATCTAGACAATTAAGGCATGGATCATTGTACCCAGATCTTCCTCTTCCCATGCAACATTGCAGTAATGAACTCTCTCAGCTGTTGGCTTTTTAAAAGCTAGTTGAACTATTAGCCATTATACACCAGACACCTTGTGTCAGTAAAGCAATCAATGCATTTAATTAAGACTGCAGATATTTCACCCAAAGCGCTATTGTTGTTCTTAATCTATTAAACTCAATAGGGCTTACTTCTGAGTAGAACTGTAGAAGACTGCACTGTAATTAAATGAGTGTTTTGCTGCCCTGCTATCCAAACCCTAAAGGGAGGCAAAATGTCAAGATATGTGTTGAGTTGTGTAAGCCAAAATCATAACAACTTATGGCTTACAGAGTACAAGAAGGAAGTACCAAGATGGAAAAATTTTATTGCAAAAACTTTAGTGAGCTCGCCAAAGAGCTATAGCCCAGGAAACAAGCACTGGAATGTCAATATGGTGGCATTTTAACAGCTTTTATTAATATCTGAAAACAAACAGCAGGTGGGGAATGGGCCAGGAACAGCAATTGCATCAACACAATCATATAGCTTGTCATCTGCATATCTATAACCCACTGACCTTTGGGGTTTCTTTCTGCATCCAGAAGCTATGTTCTCATTTATTTGTTCTATTCTGCATTCAAAACATGGTCTTGGAAAGAAAACAGAATCCAAAACCATGAAAACTTGGGGGGGAAGAGTCCTGGTGGATTTCAGAACAAAGCCTTGTTATATATTGCTTCCAGCACAAACGCTTTCTATAAAAAGCAAATGCAAAAGGCGATTGTCTGGAGGAATGAAAATACATTTGAATCAATAGGATAAAGTTAACAGAATAAAAAATAAAATAAAATAGAATGAACCAAATGGGCTAAAAATTCCTGTGGATATATTAAAGCTTGGTACCAGATTTAAAAGCAGCTGTGGATCTATATGATGGGCCAAAACCTATTCTGGTGTAACTCTATGTAGTTTTCATCATTGATGCTTTATGCCTGCTTTGATTTTTTTATATATATACTACAAGCTTTCAAGCCTCCAAATAACATTGTTAGGGCTTGATGTGGGGTGAAGGCTCCCCTCCCCTGCCCCATACTTCCACACTAGAGAGAATTGCATAGCAAGAGAGTTCATGACATTACAGGAGTTACTGACCAATAAAAGAGAAAATGGCTAAGGGCACGGATTCAGAAAAACTGTATTGGACAACGGCAAAAGAGGCATACCAAGGAAGGAAAGGGAAAGTAAAAAAAAAATCCAAAAGACAAGCCAGAAACAAGTATCGAACTGAAGCAGACATGGTAGAGGAGCCAACTTCTCTCTTAGTGTGCTTCAGAAGAAATCTATAATTTAAGCTAGTACCCTCTATAGTAAGAGCAAATCTCAGATTTTCTTGAAATAGCAATATTTCAATAGCGATCATTGTCTGGTGGTGGTGTCTGCTTAGATTATCCATTCCAACTACTTTGCAAGGCCACCATTTTGATTCCTTCCAAAGTTCACCAGTCAGATCAAGGCTTTTTGTCTAAACAACAAGGTGAGAATAAAGATAGTGGTGCCAGTATGGTAGTTGGTTGTGCTAACTGAAGATGTTGAAAACTATATTCTAGCACACGGGTGTCAAACTCGCCACGTCATGTTGCTGTCATGTGACATTTTGTGATGTTTTTTCCATTCACGGAGCTGGGGTGGACGTGGCCTGCATGTGAGGCATCCAGCCCGTGCACTGCCAGTTTGGCACCTCTGCTCTGGGCATATCTGAAGGTGGAATTACAATAATTTAGTAAAAATTAGGCTTAACATGTTCACTGCTTTTTAATAAGAAGATGGGATACTCTGCTTGGCAGTGTTAAAAAGAAACATAATGACAAGTATCACTTGCTATTATTTCATCAATCCTATTTCTTGCTGCCCTAAAGGTATTCCTATTCTTATACTGACCTCTGAACATTACTGCTCTGTTTAGGAGGTCTATTTAAAGGAATAGCTCTCAGGCATAGCTAAAATACTTGGTTGTCAGCAATTCCTTTGCCCAGGTAATACTTCAACATATTATTGTCCCACAGCTTTAATAAATATATTTTTATTCACTAATTTAAGTGGCTAATCACAGTCTAAACCTATTATATCTCTTTTTATCTTGCTATATATCTTTCTGGCATGAATATTGGTTAATCAATGTGATTAAATATGTACAATCACTTAATCTATCTGATGAAATAACTTATTTGCTAACTATAAACGCATTAAATATTAAATTCGGAATATCTAAGATGAGCTTCATTTCATGGTGTTTTCAACAACAAGTGTTCATTGCTTGTTGTAAGCTATTTTTTTCCTCACTACTTCACAGGGACCCTGCTGTGATAATATGGATTTACAGAAACTTCTCTGGATCTTGTGCCTCATTGGGTTTGGGAGGAGCTGAGATCCTGTAATCAGATTTCAGTTCAGCTTGCCCTGTAAGAAGGAATATTCAGTTTGGGGGTGGGGAGAGAGAGAGAGAGAGATTTATAGAATGGATGTAACGTTAGGCAGGTGCATTTCAAAGATTTAGCTAAATAGCTTTACCTGTCTTTGAGAAATCTGGGTTGTATACAATGGTACTAAGAATTTTAGCAATATCCTAGACACTCAGGATTATTTGAGATTCGTTGGAAAATGACTATCTCATAATATACCCATGTCCTTTCTTTTCTTTGCTACGGGTTCTGAGACTTTTATTTTCAGCCTCAAAGATAGGCATAGCAAGTTTTTAGAAAAAAGAATATCATGCATGAGTGGACTTCATCCAATATTTGTCTGAGCTAATATTTCTCAAACTGTTAGGGAAGCCTCCTTACAAAGATGCAAACAGTTGTTAGGAAAGGTGCCAAATCTTCACTGGTTATTTCTTTTCCCAGGTTTTATGTTTGCCTTGACTTGGCCAGGAGGCAAAATGTTGGCTGGTGCTTTTCCCCAGTAACCCAATCAATGTAACACCAGTGCTTTTGTTCTGCAAGAGCTAGAAATGGAGAGACAGTTTGCCTTTGAAAATATATGCTTAGGCATTCAGTGCTTCCACTCTGGCAGACAGCACACTGCTACTGCTCAAGACATTCTTATGCATTTTTCTAAATTATATCCCTGACTTTCACGTGCTTCAGGTATGGGGCTCAGAATTATGTCATTTAGTTCCTTCCTGCTTTTTGAATATTCTATAATCTCCATCTTTATAAAGATGCATGCACAAATATACATCATGTGTTTATTTTTATCTTTTGCAAAAATCTAACCAAAATAGCAAGCCTCCCAAGAGTTTAGATAACAGAGTTTAGACTGTCTACTATTGACCTCGCCGTTTCCTAAGAGACCTGTAGGGGGCGTGCATAAGCGCACCAACATGCCTACCGTCCCTGTCCTGTAGTTTCTTTTTATTTTTTATATATATATCCACTTCATGTATTCATAACTATGTTTATACTTATACATATTATCTTATAGTCGCTTGATAAATAAATAAATAAATAAACAAACAAACATTGCATCAAATTCTTTGCATTCTAGCAGTTCAAAATAGTTGTGTATCCTACATTTAAGATTCTGCTGATGCAGAATGTTATCCTCTACTTAGGAAATGTAAAAGATCAACATTGGTACTGAAAGAAAGAATCTTTAACTATTTCTTCAAAAACATGTTCAGCAGAAGACTAAAAGAGCTATACAAATAATTCTGAGTCCAGAAATGGTTCAAGGGAATGTGCTCAGTATTTATCTCATATTGTTTCACTATTTTTTGTGTTTGTGTGTGAAATGCTTTTTAAAATAGTCAGAAGGTCATTATGGATTAGATTGGTCATTATGTTATTTTTGTTCCTTTATGACCATCTCATGAACTGAAGACTTTGGTCTGTTTGAGTCCTACAGTTTACTGAAGAGGTTATTAATAGTTAAAGATAAACAGATATGGAACTGATGGACCCAGATTCAAATACATCTTCGGTCTTGATAAAAGAAACTCCAACTACTTCTGCATTTATTTTTTATTTCTAGTTCAATCAGACAATCCTCAAAATATGCAGGAGATGAAATCAGGAGATGTGAACATTACCCCACATACCACCAAGTCCCTGTGCCTTTAGTTAGAGGCGAATTGTTATTCTGAAAATATTTCTTCTTTAATGCCTACTACATAGGCTGGAGCATGCATCTCTGTGGGGTTATGCTCTTTCTCATTTATCTGCTGTCCCAGTGTCCAGATCAGATATCTTCATTGCTCTCCACCCCCTGCCCTCCTCTCAGTTTTCAGAGACAGTCCGTCTCCACTTACGGCCTCTCTCTTTTCTCTCCTATCAGCGGCACTACATAGCCAACTGATAAATGAGAACAGGAATGGTTTGATAGCCATGTTGAATTTGGAAGCAATCTTGTGGTGGTGAAAATTAGGGGACATGCTTCTCGAATGTCACTCAATGTAACAGCATGACCTTTACTTGAATACCAGAACTCTCTGCTACCTTGACTTCTTTTAGAAATGCTGTCACTGTTCGTATTTCTTTTGAGGCCAATTTAGTGTAGTGGTTATGGTGCTAGCCTAAAAATCATGAGTTCTAGGCCTCCCTTGGTCATAAAAGCAGGCAGGCAGCTGGGCCAGGCATTCCCTCTCAGTCTAAGCCACTTTACGGGGTTGTTCTTGTGTAGAAATAAGAGCAGGAGCATTAAGTATGTGCACTGAGGTAAATTATATACATAAAAAGATGGGATAAAATAAGAAAAGTAACAAATTAGGAATCATTATTGTAAGAAGGATTACCAGTTTTGTGTTCATATAATTTTTAAAAATCTGTATATTGAACAATGTTTAAGGCAGCAAGATTTGACCATTGATACACACTGGACAAAATATTATTGTAATCGGTGAGGCATTTTTAATTACAAGGTAGTAATTAAGAAAAGTGTTTGGAGATATGTAGAAATTGAAAATCATTCAGAGTGAGGCTGACCTTTTTTTAAAAAATCAGAAATCAATTACAAAATTTATATATGTTTTATAACCATAGCATAATTCAAAAAATTCCATTTTTTTCAAGGATTTATGTAATGCTAACATCAGTGTGCAAAACTGAGCAATTGTGCCAGTTGAAAAGTTTCCTTGACTATCTTAACAAAACTCATTTCATCCCACCGTCCCTTTTTTATCTTAGTTCTGGATTTGGGTGTATGTGGGTGAGAGAAAGAGGACAAACTTATTATACAGTGCCACTGGGAAGAGCGAGAACTCACCTGAAATCAAAAGATCTCAGTAATGTTGTTCTAATTCCTGGGAATACTGTGGAAGTGAACTAATTTATTACAGTTTAAAGGCCGTGTCACTTGAAAATCCTTTTCTGTTGTCAATGCATTTAACAGACTATCCATTCATAATGATATCATTTATGCACATATGCTCTATTTCTATTAAAGTTTCTGCTGAGAATTTTCCCATGCTAAATTACAGAAAATGGAGCTCCAGATTTCCTGATGCTAATTGTTAAGTTTGCATGGAGAGACAAGACGCGGAGTGCTTCAGCTCTTTTTTATTGTGACTTTCAGCTCAGAACGGGCCCGAATGGCTCAGCTGCGGCAGCTATTTATAGCTGGCTGTCGCGGCTGCCAGCCAATCAGAGTGCAGAGTTTTCCCGCACTTTTACAACCAATGATTTCAAACACTTTACAACAATAACCAATCATTTCAAACTCTGCATACATAACACCCCTCCCCACTAGGTTTGGTCCATACTCAAACCCCATCTATCTAATATACTCTTGTAAATAGGTGGGGCTTTTACGGGTACGTTCAGACCTGCGTGGTTCAGGTGTTTTGGGAATCTCACCTTGTGAGGAAGGAAATGTATCTGCCAACATTCCCTTATTAGGATTTCTTGTACTGGTAGAACCTGTTTGGTTACTACAACCTGGTCTCTCCTCCCAATCTATTTCCAACCCAGTGTTATCCTCTAAGTCTGGTAATGATGTGCAATCCTCCATTTGTGAAAATGGTTGTTGGGACTGTGACAGGGTTTGGGATGGTTCCTGTCATGTTAGCTCGTTACACATGGGGTTGATTCTTACTTGCTCAATACCTCCATTATCTCCCCCTTCCCCCCTAGAAAAGGCTGTGGGAATGAAGTCCAGAGAGGAGCAAGGGTGATGCTCCAGAGGCAATCTGGATCGTAACTGGTCTATGTGCCTACTCCACAAGGCACCATCCTCAGTTTGAATCCTGTAAGACCTGGGGCCTGTAACCTGGGTTATCTCTGCAGGAATCCACAATGGTTCACCTACAAGGTTTTTAGCATAAACAAAATCACCCACAGAGAATTGGCGAGTTTTGCTAGTGGAATCTAATGGTGCGTTGGGTGCGTAAGTGGGGTGAAGGTGGTCCAGGGTAGACCTGAGTTTTCTACCCATCAAAAGCTCAGCTGGAGTTAAATTAGTGGATGGGTTAGGAGTGATGTGTTGGATACTGAGTAGTTTTCAACTTTCTCAGTGATGTCCCCTGGACCCAATTGTTGGAGTTTCTCTTTAGTAAAACGTACCATGCGTTCAGCCCGGCCATTAGTCGAAGGATGCCCAGGGGCTGTAAGGGCGTGTCTGATACCCTGTTGCGCTAGATATGATTCAAAAAGGTTAGCAGTAAATTGAGGACCATTGTCAGAAACAAGCACATCAGGTAGGCCATGCGTTACAAAAAGTTTCTTAAGCTGTTTGATAACAGCCTCAGCTGTGGTGGATGACATGGGAATAACCTCTAACCATCTGGAGTATGCATCTACCACAATGAGAAAGGTGTGGCCTCTGGTAGGGCCAGCAAAATCAATATGAATCCTGGACCATGGGCCCCTAGGACATTCCCATTCCTGTATGGGGGCGATAGGTGGGGCAGGCCTTGTTTCCTGACAATTTGGACAGGATGCAACCCAGTTTTCAACCATTTTGTCAATACCTGGCCACCATACATAACTCCTGGCCAATCCCTTCATTCTGACAATTCCTGGATGACCCTCATGTAACATTTCCAAAACCTCTTTCTGCAGTTTTGCAGGAATAACCACCCTGTTACCCCACAATATACATCCCCTTAACACAGACAGATCTGTTTGTCTTGATTTGAAAGGTTGGGAAACCTGAGGTAGATCTTGAATTGGCCAACCTTTTTTAACCCAGCCCACAACAGGAGCCAATAAAGTGTCTTTGGAAGTTTCTCTAGCAATTTGAGCAGCATGGACTGGAAGCTTGGCAACAGTTTCTAGAAAAAAGGTGTAAGTTTCAGGAGCAGGGTCCTCAGTGCGTAAAGGAAGTGGGCAGCGACTCAAGGCATCTGCGTGCCCAATGTTTTTTCCAGGTCTATGGATAAGTTTGTACGAATAAGCAGCAAGGAATTCAGTCCATCTCAGTATTCTGGGTGACAGGATGACTGGCGTTGGTCTATCTCCTGCCACAATTCCCAAAAGTGGTTTGTGATCTGTGACAATGGTGAATCTTCTTCCATAGACATATTCATGGAACTTCTTAACTGCTGCAACGATTGCCAAAGCTTCTTTGTCCAGTTGACTGTAGTTCCCCTCTGCTTTAGTTAAAGTGCGAGAGTAAAAAGCAATGGGAGATTCCCTCCCACTGGGAAGCCTGTGGCTCAACACTCCCCCCACTGCAAAAGGGGATGCATCACAAGTTAATACTACAGGTAAATTCTCAGAAAACTGTATCAATACACAATCAGAAGTGATTAGTTTCTTGATATTGTTAAATGCAGTTTCTTCTTTTCTGCCCCAAACCCATGCAGATTTTTTATCCAGTAATCTATGTAAGGGTTCTGCAGTGGTTGCTTTCTGAGGTAGAAACATATGGTAGAAATTAACAAGTCCCAGGAATGCTTGCAAGTCAGTTTTGCATTTTGGTCTGGGGGCTTCTTTGATTGCCTGGACTTTGGCTTCTGTGGGGTGGATGCCCTGTTTATCAATCATATATCCCAAGAATTCTACTTTGTCAGTTCTTAGTGTACACTTTTCTTTCTTTACTTTTAACCCTGCTTTTTTGAACCTGGTCAGGACTTCTCTGAGTTTCTCATGTAATTGAGTGTCATTTTCAGCAGAGATTAAAACGTCATCAAAATAAGGCACCACCCCAGGTAACCCTTGTAGCATCCTCTCCATAAGGCTTTGAAATATGCCTGGCACCACACTTACTCCGAATTGTAACCTCTTGCATTTGAATGCACCTCGATGGGTTACAATGGTTTGAGCTTCTGCAGTTAAATCGTCTACTGTTAACTGCTGGTATGCTTGGGCCAGGTCCAGTTTGGCGAAGACTGTGTCCCCGCCCAGAGAATGTAATAAATGATGAACCACTGGAACCGGATATGCGCTCTGTTGTAGCGCATGGTTCAATGTCCCCTTGTAATCCCCGCAGATTCTCACAGAACTGTCAGCCTTGACTGGCGTGACTATGGGTGTCTCCCACCTGGAGTGGTCTGTGGGCTCTAGTACCCCTTGGGCTATTAGTTTATCTAATTGTTCATCGATTTTTTCCTTCAAGGCAAATGGTACCCTCCTGGGTTTTAAATGGATTGGTTGTACCTTGGGATCTAGGTTAAAAGTGATAGGGGTCCCCATATACTTGCCTAATCTGTTGCTGAAGACCTCTGGAAACTCAGACTTCAAGGCCTCTTCCCACTCAGTGTTGCTCACGTGATTGATGCCAGTCACCTCGATGCCCAGCGGGTTGAACCACTCAAGTCCCAGCAAACTTGGGTGATCCTTGTCCACGATGGTCAGGGGTAGACATTTGATGTGACCTTTGAACTTCATGTTGAATTCTCTTGTTCCAACTACTGGAATCTTGTTCCCTTGGTAGTCTTTAAGAGTTAGTGCTTGTTTTTTGAAATGAGACTTTTGAATGTCTGGTATTAGTCTTTGAATAGTGTCCCATGACACCATGGATAGGTATGAACCTGAGTCCACTTCCATTTGGCAAGGTCTTCCCTCAATAAGTACCTTGACATGCACTTTCCTATTATTTAATGAAGAGAAATGACCAATAGTTACTGTTTAATGAGTTTCATTTTTTTCATTTGCTTCTGTGCTGTGCCCCATCTTCTTGCTGGTGTTGTTTGGTTTGACTTCTCTGTCTTTGTTGTTTGTAACAAACTTCCTTCTGTTTGGTGGAGTTCTGGATGATTTGCAGACTCTTGCAAGGCACCCTCTTTTTTCACAATGGAGGCAAATGGCATCCAGGAATTTGCATTCAGCGGGGTGGTTTCCCCACAACCTATGCAATGGAAATCTCGCCTCTTTCTTCCCAGGTCATTGTGTTTCCGCTCCATTCTGAGTCTGTTAATTCCTTCTTCTTCTCCACTGTATTCTGACTCAGATTCAAGTTCATCAAAATGAGTTGTGGTGGTCTTTTCACCATCAGAATGGCCCGTGGTCTTGTTCATCTTTCTCATGGCTGCTGCTGAGGTTTTGGTGGCTTCTGCTGAGGTTGCTTCATCTATGGCTTCTTTCAGCGTAATTTTTGGTTTCATTAGTAATTTGCTCTCCAAGACCTTGTCTTTAAGGCCCAATACAAAACGATCGCGTATGGCCTCCTCTAAAAGGCTGAATTCGCACGCACCCCCAATGTTTCTTAAACTTGCCACGAAGTCACTGACGCTTTCATCTTCTCCCTGATTGCGGCGATAAAACTCGTGTCTCCTAATGAGGCACGATACTTGGGGCATGTAGTGTGCCCTTAAAAGTCTTTCCAGATCAGACCATGTCATTACCTTCACGTCTGCTGGGGCAGCCAATGCTTTTGCCATCTTGAAGACTGCAGGACCGCAATAAGTGAGAAAAACTGCTCTCTTCCATTGCTCAGAAATGGCGGCCAGATCGTTTCCTTCTAAATACATCTGAAACCGATCTGCATACAACTCCCAGTCTTCATTCTTTGGATCAAATGGGGCTGGGGGGGTGTTCAGCGCAGCCATCTCGCTTTTCTTCATTCCGCATTGTCTTCTCCTTGGGGAAATCCCACCTTCGTCGCCAGTGTTAAGTTTGTATGGAGAGACAAGACGCGGAGTGCTTCGGCTCTTTTTTATTGTGACTTTCAGCTCAGAACGGACCCGAATGGCTCAGCCGCGGCAGCTATTTATAGCCGGCTGCCGTGGCTGCCAGCCAATCAGAGTGCAGGGTTTTCCCACACTTTTACAACCAATGATTTCAAACACTTTACAACAATAACCAATCATTTCAAACTCTGCATACATAACACTAATCATATTCCGGAATCTGGAATGTCAGGAGGACATTCTTCAGGACTAAAACAAGATTGGTTAGGCTGTTTTCCAATCACAGAGTCAGCCAAACATTTCCACATTTCCAGGACTTTAAATTGGGAAAGAGGGAGAAGGGAGAAATGAATATGAAATTCTTTCTAGATTTGAGGATGTTAGGCCCTGTTCTACTTGATTAACTCTGCTCCTGTCAGCTCAGATAATAGAAGAATTGCATGGTTTACAACTGGTGCTGAGGAGCTGGATCCAGACCCATCATCTTCTTACAATGCTTTTGAGGGACAGAGTACTGAGAAATTTGAAGGACAACAGTTTCCAGCAGCTGAGTCCTGCTTAGAACATACCACTAGATATGCATTGTGATAGTACCTATTGGGACCTTGGCAGTGCCTGAAAATACTATATGCTGACATTGGAGCTGCCTGACAATGAGAAATACAGAATGCCTCAGAAGAAATAAAACAGCTATGGGTGACTTCAGTTAACAATAAATAAAAGAACACAATAAAAACAACAACAACCAGCTAATAAAGCCTGCAGGAAAATTCTGTTCAAGGGAAATACTGGAGAACCAGAGAAAGAAGAAACAAGAGTTTTAGGGCATTGCAAGTGGATCAGGTCAGAAATATGGGACACTTTAGAGTAGACAGCACTATTTTAATACTTTGCAGGGGAAGAATTCAAAGAAATGTTTAATTCCTTTTAAACTGATGACAATCCAGAAAAGAAAAAGTAAACTTTTGTCTGTTATTATTTAAAGCATATTATGTAAAGAAATGCATGGATGTGCATGTATATAAATATATGTATACAAAGACATGCATTCTTAAGTTCAAAATGAAAGAGAACTAAAGTGACTAATTAAAAACCATTTGCAAACACTTGAACGCTTAAGGAAAGTAAATTTCAAATTACTTCTTAAAGACTGCATAGCCTGTTAAACTATTTTTTATTCAAAAGCATTTTTGATGCATATGAACTGAGGATCATATCAGTGACATGGGTTTACCTAGTCAACAGATAAACTTGCTATGAACTTCAATATCTAGGTCAGGCAACTGATGCCACGGATCTTGAATGACCATCCAAAGAAGATACTCTTCAGGTTGAAATATGACTACTTTTAGCCCAATTGGACTCTATTATATGATTATATTATTATTCTCCAAGAGTTTCAACCATATATTACAGCCAGCCAAGTTTATACAATGTCCCACTTCTGTGCTAATGTTTGTAAATCCAAGATATCAAGCCTTTGAAGTACAATCATATATAGGCTGTATTTTGTTATGTAAGAGTCTGCAAGATTAGACTGACAATAATCTTTAGGATTGTTTGAATAATTGTTCCTCACCTTCCCCATTGGTATCCTATGTTGCTAGACTGGATAACAACCTTCTCACATAAGTAAGGTGTCATTGGAGCATCTAAAAATATTTTCAAAATTGTGTGGAAGAGAAAGAAACAGAAGTTGAGTGCCCATTGATGCTCAGAGTGTCTGCTGAAATATTTGAATGGATTTAACCTGGCTTCAAAAAATAATTCTAGTGCAGACAGGCAGACAAAGACTTGCAAAGTGCAGAATCTTGCTTTGCTCTGCCAGATAGAAAGAAAGTCTGGCTCCAGCAACCCTGTGCAGATGCTTTAGCTTTTAAAGGCCAAGACAACCTGCTAGAGCTATTTTGTGCAACATCAAATTTTTACTTCTCCGTTGGCAGCTCCCTTCTCATAAAGCAGTTAATTTCCCTTCCCCTTATGCCTGCCAGTTTAAAATGATAGGGTGTTAATGGTTCAGGCCAAAGCACATTTTTTAATTTTCCAAATTGTGGCTGCTTTTCTCCTCTCCCAGCTATTATTCCTGACCAAAGCCCAGCATGAGGTTGTTTGTTTTGATGTATTTTTAATCCCATCCTCCTCGTTTCCCCAGTTTCACATGGCAGCCAACCACATTACCCTATATAAAAGCTTTTCCTCTGGATTGCTGGCAGCCAGACTTCCAAGCCCAGCTTGCAGTTTTCCCCCAGAGTAGCTGGATTGATTGGCTACAGGCAGAATGGGCACGGTTCTCCACTGCTTGGACCGAAATGGAACCATCTGTTACACCTCTAGTTAAAAGTACATAAAGTTGAGCATTTGTGAGTAGACAATACCACCCCTGATACACTCCCCACCGCACATCTCACTCGCACTTTGGCAGAATCTCACACCATGATGAGGCCCAGTGCAGGAAAACCGGCACTTCAGCTGTGCTGGAATGAGGCAAAGCAGCGACTGCAATGCATAAATCAACCATTGCTTGCTTCATTGCAGTCCTTGCCTTTGACAGGCCTACTAAATGGGGGTGGGCACAGGCTGGGGATCACATGCATAAAAGCCCACCATTTGATAATGTTCTGCATCTTGGGGTTTATCCAGTTACAATTATATTCCCAATCTTTCATTCAGTCACAGAGACACACAAATTCACAATTTTTGTCTTCATTTCAGGTTACTCATATTGGCTCCAAGAAATACATTTTCAAAAGCCACCATTCAGATTTTATTTGTTTGGTATCATTGGTACGATTCTCCAAAGTTCTGAATTTTTCAGTTTCATTGTTTTCAGCAGAAAAGTGGACAAAGTGCTTCACAATTTTCCACATAAATCAGTGTCACTTCTGTGGTAGCATCATGCCCATTGATTTTATTTAAGGCAAAAAGGCACTTTTTTTGATAACATAAATGAAAAGTTGTTATGGAGGTCCTACCTATCTGCCTGTGGTAGACCACACTGCAAATGACCATCTGCCTTTAACTGATTCTTATTTCACTATGTTTTCTCATGCCAATGCCACTGTTGTCTATATTGTCATTTCAAGCCAGCCATCAAAATTCCAGAACTCCAATTCTATATTAAGAAAAAGTTGATAGCAGCCAGTTGATAGTATAAATGATATTAATAAATTACCTTACTTGGATTACAAAATCTCTCTTAGTATCATTAAAAAAATGTATATTGGTTTATTTTGTATGGTTTATTCTGTTTCTGCCAGACACTTGGCAGAACACCATGCAGGGCATTGGAGTTCTGGTTGGGATACTGGAAATATCAGTGAGGTCCAGCTCTGATTTTGGAAAGAGTTGGGGTTTTCTTCTGTTTATCTTCCACAAACACAGGTTGAGGGCACTTTTGAATAAAAAATAGTTTAACAGGAGAGATGCACAGTAGAGCATCCTCAAAACTGTGGCATTTTATCTAATTGTGATCTCTTTTAAGATAAATGTGTTTACATTAAAAATGTAGTTTTCTTTAATTCTTTTTTACATTTTTTTTCTGATACATAACAGAGAATTTTGCAATTATACTATTATTTTTTGTCTATGCTGGCTAAGAATTTAAATGCTGATCAGATAGACACAGTTGATGGGAAAGAATAATGATTATTATGCTGATTAGAAAGCTATTGTAGATTTCTTTATTTTTTATTCATATTTATGTGCCGCCCTTCTCCGGAGACTCAGGGTGGCTTACAATTTTTGGAGCGCAACCCAGTGCACTCAGCAATAGCCTTCATTCCATTGTATATGCCTGCTTATTACTAAGTGGCATTTTTACAAAGTCAGCTTATTGCCCCCAACAATCTTGGGTCCTCAGTTTACCTACCCCGAGAGGATGGAAGGCTGAGTCAACCTTGAGCCTGGTGGGATTCGAGCCTGCACTAATTGCAGGCAGCTAGAATTAAGTGCTAGGCATTTAACAGCCTGCACCACCAAGGCTGCCCTCTCACTTGCATATAATATAATAGCATTCCATAACACACCTCCCCATTTACACATTCTTTTTTAAAATGTATTCTATTTAATGCCATTCATATCAAAAATCCTACTGATTTTCTAATTTGCTGGAGAAGAATCCAAATGCAGCTTATGGAAGAAAAAAAATGTTGGTGTCAAAATACACCCAGTATCTTTTATTTTAGTAACATGAGCATTCTATCACCAACTAATCTATGTTGGAAACCATATTTACATATCCATGCTTGCCACCTAAATCTTATGACTGAAAATGTATATTTTCAATGTTTGACTTTTTTTTTCAATTGTCCAATTTGGGATGAAGGAAGAAAATACTTGCTGGTTTGAAAGGGAGTATTTATATAAAGAGATAGTTACATTGGAATTAAATTGGGCTTTGTTTTCAGTTTGAGCACACTAGCCATAATGTGCCCAAACATATTGCCATTTGTTGCATTTACTGCTGGGAAACAATGGTGCCTGTGGGATGAATATGATTAAGTCTGGTAGTTTAGTTTGTTTGTCTGTGTCAGCCTCAATTAACTAATGCTATGATGAATAGTACAGGTCAATATTCATGGTCCTATGTGTTGACAGTCATAATACTTGTAAGAAGTTTAGTATCCTATTAAATGTCACCTTTAAGATTAGCACTCACCCAACAGAATGTATGGAAAGTGTGTGTAAGGAAAGAAGATGTGGAAGCTGCTTGTAACAAAGTGAAGAGAATTTCATTAACAAGAGTGTGTGGAGCTACTAACTGATCATATAATTTAAAAATCCTTGGTGGATCAATAAAGCATAAGAAACTATGGATAAGAAAAGAAATGCATACAACATAAACGAATGATTGTTGCAATAAAGACAATAAAATATATTGTATAATGTTTAAAGAGAAAAAAGGTAATTGCGAACTGTGATAGTAATACAAGAGTGAGAAATAGTTCAGACTACAAGAAACAGAGTGATTTTGAGAAAAATAAAAATATTTTGAAAATGGATGAAATTGAATAAACAAACAGCTTCCAACAAAGTAGGAGGATTTAAGAGTAAAATTGATGAAATTATTTGGGATGTAACTCAAGAAAAGGCACACTGAAAGTAATATTTTAGGTACATGGTAAGAGAACTAGTCTGGTGTAAGGCACCAGGCTAGACCATGCATTCTAGTCCTGCCTTAGGCATAATGACCTTGGACCAGCCCCTCTCCCGAAGCCAAGAAATCTTGCCAAGAAAATTTCAGGGATTGGTGCAGGCAGTTGCTAGGAATCAACAATGGAGGAACATGCATATACACACCTATGTGAATGATAGTGATATGTCAAAAAGGGGAATGGAAACAAATACTATTTATATTACTGTGCAAGAATAAATGATGAAAAGGAAACTGTAAATGATATGAGAATGTTGACAAATTATAAGCTGAAGATATAGATATACTTGAAAGCTAGCTTGATGTAGTGCAGGGCTGGTCAAACCCTCTACCCCAGTGGTGGGCTTCAAAAATTTTAGCAACGGGTTCTCTGCCCGGTTGCTGGGTGGGCATGGCCATGGTGGGTGTGGCCTAGTCAGCCTCCTGCACCATGGCAGGGGGTGCAGTTTTGCCCTCCCCAGGCTCTGGAGGCTTTTCTTGAGCCTCTGGGAGGGCAAAAATGGCCTCCCCGGGCTCCAGAGCTCTCTGGAAGCTGGAAACAGCTCGTTTTCGACCTTCCCAAACTTCTGGGAGGCCCGTTTTCACCTTCCCTGAGCCTCCATGCATGACTTGCACTTACCTGTGTCCAAATTTGGACCGCGTGGGGACTCCTGGGAAAGGAGGGAGTAGGTGGGGCCATACAGGAGTGGATTTGGGGGTTCTCCAAACTGTGCAGAATCTTAGCTAGAGGATCTTGGACTTGTTTTTAGTTATTTTATTGTATATCTTTCTGTATGTTCACCGCCCTGAGTCCTTTGGGAGTAGGGCGGCATACAAGTCTAAATAAATAAATAATAATAATAATAATAATAATAATAATAATAATAATAATAATCTTCTGAACCCCTGCGAACCCTCAGCAGGCCACCCCTGCCCTGTCCATGGCCAGATGAGTCACACGCTGGCCACGCCTATGCCCAGTTTAGCAAAGGGGGGGAAGTCCGGATACGTCACATGAAGCCGCCATGATGATGTGAGTTTGACACCCCTGATGTAGTGGTTAGAGCATTACAAGGAGACCTTGAAATGTAATCCTACCTTAAGGGCAAAGCTAGCTCAGCGACCTTGGGCCACTCAACTCTCTCCCAGCTCTAGGAACAAGGCTACGGCAAATCATACGTGAAGATTGTTGGTAAGAAAACTGCAGGGAGTTGTCTCAATAGTTACCAGAGTTTGTTACTAGAGAAATGTGGATGGAGTTTGCTTATGTGATGTTTAATTTGGGTATGAACTGCATCTGTGTCTATCAATTGGAAGAAAACTATTATAAAAAAGAAAAACAGCCAGGGTAAATGCAAACACTACAGGAGGATTAATTTGTTAAGGTTATCATTCTGTTTGAAAGGTACAAGAGGTGACAATGAGCAAAATCTGTCAAGTATAGTGAAGGTAAATGTTGAGCAAGAGATGTAGATAAGATTTTTGCTCCATAATACTCACTGATGAATGGGAAAAGGGAAGTTAATTGCATTTTTATTGATTTAGAGAAAGCAAGTTAGAAAAAGTTAGAAAAAACCCTGTTATATAATATTGTGATAATATAGGCTTTGATTGATTGATAAATGTTTTAAGCATAACATACAATAGAGTTAAAGCATACATAAGACTAAATTGTATGCTTAGCTAAGATTTCAGTATTGGGGAAAAAGTAAGATAAGAATCTGTGATGTCCTCTTGCTTGGGCTAATTGTCCATAAATGTTTGTGGTGATATTAAACATGTATTAACTGGGGAAATTTATCAAAGTGTTCTTTTGTATGCAGATGATGCCATGTTGTAGCCAAGAACCTGAATGATTTACAAAAATAAGTGTTAAATTTATCATAAGATGCAACAAGGGTACGGTTCTGAAAGAGGGTTTGTCGAAGAAGAACACATTTGCATTTTAGAAGGAAAATGGAGAGAATGATAGCAAGTTCTATATAAATGGCAAAAGTGGGTAAATTTGGATCATTTACTAAGGATAAGAGAATCAATGGAGACATTTTAAAACGCGCAAAAACTTGTAGAAAAGTAATGGGTAGAATGTGATCTATTGTAAAGAATGTTTCTCAAAAGAAGTAAAAAGAGCAGTATAGCAGGGTGGCTCAGTGGCTAAGACGCTGAGCTTGTCGATCAGAAAGGTCGGCAGTTCGACGGTTCAAATCCCTAGCGCCCCATAACAGAGTGAGCTCCCGTTACTTGTCCCAGTTTCTTCCAACGTAGAAGTTCAAAAGCATGAAAAAATGCAAGTAGAAAAATAGTGACCACTTTGGTGTGAAGGTAACAGTGTTCCATGCACCTTCGGCAGTTAATCATGCCCGGCTACATGACCATGGAGACGTCTTTAGGCTGGCTCTTCAGCTTTGTAACGGAAATGAGCACCACCCCCTAGAGCTGGAAATGACTAGCACTTATGTGCGAGGGGAACCTTTACCTTTACCTTACCTTCTTTCATACATGGAAGTGAGAGAAACAAAGTGTGAGGAAGCAGTAAGACAAAATGTAATAATACCAATAAGTTGTTGTACAGCTGAACCAGGGGAAAGGGTACCTTAGTTCCCTAAATACCAAAATATTTATTTCTGCATAAATGGGAAGTAAAGAAGAAAACTTTATCTAAGTTACTGATGAGACAGTATATGCTTTGAATATCAAAGGTTTTATATTATTAACAAAGCTGAAAGCAACAAGGCCTCAGCCTATCAACTAAAGCTTTCTAAGACTACTTTCAAACAATAGATAATATTAGTTAGAGAAGGGCCACTTTCAAGTCAGGTTCAGTCATGCCTTCATGGGCACATCCAGATAGCTTTCTTGGGAAAATGCAAAAATGTTTTGACATTGTCTTCTTTGTGATAATTCTCCAAGTTCCCCATCCAACCTGCAGTCCTGATGCCGTCAAACAGAATGCTATGCAAATACTAATTGGGCTTGACCTTACTTAGTTTCTAGGTTTAGGTCTACCAGGTGCCTGCTGAAACAGTAGTAGGTTAGATGGACAGCATAGCCTCAGCAGATACAAAAAAAAACCCTCCTTATTCTACAAGAACAGAAATGATGTACCATAAGCCAAACTTCCAAAGGCAGAATCAATCCCAGAACACAAACTTATCTGATTCCTCTGCTTATGCTTATGCCTGTAATTGTGCCATGCATTTTCACAAGCACTTTCATTTTTCAGTGGTCTAAAGTTCTCCTATGCTGTAGTCATATTTCATTCTCTCCATCGTCTGTTACAGCAATAACTTTTTCTTGGCCTAAGAGTTGCAAAAGTTTCACAGCTTTAACAAAAATAATCATTAAGACATTCCTTTAATGCTATCAGGACCCAGTTTCCCCTTTGAATATGAGCTTTTATCTTCTAGTTCAGTACAACATACACCTGCATGGCTAGGCCATGAACTCCACTAGTGTGTGAATCCAAGGCTAATTGCTTTCTTGTGGATGTTGACATGCATTTTTCGTATGATTGCTCTGCTATTGTGTCCAAGTGACAGCGACATACACTGGCCCAGAAACTTACCATAGAATTTCAATCTCACCTTTTTGCTCCCCCAGTGTTGTGATTTCTCTGAGCTGCTTCACTTCCATTCCATGTGTGTTACTATGGGTCATGGGGCAGAAAGGTCATGAGCTTGAATTCTAGGAAGAGACTATGGCACTTGTTTCTTTCTTTCTTTTTTCTCTGTTGTGACCGTCTTAGACAGCTCATCCCTTTCTCTTGAATAAACTCACAACTCACACTTTATAGAAACATTTCCACTTATACCCCGTACAATTTTAAGGGGATAGATTTTTACTACCATTTCTATTGTTGTTGTTTGGCCATTTTGTGTTCTTATGTCATTCGCAATGCCAGTGGGCTTTATTACTGATTGGGACTCTTTGTCTTTCACTGCTTGCAGCTCCTCCATTTTTCCCTACATGTTTAGTGTTTTCAGTTCTAGTCTCTTGTGTTGTTGTTTGACACAGACATAATATATCCTCACGGCTTGGTTTTGTTTTAGGAGATTTGTATGTCTCATGTAAATAGAACAGAATACACACTTGTTCTTTGATCTAGGAAACATTTCTTGCATTATTTTTGACCTGATTTCAGAGAAAATCCTAGTTCAAATCATACCTAAGATATGAACTCACTGTAAAACATAGGACAAATTATCATTTTATACCAGTTCCATTGTAAAATGGGATAATAAAAATATTCATTATAAGATTGTCCTAAGGAAGAAAGATATAATTGCATACTAAAAAGTACTTCTATTTATATATATCTCTATTTAAAATTGCAATTGTTTCCATTCCTAGTCATTAAAAAGGAAAGTGTGTTGATAGGATAAAAATTATTTACATTTATTTATTTGTATCCCACCTTTATTATTTTTACAAATAATTCAAAGTGACCTCTTCCTCCTATTTTCCCCATAACAACAACCTGTGAAGCGGGTGAGGCTAAGAGAAAGTGACTGGCCCAAAGTTACCCAACTGGCTTTCATGGCTAAAGTGTGATTTGAACTCACGGTCTCCCACTTCCTAGCCTGGTGCCTTAGCCACTAGACCAAATTGGTCTCAGTTTGCAAAAAATTGAAATTAAGGGTTAGGGTTAGGGTCCCTCTGTGTGTGTGTGTCACACACATACACACACACACACAATCTACTGGGAGTATAGGTTGTCAGTGAACAATTGTTCACAATTTTATAATCATGCCCCATCAGGCCAGCAATCCCAACATGAGTTTGTGGGGTAGATGCTCCAACTCAGACCTGCTACATTACATAGTCCCATTCAAGGGCTGGAAAGGTTGGGTTAATATTGAATGTGTAACTTTTTCCCCTCCAAGATATCAAGGCAGAAATTTTCTATACCCCTTCAGCTCTAACAAACAGTATGGTCAAATATGACACATTGGACATTGTAGTTAAAGATGGATTTTATAATGAATCTTCCATATCCAATCTCAGCATCACCCTGGGTCCAATAGCATAGGCTACTAACCACTAAAAATTCAGTCTGAATATCCTTACCATTTTTATAAAAAAGATTCTCCCAGAAAAGTTCTAGAGGAGTAGGCACATTATTGATTTTGCTATGAAATTCCCATGTGTATTTACATTAGAAAAAGAGGAATAGGAATGAAAACTGGCTTATCATCAAGAGGCAGGCCAAGAACTTCTGGCAGAATTGACCTTCAGTACCCCAAGTACATATTTTTGGACTAAATTTCATAATTACAAGCCACAGTAGCCCACTAAAAGCAGTGAGGATAATGGAATGAGAAACAAAGAGCAGAGAACACCACAGTGAAGAGTACTTTAGTTTATCTGATACTCTAAATCCAGCTTTTAAAATAATTAGCTCTGGGTAGAGACTAGGACATTTTCTGTATAAAATCCCTGTGTCACTCGCTGAAACAATCTATCATGCAGGAGTAGCAACATTCTTCCCAGGTCTCTTCTGGTTCTGAATCTAAGAGTTCAGCAGGAGAGTTTTAAGAGAGGGTGTTCTGCTTATTATGTTCTGGATGGGTATAAAGCAGACAGAGCAACTCCACAAAGCATCTATACAAAGTCTTTTTTATTGGTTCATCAGGCATCCTGTCAACTCACATTTATGACGAGGTTCTTCTTAATGTCCAATCCTTTGCATATCTAAATTGTGGTGTAGAAAGATATTAAACTCTCATCCCCATGATGATGACCATGATGATGATTGAAGCGACTGAATGGTATAGGATTCAGGCTAGAATGAGGGAGCCTCCCCCAACCCAACAAGGGTCAATTTAGTGACCAATCAGGATTACAGATGTGACCACATGACATGGACTACATTTCCTAGGATACCTTAACTATATTTACCATGATGCATTCCCTTAAGGGGACAGCTCCCAATTCCTAAGTAACTATCCCAAATCCCATTAACTCTAAACTGGATGGACAGCACACTCCCTGCCCAGAATTGTACATTCCACTAACTAAAGTAACTAGCAATTAACTAAGATAAACAGTAAAGGGTAATACTAACTGAATAACTGATAACTATATAACTAAAATAAACAGTTAGCTATATAAGTAAAGGAAACAGTAAATAGCAATAAAGCATCAAACAAAGCAAAGCATTCAAAGCTTGAGATTCAACCTTCAAGTTCAGCCTTTTTCCGCAGCAACACTAGGTCGGTGACCGGTCAGGAGTAGAGCTTCTTGGTGCAAGTCTGCTGGTCATCTCTGGTGGCCTTTTAGGGTGGACAGGTACTCTTGGTGGCAATGGTAAAAGTCTGGTGGTCGCTTCTAGTGGCCTTTTAGGGTTGGAGCGGTACTCTTGCTTCCATGGTGTCAAAGGGCATCAGAAGCTGTTGGAAAGGGTGTTGCGGAGGCATATGCCCATGTAGAGTGTCTTAGTGGACGTCTGGTGGTTGCTGGCAGCTGTTTAGGGTGTCCTAGTGAAAGTGTACTGGTCATCAGCTGCCATTTAGGATGGAACGGCATTCTTGTTTTCGATGGTGCTAAAGGGCATCAGACGTCTGTCAGAATGGATGGTGCTAAGGCATCTTCCTGAGTTGGGGCCTGCATCCGATTGACACTGACAAGTCCTGAAATTCCCCAACCCAGGTCTGTCTTGAAGGCAAAGGGTGAGTATCTCGGGCCTCTGACTACTTCAGTGTGTGCTAAGGCGTCAGGGACATTGAATCCCAGCAAGAGCAAAATCTTGGCTTCAGGATCTAGGGCAGAAAATAGATGAGCCATATACTTTAGGTGAGGTATGTTGCTAGCTACCTCTGGTGTTGCAAGGTATCCTGTTCCATTCCAGCACGGGTGGCAGCAGGAACTGGGAACTTCCATCTAATGACTATATACAGAATCCGGTAGCTTCCCTCCCCGCCTTGTGTCTTGGTGCGGTGCATGTTGATATCGTGAAATGCACTTCTTCCTTCTGAACATCAAAGAGGTCGAAGAATGTGGACCTGGCTAGTGAGCGATCGCTCTGAGGATCCAGTATTACATACATCTTCACTGCTTCTTCTGGGCGTCCATCTGGGTAGACTTTGGCTAAGCAGATCTGATGACACAAGCAAGGGGCTGGTGTGCCATTGCACACCGCTATGCAATTGACAGTCACCACTGGCTCTGGGTGTGCTTCTGTAGCACGTTGAGGCTCCTTGTTCAAAGGAGGGCTACAAGATGTCTGCAGTGGTGGATTGGCGTCTGGATGCAGTGCAGTCAGGTGCGTGTCACTTTTGCAGATATGACATAGCATTTTGGCTGTGCAGTATTTGGGCGAGTGTTTGGATTCGCAAAACTTGTTGCAGAATTGGAGCTCTTTTATCAACTCTTTCCTTTTGGTCATGGATTTCACTGCAAACCCCTGGCACCTGTTCAGTGAGTGTCGAATGTGGTGCAAAACTGGCTTCTCTTTGGAGTCAGAGATCTAAATTGGTTTGTATCTGGTCTAAATCGGTTTGTATCTGGTTGTATAGTCCTCTCCCGAACTGTTTATGGAGGAGGTTGCGACCTCTGTGTCATGTGTGTTATTGTGGTTGTGATCTGTAGCAATTTGCAGTATACTCCTGAGAGGTGGAGAGTTTCGGTTGTGTTGTTTGTTAGTTGGGAAAAATCTGCATCTGAGGCAGAGGTTTCTAAAGCTGTTGCAGGATGCTATTTGCCAGACCACAAATTCTTGGAAAAGGGCAAAAGGTGGGTCTCTTTTGCAGTTTGCGGCCAGAAAGGCATCAGACAAAGCAATCCATCATTCCAACATTTCTTCTGGGAGTTTGGCAATGATTGCTTCTTGCGTTATGAAGCCAGTCCTGGTAAGTTAGAACATTCTTTGGCTGATCGCAGCTCCGTAAGGATGTTGGAAAATTCTTCCAGTCATTGGGTTTCGTGGATGGTGATACATGGGAAACTGTTAAGTTGTTCTAGGAGCGAGCATTCCATCAGTGTGTCATCGCCATATTTCTGGTCAAAAGCATCCCATGCTCATTTCAGAGCAGTGTCTGGGTCATTGAGTATGCCTGTGTAAATGTGTTTCATGTATCTAGACCGTGGTCCTAGCCATGCCAACAGAAATTTAAGTTCTTTGCCGGCAGGCAGCCGTTCGCGTTGAATGGTACTTGTGAAAATGTTCTTCCACAATAGGTATTCTCTACCTGGCTCGTTGTTAAATTTGTGCACACCACTAACTGCTAAGTCTAACCTTCCACACCTTGGTGATGGTTCTGTGTTACTTCTCTGTGAGGGCTGGCCATCTATTCATATGACGTCCTTGCAGGCATAGCGTTGTGGCTCAGGAGCATGTGTTGTGGGTGGTACATGGTTCACCTCAGAATACTTCATGAGGAGGTTGTTATCCATCCCCACGTATGCAGGTAGTATCTCTTGAGGATCAGGTGTAGGTTCCACACTGTGCATTAGAGTTGTCATGCAGGTATGGCAAGAACTCATTTGCCTGTGGATTAAGTGTGACAATCGTGGTTGGGTGCATGTCAACTTGTTGAGATGTCGTTGTAATCACTGGTGGGCTAATTTGCTTGCTTGGCTGGACATGAGACGTTGGGTTAGGGTTGCTGATTCTGGGAAGAGAATCTCAGACTTTAGGTCATACAACATCAGTTGGGGAAGATTTGCTGTTGGTGAGAAGTGAATCTCGTATTTTGGGTCTTACAACGTCAGTTGTGTGACTGAGGTTTAGAGTCTGTGGGTGAGATTCACTCATATGCTTCCCTGGTTGTGGGAGACTGCTAGGCAACTGAGGCGGTTCCATCTGCTCATTTTGTAGTGAGTGCTGCTCATCCACGTAGGTCTTGACCCGTGTATCTGGAGTCTCTTCTCCCAATTCTTTGAGGTCAAAGTTGAAGGAGGTGTTGTCGGCCACCTTCCGCCATGCTGCAGCTCGTGCCACCTTTGTTGCAGAGTCTCTGTGCCGTTTGGCCAACTCCAATTGGGCCTGAACTTTGGCCAATTCTCCTTGTTGTTCGGCTTGGGCCTTGGCCATTTAGCTGCTACTTCTGCCTTTTGAGCTGCTACTGCCGCCTTCTGCCGTGTCACCTCCTCTGTTGCATGTAGATCTGCATCTACTACTGCAGCTTCTACTTCAGCTTCTGCAGCCTGGTCAGCATAACTTGCTGCTTTGGAGGCCTTAGAAGCACCGCTGCAATGGGAGGATGCTCTGGAAGGATGGTGAGACCCAGCAGCAAAGAATTGGCACGAGACACTGGAACCTGCTGGAGATCTAGTGGGCTTGGGGTGGAGGGAGGAGACTTTCTTTGAATGGTGGGAGGAGTCTTTCTTAGAATGGTGGGAGGAGGCTGCTTGTGATAGAAGACCTATTTCGGATGTGGCCCTCACCCTTGTTCCTTGTTCCTTTTGAAGCACATCGAGGAGCGCTGCCTGGAGGGCTTTTTTGCTTTCCTCAATGCAGTCTTTGCATTCTTTGTGAAACTCCTTGAAGCATTGGATGTGTGCTTGGAGTTTTGGGTCACCCAGTCTTGACTGGATGGACTTGAGTTTATCTTCACTGTTTCTCCACCGTGCGAGAAGGGCATCTAGATCATCTAGCAGTGTGCGGATTTTCTCGGGGGGGCAGCTTGTGTTTTGGGGCATCACAGATCTCCTCTAGTTCCAACCATGAGTCTGCGTAGCGGCGATATTGCCTCTCCCAATCATCCCTCAAGTGTGCTTCCATGGGTTCGGTAAGCTTCTTGTTCTTTCTGAGGTCGTAGGCTTTGTGAGGTCCAGCTGCCTCTGGGTTTTGGGAACTGGGCTCCACGTTTACATCTAGAATGCTTGGAGGGTTCGAGTCCTCTGGTACTTCAGGGACATCTGTCATGGCTGAATAAGTTGCCGTGCTTCAAATTGGCAAAGGTGAATTTTGGAAAATTTAGTACTTTTCCTTTATTTCGCTAGGGGCACGGTGCACAGGTAGCAGAAAGGAGGAGTGTCTGCTAAATTTAGTACTTTTTTTAAAATTACATTTATATGCCGCCCTTCTCTGAAGACTCAGGGTGGCTTACAATTTTTGGGATACAACCCAGTGTGCTCAGCAATAGCCTTCATTCCATTGTATATGCCTGCTTATTACTAAGCGGCATTTTTACAAAGTCAGCTTATTGCCCCCAACAATCTTGGGTCCTCAATTTACCTACCCCGAGAGGATGGAAGGCTGAGTCAACCTTGAGCCTGGTGGGATTCGAGCCTACAGTAATTGTAGGCAGCTGGAACTTAAATGCAGGCATTTAACAGCCTGAGCCACCAAGGCCCTTGAGCACGTAGGTGGCGCTGCACAATATGGCTGCTTTTAGGGTGCGGTGCGTGCTTGCAACACAAGTGGACGCTAAAGAGGGCGTTGTCTCTGAGTCTGAAGACATGAGAGCAAAACACAGATTGGCCTGTTAGTGTTGCTTGCTTCACAAATTGGCACAATAGGAGGCGTTGTTGCTGAGTCTGAAGACGAGAGCAAAACACAGGTTTGCCTGTTAGTGTTGCTTGCTTCACAAATTGGAACAATAGGAAGCATTATTGCTGAGTCTGAAGACTTGAGAGCGAATGCAGGTTTGCCTGTTAGTGTTGCTTGCTAGGTCTGGAAGACACTGTTGCTAAGCACAGATTAGGCTGCAGATAGTACTGGAACCTTGCATTAAGCTGCTTAATGTTTCCACAATAATTACAAAAAAAGGAATTTTTCTTGGTTAAACACTGGTTAAATTTGGGAAACATCCTGCAATTGCATTACAGGCCAGTTTTTTTTAAAAAAATTGAATTCTGTGTGAAATTTCTACTTGACCACTAGATGGTGCTGTGGGTTGCTTTGCTTAAGTCTGTAGGGGGGTGAACCCCAAAGGAATTTATTTGCTTACTTGCTGGAAGAGAAAGTCATCAAACAAATACAGCATTCCAAAGGTTGCATGCAGAGTTATACTTTTAAATTTTTTAGTAAAAATGGATAAACTCTAGGTTTTTTAAGCAAAAAGGAAATTGCTCCTTTGTTCATATAGTTGCTTGAATTAGCCTTGTGTCTTGGGAGGGGGGAATGGGCTCCTTTGCTTTGAAGACAGTCCTTCAACTAATGAATTATGACCCCCAATAAAATGACCAGAGTCGTCGTAAAAAATAGCTGGAGAGGCTTCTTTTATTGCCTCTGAGCTGGAGCATAGAGTTTAAGAAATGCTAAGCTTTTCAGTTTGAATGAGCAGAGCAGATTTAGCTTTTTTCTTTTTTAGAACACAAGAAGATACTTTTGACTCTTCATCTGCATTTGAAAGGAGTTTGTAGGTAGAAACTGAGAGAAGACAGGAGTACATGGGTAATACCTGGCTCCTCCCTTTGTTTTGCAAATTGGTTCTTTCTGAGTTAAGAGCTGTAACTTGAGACAAAGAGGCTTCTTTTGCTGAAGAGAGGTGAGGGGAATTTGCCCCTTCCTGCTGCCACGATGAGAGGTTTGAGGGAGAGAGAACCAAAGTACAAAGGAATAGCATTCACATTTACTCCTGGCTTCAAAATATCTTTGTCTTTATCACAAAATTCAAATTACTTTTGATCTTCACAGGGATTCTGATACAGCAATAATTCTTTATTTTTAAGAGTCCAATAATTCACAATTTTCTCCCAACGACCTTGCTGTGTGCAATTTCCCTTTTTAAACACTGTTCTCAGCTGCAGCTAATGAGGGGAATCAGGGCCCTTTTCTCCCCTGTAAGCCATGCAACTCACGTTGCTCCCTTCTCTGTTCCTCCCTGCGTGCCCTAAGATGAAGAGAAGGTGGGCCTGGGTCTTCCTCTGAATTCCCTCTCCCTTGCTCTACCTCTCCCCTGCTCTGTCCAGCTGGCCTTTGCCCTTCCCCAGTTTCTTCCACAGCCAATGGAGCCACACTCCCACTCCCTGTCAGCTGCTCAGCCTCCCCCTCCAAATCAGATTCCATCAGGGGCAAGCCAGCGTGATGCATGCAAGTAGCTGCAAGCAGCCGCAGAAGAAAGTGAGGCAGGTGTTGGGGTGTACGAGGCTTGGTAAGTAGGGCAGATCCAACCCCCTATTCCCACCCTAGCTTAATTTTTACCTGTGTGCCTTGCCCCACCCCCTGCACTCTGGGGTGAGTGGGGTCTTAATTATGGCTAATTTTGTGGGTGGTGCTTAATTTGATTGCATGTGCTCAAAAACGTAATAGGGCTTCTTTTCAAGGTGGGTCATCTTTTTGGAGAAACATGGATATGAGGCCATGAATTTTAGTCCTCCACTCGGGATGCAGTTGGGCTGGGTGTCTTTGGGCCAATCTCTCTCAATGTAACCCATCTTCTGAGATTGTTATTTTAGGGAAAACAGGAAATGAAAGCATTGTGCATGGCATTTTGAATTGTTCAGAGTAAAGGTGAGAGATAAATCAAATAATCCATTTTTTAAAAAATATTTCAAACCAGATACTGCCTGAAACTTATTAGAAAGGTTATCTGAAATTTATGGGAAATAGCAGGTGTGGTGACTGAGCCCAATCTGAAGTAACTAGACTCTCCCAGTGCTCCAGATAGGATGACCCAGGAAGGCAGTGGCCTAGGGCCAGAGAAGAGGCTATGTCCTTTTACCATCTTGATTCTGGAATGGACTCACGCCCTCTGGTTCATGGGCACCAAGATGGGCAGTGAAATGTGGCAGATCATAACAGTCTGACTAACATTGGTTGCTGAAGATGTAACCATTATTTATTTATACTTTATCGATCAAATTGTTAATCCAAATCCAAACCCAATTCATAGTGATTCTGAGCAATGTACAAGATAAAAACATTCCAGTACATTAGTAAGAAATGATGTGACATCTTGGAGAATAAGCTACAAAACATATTAATAAAATTCTCCTAGCACTTTGTGTTTCCTGATCTAGTGCTGATGGGGGGAAGGGGAGCCAACTCATTAAATCTCATTTAAAAGACAGCTCACTTGAGGCAACTCAAACATCTACGGCGATACTCTCATAGAGGATTGTCAGGATTGAGTTTAAGCCTGTTCCTCCCCATCTGAGCCCAAATAGGTTGTCTCATGCATGGGCTAAAATGGAAAATAAAAGCAAAATCATGGGGATAGATGAAAATATGCAGCCAAGGCCCATAGCAGAGGTGGTATTCATCAGGTTCTGACCAGTTCTGGAGAACCAGTAGCGAAAATTTTGAGTAGTTCGAAGAACTGGCAAATACCACCTCTGGTTGCCCCAGCCCTCAACTATTCTCTGCCTCCTGAGTCCCAGCTGATTAGCTGGGTCTTCTTTTGTTGCCCTGCACAGGAGAACAGAGCAGGAAATCATGTTAGTGGGGTGGAGAGGGAATGGGGATTTTGCAGTATCCTTCCCCTGCCATGTCACCAAGCCACACCTATAGAACCAATAGAAAAAATTTTGAATCCCACCACTGGCCCATAGTCTACATAATAATGAGAAGAGTGCAATACATATTGTTAGATTTGCATGAAGAGTCAGACACGGAGTGCTTCAGTGAAGAGTTTATTAGTGACTACAGCTCATAACAGACCCAATTTGGCTGGGCTGCGGCTGCTACTTATAGCCAGCAGCCGCAGTTGCCAGCCAATCAGAGTGCAGGGTTTTCCCGCAATTTTTAAACCAATCATTTCTGACATTTTACAAGAACAGTTCAAACTTAACCAATGACATTCAAACCTGCATACATAACACCCTTCCCCACTAGGTTCACTCCATACTCAAACCCCAACCTATCTAATGTATTCTTTTAAATAGGTGGGGCTCTTACGTGTACGTTGAGACCTTCGTGGTTCAGAAGTTTTAACATTCTCACCCAGTGAGAGAGGAAATGTGTCTGTTGACATTTCCCTAGTTGGACTTCCTGTGAAAGAAGACCCTGTTTGATTGTTAGAATCTGGTCTCTCCTCCCAACCCATCTCCAGCCCAATGTCAGCACCCAAGTCAGGTAGTGATGTGCAATCTTCCACTTGTAAGGATGGATTTTGGCACTGTGACAGGTTTTGGGATGCTCCTGGAGGTTTTGGGATGGCTCCTGTCATAATGGCTCGTTACACATGGGGTTGATTCTTGCTTGCTGATTATCCTCATGTTCCTCCCCTTCCCCCCTAGAAAAGGCATTAGGTATGGGAACTAGAGAGGAACAATTGCGATGTTCCTGACGTAATCTGGATCTTAACTGATCAATGTGCCTGCTCCAGAGGACACCATCCTCTGTTTGTACCCTGTAAGAACGAGGGCCAGTTATTTGAGTTATTTCAGCAGGAATCCATGAAGGTTCACCCATAAGGTTCTTAGCATAAACAGAATCACCCACACTGAACATGCGAACTTTCCTAATGGAATCAAGTGGTGCGTTGGGTGCGTAAGAGGGATGAAGGCGGTCAAGGGAAGACCTAAGTTTCCTACCCATCAACAACTCTGCTGTGGATAAGTTAGTTGATGGGTTAGGAGTGATGTGCTGAACACTAAGAAGTTTTTCAACTTTCTCAGTGATGTCCCCAGGACCCAATTGCTGAATCTTTTCCTTGGTAAAACGTACCATGCGTTCAGCCCGGCCGTTAGCCGAAGGGTGCCCAGGGGCAGTCAGGGCATGTCTGATACCCTGCTGTGCTAAATACTATAATACTAAATACTATAATAAGGAAGGTGTGCCCTCTGGTAGGGCCAGCAAAATAAATGTGAATCCTAGACCATGGGCCCCTAGGACATTCCCATTCCTGTGTGGGGGCGAGAGGTGGGGCAGGCCTGACTACCTGACAGTTGGGACAAGATGCAACCCAGTTTTCAACCATTTTGTCAATACCTGGCCACCATGCATAACTCCTGGCCAATCCCTTCATCCTTACACTACCAGGATGGCCCTCATGTAACATTTCCAAAACCTCTCTTTGCAGTTTTGCAGGAATAACCACCCTGTTACCCCACAAAATACATCCTCTTAATACAGATAATTCAGTTTGCCTGGACTTAAAAGGTTGGGCAAGGTGAGGTAGATCTTGAAGAGGCCAACCTTTCTTAATCCAGCCTATAATAGGAGCCAATAAAGTGTCTTTGGCAGTCTCTCTGGCAATTTCAGCAGCGTGTACTGGAAGCTTGGCAACAGTTTCTAGGAAAAAGGTGTGTGCCTCAGGTTCAAAGTCCTCCTTGTGACAAGGAAGTGGGCAATGACTCAAGGCATCAGCATGTCCAATGTCCTTGCCAGGCTTGTGGATAAGGTTGTATGAATAAGCAGCAAGAAATTCAGTCCACCTCAGCATTCTTGGTGACAGGATAGTGGGTGTAGGTTTGTCTCCTGCCACAATGCCTAACAAAGGTTTGTGATCTGTGACAATGGTAAATGTTCTTCCATATAGATACTCATGAAATTTCTTGATAGCTGCAACAATTGCCAAGGCTTCCTTGTCCAGTTGGCTGTAATTCCTCTCTGCTTTGGTCAAGGTGCGAGAGTAAAATGCAATAGGAGCTTCCCTCCCACTGGGAAGCCTGTGGCTCAAACCCTGCCCCACTCCAAAAGGGGATGCATCACAAGTCAGTACAACAGGTAAATTCTCAGAGAACTGTATCAGTACAGCATCAGACGTGATTAGTCTTTTAATACTATTAAATGCTGATTGTTCCTTCCTGCCCCAGACCCAAACAGACTTTTTGTCAAGTAATCTGTGTAATGGTTCAGCAATGGTTGCCTTCTGAGGTAGGAACATGTGATAAAAGTTAATGAGTCCAAGGAAAGCTTGCAAATCTGTTTTGTATTTTGGTCTAGGGGCTTCTTTGATTGCTTGAACCTTGGCATCTGTAGGATGGATGCCATGCTTGTCAATCATGTAGCCCAAGAACTCAACCTTGTCAGTTCTAAGAGTGCATTTTTCTTCCTTGACTTTTAACCCCGCTTTCTTGAATCTGGTAAGGACTTCTCTGAGTCTCTCTTGTAATTGAGTGTCATTTTCAGCAGAGATTAACACATCATCAAAGTAAGGCACTACCCCTGGCAGTCCTTGGAGCATCCTTTCCATAAGGCTTTGGAAAATGCCTGGTGCCATGCTTACTCCAAACTGTAACCTTTTACATTTGAAGGCACCTCTATGAGTCACAATGGTTTGGGCCTCTGCAGTGGCATCATCAACTGTTAGTTGTTGATATGCTTGGGCCAGATCCAATTTGACAAAGACTGTGCCCCTGCCAAGTGAATGTAATAAATGATGCACCACTGGAACTGGATATGCGCTCTGCTGAAGCGCATGGTTCAATGTCCCCTTATAGTCTCCACAGATTCTCACTGACCCATAAGTCTTCTGGAAACTCAGACTTCAAGGCCTCCTCCCATTCAGTGTTGCTCACGTGATTGATGCCAGTCACCTCGAGGCCTAGTGGATTGAACCACTCAAGTCCCAGCAAGCTTGGGCCGTCTTTGTCCACGATGGTCAGGGGCAAACGTTTGGTGTGGCCTTTGAACTTCACATTGAATTATCTTGTTCCAACTACTGGAATCTTGTTCCCTTGGTAGTCTTTAAAAGTCAGTGCTTGCTTCTGGAAATGCTTCTTCTGAATGTTGGGAAGTAGCCTGTGTATAGTGTCCCATGACACCATAGATAAATAGGAGCATGAGTCCACTTCCATTTGGCAAGGCCTTCCTTCAATAAGTACCTTCACATGTACTTTTCTGCTTCTTAAGGGTGAAGAATGACCAATAGTGACTGTTTGATGAGTGTCATTCTTCCCATTTGCTTCTGTGTTGCGCCCCATTTTCTCACTGAAGTTGTTATGCTTGAATTCTTTATCAGGAAACTTCTTTCTGCTTGGTGGAGTTCTGGATGATTTGCAGACTCTTGCTAGGTGACCTCTTTTTCACAACGGAGGCAGACGGTATCAAAAACTTGCATTCAGTGCGGGGTGCCCCCCACAACCTCTGCAATAAAAGTCTTGCCTTTTTCTTCCAAGGTCTTTCCTTTTCTTCTCCATTCTGAGTCTATAAATTCCTTCCTCCACCTCACTACAGTCTGAATCAGAATCTATTTGCTTGCAATGGGTTGTTGTGGATTTTTCCACATCAGGATGGCTTGCAGCCTTGTTAATTTTCTTCATGGCTGCTGCTTAGGACTTGGTAGCTTCCGCTGAAGAAGCTTCTTCTATGGCCTCCTTAAGCGTGATCTTAGGTTTCATTAATAATTTGCTCTGCAAATTTGCTCTTTTAGGCCTAGAACAAATCTAGAACAAATCGATCGCATGGCCTCTTCAAAGTTGATAAACTCACATGCACCCTCAATGTCCCTTAAACTTGCCACAAAGTCATTAACGTTTTCGCTTTCCCCTTGATCCCGACGGTAGAATTCGTGTCTCTTAATGAGGCACGATACTTAATGGGCTCTTAATAACTTTTCTAAGTCGGGCCAGTCCATTACCTTCACGTCTGCAGCTCCCGCCAATGCCTTCACCATCTTGAAAACGGCCGGACCGCAGTGGGTGAGAAAGACCGCCCTCTTCCACTTGTTGGAAATGTCGGCGAGATCGTTTCCCTCCAAATACATTTGGAAACGATCTGCATACGAGTCCCAATCTTCTGCCGTCGGATCGAACGGGGCTGGGGGGGTGTTCAGCGCAGCCATCTCTCTTAGCTTGTTCTCCGCATTGTCTTCTCTTCGGGAAGGATCCCACCTTCGTCGCCAGTGTTAGATTTGCAGTGTTAGATTTGCAGAGTCGCGAGTGCTTCAGTGAAGAGTTTATTAGTGACTACAGCTCATAACAGACCCAATTTGGCTGGGCTGCGGCTGCTACTTATAGCCAGCAGCCGCAGTTGCCAGCCAATCAGAGTGCAGGGTTTTCCCACACTTTTTAAACCAATCATTTCTGACATTTTACAAGAACCGTTCAAACTTAACCAATGACATTCAAACCTGCATACATAACACACATGGCAAGTATGATTTAACAGGTAAAACAGAAACCTAGTCAGATGAATCCCATGACTGGAGTGCACCAGTTACATACAAATACTTTAAAAGGAACAGAAGCAATAGAAAGAGAGGAAGAATTTGTAGTCTATGTTAAAAATATCCATTCTTGCTTAGAAATCCAAATGAATGAACTTAACTATCCTACAGAGAGCATCTGGGTTACAATAAGTGGAGGAACAAATAAAAGCAATATTGGTGTTAGTGTCTACTATCGCCCACCCAACCAAGAAGAAGATGCAGATGATGCCTTCTAAAAACAAACTGTAGAGCTTTCAAAGAGGCATGAAATTGTAGTGATGGGAGACTTTAATTACCTTGACATCTGTTGGGAGACAAACTCTGCCAAGCATGGTTCTTCCAGGAATTCCTGACTTGTCTTGCTGGCAACTTTCTCTTTCAGAGAGTGCAAAAAGGCACAGGAGGATCAGTTACCCTTGACATGATACTAATCAAAAGGGAATTCTTACTTGGGGAAGTGGAAATAGTGGGAACATCTGGGGATAGTAATCATGTAAAGTTGGAGTTCTTGATTTAAGGAAAACTGAAACTGAGTGTTGTCAACATATATCTTGTACTTTATAAAGCAGATTTTAAAGTAAATCAGATAATTAAGTAGGGTCTCATGTCAAGGGAAGCTAGTAAGAAAAGGAGCTCAGGATGAGTGGGAGTTCCTAAAGGAAAAGGAAATTAAAATTACATGTACTTCAGCTGCTCAATGAAGACAGCACAGAAAAGGCAGAGCTACACAATTCTGTACTCTCCAGACAGTGGGGGGAAACTAGGCATTCCATCTTGAAATTCTGAATAGTAGGAAAAAGGAGAGATAGGAAATTTGAGGCTGAGAAACATGATCAAGGAATGCCTCTTTATTTTGAAGGACTATAAATCTCCAGAAACACAAATAGCTACATTCTAGAATAATGAAGGAACTGCTTGGTTCTCAGACTGAATCGTAATATTGTCCTAATATTTCCAAAATATATTTTGGGAATCCCAGGAGAACGAATGAAATGGCAGATAATTAAAGGAGAGTAAATATCCTTATCTTCAAAAAGGGAGAACCGCTGTTGTCAGGAGAGATATGACAAATTATAGAGCAGTCTGACATATATACCCACAGACTCTAAAGCAGCTCATAAATCATTCTGTAAGCAGCTTGAAAATATAATGGTAATTGGTTTTTTTTAAAACATGGATTTGTTGAAATAGATCCAGACTAATACTATCTCACTTTTTGATCCAATAGCTTTCGTAAGAGATTCTGGGAATTCTGTAAACATAAAACACTTTGACTTCAGCAAAGCATAGGATAAAGTATATTATGACATGCTGATTATCAAGCTACTTAAATGTGGGCTGGCTGACATTACAATTTAGTGGATTAGCTGGCTTGAAAATTCTACCCACCAGTGGTCATCAGTGGTTATTCAGCAAATTAGAGATAGGTGCCAAGTGAGAATACTATGAAGATTAACCTTGGCTGAGTATTCTATTTTTATTATTTTCATTAATTGTTTGGTTGGAGAGCTAGATAAGATGTTTATCGAAATTGCAAATAACAAGGCATATTCTAGAAGACAGAAATAAAATGCAAACTAATCTTGATAAATTAGAGAAATGGACTAAGATAATAACATTAAGCAGAGACAAATTCAAACTTCTTCACTTAGAAACAAAAGTCAAATGTATAAGTAGAAGTAGTGTATGTTTAGTTTTTTAATGGAATTTGTGAGAAAAGATCTTGGAATGTTCATTCAGTCATTCATTATGTTTCTTCCAATTCTTTTGTGATCCAATGGACATCATTTTGTCAGAATGATAGAAATTCTGCAATGATGTGCCTTCACATTATATGTTCAAAATATTTAACATTTAGCTTCATTATTTGTGCTTCCAATGTAGAGTTTGATTTTATTTCTTTTCCATGCCTTCAGGTCAGTGTTGACTCCTGGCAACTCCCTGAACAAATCCCTGTAGTTTTCTTGTCAAAATCTCAAAAGAGGTTTGCTGTTGTCATCTTCCTAAAGAGAAAGACTGGTGTGAGTCAGTCAGCTGACTTCATGCCCAAGGCAAGACTAGAATTCAGTCTCTTGGTTTCTCTCCTAGTACCTTAACCACTATATTAAACTAGTTCTTCATCAGTCTTGAGCTAGGGTAGCTGTTATTGTAGTCCATGTAATTCTCAATGATTTTCTTCAGCACCTCACATTTATTTATTTTTTTGCTTTATTTAGCCTTTTTAATGATACAGCTAGAATCATCATATCAGTAAATGCCTTTGTTATCATTATGATGTGTTTAATATGAATATGAGCCATCAAGTCAGTGTCAACTCTTGATGAACACATACATTTTCTTCAGGATGATCTATCCCCAGAAGAAAGCAAGCATGAATAAGGGATGAACTGTTGGAAGACTTACAGAATTATCTTTAGGTCTTCCAACAGTTAACCCATAACTTCTGGTTGCTCTCTTTTCTTTCACTTTTCCCAGTGTTACAGATTTCTTAGGAGAAGTGGGATTTGCATAACTCAAACAACGACAACTTGAGTCAGGTCATTTCTATCTGAAGTGAGAATTCTGAATTGATTTGTTCTATGATCTATTTGGGTTTTTTTGGCTTTCTATAGAAGTCTGTTCCAACCAGGGGTGGGATTCAAATTTTTTAACAACCGGTTCTGTGGGCATGGCTTAGGTGGTGGGTGTGGCTTGGTGGTCATGTGACTGGGTGGACATGGCTTGGTGGTCATGTTATTGGCTGGGTGTGGCCAACTCAATATCACTCACATCGAGGCACGCATCTCCTTGCCTGACCTCATGGCTGTGGGGATGCTGCAACAGTCGTAAGTGTGAAAAATGGTCATAAGTCACTTTTTTCAGTGCCATTGTAACTTTGAATGGTCACTCCACACAAGCGAAGTACCAGCAAAGGAGGGGGGAAAAACTCCAGAGAAGTTCCTGAGACAGGAAATCTAGTCCTGCCAAAAATGTAATAAGGGTTAATGGAGAGGCAGCTTCTGTAAGCAACACCAGAATATTTCCTTCCTGCCTTCCTTACAGGGTTAGGCCAGTAATTTCTTCTAACAACCAGTTCTCCGAACTGCTTAGAATGTTAACAGCCGGTTCTAGTGAATAGATGCGAACTGGTAGAATCCCACCCCTGGTTCCAATACAAAGTACAAAAGGATCAAGACTCTATTCTGCTTTTTTGAATTTCCATAGATGCTACAAAGAAAATGGTGACCTGAATGATTCTGATCTTGATATAGATACATCACAGTATTTGAATATATTTTCCAAAGTCATCATTGCTGTTTAACCAAGTTCTCATTTGTGACGTATTTTTTGAAAGCTGGTCCCTTTACTATTGATAGTCAATCCTGAAAAGCAGAAGCTGTTCTCCACTTCTTTGATGACTGTTCTGAGACTGGTTCCTGTACCTGTTGTTATTAGTTTGATCTTCTTTATATTTAATCTTAGAGCCATTTTTACTGTACTCCTTGATTTCAATGTTAAAGTTTGCAGATCATTTTCTTTTTCAGCTATCAGAGTGGTATCATCAGTGTAGTGCAGGTTATTGATGTTTCTTCCTTCAGCTTTAAAGTAGCTTTTTGTACTTTTGTGTTTTGCCTAAATCTGTCACAGTATTTTCTAAAATAGCAAGTGTTTATTTTATGACTACCATACCTGTGATTTTTTTTTTGTTTTATTGATATTTCAGATAAATTCAACAGCTTAATAGACTGTAAATTATTTAGCATTTCCTTTTCCAGTCCCTTGGCTGCTGCTAGGTTTTCCACTGCAAATAAGCAGAGTGATGTGATTGCAAGAAAGACAAATGTAATTTTACTCTATATCAACAAAACTCTAATTCCAAATCATGGGAAGTAATTGTTTTTGTTTATTCTGCTTGCGTCCCCAACTGAGTACTGTTTCAGTTTGAATGATTCAGAAAAACTGGAACAATTTCAGAGAATGGCAACAAGGATCATTCGAGGACAAGAAACCAAGTTCTATGAAGACAGACTGAAGAAGTTCAATTCAATCTGAGAAAAAAAAGGAAAAATATGGTAAGACTCTTCAAATACCAGAACAGGTGTCACATAAAAGAGCACAGCCTATTTTCTCTCATTCTGGAGTGCAAGAGTTGGAATTCTGTAATGAATTTAAATTACAGAAAGGCATATTCTGATTGAACATTGAGAGACTAATCCTATCAGTAACAGTAATTTGAAAAGGGAACCAATTATGGAGAGAATTGGTAGCTTCTCTTTCAATGATTATGCTGGAGTATAGGGAACATCTGCCTCTGATAATTCAGTTCAAATTTCTATCTAAGCAGAGGGATGGATTCAGTGACCTAAATAACCCCTTCCAACTACAATATTCTACAACTGGCCATCACTGTTTATACCCAACTTACTGCTCAATTGCTTTCAACTTGCTACTTTATTTTTCCTCTTTATCTTGACTGGGCTATTTTTGACTCTGCCTTTTTCTGCCAATCTTATTGTGAATCAACTTGGATTGTTCAATCCCAGACTGCTATTGGACAGCTATTTGTCAGAAATGGTGTAGGGTCTCCTGCTTGCGCAGGGGGTTGGACTAGATGACCTACTAGGTCCCTTCCAATTCTGTTAATCTGTTAGAATGTGTCTAAATCTTAGCTAAAAGCTTAAAAACTGGTTGCTAGAATCAATAGCCAGAACATTCTTACAGTAAAAATAACATGGGAGCATGATCACTTATGTGACATAACAATGTAATCATTTTAAAATGCTATGTCAACTATATTCCCTAATATCATAATTATCATCTATATTAATTAGCTATTAATTTATCTAATATTGTTTTGGATGTCTTCACTGTTTTATTTTTGGTGTCTTGTTTTTCTATCTATGTGGTCACTAGGAGTTGACAACAATATGATAGCACATAATCAATCTTTTTTATTGTTTGCTATGTGATAGGATATAGACATTTTTAACCATGCATAAAGAATGAAATTTTCCAATTTTGAAATAAAGAGTTCTTCTCTCTTTCAATAATCACTCTTAAAAAACAAAGTAATGAAGAGAGAAAACAGCCCAGAAAGTTTTCTGTGCCAGCAATGCTTCCACTTAAGCGGATGGTTTTCAACGTAAGACATTAGGAAATCTGTAATATGCACATGGCTTTTGTTATGTATGTAGGTTTAAATGTTATTGGTTTATTTTGAACTGTTCTTGTAAAATGTCAAATGGGATTGGTTTAAATAGTGCGGGAAAAACCCTGCACTCCCATTGGCTGGCAACTACGGCTGCAGGCTATAAGAAGCAGCCGTAGCCCAGCCAAGTTGGGTCCATTCGAGCTGTAGTCATTTAATAAACTCTTCACTGAAGCTCTTCGCGTCTGACTCTTCATGCAAACTTAACAGCTTTATTTAGCAGCTAGTCTTCGTTCTGTCCACGCCAACCCTGGCCAATGCTGCAATCAGACATTTTTTGTCATAGGAACGTTAAGTTGAGGATTGCAAACTGTACTGCTCCTGGCTGGGGGAAAACAACATTTTATGAGATGCTTTACAGAGACTTTTTTACTTTGTACCATTACTACAAGTCCTAGTAAGGAAATGTCAGCAGACACATTTCCTCCCTCACAAGGTGAGAACCTTAAAACATCTGAACCACGTAGGTCTCAACATACATGTAAGAGCCCCACCTATTTAAAAGAATACATTAGATAGGCTGGGGTTTGATATGGACTGAACCTAGTGGGGAGGGGTGTTATGTATGCAGGCTTAAAGTCATTGGTTTAGTTTGAACTGTTCTTGTAAAATGTAAGAAATGATTGGTTTAAAAAGTGCGGGAAAACCCTGCACTCTGATTGGCTGGCAACTGCGGCTGCTGGCTATAAGTAGCAGCCGCAGCCCAGCCAAAGTGGGTTCGTTCTGAGCTGTAGTCACTAATAAACAAAGAGCTTGAAGCACTCCGCGTCTGTCTCTTCATGCAAACTTAACAAAAATGTCTTGACTTGATTCACTATATTGGATTCTCAATATAGGGATTTTGCATTTTATTAATTTGTAAGAAATTTGGAACTTCATTGTGTGTTCTCTCACTGCTCTTGTTTCTACCCCTTCCTTTTAAAACTTTTTTTTCCAGGCAATGTAGAAATTGCAAAGCACAAAATGTGGCTCATTATCCAGTTTTGACTTAAAGAGGCCATGCAGAAAAGCAGAAGATGGGGGAAATGCTGCTTTGACAAGATCAGTTTGCAAATGGCTGCTCCACGTGGTCCAGTAAGAATGGCCTATAATACTGAATTCTAAGGTGACCATCTTTTTTACAATGAAAAGGTGGACACAAATAAATTGCAGAAAAAAACAAAGACACTTGCGCATGGCACACTCTTGCGCACGGTGCATTCTTGTACGCGGTGCACTCTCTCAAAACAATGCTCCTGTGTGGAGCGCATGCATCTCATAATCACGTCTCGCCTCACTGTACCCTTGACGATTCGTCATGTCAAATACAAATACGTCACATCACACACAACGGATTGGATTGGCATCAATCAAATACAGAGATTTACAGATTAGTCTTCAAATATCAAAAAGGAGGACATGTAGGAGGACACTTTTCGAGAGAGGACAGAACTTACAAAAGGAGGATGGTTGGTCACCTTATGAATTCTGCAGATTTCCAGAAGATAAACAAGGCATTGTGAGGCCTGTAACAGGGGGCAAAGCAAGTCCAATCTCCCAGGGACCTGGCAAGACAAGGATGCGGGGTGAGAAAGATAGGGAGGCATGCTTCAGGGTCTCTGCTCAGCAGTTATGAAACTGCTGGTCATTCGTAAGTGCGAATAACCAGATAACTTTTGTAAAACCTTCTCTTCAAATCATGGTCATACTTGGCTTTTGGAGGTCTGTTTTAACTTTGAATTGTCACTAAATGTCATACCTCGCAGATTACATTTACGGTAGCTGACATTTGAGAAAAGACTGCTTTTTAACATACAAGCCCAATTTTAATACTTAAAAAAAAATTGGACAAAATAATAATGGATTCAAAGAATGCCTAGATGCAAGTAACTGTAATTAAACTAGATTTGCAAAATGAACTTGGTTTGAAATTGGCAGACTTGGTGGAGAAAACTGAAAGAAACATGGACCTTAACAGACTTAGAACTCACTACATGGATAAGTGATGAAGATTTCCCTGAAGAAGATTGAAGAAGATTGGGGAATGAATGTATTCTACTCAACTGGAAAACAATTTCATCTGGACTCTTTTGGGAAGACAGATCAATTTTGGAGAATGAATTTATTATATTCAACCAGACAACAATTAATAAGATATATTATTAAGAAGGAAACAAGGATATTTGATCCAGGACAAATCAGAGTTAACTGTTGGTACAACTTGATATAGATAGGAAGCCACAGTAAACTTTCTGTGAGTTGTATATAATAATAAATTGTTAACAGAGGTTTTGAAATTTTAATCTTAAAAATAAAGTTTTATTTCAATAGTTAAACCCAATTAATTCTCACTGATATTCCTCTTATTTTATTAAGCCACTTTTCCAGTTTGAATCTTTCTTCTACATTTTAAAAATTAGTCCATTTGGGGAAGTACAATCATTTACTTTTTGTAAAACTTTGCATTAAAAAACTAATTACTTTTCCAATATATTGTGCCATTAGCAGGTTTCTTGGGAAAGTAGGGGTGGGGAACAAAACAAAATGTGAAAATGTCCACAGCATGCACACACACACACATACAAAACCCCGAAAACAAAAGAGGGATTGCTTTAGTGTGAGAATGGAAAGTTTTAAAATGCCTTTAAGTATTTGATTACTGCTCACATTTTTACCTCTCCCATTTATCATTGTTTTCTTGGGAACTCCTGATCTTTAGTTGTAGTTTATTTGTGCAGTAAATTGTGCATAATGTTAATGAGACTAGTATGAAGTCTCAAGGGGCTTCTGGCCATGAGTTGTCTAATATTTATTATTCATTGTTCTTATTACTTGTTATTTATTATCATGATTAGTTTTGTAAACAACTCCATGCCTGGAGTGATCAGGATGCCATTTTAAGAACTGTAGGCTGCATTCATCCATGGTTGCAAGGACCAGGTTTTTAAGAGAAATCAGTGTGATATGAATGTGCCTAATCAGTGATCTTCTGAAGAGCGTTCTGCTTATGCTACATTCCAGATGCAGCCCTGGAAAGGCAAAGATTTGATGGCATATATCACAAGCAGACTACTCAGAATGATATATGGCTTTATTTCTGACATACTGAGAGACTCCAAAATTACGATCTCAAAATTTGAGAATCTAATAATTAATCAGGTCTCTGGCCCATATCTTTTGGGAGTCAATTAATAATCTATAGCAAAAATATGGAATAGACTTTAGTATTTTCTAGTGCCCCTAGCAATTTTTTAAATGATTGTGCATCTCATTACGATTGCTGGATCACTCTAGAACATGTTTTTCAAACTTGGGAATTGTAAGATGTGTAGACTTCAACTGCCAGAATTCCCCAGCTATGTGAAATAACTTTTACGATAATTCAGAACTTCACTGATAATTTTTCAGTGCTATTGCTTGAATACGAGTGGAACTTGCAAAAATAAAACAAAACTATACAGTATGCAGAATATTCCTATTCACATTCTATCTGACCAGCATAAGACAAACTCATAAGAAACCTACTTCTGATGAGTTGTGATACAATAAGTATTATTTGATATGCATGTAAGAGTGTGGTTGTGTTTCACATAAGTTCTCAAAATATTTGGCACTTGAATTCTGTGACTAAGGGGATCTGCAACTTTGCTATAGAAAACATCAAGAGCAAATGTCTGCATTCCATCCATCAAGGAGAATATTTTGAGACAATATCTATGGAGATGCTCAGCTTCTTGTATGAGAAGTGAAATGTTTTCAAAGGAAAAAAACAAGGAAGTCCAGTTGCTTTTTGAAAAAAGCACCACTGGGATACCTTGCGACAATACATATAGTTTTAGAATTCTAGCTTTGAAAAAATTGAATAGATAGCAAGGGAGAACCAAGTAAAAAAATGTTATCTGCAAGCAAACAAGTTCCTTTCCCTGGCATGATTGCTCAGTGGGTTTGCAGATAACTCATCAAAAAAATTATGGTTATTTATTTATGAATTCGATTTATAACCTACCTTTCCTCTAGGAACCCCAGGTGCATATAATGTTTCCTCCTCCAGTTTTTCCCCCAGAAAAACCAACTTATAAAGTAAGCTGACCCTAACATGATAAACTTGTTTTGCCTTTGCTACTTATATTGTTTTATTATATATGCTGTTCCATTAGCATAATAAATCAGACGCTAAGCTTTTCAGTAAAGCGCCCAATCATCTGGGTCTTGGCTTCTCAGAAAGAAAAGCTTGCAAAGCTAGGAACTCTCAAAGAAAATCCAGGATGACAGTAGAGAAGCAGTCACAGTTATCTAATAGATGTAGTGTGTGTCAGTCCTGAGCTGATTAAAAATAGAATGAACGCACAAGTGTCAGAAAGCTGAAACTATGGACAGAGTGTCCCTCTTTTGATGCTGCACTATATGGCAGTCCTCAAGGCCAGTAGGACACGTATGTATGTTCCTATTCTCGCTCTGATCCCAAAAGTAGGTTAAAAGTGATTGCTGCTAGATGAGCTCTCCATTTTTAATTTGCCTTTGCTGTCCTTGGGGAAGCCTTAGATGGTTTCCACCCAAAATCATCACCACCACCACCATCTGAAACAGGGCATTCACGGTTACAAAAGATGAGAACTTCTAGTTCAGCTCATCTTCTCCCCTGTCATTAAACCAGAAAGTATGAGAGTTTAACACAAATACCAGTGGGAGAGAAAAACTGTGCAAATTAAGGTCAAAACTAAACCCTGCAGGTAATGAGATGTCAATATAAAAAGGACAAGCTGCAGGAGGATATAGGGCAGGCTCATTATTAGACTGCTTTAAAAAAAATGAATAATAAGCCATACCTACGCAAAGAAGATAGCCACAAAAATGATGCAGAATAAGTTGAAAAGAAAAATCAGGTACAGAGGCTGAAAGGGTTGCAGAGGCTGAAAGTCCTAAGAGAAGGACTGCTCTGAATAGGGCAAGAGAATCATGATGTTATCAGTTTGTCAATTGCATTTTGCTATGTGTCATTTTCCTTTTTGAAATTTCAGAGAAGTTTTCAGTGCTAAAAACTTTATGCATTACTTATATAGTGCATATTTACTCAACAGTTAATTCCATTAATCTCACTGATTGTAGTTAGTGCACTTGAACTGTACCTTTAATCTCATCAATAACAACCAACCATAATTCCAGTGGTTTCAGGGTCCAGGGCAGACCTCATCCACTGACCTTACTGGGTTTGATAGCTATCATGAGAAAGGGAGAAATCTTTAGGCTTCTCAAGAAATAAGAACCTGGTTTCCTTGAACATAATCACTGCAACTTTCTTTGAACTGACATGTCTTTCAGTTTTTCATTGTATCAAAACATGCAATTCAATCTTATGTACATTTCTCAAGAATAAGATTGATTAAATGAACTATCCTTCAGGAGAGAATGTGGAAAACTAAAGTTATTGCAAAGCTAAAATATTAGCAATTGTTGAAGAAAGGCTAGCGTACATATGCATCAAAACCCTCTAATAATATTGCGGTAAGCCATAACATATAAAGAATGTTATCATTATTATATAATTTCCTAATATGATAGTTATAGTTTATCCTTTCATGTTCCCATATAAATCTGCAAGTTTCTTCCAGATGAAGTTATTCATGCTCTCTGGGTAGAATTCATCAGAAAGTGAGGTGGTATTTTCTTTGAATTTGGGGTTCTTTTGGATTTTTTGAACTCAGAGAGATCCTTTCTAATCTGAATTCCTATAGGCTTGATCCATGCCCTTTCTGGCTCCTTTGGGCAACCAGGTGAGGTATGGGCAGGTGGATCCAGAAGTTCATGCTTCTCTGGTAGCAACCGTAATGTAACCTGCCATGGAGAAAATGTGTATTTGAATCAAAGTTTGGGTCCAGTCGTGCGACTAGACCTCTGAATGGCATTCAGAATTTTCAACCATAATATCCTTCTAAGTTATTTGTAAAAGTGGAAGCTGAGGGTAATACTCTCTGACATTTTACTACTATTTGAGTGAGCAATTCCAGTTGGTGGCCATGAGAGAAAATAACTGGTTATATCAATGTGAGGTTAACCATGCCTTGGTTGATCCAGGCTTTGATGCTCTCTTCCATGTTTTTTTAACATCTATTTGAAAGTGCTGTGATGGGTCACCTGGAAGTTTGGGATAAGGTGCCATCAGTATGCCAATGTATAAATTATATATCATCCTATCAAGCAGAGCCAGAGCTGCTGTGGAAGTCTGAACCAATGCTTGGAGGCTGCGGCATTCATCTGGATGAGGTGAATCAAACTCAGATTAACTCTTACCAACATGGAACAGCAATTTAACCATAAAAGCTAAGGCAATATGATATATTGTTCCCATGAATGAATCTCCATGATGTCATGTTCTCTCCAAATATGACTTACGTGTCCTCCCAGACTCTTGATTCCAGCTCAAAGAGCCGGCAGATGCTGTGGCTGGGAGGAGATTTTCTCCAGCTTTGGTTGATACACCAATTACAATGTTGCTTGCACCAGAATACCCTGTTAACAAAAACTTCTGCTTGCTTACTAACTCATCTTGAATATTACATTCAAAGTCATATATGGTCCAGCACATCAAACGATACCTTGTCAGAATGAAATTTGCCTATTCAGGCAGGGCATTAAGAGAATTGTAAGTGATGCAGAGAGTGGACAACAATTTGTTTGAAATGGTATAAAATTTCCTGCATGAACAAAAGACTAGGAGATCTTCAAGGTCCCTTCCAAGTCTGTTATTCTGTTAGGCCATAGGGCTTCTCAGTGGTAGCTCCCACCCTCTAGAATAATCTTCCTCCAGAAGTCCACAAGGCTCCTATCGTAGTTGAGGTTAGAAAACAATTTTTTTTAAAAAACCTTTCTCAGTGGGCTTCATCTGGCTAATTATGGATTGCCTCCAGGGGAGATCTTTATTTATACTTTCTTGGTTATGGATACTTGGTATGGTTCTGGTTCAACTTTCTTTGCATGTTAACCACAGAGAATCTTTGAAGTTTGAGGCCTATTATAAATATGGTAAATGTATTTGAAAAATAAAATATGAAGAGGAAGATGGGCATTCACTGGAGGGGAAAGAGATGCATTTCAATGCTACAACACAAATTCTGTAGTTTTCTTACTGTGCAACATCACAATAGAAGTACAAAATTGTGGAACTTTTAATAATTTGGATGTCATCTCAGCTAGCTGCAATTATTTAGGAGGGGAGGGGGAATTTTCCTACAAATGTTAAGCTTTTGTTAATAGAAACTCAAGAATATATTGCTTACTTTGGTGAGCACTTCCATGTAAATAACAGATCATCATAGTGGTCCCTGATCAATTTGTTTACAATATAGAATAAGGGGGTAATTCAGTCTTGCAAGTCCATGGTTTTATTTCCAAACTTTTTTACTTAAAGAAACCTTTTCACATCAACTTGTCTGGTTTGTGTGAACCTTTCAGAGACCTTTGGGACACGTGTGGCTGTGAGCCTTGCTAGGTGCAAGGTGCATTGAGTATCACTTGATCCTAGATCACCAAAAGTCCTGCATTGCTCTCATGCATGTTCTAACATGAGTAAATCTGGCAAGCACACTGTTTTTCTGATCATCTCATCTGTTTTTCCTGATATCCTAAGGAATCCCCATGTTGAACTAATGGAAAGGCTATATCACTATAGATGCAGTGATGTAGCCTTTGCTGCCTTATTCTTCCGAAAGTCAGATTTTACAGCTGTTTTTTATGTAATTGCCAATAATCTTTGTGAAACAATATTAATATTGCCGTGCCTTACATGGCCTGATTTTTTTCCTGCCTGGTATACATCATAAACAAGTTGTCTATTATTGCAATAACTCTAGTGTTCTCTCAACAGCCAAAAGGCAAGAGAATGAAATGATATAAATTAAATGAAGATCTTCCTGATATATATAAAAAAATATCTCCACAATTAGCTTTAGAAGGACAGCTGGAATTCTTGTAATCTTTTTCTTAAAAGAATGAAAAAGTAAAGATCTTGGCAGGACAGGGCACAGAAAGGCTGGTCTTAATATTCCATCATCAGTCTGCTTGTGAAGAGACCAGGGGGCTTTGAGTTAGCTCCTTCTGGGTAGGCTCCAGCTGTACTGATACCCATTTGCATGCATTCTTAGTCTGACTGCTCTGCTTTGCTCCAAATCCCTGTCAGCATTAACTGTGTCTAAAGTAAATAACAATGGTCTCGCTGCTTCCAGAGGAGATTACCAACAGCTGCATTCTTCTCTAAACTGATTAACTTCATTGAAGGAGAAGAGATAAACTTTCTACTCAGATGTTTAAAAGGAGAAATTAGACCCGACTCCGAATGTCTGTCCTCAGAAATGTGGCCCGACTTTTTTCTTTACATACAAAAATGCAAACTGACTTTGTTTTCCCCTCAGGCATAACATAAAGGGGGGGGCAGGAGAACCACCATAGCCCATATAGGGAGTCCTCGACTTACAATAGTTCATTTAGTGACCGTTCAAAGTTACAAGGGCACTGGAAAAAGTGAGTTATGACCCTTTTTCACATTTATGACCATTGCTGCATATGCTTGGCAACTGACTCATATTTATGATGGTTGCGGTGTCCCAGATCATGTGATCACCTTTTATGACCTTCTGACAAGCAACATCGATGGGCAAGCCAGATTCACTTTAACAACCAGGTTACTCACTGATCAACTCAGTGATTCACTTAACTGTGGCAAGAAGGGTCATAAAATGAGGCAAAACTCACTTAACATATGTCTTGCTTAGCAACAGAAATTTTGGGCTCAATTGTGGTTGTAAGTCAAGGACTACCTGTATACTTTCCTTTATTGCACTAGTTGTTCTTTTAGTTATTTTCACACGCACAGATGTTGAGGTTCCTGAAAAACTCAAGTCAACAGTTTTTAAAAACGTTCTGCTGAGCGCTGACTTTAGGAGAACACAGACCCTCCTTCTGCAATCTTAGATAGCAAGAATAGAATAGAAGAATAGAATTCTTTATTGGCTAAGTATGATTGAACACACAAGGAATTTGTCTCGGTGCGTATGGTCTCAGTGTACATAAAAGAAAAGATACATTTTTCAAGAGTAAGAATCATAAGGTACAACACTTAATAATAGTCATAGGGTACAATAAGCATAAGTTATAGGGTACAATAATCTTAGTTCAATGTATAGCAGAGACATAGGTGGGTAATAGTCCAACTATCTAATTCTGCAAACAGTTTGTTCACATAACTGTCATAGCTAAGAAAGGTGTTGCCTTCTAGATTGGTTTAATGTCCCCACTTCTGAATATAAAGCTTTTGTTTTCCTTTTGTATTTTAAAAAGACAGCTAGTTTGGATGTCAAAGCCAGTAGTTCTCAGTATTTAATACTTCAGAATCTATTGGGTGGGTCTGCAGCTTTATTATTATTATTACTAGGGTTGGTTGCACAGTCAACCAGGTGTTTAGACTGGATTTGGCATTAGACTGGATTTGGCATTTTTATCCACCTGTTGAATCCTTCCCAAGAACCCAGGATAGGCAGATGTTGTTTGATGGTATTAAAGGTATTGTTGCAGGATGTAAGCTGTTGCAAATAAAGCTGCCTTTTGCAGTTTACTGACAATGGTTTTGTTAATGGCCATGGTGTTCAAGTGGTGCTCAGATGTTTTGGGATTACGTGCAAGGCCTATTTGGACTATCTTTGCTTTCTTTTTCCATGGTCATTCTACTTTCATTTGCAGATCTTTGTATTACTACGTGTAAGTACTCTACAGTTAGATCCATGGTCTAAGACTGGTGGAGATATAATAATTTAAGTCCTAATCAAGAACCTAACTGTCTCAGAAGGCAGGCAGTTCCATACTGTTATTATGGTTGTTGCTCATTGTTATTTTTATTATACATCTTATTTTAGAAAAGATGATAACCAAAATAGCTCTCTTTGCATTTTCATTAAGTTCTTGGAACAGTCTTAATTTTGGATCTTCAGCTACAAAAATAAAACAGGCTTTTTAAGGAAGATGTTTGGAAGTCATATTTGTAATATATAATTCCTTGGAGACAGATGGGAATAGTTCTTCATGGACCTCCGTAATACATAATATGAAACACACACACATGTGTGTGTTTCTGAGAATGGCTAAAATCAGGCTTTAAATGGTTACAACAGAACCATTGAAATGATGCTTTAGTCTCACTGAAATGCACGGAACACATTAGGTATGATTAATAAATATGCTGTTTTAAAACATGATCTCTTTAATGAAATAAGAATGTTTTGTTTAATCTCGATTAATCCCTTTAATGGGTGATAAATCAATAACTTTATTTCAAATACATCTCAGGTAAAGGAGAAATTGTATTTTTTGTGGGTGTAAGTGCACTTTCAAGTGTTTTTTTTTACAGGAGTTATTATTCCTGTGGCTAGAAATGAGGATCTTCATTGGCAATATTTGGCAAACAGCAATATTATTGCTTCAAAGTAGTTTATTGGAAGAAGATGGAAGAAATAAATTGAGAGGAACCAAGAAAAGCAACAACCAAACTTAGGTGTTTGTTGACCCTTGGAATTTGCAAAGTTTTTTTTTATTAAATCTGGAGCAAATGTTGACAGCTAATTCTATTTTCACCCTTTTGCCTTTATTTCAGAAAGGAGGAAAATATTACTTTTTCATTAATGTCATCACCAGTAGAAATGATAGAATTGCATGGAGAAAATTAACCGGGGGGGGGGGCAGATAGCAGCTAAGGTTTGCAATAGAGCCAACCCTTTGAAGTGGGAACTTTTTCTGGGATAATTTATTGGAAGGTGAAATAAAATATTATTGCCCTGTCTGTCCAGATTGCTGCTGAAATGCATCAATTCTCCTACTGCGATATAATCCAATGATTTGTTTATTTGGGAGTTCTGAATTATTAACACCGGCTGCTTTATTATAAGAAGGTTGAGCTGGATTATTTCTTCCCCTCCCCGTTTATTAAATTTCCATCGATTTCAAACACATCTTCCTGCCCCCTAAAACAACAGAGGATGAATAAAACCCAGCGTGTTCCATACACCCAACTCCTTAATTTCTTCAAGAAATGCTAGTTGCATTTGGCACGACGAATAAATTATTCAGGTGTGCTCGGAGTTGTCGAAAGAAGCGGATATTAAAGGTCTCAAAAATGAAACGCTCATTTTGCATTTCGACCTATATTAGAATAACGGCGCTGAAAGCAGCCACGTCCCCTTCCCGGAAGAAAGGGAAGGAAAAGGAAAGGAAAGGGAAAGAAACAAGATTAAGGGCCTCTACGAAGCCCGCCCCCCCCAAGATCAGAGCAAGGAAGAGAGGCCGGTCTGGCCTGAACCTCGCTCCGAGCTCAGATCCTGCTCCAGGGAAGGAACAGATGGGCCAACTAACTCCGCGCCTTTCCAACACTGTCAAAGGCAGTGATGATCAGTTTTTCTTCTCGGGGACGCTTCTTCGGCCGTCACTTCGGCTAGATACCAAGCGTTTTGGACTCCCAAGTGTTGTGGTTTGGAGCGCTGGCTGAGGAATTTGGGGAGTTGAAGTCCACAAGTCTTAAAGTGGCCAAGGTTGGAGACCAGACTCGTGATCTAACAAGGGTCTCCGCTACATTGAAGTCTTGCTTGGACTTTCGCTAGGTGGGGGGGGTGGGAGCCTGTCGCCAATTGGAAGCCTTCGTTCCCACCCCTCCTCTTCCCCATTAGATGTCCCCATTAGGGCCAGGCCCCGCTCGTAAGAATGGCAGGACGAGGGGACCGCGAGGCAGATTTCTCCTGGTTCCGAAAAAGGGGAAGCCCCCCCCAAAAAAGAGTCCGCGCTCCGCCAACTCCAGAGCCTGAAGTATCGCGACCGAGGAGGGCTGGGCTGGCCACACTGAGTTGAATGGCCCTGCTCACTACATTCAAGTGGCCCTGGACACAAAAATTGAGAATCTCTGCCTGCCCCACCCCCATTCCAAACATCAGGTATCGGCCACAACGCTCATAAACTCACCGAGACCCAGGGACGATCCAGACTTCCAATTCTGCACGCGACTTGCAGGAAAGCATCGTAGATCTGCCTCTGGGTTTTGTAAACGGAACCAGGCTAGGCTGCAGTTCCAGCACACAGACCCGCCATCCTAAGAAGGCGCTTCGTGGATCGCGCGGGTGTTTTCTGTTCAAATGACCAGGATAGAGTGGCCTACGCTCTAGAAAACCCATAAAAACAAACATTAGTGAACATCGATTACTCAAATTTTAAATTCTTCGCACTATTATTCACTCGCATTACTAGCTTTGAGGTGCTTTTGGGCGGGGCGGGGTGGAGGACAGTGAAGTATAAGTCGTGGTAAAAAGTTTCTACTCGGGGCTCCGAAAACTGGTGAGAGAAACACTTTCATCCCTTGCTTCTTCAATATTTTTAGGCCAAGTCCAGGGGAGTAACTCTTTGCCCAACTCTCTCTCTCTCTTTCTCCCTCCACCCGCTTTCTCTCTTTCACCACACACACATACACACGTACGTTTTTATAGGATAGTATTGCTGAATATTCTCCCACCCTTGTTTGGAAATGTTTTTTTAGCTACCTTTTCAGTGAAAATTCGAGACAGCAATCGTCTCTAAATAATGAAACTTTTTTTTCTTTTGCAAAATAAGATAATTGTGTAATATAATCTTATTTTGCAAAAGAAAAAAAATTGTTTAAGTCCGTCAAGTTAAAGACCTTGGTTTTACTCCGAGTGGATGCTCTCTGTGCCTCCTGGACTTATGCCCACACTTTTATGCAACGAAGTTGCAAATTTCCACCCATCCACCACCTGCAGAATTGATGACACCTGTTATAACATGAATCGCCATCTTCGAAGGTCAGAACATTTTGGGATATTTGATCAAGATAAGCACACATTGAGGCACCTTTTCTCCTTCTAGGGCTAGGTTCAGCTCTCCAGAACAGTTCCCATCCTCTGCAGCTAACAAGTCATATTCTTACACATGGCTGCCCCTTTAAAAAAAACTTCGTACTTGGTGGATTGGTCTGAATGACCTTGGGTGCTGTTGAGCAGTCTTTGGAACTGACAGAAAAGTTCTTGTGAAATCTGAGCTACATATATACCCTTCCATTTTAAAAGTTCCTGCTTGAGTCCAGTGCATAGATTGAGGGCCAGTGAAATTCGGATGTGGTTGATGCAATTGAGATCGCAACCTCTTGACTGACGCTTCCGCTGATTACTTTGCAGCTATCTGGTGGATCATGTTTATAGAATAAAATGGAATAGAATTCTTTATTGGCCAAGTGTGGTTGGACACACAAGGAATTTGGCTTGATGCATATGCTCTCAGTGTACATAAAAGAAAAGATACATTCATCAAGAGTCAAGAATTTTATCCAAAAATTCTTGATGTTGCTTTCCCAGTCCCACCATACCTGGAGAGGTTTCAAGCAGGGAAAAAGCTGTTTCACTTTTAGCTGAAGGAGGAAGATAGAACTTTTCACACTGGGCCTGGACAGCATCAATTGGGAGGCACCCTTTACTTAGGGGAGTGTCTCCACCCATTAAGTCCCCTACCATGTCTTTCTTAATTTACAGCATTAATGCTTTTGTTGACTTGCAAATGGTCTTGGGAATTAATTATCCATTAAGAAGTCCTTGCAAAAGTTGTTAACAAAAATTCAACTGGCCAGAAACTCCACTGATGAATAAAGACAAAAAGATACATATTTAACTATCAGCCCAAGTGCTGTGGTGCTGTTGTTCCTCATATGCGGTCATCCTTTTTGTTATGAAATATTTGAAGATCTAATCTCTGGCTCCCTACCCACATCATATATGTATAGGGGACAGGGGTTAGATCTTCAAATATTTCATAACAAAAAGGATGACAGCATAGGAGGAATAACAGAACCATAGCACCTGGGCTGAGACACTGAGCTACAAGCAGAAAGTTCCCAGTTCAGATTTACCTTCCACTCAGACAAGCAGCCTCAGACAAAAATCCGTTTTACACTTGTCTCCTATTCTGTGTTAGGTTAGGTATTAAATCACCACTGAATAAGGTGAAAAGGTTCTGGAGGTTGTGACTGTAGTCCAAATATTAAATATTGTTGTTATTACCATTATTGCTACTTACACACAGTTTATCGGATAGTTTTGACAGGATTTGGTACTTTTGTCTATAAGGATCCTTCCTAAGAATCTAACATAAGTAAAGATATTGTCATAAAAATGTCCTGTTCCAAGTAATATAACTTTTTGTAACTGATTATTTTGAAATAGATGAGTTGTTGTTAACATTGTCAAGTTATAAATGAACTCATTTATAACATATTAATAAGCCATATTAATCCTTTGGAGGAAAAAGAGAATTTGGGGCATCATGAAGAGAATCATTCCAGCAGAGACCTTGTTTATATTCCAGCAACTTGGACCTCCTTCTGATTGTAAATTTGTTTCTTGAATGTAAACTTAATTGATTCAATGGGTATAACACCGAGCAGGTAAGGTGTTACAAAACTATACTTAAAAGTACTTTAAAAGCATCTTCAAAATATTGCTTAATATTTTACAACACATTTGGGGTGGGAATTAAAGGATGATAAATTTAAATCCCTAAATTTTACAATCGTGGTTCGGTTACTTGGCAATAACTATTACCATTTTTTTCAGCCAAATTAATATGTACGGAATCAGGACCCAGCTATTAACAAAGAAAAGGTGTTTTTTTTAATTGCTTTAAGACTGATAAAAAGAGGCTGAAGACTGAAAGGGAGTCGGGATATCAACGGGATGTTTGCAACAAAGGAGAAATGGTGAGAAATCTGACGAATATTACAACGAACTGTTTGACACGGATTGGAAAACAGTGAAGAGAACTCGATTAAAATAAAAAATAAATATTTTAAAGAGCACTCTCCCTTTCCCTCATGGGAATGAATGAAAATGTTTTATTGTATTATCCGCTAACTTTTGCCGACCTCTTTCCCTACCTTCTTTCAGCAAAACACACCACAAGGGTGCTCCGCTGCGCTGGGGAAGCGGGGGATTCTTTCGCGGCAACAAAGCGGACAGAAAGCAGGACAATGCCAGACGGAACCACCGAGTTCTGACATTTGCTCTACCTTGGCGAAGTTTGATGGGACTGTGAACGCGATGTGTTCCCCCTTTTGCTTATCTCGCGGATCTGAGACCTATCGCTGTTTCGGGAAAGCGGGCCTTCAAGTTGGAAAAAGAGAAAAAGATTCAACCGTAGGATCCGACTCCATGATATCTGCATTGGATCCCGCGGAGACGCCTGTATGGTATGCTAGTCCGAAATGTCCTCGCTCGATCCTTCCCCACCGTGATCCCAAGTCTCCATCCAGCAATCCATTCCTGGTTTCGGGAAACTCAGTTAAATGATTTCCTCGAATCAGCAGTGCGTCTTTTTTGAGGGGCTCGGATCACCTCTCTTGCACAGGACAGAGAAGGAGTTTTCCTGCTGAAGAAGAAACGAAGGGTCCGCGCCGGCCTGCAAGAGAAAGAGACAGCAATCACTTGACCAATTGTCCGGGGAAACAGGAGGTTTGTCTGGGATAGGACAGATGTCTGGAGTGGAACTTTGGCAATCCAGAAACTCTCTAGAAGTACTGATTACAGGTTCCATCCAATGGTGTCTGTTTTGGTACTTCTTTCACTTGTACTTAATCCCTCACATATTTTTAAGATTGCCTTACCCTTCTTCTAGCTCCTAAGGAAGGGGACTGAAGCAAATGTGGCTACCAAACGAGGCCACAAGGAATTAAAGCCTGGGAACAACCCCAGTCTGGAATGAACTGACTTCTGTATTCTTTCATAGAATTATTATTCTTATTGTTATTGTTGTTCGTGATCTGCTTTGAATTTTCAAAAGAAAAAGGGCGTTTTTGGCTCTCCCCAATTAATTTTGCCTTAAGTAATCTTCTGTAGATAAATAGTAGGGATCTTTTTTAGGAAGTGATTCAGATTCATCTAGCCTAGCACTTGGTAAAAAGTACAAAGGTTGGAAAGTCTATGAAAATTTGGTGAGCAATCCAATGGTGAGTTTTATTACCTTTTTGTCTAACCTTCTCAATTGTGAAGTGTTGGTTAAGGGGTTGCATCAAGACTGTAAAGAGATTCAAATCCACCCACAGATAGAAAATTCATGTGATGATCTAGAACCAGTCACTTACACTCAACTCAATCTAACTTACAGGCATTTTATTATGGAGGAGAGAAATTGGAGAAGGAAGTGCTAGTGCATCTCTAAGGTCTTCTGAAGAAAAGGAGGTATTTTGGACTTCCACCCTCTTGCTTCCCAGTCCAAGTGAATCATAAAATTGGGAATGGACTCCAACACATTTGGAGGGCATTGGTTTGGGGAAGACTAAATTATGCAGTCATGATAATTATGCAAGCAACCCACCCTTCCCCACTTAGAAAAATGCTTTCACTCCACTGCTTTCACTAGAAATGTCTTCTAAGCAAGCGACATGAGTGTACAGTATGTGTAATTTCCTCTCAATGTTCACAATGAATTGCATCCCTGAAGGACAAACATTTTAATCTGGAGGTTTTCTTATGTTGCAGCCTTTACTGTTAGCTGGTCAGAAAATCAAGGGATATCTTGGCTCACCATCCCAAAGCTACACTGGTTCTTTCTCTGAAGGATTTGCTTTTTATCTCTATCTTTCCAAGTCTGGGAGGAAGTTCTGAAAGATGTTTTGCATGTCTTTCCATCATGGTTTGCCCTAGAACTCCATCCCTTTCTTTTCCAAAGATAAACTATTTGTAGAAAAAAAAATCCACTTCACCTTCACACACACAACAATCAAATCAAGTCAACAGAACAAGCATGTGCATATTTACACAGAGTTCTGTTAAATTAGGAGTGAAGATGTTATTTTTATTGTAGACTATAACTTTCATGCTCTTGGCCAAACCACTGAATATGAAAATATTTCTCAGCTGAGCTGCTGGAAATTGTGCATACATAGGGGTACTGCATCTCCCTCTGAGCTAACACAACAACACATTTTTCACAGGGTAATCAGGATCTGATTCTACTGCGCCACATTGAAGGATATGCAAATTAATTTCATAGAGCCTTCATCCAGCCTGCAAATGTAAGTGATGAAATGAAGAAATGTTTTTTTTTTCCCCTGTGGCTGTTTTCTTTAGCCTTCGCAATTGCTCCATTGCTTTCAATGCCATGTCTTTCTCTCTGCTGGGAACAGAGCTCCTTCTGTAGGCTAGGACAGCACACAGTGCCACTTTCTCCCAACAAAGAGCCGGACCACACAGAAAAGATGTAATTATAACCACACATACACCACACAGGGTTGACTGCAAATTCCAGAGTCCTGGAGAACATCACTTGGGCATTTTGTGAAGCATTGTTGCTTTTTATTTTCCAAAGGAGATTTGTAGTCCCACAGAGCTAAAAAAAAAAGGCTATGGCTGACATAGCCTACAGGTTTCTTACAGAGAAGAGAGCAAGGCAACTCACTCAGATAACCATCAGGTTTTAGTTGGCCTCTATAAATTTGTTCTTGGTCACTTGAAAAGGTCATCATCAAAACAAATGTCCTGGCTGTGTTGTTCTTATTTGCTGCAGCACAAATAGTCTCCTGAAAACAAATGTTGCAGGAGTTTTGGAATTTCTATTTCTCTTGTAAGCCAAACTATCTGGTAGGTTCTCCTGCCCAAATCCCCAGGCCATGAATGAAGAAGCCTGATGCTTTTGTGCAATCAATTCAACTGAGTTTGAAGAGGAATTTCCCATTGGACTGAGTGACTTTTTCAGTCCCATTTAATGGAAGTTTATGTCTGTAAAGTATTTCCTTGCAAATGAATCCATATTAGAGTTTAGTTTCTTTTCAAGCAGCTGGTATACTTTGAAAACTAAAATGATACTCATGCACACGGTTTAATCTCTCATTTCTTAAAAAAAGTATAGAGGGAGGATAGAAAGAGGAAAATACCTAGCTTAGCTTGTGATTTTTTTTAAAAAAATAATATAACATAGTTTTTAAAATAATATTTAAATGATTCTTTCAAAAGAAAAAAATCCTGACCTAAAAACTGAAAGGAGAACTTTTCTTCCTATTATTCAGAAAGTACAATTTTATTTTAGGTGGATAGGTATATATTCCAAATCAGAGATAAATGTTTGCTAAATCCAAGGTAAATGTTTACTGGTTATCTCTTATGTAAGAATAATTTGGATTATTCCTAAATAAGGAATTACATCTGGGAAACTTCCATAGGATTGCACTGAACTTCTGACAGCCAATGTAGTTATCATGAACACAATAGAATTTAAGCAAGAATCTCTGAACTGTTGTTCAATTCAACTCACAGCAAAAATAAAATTTTACCTGGCTTTCCCCAACATGATGTGCTTCTACTGAATTTGGACCTAATTCCTATTCTCCCTAACATGTTCTTAGCATTGGGATACTCAGGACAAAGCCTAATTCATTGAGGTCATTTTGAATAATTGTATTTTAACTGGATTACTGTAAGATCTTTGGATATACTTCATATAGATGATGGTGATGGTGATGGTGATGATGATGATGATGACCTGTTCACAGCTATATGTTCTTTAGGTGGGGTGTTCACATGCATCAAATTGTTCCCAAGAACCTAGGATGTCATAATGTATAGGGAACATGCTCTTATTATGGGCACTGACAATAAGAAGTTCTGTAATGTCTTAAAGACTACTCACTTTATGGTAGTACAGGCATATAGCGGATGCTTTCCAGGCCTGGAGTTACTTTTATATATTATATATTATATTTACACATTTTAGTCCCAGTGAACTCAGTGAAGGCCAATGAATTGCTGGAGAGTGAACCTCAATGGGTGAGTCATGTATTATTCTAGCAACTACCGTGTTTCCCAGAAAATAAGACACTGTCTTATATTTTTTTTGGCTCCCAAAAACACACTAGGTCTTATTTTCGGGGTAGGTCTTATATATTTATGGTGCCAAATAGTGGGTGTGAGTGTGTAGGGGGGGTCTTTCGCGGGTGCACGGTTGCTCCCTGAAAAGTCTTCCTGGAACTGGAGATTTACACTAGGTCTTATTTTCGGGGTAGGTCTTATTAGGGCAGGTTTAGAAAATAGTGCTAGGTCTTACTTTCGGGGTAGGTCTTATTTTCGGGGAAACACAGTATATATTTTTTAAAAATTGTATATCTCCATTTCCCTAATTTGATATGTTCAGAATCCTTTGTTACCCTGTTTCTTTGTGCATGATAAGATTAGAAATGACTTAAATAACCCTGTTTTTTTAACCCCCATCTTTCTATATTCCCCTCTCAGTTTTAAACCTCCAGATCTCTTGATGTACCATGTTTCCCCGAAAATAAGACCTACCCCGAAAGTAAGACCTAGCACTATTTTCTAAACCTGCCCTAATAAGACCTACCCCGAAAATAAGACCTAGTGTAAATCTCCAGTTCCAGGAAGACTTTTCAGGGAGCAACCGTGCACCCGCGAAAGACCCCCCCTACACACTCACACCCACTATTTGGCACCATAAATATATAAGACCTACCCCGAAAATAAGACCTAGTGTGTTTTTGGGAGCCAAAAAAAATATAAGACAGTGTCTTATTTTCGGGGAAACACGGTAGATACTTTTCATACAAATCATGATTAATTTATAAAAGCAGGAGTGCAATACGTGTGTGTGTCTGTGTGTGTGAATTCAGTGTCCTTGGCTTGGAAATTTTATTTAGCTATATTTGAGTGAATACTGGTTGCCTAGTAGTGAGCAGGAATCACTGCATGTGAACAGACACACTAATTTTCATTCTTAGGACAGGTATTTCAAGAGGGCTTCTAACTCTGAATAAGCAAAGCTTCAACACTGCAGTGTATTCTGGCATGATGTGGGGACAGAAAGCCCTGGAAAAGCTTTCTGTGCTGATTTGACATAGCTCCCTGCTTTTTAAAGAGAAAAAAATGTTTCTGAACAGTTTTAAATGCAATCAGTAGGTGTGCAAGTCAAGGAAGCATGAGGTTTCTAAATGAATTTCACTGGCTGATTTGACCTGGAGGGAAGATTGAGGGAACAATTCAAAGGAGTCAACTTTTCATGCAACTTGAAAGTCACTTGGGTGTCTTTTACAATTAGTATCAGTCCCCACCCTAATTTTGCTATACTGACTCAGAGCTATATTGAAACAATATAGGAATCCCTTTCTTTCCCCTACCTCACCCCAGCTCTCCAAAACAAAAGGCTCCTCATTTCCCCATTTATTACATGCTGCCCTCTCTGCCCAACTTGCAGGATGGAAATAAAAAGAGTGGCCAACATTGTCAGGTCGTTGTACCCCTCAGCTTCCATCTACAAGGAGAATTCAAACTAGCCTGACAGTCCTGCGGCCTTCCTATAAACCATCTTTCCAGCAGAGCTGAGGGCCTCCCACTGTAAAGCCTGCTGGAGGGCTGTGCCTGCCTGCCTGCCTCCCTCAGGCACAGTTTCCTTCAGCCTGCAGGGTGTTGAATGAAGTTGACCTTTGCGTTGGCCAGGCTGTCGGTTGCTTTCATGTTGTGCACTCCCATAAATAAAGGAGTCAAGGAGAAACGACCTCACCACCTCACCATTCTTTGCCCCTCAGCGATTTCTTCCTACCCAGGCCTGAACGAACAAGGAACAAGCGTTGCAGCCCTTTGGCTTCGCTTGCTGGCATCCTTCTGGGGATCTGTTTACCGGCTCTGGGCCCAGCGTTCAGCCCGAAAAAGACGAGAGCAGGAGGATTAGCCCGGTCAGGAAAGGAGAGGAGGTGTCATTTGTACTCAGTCACTTTAGTTCTTAACACTTGAATGATGTATGCCGTCATCTTTCATTATACTTCTGTGACAGGTGGCACTCCCATGGACGAAAATGGGCAGAGGTCAGCCAAGATGAATGCCCGTTTATCAAGCCTGAAGTAACAATGGGACCAGCCGCAATGTCCAGACAGTGCTCCCACCCTGCCTCTTAGCCTCCCTTTCCCTGCCACTGTGCCAGTATTTATAATAGCCCACAGTGAAGAGAGAGAAACCAAACCTTGTCTCTGCCTTCAAAGAAAAGCAGCCTTCCTGTCACCAGGGTCTTCTTGCCAGGGTTAGAGCCTCATAAAAAACAGATTTTCAGGATGGTGGGAGAATCAATCTCAATTACTGTAACTTCTAGGATGAAGTGCTAAGCCTAAGTGTAAAGGAAAAGCCTGAGCTTTCTTCTTCAGGATCTGCTTTCAAACTCAGCTTCAACTGAGCGGGTTTTTCAACGGGTGAAAATATCTAATCAGCTATCCACTTTTGCTGAGAAAGATGCTTTTGGACGGCAATGAAGCACATGAAAGTTACTTGAAAGTTATTTGTCTTGAGAAGGGTTTTTTCCCCTAGAGTTAACATGCCTAAGACTGCCAAGTTTATAACACATTTACCTAGAAGTCAGTGGAGGAAATAACTTTTGGTCCAAGCCCTTCAAATTCTTTAACAGGGTTGTTTCTATCTGGACTTATTGGACATCAGGCCTAGTCCCCCAAGCCTAGATATCTACATGACCAGCACAAGATTAAAAAAAACAAATAAACAAACAAAAACCATCCCCTTTCAACAAAAATCAGTTAAAGGCTTTGCTCTGGGAGAATTCAGCCTAGAAGCTGGACAGCCCTTTGCAAAATCTACAGAAATCTTTCTCCAGTGGGACTCCAACTCGTTTCCAGAAAACTAGTAGGGAAATGGTAATCTACACCAAGAGTCTTTCCTCTCCTAGTGCCTTCAAAATGTACTGGGATTACAATTTCCAGAACTTGCAGGTAGCACTGCTTTCAGCTGGGAATCCGAGAAGTTATAGTCCGAACTATGGCTGGAAGACCCCAGGCTGAGGAAAACTAAGTCACTGGAGGCAGTTTCCAGCTGGGGGTATAACAACCCAAGTTGTTTGCCAGAAACTAAACATATTGTAGCTCTGGGGCTTAACATCTATTGCCTTCGTCATGCTTCTTCTGTGCCCTTCTCGGTCATCCTTACACTTGGAGAGGCCCTGTTGAATTCCTGCATTGAAGCGTACACATCTTGGCAATTAATGCAGGCTCTGGGGAGCAGAGAGAACACCCCAGGCCTTTCTGAGAATCCCACATTCAGACTTCATGGCCCTGCCCAGATTGGCACATTTGAGAGTCTGGGTTGCCTTACTAATTTGGCATCTCTAGAGTCCCTCCCACGCACAGAGGACCCTTAGTTTCTTTCGGTCTCAACTGTTTTAGGCAACAAAGTGATCCCCTCTTAAATGTTACCTTCAAGTCACGAAGGAGAAAAAAAAATCTTGTTTAAGGCCAGTAGCCTGAAGTATAGGATGGCCAGTGACCTTGACCTGTCCTTTCTGGAAAACTGCTCTGTCCATGCAAAAGGGACTTATGATGAACCATAAAACCTTCCAATCCCTGCAAACTGGATCTATGCTATCAACTTCCTCCTGGCCATTTCCCTAGATTTATAGTGCCATTCATACAGCACTGTGCTTATATAGTAGTGGTGAAAACAGGGCTGCTATTGCACTCAGAAATCAAAGAGTGATGCAGGAAGGTTCTCAGCCACACAAGGAATGGCTCTTAGGTCTAGTCCTGGAAGAACCCCAAATATGCAGGTTGCTACTCCCAAATTTGACTATTCCAGACAAATCATGGAGAGCTTATGGTGTCCTTCAGAGAGCAGGGAGGGAAATGATGTATCAACTAATAGGAACTGAAAAGAAAACTACATTCCATTATTTCCAAAGATCACTGGTAATAGAGTATATGTATTTAAAGGAAATGATTATGAATTCTTGTAAAAAGAAAGTTTGAAGCATTCCCATGGATTCCAGTATTGCACAACAGGCAGTCACATTTCTTGTGTTGCAATAAGTTTAAACTTAAAAGCATCTGCTCCCTAATCTTTGACTGAATTCCATTTGTTACACTACTCTTTTTATCTCTATTGATTGAATTCTACTATCCTGTCTTAGGTGTAAACCTGCAACTCTCACTCGCAGTTCTCAACCACCAGCAACTGAACTGTTGTAGTTGTCTTCTAAAGCCTTATTACGGCAATTTAAGTAGATTTTATTATTTCCAAGAAACTGACCAATTATTGTGATAACATTATAAACCCGAGTTTATAAGATTTACTCTTGAGTATTTACAGCTCCGCAAGCGACAAGCCTACATTTTCCACTGAATATAATCCTTGCAGATTTTATAGTTGATTCCAAGGAACACAGATTTGTAGATGCAGTACTTATTTTTGTGGTACTACAGACAGACTGGCTTAGAAACAATGGTTCTGAGAAAGAAGGGACACTTTTGAGCCGAATAAAATAATTCATTTCAGAATGTCCCAATGGTCTCTTCTTGTCAAATGTACACGCGCAATTCCCACTTCACTCCTGATGCCATTTCCACAGTATACCTGCAGAACAAGCTACCTCACTTCGGAAGCGCAACCACCCCTTCTCCGCGTTTCCATCTTCTGATTATTTAACGTGCAGGCCATGACGACAACAACGGCGGCGTCGTATTTACCCCATAACCATTTCCGGAGCCAGCGGCGGGGCTGCCATGTTGAAAAAAAGGCCTGGGCTGGGAAGATGTCAAAACTAGCGGGTTACCCCAACGAACGGATTCCGGAGTAAATAAGTTAAAACCTGAAGCTGGGTCTGCTTCTAAAGCACTGCGGACAAAAGCAACCAGCCAAGTCCCGAGCACTTTATTTCTCTACCTCGACACGAATTTCTTGTTTTTTTCTGGCAAAACCAACCACCCTCATCTCCTCCGTAAACTCTACCACTGACACACACATACACACACACACGAGAGCACCAGTAACACCGCGGAAGAGCTCGCTGTCCCAGTTTCAGGCCCACTTTTGGTATTTCAAAAGAGCGGTGAAATCTTTCTACCCCGAAAATCCTCTGAATTTTCAGTACCACAAAGGCAAAGGCGGTTCAGTTCTCGCAAACCCAAGATGCCGGGCATGAAACCTTCCCTTCGCTTCTCCAGCCGCGTCCCTCGAGGGCCGCCCTCACCTCGGATTAAGGACAACCCCAGCAACCCGAGTAAGTGAGAAGGGTAGAGAGAGACCGACGTGTCCCAAACAGCCTAAAGGCGTCTAATCAATTTATTTAAAAAAAAACTATACTTCGCTTGGCTACTAGACTGATGTAGTGAACGTAACTAGAGAGGGAACCGTCAAGAGGAGAGGCTGAAGCAACTTTTATTTCCTGCGACAGGGAGATTCAGCATTACCACAGTACAGCCCGCCCTGCGAGAGGCGTCCTTTAGCGCATGCGTGTGGGTGCTTGTAAGTGGTCTCGCGAGAAATCAGCAGGGGCTAAGAGGTGGGGTGGGGCGGGGGAGAAAAGGGAAAGGAAGGGTGGAAATGTCTTTTGTAACTTTTAAGTTTGCTGGTCGGGTTTGAATGCTTCTCAGGCACCCATCATCACAATCTAAAGATCTTTGGGATAGGTGCAGAAAGGCCGTCTATTTATTTTACATACACGTGTAAATTAAAGGTTTAGGTGGAAACGAATTCCGATGAATACCTAGGGACCCATCCCCTCCCGACGACGCTCCTTTGAATCCATATAGAATCCATATAGAATCCATATAGCCCGTCCCTTCCCTCTCTCCGGTCCTTTTGGACAATCATTTCTGTCCCTGGCTGCCTTGTTTTCCGGTCACATCAGGTCGGTACCGTATAGAACGCAACGCAGAATCCGGCTTGCCTGCAGCCACCTGAACCGACCTTTGGTAGACCTGCACAAGAGAAGCCCCACCGCTCTTGGTCTCGGGGATCAACGCCTGATTCCGAGACATCCTATGAAAGCTCACAGGACGATCAAACGTCCACAGGACCGAGCGTTTCCACGGCATCGCAGTGCCAAAGTACCCTCTAACAAAGATTGCAACGGGTTCTGCTCGTATGTGTGCGCGCCTGCGATTGATGGAGAGCCACGGCCATTTGTCAAAACAAGAAATCTAAAAAAGAAAGAAGCCTCTCTGGATCAAGGAAGAAACCTAACTATTTAGATTTAGGATGTTTCTCCTTTCCCCTAAACTCCTTGTAGTATTTGAGGTGACAAATCACCCAATATAGGTCTTTAAAAATAGGTCACTGCATAAAGAGACTCCCAGAGAGCAAATAAGAAAGGTAGGCGAGGTCTCTTTTCAGGAAATAAACCCTTTGACTTTGCTGTCTTATTTGCTGCCTGGCATGAACTCAGCACAGGACAAATAGCACTTCTAGATGCGCGTGGGGGAGGGGGCGAAATGAGGGTGGGCTTTCTCTCTTGGCAGCAACTCCCAGATGGCATCAAATGCCAATCGGCCAGGGGTTATGAGTGCTGGAAAGAGGGGTAGGTGGGAATAAATAAAGACGCGAAATCCGCCATAGCCTCCTCTGTAATTCATGTGGGGGTTAGGATACCATGAACCTTTTACATCACAGATCACAAGCTGCCCTTTTTAGTTTGTCGTATTTAATGAGGGCACCTGTTTTGGACCCACAGTCATTGGCATAACCCCTTCTCTATCTTATTCATAATCCGGGACAGCCAACAAGGGAATACTTGAATTTATCACTTTTTCACTACTCCGTAGGTTCCAGGGAATAATGGGTCGAAATGGGTCTGAAGAGAAATAATTACTCTGCTTTAAATCCTATCTTAATCCGAAACCTTGGTGTAGAACAGAAACCCCGTCTCTCCTCCACCGCCTTTTTTTTTTTTGAAAAAATGATTTTTGTTCTCCCCCCACATCCGTTTCCTTGTTCCCCCTTGAAAGGCTACCGTGTTTTATAGGAATAGTTAAATATATGCCTTCGGTGTCGAATGCAGAGCTGGAGAGATCCGAAGCCTCTCTGAGCTTCATCAGAGCCGAGGCGTTAAAATACAGCTCCTGTGCCTTTTGTTGAGCTTCGCGATGGAAAGTGTAGAAGAGATTTATGGAATTTTAGCTTAACAGACATGAAGTTTCACGGGTACATCATAAATAAGCGGGGAAGGGGACTGGGGAATTGAAGGTTTCCCCACGGTACCAGAGCCTAGGCGTGAAATGGGGCGGGGGGGGAGCCGAGGAGGGTGATTCCAGGTAATCGTTTGTGGAAAAAAGTCACTCACCAGAACGACAAACACTGAAGGTGCAAGAGGTTCATTCAGCTTTGCTGGCATTCTGGAATGTTCCTCTGGCCCCCTCCCTTCCGGGAGCCAATCTGGTTGCGATTTGAAAGGAGGGAGGGATTGGGGGGATGTCAAAACCCGATTTAGGTAAGAGGTGTCACCTGAAATTGTGAGAGCTTTTCGTTTATAAACAAAGGGCCTTGGGAGAGAATGTCTCAATAGGCATCAGTAGGGCAGCTACTGTACAGCACCTATGCGAACACCACCCTTCGCAGCCCTTTCCTCCTCTCGAAAATGGCCGTTCCCGTGTCAGATTTAACTAGATACTAAAAACCTTTACAAAAAAAGGACTCTGCCTCCAAAGGAGGGCCATAATTCGGAACTCAATGCTTTCATATTTTTTTTCTCTTTTCAAAGCCAAGAACAACTGACGAAAATGGTTTCTTTCTTTCGTTTTTTTCTCGCCCTCCTCTGAAAGCGAGCGGGCGAGAAGTGTCCCAGATAAACCTCCCCTGCCCCTCTGGATCCTTTACCACCTTCTGATCTGCCCTAGCCCGTCAGCCAGCCTTCACGAAAAGCAAGAAATGACACGGCCCCTCTGGGCTCCAAATCCTTCACCTCCAAGAGCAGTATTTCTGCTTAAGCTTTTGTGGAAGCCGTAAAAAAGGGGGGGGTGTTATTGTGGGAGAGAAAGGCGGGGGAACGCTTCCTTGTCAGGATCATCTGGAGTTTTTAAGGGAAATGAAATATCTCCCTTCCGTTCTTTGGTGGCCCTTTTCTCTTGAATTATAGCTGGAGCTACTGGAGGACTGCACGTTCTCGTTTGCTTTCCCTCTGCTGTCCTCGAGGTATTACCAGCGATGATATATTTTCTAAAGCTTATGCTCAGCTCTTTGAATGCACTATGCAGAAAATGATGTAGTAGTATTAACAGCAACAGCAGCAACAGTAATAGTAATAATGATAATCTAGTGAAGGCAATGTACAGGAAATAAATTGGTCACAAAGCGGCAGGAACCAAGAACACTAGTTAAGTATATTGTGAAAGTAAAGTTTAAAAAAAAGAGATTGCCCTGTTACTTTTGTCTGGACACAAACGCTATAGCAATATATGAAACAATTCATTAATATTTTAAACAAGAACCAAAACAAACAACCCCTCCCCCACAAAGAAATAGACAAAAATTGCTATTGAATTAGTCCAATCATACACTATACAACGGGAGAGAAGTAATATATCCAATAACCAGCCCTTCTAAATTGTATTATTTTAGATTAAAAGCTATCCGGCACTGGGACTTTGTTTCTGAATTCTTATTTAAAGCTTGCTAAGATTAAAAATCGCACAAGTTATGGGCATGCACGGATGGAAGCTTCTTTGAGCATTGCAAATAAAAGGTACATTCTTATAACTTCAGAAAATAGAATGCATAAACATGCATGCAAAATTAGAATAAGCTTTTGACGAAAAATAATCCTTACCTTGTGATAAGTTCATTCCTTCTGCCTTTGGTTAGAAATAATGATGGTAATGATGATGATGATGATGCTAGTACAATTTCTAAAAGTCTAATAATCATCATACTGAAAGGCGGGAGGGGGGAGTAGGAACTGGAAAGGAAATATTGATGGGATTTTGGAGGGTTATTTAATTTCTCCTCCAACCACACTGTATTATCCTGATGCAATAAAGCCAGGCTGTAATGTAATTTTAAAATATATACGTCCAAGCAAATAGTGGGGATAGAATATGACAAGGGTATTTCCACATTATAATTCAAGTGGGCTCCACCTACCCTCCGCCTCCCAATTAATGGCCTAACCAAGTTGCGAGGGAGAGCCTGCATTGGCCAGACTTGAAAGGGAGCGAGGAAGAGGCAGGCAGAGAGAGGGGCGAAAAGGGTCAGGATCGCCTCCCAGTCAACAATCACTTGTTAGCCAGAGTCAATTACCTCGCCTCCGGAAGCCCAAGGAAGAAGAGGCTGGCTGGGGAAGAGACCCCCCTCTTGCTGGGGAAGAGACAGAGAGAGGTAGAGAGAGAGAGAGGAACTGGGGAGAGAGAGAGAGAGAGAGAGAGAGAGAGGAAGGGGAGAGGGAGAGGGAGAGAGAGAGAGAAGGGGGCATCTGGAACTACTGGGGAGGGGGGTGTCTCCTAAAACAGCAGCTGCGAAGAGCAGAGCCAGCTAGAGAATAAAGTGGGAAGAAGCGCCTTAGCCACCTTTTCCCTGGGCAGGACTGCAGACTCCTGGCCGTCCAGGAAGGGCTCCTCAGCCCCTCTTTATCCCGCCGCCCCCATTCTCCCGTCCCATGGCCATCAGCCCTGCTATAGGGTAGCGTGGCCGTGGTTTGGGTTAGGTTGGGGTCTGTTTTGTTTTGCCTTTTCTTTCTTTTGGCGCCCCCCCCCCTCCGCCTGCCTCCTCTTGGCTTTTCCGCCTTGGCGACTGCAGGAAAGAACGGCGGGGGTGTCAGACCAGGCTGAGAGGAACCAGGAAGTGAAAGGGGGTGCCTTGGTGGGGAAGGAGAGGAATCCCAAACACCCGGCAAGCATGACTTCCAAAGACGAGGGCAAAGCGGCCTCGGCCGAGGAACGCCGGAGAAGCCCTCTGGACCACTTGCCACCTCCGGCCAACTCCAACAAACCCCTGACGCCCTTCAGCATCGAGGACATCCTCAACAAGCCCTCGGTGAGGAGAAGCTACACCATCTGCGGGACTGCCCACTTGCTCTCCGCCGCCGAGAAGCACCCCCCGGCTGCCCTGCCCCTTTCTAGCCGGGCGCTGCTCTCGCAAACCTCGCCTCTCTGCGCCCTCGAGGAGCTCGCCAGCAAGACCTTCAAGGGACTGGAAGTCAGCGTCCTGCAAGCGGCAGAAGGTAAGGCACGGGGGCTGGTTGACCGGCCGGGCCTCCATCCTTGTAGGTGCTGATGAGGTGAGGGTAGAACCGGGAGTTGTGGCGATTGCGTTTGTTGGAGAGCGTCCGCTGAGAACTTCCCCGGCAGCCGGCTCGAGAAATAAGGAGTCAGGGCGAGCGGCTTCTTGGACACAAACTAACGGGGGGCCCCTAAAACAAGGAGCAGTTCCCCCTGCCTAGCTCGGACCCTTTGAGAGGAAAGGAGGGAGGTTTTGCCAATCGACCTCTTCCCTTCTGCCTCTCCCGCCCTATTTAGACCTTGCTGGGTTAAGCAACCCCCGCCTGAAATCCGGGCGACTCTGGAGCACCCATTCGATTCCGCACTCCCACCTCCAATATATATAGAGCGGTCCTGACGCCCTGCAACCTCGGTGGCCAGGAGACCGGTGCCTGGGGCCTCCTCTCCCTCTTGCCGGGAAGGAGGAGAGTCCAGCTGAATCTGATCTGGCCTGTGCGCCGCAACCCGGTTTTCGGGGGGCCTTTCACAGATAGAGAGGCGGGAGAGAGGCCGGGAAGGGTGTCTCCCTTAGGGCCGCGTGGCTCTTGTCCTCCGCTCCAGTCCTCTCGGGCCCCAGACCTGGGAGAGGGAGCCAGGGAGGTGGGCTGCGGGCGGACGCGCGCGTTCTGTGCCTGCGGGCCCGTTTGCACGGAGGGACTGAAAAGCCTTCTTCTGCCTGTTTGCAGGAAGGGATGGGATGACAATTTTTGGCCAGAGGCAGACCCCCAAGAAAAGGAGGAAATCTAGGACAGCCTTTACAAACCACCAAATCTACGAGCTGGAGAAACGCTTTTTGTACCAGAAATATTTGTCCCCCGCAGACCGGGACCAGATAGCCCAGCAGTTGGGTTTGACCAATGCCCAGGTGATAACGTGGTTTCAGAATCGCAGGGCCAAACTCAAACGGGACCTGGAAGAGATGAAAGCAGACGTGGAGTCTGCCAAGAAACTGGGACCCAGCGCCCAGGTGGATATTGTAGCCATTGCTGAGCTGGAGACAACCCCTGAAGGGAGAGCGAAGTCCCGCTCCCTTTCTCCTGCCCATCCCAAACATGGACTGGAAGGTAACGGGCCCCTCCAGCTCTCCCCGGCCTCTCCTCTCACGGACCAGCCGGGCAGTAGCAAGGACTGCTCGGAGGACGAAGACGTGGAAATTGACGTCGATGACTGAATGGTGACAGTGCTGATGGCGGTCCTCCTCCTCCTCCTCCTCCCCCCTTCCTTCTATTCTCCCAGCTCTTCTTTTGCCTGGTAAACAAAAACAAGCAGAGAAATAGCCCAGGCATTTCCTCTCGCCCCCCCCCCCGCCGCCGCCCCCTTCCACCTCTTGGCAAGGAGAGAACTGCGCCCCTCCACGCTTCTTCCTCGGCAGCCCGGGGGGAGGAGGGGGGGAACCCGCCGGACTTTAGGGGGGATTGGAACTCACTTCCTTGACAACTCAGTTGTTCATCCCTCCAACAAAAGCAATAAGCAATATAAAATAATCACACTTGTGACCATGACAACAACAACGACGACGACGACGACGGTGATGATAATATGAATCAATATCCCAACAGCTGCCTAAGCAGGTAGCTCTCCTTTTTGGAACTGTGCAATTATGGGTAACTTCTGTATAGATATATTTAAGCATATGTATTGGATACTTACTTTTTTAGGGTTTTTTTTAATTAATAATATACATTTTTGTTGTTGTTTATAAGAGAACTCATAACCTTGAAATAAATACCATTACTTCAGTGCATTGTTAGGAAGTTATTTTGCTTTTTTTTAAATTACTCCATGTGAAATTTAAGTTGGACTCTGGCTAGCAGCCTTTTCCTTGCATGTTTCCTATATGCACGATCTTTATTTAATTTATTTAATTTGGTTTATTTTACCTTTATTATTTGCTCCTATTTTTCTGAAATATTGCGGGGATATATCCTCTAAAGAAGTTTGAAATATATACTTTCACACACACCCCACTCACCCCCAGCACCTAGGATTTGATCTCAAGTGAGATTCTGCCTCATTTTATCAATTAAAAACTATTTTTACCATTTATTGCTATTGTTGTGCTTTTATTTAAGAAAAAGAAAGGCTGCCTTTTGCATTTTTATATGAAGGTGATTTCAGAAAAGAATCTACGTATTTTGTACTCTTTTTTAGAATTGTTTTGCATGCTAGAAAAATAGTAAGACTATTATGATTGCTAATAATGATATAAATAATAAATAAGAGGTCCTACATCAACAAATGAGGATATTAGCACTATAAATATAAATGTACAGATTTTTTTTCTTTGATCTGTTAAAAAAACAGTTTTAAAGGTTTGCTTATTTAAGTTACCACAGAGACAATGTTGTGGTCTCTTAAAGTTGTAAGATGAGATTTTTCCTAAACAATAAAACCTTTAAAATTTTAATATACGGATTTTTAAGGTTTTCTTTGAGAATTACATTCTTAGAAAGCCAGATGGTTTGGGATTCAAATGTAATTCCTTAAATGCTTTAAGAATAGTGAAGTTTGCTTTTAGCTACAGAAGGACAGAACAAGTTAGCTGTCTTTTTGAGCTGAATAATTATCAAAAAGAATCATGCATTTCAAACCAACCACAATCAGTCAAGGAACAAAAGTAGCATTAGGAAAGGTGCCCTAAAGAAATAATACTTTAGGATACGTGATTGTGGTAGTTATCAAATGGCGCAACTTCTATGGGAACAAAAACGATGAGATTTTGAAATAAGATCAGTGTGCCTCTGTGTATGTATTTGTACACATGTCTTTATTTTAAAATATAGCATAGAGAAGATACGTTTCTGAAGCAGATTTCTCTGTGTTGCATGCAGAATTATCACGTTGGTTCGTTAGATTCCACTTTTATCTATTTTATCATTTCTAGCAAGGTGTTTTTAAAATACCAAGTTCTCAATTGCTAAACCCTGCATTATTGATACGGATTTCTTTAAAAAGAAAAAAAGTTAAATCACTTGCTTTTGTAAGGAGTGAGAAAGAAACACAATGCATATTGAAAATCATGACACCCCCCCACCTAATTGTCCAAAGCGGAGTTGGGGGGGGGGGAGCGGCGGAAACCTTCAGGTAAATGTTGGTTTCTTGATTATCACTTCAGGACCAAATGGTCTTTAATTTCCACCCCTTCCTTTTTATTCTCTTAAATACATCTGTCTTGCCGCCCAATAATAGCTCGTTCTGGTTTTTTTGACCGTCCAACCCGTGTTTCCCCATTCTTGGTGAAATTTATGTGAGAAATGCAAACCTGGCGGACCCCGCGGCCAAGCGATGGGGCGGGGGGGTGGGGGCAAAAAGAGGAAGAACTGGGGTGCCAACTAAGCGGAGGGAGGAGGGGCCACCGCGAGTTTCGTGTGCGTGTCCCGGGGAGGGCTTGGGGTAGCAGCTTCTCTCAGGCGAAATCAATCTTTCTCCCCTTTGGAAATGGATGGCGTTGTAATTTTTAGCGTAAAGCATGAAAACTGGGGACAAATGAGGCCTCTTCTGTGAAGTGACAAGCGACAATGGGGCCTGCGCTGCCTCCTGCGGCTCGCCGTGCTGAAAGAAGCGTGTGCCTCCGTCGTGGAAAGGACCGAACCGCTTGGAGACCATATGGTTTTTGAATTTTCCTCACCATTTCCAGACAATTTGATGGATTAGGTTAGCCCTCCCTTCCACTGTTTAACTCCGCAATAATGGGAGTGGAGCTCTCCTTCTCTCTGCCCCCCTTCAGCCCCCCCTCCCTGCACTAGGGCATCTGTGCCTTTCGAAGGGCGCTTCCATTCTTCTCCTTTCTCTCTTGGCATTTGAAACAAGTCTATGAATTACAATGAAAGGCATTTTCTTTGGTCTTATTTGGGACAACACTTGTCTTTCTCGCCCCCTCCCCACTTTGCATCTACAGGGAGGAGGGGGTCTGTTTGCCAAGGATTTGTTTGACTCCTGTCCAGATACCACGCAAAGCCTTCAATCTTGTCCTTAAGTGTTTTTATGTTAAGCAGGCATATCGTAAAGGCTGAGAAACTGTGACATTTATGTGAAGATCTAGTTAAAGGGCTTTATTTGTTTTCTTTATCTGTTCTTTCCCTCCCCCTTCTCCACAGATTCTCTTTCTTTCTCTTTCTCTCCCTCTCTCCCCCTTCCAGCTTTTCTTCTTTTGTCTTCGAATGGATTTAATGAGGCTGCAAAAATGCTACAATTCAACGGAAGCAAGAAATGTGGTGTGTTTTGAGAAAGAAAAGAAAAGAAGAAGAAAAAAGAAGAGAATGGGTGTGTGGGGAACCGAACAGGAGTTCATTTGGAGCTATTGACTCCAGGGTGAGAGAGAGGGAGGGAGGGAGGGAGGGAGAGAGAGAGAGAGGGAGAGAGAGAAGCCTCACAGAAGTTTTCCACACGTGGCTACAAGCAGAGTTTTTCCTGCATTTGCAGCAGCAGGTTCCTCCGGCCTAGCCTTGCTCCTGTAAAATGTTTGCGCTGCAGTCAGGTAGGTGGCACAGAAAGAATCAGAGAACCTATCCTGAAATGCTCGGTTGTCTCCAGAAAGCCAATTCCTGGAAGCTCCTTTGCATTCCTGGTTCATTTGTGGCCCTCCTATCCACGCTTGCATCCTCTCCTTTGATCTTCCAAGAGAGAGAGAGAAAGCGATAGAGACACATAGAAAGAGACAGAGACAGAGACACAGAGAGACAGCCAAAGAGACAGCCTTCCGTTTGTTTGCTTTTCTGTCAGCCTATTCATTTCATAGAGCCTGGATGCGGCTCCATCTTCGGTGAGTTTCTGCAACTGGATTCTGAAGGAAAGACCTCCGAAGAGGCAATCCTTCGCCTTCCCTCCTTTTCTCGCAGCTGGCCCATACCAACTAATCAAACCGGAAAATTTAAAACGAAACCGGGAAGGGTGTGGGTCGGCGGGAGCGAAGGTTATTCCGATATATCAGGGTATATTGCACCGTTCTCCTGTTGCCCCGGCTCGAAGCTGACGGGTTATATATTTTCCGAGACTGACGGAGATTTGTGAACTAGGGGGAATTCAGCCAACAAGAGACATCTTGACACAAGGCATGCCAAAGTTGAGTGGACGTTTGATGAAATCACTAGTCGACAAAAGCCCCGAGCGAGGGAGACTTTCATCTCTTGCCAAAAAAAAAAAAGACGGCGGGGAGGAGCGCTGGGTGCTTTGGAAACCAACCAGATGATGTCCCCGACAAAAGCGGCCAGGTCTGAGGGAGGGCGAGTTTTCTGCTTTGGAGAGAAGTGGGAACTTGATGAAAGGGGCACTTTGCCTGCTCAGTTTTGTCTAGCGTGAATTTAGCTATCATTGGCGAGTCGGGAAGAGCAAGATCCCCAGAAACGACCGGGGGTTAATCGGTCGTGAAATCTATGAACGTGAACGTGCGACCTGAAGCGCACTTAGACATAGAAAATCCCACTGAACTTCACTCCGAGGCGGCCCAGTGAAAAGGCGCCCCGGGGCAGCGAAGCCTCGGAAGAGATAGAGCAAGAGGGGTCTTTTGCGCCAGGGGTCTTGGTTATTCTATGAGTGTTTAGGATCAGAGCTCTGCAGCTGGCTCTGTGCAGCTTGTCCGTCAACCGAAATCCTTCTCACGAAAAACAAAGAACCAATAAACGATTGTCCTTTAGAGGAAGAGGAAGAAGAGGAAGAGGAGGAAGAGGAAGAGGAGGAAGAGGAGGAGGAGGAGGAAGAGGAAGAAGAAGAAGAAGAAGAAGAAGAAGAAGAAGAAGAAGAAGAAGAAGAAGAAGAAGAAGCGCTCGAAACACTGCAATGGGATCTCCGTTCTCCCGTTTTTGGGGAACCAAGGGAGTCCAGGATCCCTTCCCACAGCCACAGGCCCCGCCTAATTTCTCCAAAAGTTGCAAGAGCCCCGCCGTGAGCGGCGACTTGTTTTCTAACCGCTGCCCTGCCGCCCCCTTTTCCTTCATTCCCCACCACCACCACACACACACACCCCATCCCCTCCTGTGGGAGCCTAATCCTACTCTGAGGCGGCTTGCTGGGAGGAGCGGAGAGGGAGGCGCGTTTGGCGCGTCATCTGGCATCGCCGGTTCCCCCTCGAGTCTCTGCGCTCGGCGAAGCGGTGGCGGCGGTCGCGCGGGGGGTCATTGGCTCTTGTACGACGCGCTAGATTAGCTTCCCATTCCGTGTTGGGAGCGCGTGTTTAGCCCACAAAATCTGCGCTAGGCGTTGTTCTCCACCAGCCGGTGCACTTCTGCAGGCTGCCTCCGGGACTGCGCCCCTGCTTGGCCGCTGATGGGTGCGCACACAGCCCAGCTGACGCCGTCAAAGAGGGCCCCGACGAAGGCCGCCTGGCCCAGACATGCCCTCCTCCCTCTTTTCCTGGAACCCGCGGATCCATCTACGCTTCTCTCCCTTTGAATCCCCAGATTTTTCCGCCCAGTAGATGCCCGAGAGGGAGTGTCCGCGCGCGAAAATGGTTTGTCGGAATGTTCGGGTGCGTTTTGTTGACAGGATCCAATCCCTACGCAGCCAGTCTCCTCACTCTTCCTTTGGGAGAAAAGGCACCATCACCCCGCTTCTGTCGTTTCTTCCAGACCTAAACATGGGCTTATTCTGAGTCTCCCCACTTTTCCCACCAGTGGGGGTGGAGGGAGCACGTGAAAACCCGAAATGCTCCCTTCCCTCTGCCACGAAGTCTTGTCTTTGTGGCTTCTAGTCCCATTGGACTCCCCAAAGGTAACCGCAGGCGCGCACCCCCCCCCCCTTTCTCTTCCCTTCCCCAGCTGGGTTGAGGGAGACGGTTGAGTCAGTGAAATTCAGTTCCTTATTTTATGAGGTGTCAGGGTTGATGTCAGACGTGGCAACGATAACTAATACTACCGTCTGAGAGACCAGAACGTGGTAATTAATCCCAAAGACTTAAGTGTATTTTAGTTCAGGAGGAAAAAAAATCACTAATTCAATCGTCCGGAAAATTGAAGTTTGATGCATGAGTCCCTGTTGAAAGGGAAGGTTCTTCCCCCATTCGGATTCTGGGATTGAAGTCTCATCTCGCTCTTTCTCCCCCTCCCCCTCTTTTCTTCTGGCATCAGTGTGTATATCTACACATACGCACACAAACCCTGTCTAAAAGACACAGTTTTTAAATACATATGCAAGCAACTGGATCTGTTGAAAAAATTCTAACATAGTTTGATAAATGTAGATCCCATGCAAGTAAGTTGGTGTGAGACAGTGACCCAAAATGAAACCCTTAGACACCCTCCTCCATCCAAATTTCCTTTCAAATGAATGTGCCTGGTTGAAATGCAATACAGGACCACTTGAGAATAACTACAACTGAATACATCTGAATGAAATGGTATGGGGTTGTGCTACTCAGTATGGCCATGTGCCATATAGTATAAATGAATAATCAGTTACCCACAAATGTGTAATATTTGAAACCCAACTGGAATACAGGGAACTAACTTAGATTTCTCTAATTATAACTGCCCTATCAGTTATAAATGATAGGCGCACAACTGTACAATAGTGTTGCCAAACAACACCAGCTACTTCACTGAAGGACATCCTGCAGAAGATCCCCATCACTACATCCATCCATGCCACATGCACAAGGATGTTTGAAAGATAGCATCTTCCAACTGTAATGCAATATTTCCACCAGTCTCAGAACAGATTCACACTGTGCCTCCCTCAGCCCATGAGCAAAGAGCTTCTGCTAGAGGCACCCACCATAGGAGATGGAAATCTAAATTCTACTTAACATGTGACGAAGCATACACATACAGCCTGCAATTTCAAACTAGACCTAATGACTAATATTAGACACTTCCTTTGTATGGTTATATAATCCTGACTCCTTCCCTCCCCCCCCCGCATTAGCTGATGCCTGTAAACAGATGCACAGGTTCTGTGACCTAACCTTTTGCATCCGTTTCCATACATCAAGGGTATTATTTTTTGAGATGCAGGTCTTTGGCATGTCTGCTGCTGTTATTTGGACTGTTAAACTGAGGGGTCTTCAAGTTTCGCAGACCTATTTAATCCTGTACTTTCCTTCTTCGAGAGATGGATTGAGGGTTTTGTGCTTTGGAAGTATGGCATAAATGCATTTCAAATGAATAGGCTAAGTGGGCAGGTAAAGATCACCCCTGATTTGCTCAGTTTGCAGTTTTGATTTAGGCAACTGATTTGACAGAGGTGGGAGATGTGTTTAGATCCTAAGTTTGGTACAAGCTCATGGGCTGAATTCTCACAAAGCTCTAGGCTAGCCTAAAATGGTTTTACAATTTAATAGATTGTGAGAAGCGAAGTGTTGCCTGATCATTTTGGGTGAATCCACCAATCATGTTGGATTACTTATTTGTTTGTATGGACACTTCATGTGGACATGCTAATTTGATGAGCTCAGCAATTCTACAGTTTTGAGCAAAATATTACTTTCCCAAGGTCAATTCCACCTATGCAAAATACAAAGAATCAAAGCTTACAGCAGATCAAATGATTAAGTTTTCCTTGTGTGATCTATAGTATACTGTGTAGAGGTGATATATTTATATGCTCTTTCTGTGCCACTACAGTACAATATACTAATTTCCCTGAAAAAAAAATCCTTAATTTTTCAACCTAAAGCTCTCCAAATATTTTAGAGCATCCTTTTATCCTGTCTACTAAAACACACACTACGTTGCAGACACCTCTTCAAATGTGTATTTAGATTTTGAAGAAGCAAGGCTCAAGATGCAAGATGTGCCTGTTTTCCCATTCCCAAATCAAGATACCCAGCGTCCAAGCCTGGTCAAGTGATTTTGTTAAACAACAATAGAAAAAACCCCTATAAGCACAAGTCCCCTAAGAATTATACTAGAAAAAAATAGAAGCATTAATTAGTTAATGATTTGCTGCTTCTTGGTGATACCCCAAATCAGTGGCCTGACCTGGGGTAGTTTTCCCAGTAATCCAATAGCAGAGCGAGTCCTGTTTTGTGTTGAAGAAAAAGATCTGCCACAAAATGCCTAAAAGGCCTAAGAGTTGGAGTATGTCACAGACACAGCTGTGCTAGTTTTGCAGCTAAAAAACAAACATGCAACATTCCCTATTAAATAGGACAGGATTTAATCCTGCTCTACTGGAATATTTGCAACTTCCCAGCAATTTCCCCCCATATCTGTATGAAAGAACAAATGATTTCTCTTGCAAGAATAGTGACATTATTGTGGCTAAGATGCTAGTCTGAGTTGTTCAAGCATGCAAATAATCACTATGTATTTTGTCTATAATCCTTACCTTTGCCAATGAAGTCCTCAAACATTTTAATCAGGCTGGTGAATAGCTATTCTGCTTAACAAAGTACTGTAATTGGTCTATTGAAAACCTTGCAACAGATGAGACTCTTCTGCATAGTTTACCTGGGATAACTTCCTAAACTGAAGCTTTTTAGATCTTTTGTTCTAGCATTGCAATCATCCCCTCTTGTTGAGGATGAAGATGTAATGCAGCAGTCCAATATGACAAACTGATTCCAAAAAGACTTTCACACACAAGCAAGCATATGGTGGGTTTGTACAACATAGTTAATGTGGTAACAGAAGCAGCCCAGTTTTGGGGTTGCACCATTTGCTAATCCATAAAAAATAACATTAAACATAATTTTGTTGAGCTTTCTGCATGGATGCAACTGAGCAGATTAAAAGTCTTGAATGAAAGAAGCTCTTTTTCTGTTGAAGAATGAAGTAATCCAGGAGGCCTGTGTTTTTGCTTCATAAACAATGTTCTATACTAATACTTCATTATTTTGCTTGACAGCTAATTTGGAAAAAAATAATTGTATCACCTCCCAGCCTTTGGTACCTAGGAAAGGACCTGTCTAGTATTATTGGACAGCATACTTCCTGACCCTCATAGTGTAGGTACTCTTCCTGTACTTACAGTTCAAGGCAAAGACCCAGAAGAAAGAGAAGCTGCAGGTCCTTCTCTCTCACTTCAGTTGCTTACACCAACTCCATTTCTGGGCATTAATTTTACTGTACAAGATACACCAGCCTCATGGTGGCAAATGCTTTTCCAGCTGAAGATGCTGGCCAGCTCCTGATCCAAACTTACGTAGCTCCTTTGAAGGAATAAAGTAACTTCTCCAAGCTAAATTGAAGAAGAAACATCTTCCCTCCCCATTATTATAGGCACCCCTGAAATTATGATACTACCTGCCTGATATCAGATGATGGTGCCAGAGGCAGTCAACCATACTTGGGAGGATGTAAGAAAGAAGGTTGTATAGGAAAAAGGGGGAAATGTTGAGTTCTTTGACTTCAAAGAAATGATTGTAATTCCCCCCCCCCCTCTACTCCAGGCGGTCCTTATGGCAGTGTGATGGAGTGATTAGATTGAGGCTTGGGAAACTTCTGTCCAGCACTTCTCTTAACCATGGAACTTATTGGATGGTTTTGAGTGAGGCCCTTTTTCTCCATCCTATCTGCACCCATCCAATCACAAAGTTGTTATTGTTAGGATAAATGAGGCCTGATTCACCCATTTGTTGACTTGAAAGCCTCAATGGAAAGAACCAATAATTGACCTTAAATAGTCATTCTGTTCAATCTTCTGCTTGAATTCAGAAAAGAATAACTTCTAAAGTTGCAAATCATTATTTAGCCAGAGCATCCTGGTCTGGCAACAATCTCCTGCTTAAAGCCATATGAAGGAATTTACAAGCACAAGGAATAGAGGATGCTTCATTGACTACAATTGTGACGTTCAGATCACTAACATTAAGTAATTCTGGTCAATGTAAAAAAAGCTAGCTCAGAGGACATTTGGATAATTTCTCATATTTATCCTTCAATGGAAGTATTCATTCATTCATTCATTCATTCATTCATTTGATGTTATCCACCTGCTCAATTTGCATGAACACATTTGGAATGAATCAGAAGTTAACTTGATTCATCTGAATTAATTATTGAATCAGTTTATTAAAATATTGATAAATCTGTGTATGATCAATAAGGCAGGTGATGTTGAAATGGGGATGATCATCCATGGGGATGATGACTGGTTTTTGTTATTGTTTGAGGAAAAAAATATAGTTAGAATGGTACTCCTTCTAGATCAGAAAATCTTTTTCCTGGGGGACTTGAGATTAAAAACCTACACACTTTTATTGGCTGCTGAAGTACTAGTGAAAATTTACAGCACATCAACTCAAATGATATGTTGCATTTCTCTCAAAGTTGTACATTTCATTTTCAATGAAAGGTATAGCAGTTATTCTAGTGTGTATACCATTTAGCATTTTATGAAGTACAGATGAAAGGTTGTTTTTTTAACTAAAATATTTATTTTTTGAATGTGTATCAAAAAGTAAATAAAGCTGGCACATAGGATACCTCAGTAAATGTAAAACATGGCTCTTCCTTACTATAGTTTAATGTCTGTTTACTTATCAAATTCTTAGGCATGGTTATTAAAATCTGCACTGATAGTTTTACTTTTTAATCACAGGGTGGGTGTTGTATTATTCCTGTGACAAGATCCCTCACTCAGTGCCCTCCTGCCATGTTCTTTGTGATGAAAGCATTAGTAATATAACATTTTCTATATAGATTTTGCCTAGTATTTTAAGAATATCTTTATCAACTACAGATCAGCAAAAATGCAAGAGGAAATCCTCAAAATAAACAATTTCATCTAAACTGTACTGTACTGTTATCTGGGAATGCATATAAATGAAACATATTAATAGTTACCTTTTGGAAGATTCCACATTGACATTAATTGTTCAGAAATGGAATCTTCCTTAGTTTGATGAGAATCCTCCTATAGATAATCTCTTTTCATTTGCATTAAAGTATTTATTTAGTTATAAAAGAATAATATTCCAAATGGTAGAGGGATCAAAGACAGGAACTTCATCTATACTGGCCCGAACTTGGACTAGAACAAGCCTTAAAAACAGACCACATTTTAAAAAGTGTTCTTTATTTTATAGAATCTAATTAAATTAAAAACTAATGAAAACTACCATTGAATATTAGGGATTTTCAAAAAGTCAATGCACTATGATGATCTGAATAATGAAATACTATTGGGAAGACTAGTCAATTCCAACTTAGTCTTGAAGCTACTACTTAACATTAAGCCAATGATAACATATTTAGCTAAATTTCCTTTAAACATAATTGTAACAATTTACTGTTATCCTGCATTTATTATTTTTATAGATAACTCAAGGTGGCATATACCTAATATTCCTTCTTCCTCCTATCCTAACAACAACTGTCCTGCAAGGTGGGTTGGGCTGAGAAAGAGCAATTGGCCCAAAGTCACCCAGCCAAATTTCATACCTAAGGTAAGACTAAAACTCATGATCTCCCAGTTTCAAAAGAGGTGCTTTAACCACTAGACCAAACTTAGGAGGCAGTATTGGAAACCATGTACAAGTAATCCTCAACTTATGATCAGTCTCTTAATGATTAATGAAGTTATGACATACTCAGAAAGTTACTTACAATCCATCCTCAAAATTACAACTGCTGTACCACCAGTCACGTGATTGCATTTCAGGCACCTGGTGACTGGCTTGCATTTATGACTGACATCCCAATCATGCAATCATGTTTTATAAAGTTTTTCCATTCCCCACCCCGCCTCCAAAAAACCCCAATTGGTTAAGATGGATTCAGATTTACAACCTGTGATTCACTTAACAATTGTGATGAGTCACTTAACAGCCATGGTAAAAAGGGTCATAAACTCAAGTCCAGTCATGTGGTGATTTAACTGATAATCACAACTTACAATCAAAAGTCTGGGCTCAACTGTGGTTGTAAGTCAAGCACTACCTGTATGCCATTACGAGCATTCAGAAAAAAAGATGGAATAGAAATGCATATACATTTATTTATGAATAAATCTCTGACATCTTGAACTCTGAATCCTGAAACATACTGTTAGTTTTGATCTTATCAAAAGTGAGCAAGGCTAAGATCCATCTGGCCTTGTATTCCGTTTCCCAAGCGATCAATCTAATGTTCTTGGAAATTCATGATCAAGTTGGGATAATGTTTGTGTTCCTGGCAGATATGACCCATTCTCCTCAGTCTGATTAAAATGGTGTGATTTTAATTCCCAGGGGGGAATGCTGTAGATGAGAGCCATTGTGAGAGCAGAAGAGTTGATCAAGCAATCTAGGCATTAACATACTGTTCTGTAGTGGCAGCATCTGGCTGATTTTGTCAAGGTTTGGAAGTTAAGCAGGGTCAAACCTGCTTAATACTTCGAAGAAAGACTACCAGGGAATACAAGGACTGTAGATTAGACTGGAAGAACACAATAGCAGATCATTCCAGAACTTTGCCAATCAAAACACATGGATATGTCTATAAAGATGATAAACTTAACCAAAGGACACAGAGAGAAAATCACATCTATTCCAGTTTTATGCTGTTGTAAGCTCCTCTTTCTCTGGCTGCTCAGAGTGAAAATGAAACATCAGCACAAGCCACACACAGAGTTGTTCCCTAATATATATCAACCTTCAAGAGAAAGTAATCAGACAATTGATTGCAGGTCAGCTATAAGCAGAAATTGATGTGAGGAGAGGGTCAGGAGAGGTCTTTCTAAGAAAAGTGACAAAGTAACCAGGAGACATAGCTCTGTGTTTTACTGCTACAGCTGGACAGAGAACAACAGAGCCCTCTCACTGGCCTAATATTCTATAGCATAGATTACACTTTCCCATACATTCCTCAGATATATGGAGACTTACAATTCTCATCAATTTCAGACACTAATCACTAATAATAATTATTTGAAAATGATAGAGGCTGCAATCCAACACATTAAAAGAGAATCAGAGTGAAACATGATATAAATGCAAATACTACACATCCAAAATATGAGAGTTATCTCCTCAAATGTATGTCTATTTTACAAACAAAAGTCTGAGTATCTGTTACAAATTCCTATCAGTTTCATAAAAATGTACTAATGTACTAATAGTTTTCACAAAATGACTAAGGGTTGGAAATGCGATCATTAATTCATTTATTGTTCTCACAAAAATGTTATCAATGTGCCCATTTCACTGACTGAGGATGAGAAGTTGCAGTTTTTCCAAGGCAACTGTCCTGGAAAAATGACATATGAATTGGCAAATGGTATTATTTACGGTTGTCAACTGCTTACTATTGTATCCAAACAATGGAGCATTCCACATAAAATGAAAAGAAAGGCACTTATGAGATATGTGAATTTTAGGATTATTATATTTTTAAGGTCTTTCTGCTCCTCTGCTTTCAACAGTAATCTTGTATGCCAAAACGCAGCAATTAGCTTTTTTCCCCAAACATTTTCAACTCCATGCCAGGAAAACTGCAATTGCTTAATTTCTGCTGCTAAAGGCAAATGCTTAAAATAAAGCTGAATTAAACTAATTTTTAGCTGTGTTTAATATATCAAAATAGGGTCACCTTACCTCTGTGCTATTAGAATTAATAAAAAAGAAACAACTTATTATTGCAGTTGCCAGATTGGAGCCTGATGCAGGAAAATAAATCTGAGTATCTGGGGAAAGGAGCCTGGTGTTGGGGAAAGGTTAAATCTGCTAAACCCAGAATCAAATCCTATAGAGCCACAAAGCTCAAGGAGCAACTTTAGGCAAGTCGCTGGTTCCAGCTGATCACTTTGAGGGGGTTATCACAATAAGTTAAGGACCTGGAGCTTTGGAAGAAAGAGGAAATTGAAAAATAATACCAAAGGAACCCTTTCAACCCATCACCATGATTACTCCGAAATAAAGGTTGTATCCAGTGAAGTTCCCCACAAGTTCTCGGGTTGACCACAGATCTCTAAGTCAAGGGTATTGTAGAACTCTGAAATCGCCCAACCGAGCTTTCAGTTGGCGATTAATGACGTCATCTATTACCTGTAAGAACACATCAAGGATGGCCTTGTCTCACGGTAACCCCTACAGGGGAAGGCAAGTGGCCCAGAAAGACACCCAGTTTCCTAACCAGGAAGGGAAAGGGGAGGCTTTAGCGAGATGGTGGGTCAGTATTTTAAATCATAGCCACTTTTGGAGGCGTCTGAGAAGCGAAATGAAGGAAGTAATTGTATATTTAATGAGCTGCTCAGCTCGACGCCGGGCTCGATTTGAGAGTAGCCTCTCGCGGCCAGGCTGGAAATGGCGTGAGTGAGGCTAAGGAATGGGTGTGCAATGCACGATGCGCAGGCGTGCGTGTGTATGTGTGCGCGCGTGCATAAACCCCCCATGCTTCTCTCTCACCCCCCACGCGGACGGGTGGGCGTGCACACACGCGCAGACACACGCACCCAGCATACCGTGTGCAGGAGTCGTTATCATTTTTGTTAACTTTTTATCGACTGTTTGTTAGATGGCATGCCACTAAAGTGTATGATTTGAGATGAAAAATTAGACAGATTAACCCGAGGGGAGAGCTTGATTGATTACTAAATAGGATCAATTTGAAAGTTTTAGTCATAACGTTTCTGTAGAGCCCCTTAATACTTCAAACTTCAATTTTACGGGCTATTGAACTAAGCATGTTCCTGACAAAATTGATATATGTATTAATTTGCTTTAACTGTTGATTAATTACTCTCCACTGAAAGAATTATATGGAGCTGTTTGCCTCGGATTTGCATATTAATCAAATTCTAGTTGATAATTCAGTTGGTGCGATGCGATGGATTTTCAGCGGTGGTGGGGAGAGCGCTGGGAGGCGGCGGCGTTTAAGGGTATTGATCTAAGCCAGCCTCTGGTTTCTAGGGTGAACTTATACACCACCCTCCCCCTCAACCATCACCTCGCTCTCCGTCTCTCCGGTTTGGGTCCCTCACTGCTTAGCTGCCAGTTTAGTGCATTAAAATCAAAGATGCAGAACGCGTTAGCCTGGCTATTTGGTGAAAACAGAAATTGCCTGTCCAGTTTTTATGATGTTCTCAGCCTGAGCAGGCTGCACTTTAATGCGTCCTGTCAAAATGTCTGGGATTTAAAGGGAAAACAGCACAATTTAGCGCTGAGTAATTAATGACAAACTACCTCGGTGGTTAGAATTGTAGCAACACCTGCATTTGCCCCCGAGTGTTACCGAGGATGTGTAGCGATGAGCGTGTGTGTGAAAAATCCGTCTTCAACGAGGAGGTTCATAACTCAGTCGTGGTGGTGGTGGTGGTGGGCTGCTCCCGCCTTGGAAATTCTCCTGAAAAACTCCCTGTTTCTTTGCCGTCGTGTATGAAAGACTTTGTATGACTTACCTCCTCAACAGAGAGCGTGTGAATAGAAAAAATACCATCAACTGTGGGGGAAGCGGGGCTTATAACGTCTGGAACTATATAACTGAGCAGGAGAAGAGTCGCGTTAGCGTGGGGTAGCAAAAGCGAACAAAACCCACCACAGTAAAAACCAGAGTCTGCTCGGAATACGGCCCCCTGGTTTACAATTGAGCAGGAATTCATACAAAGAGGTCCTCGTTGCTGAAAGGGTCGAGGTGGAGAAGAGCCATAAGGCTCAATTCTTTTCTCACTGGGCTACATTTAGGCAGAAACGCAATCCTGGGAGGGAGAGTGGGGTGTCCTTTCACCACATTTTATTTATCAAACCGGATTCTTTCCATATAGACCGATAGAAACACGAACTCCGCGAGTCAGTGAAAATCCGTAGGGCCTGCTGCTTGCTTGTTTTTGCTTGCTTTCCCCAATTCCGCCGGGTCAAAGGAGGGCGCTCAATAGCACAACTCTATACGCCCAGAAATCAAGATCTTTTCAACGAGTTGCCACAGCAGGACTTTGGGCACCAATGCAGATCCCTCTCGATATAATAACTAGAAAACAACTCCAGCACAAGAGCTCGTTGACCAAAGTTGGGAGGGAAAGCATATTCTCAGGCTACGCTCAAAAAAGTTAATATGGCGGCTACCACCGATAGGCAGGAAAAGAAAGATGGAGCTTCGATCACACTGTCATGGCCGCCATCTCGACATTTTTGTCCTGAAAGGAATGATAAGGCTCAAAGCTACCAAACAATTGAACTTCTCTACAGGATTCTTCTACCATTTTATCTTTCTTCCCCATGGTCACATTATCTTTTCATATAGTGTTTTAAACTGTCTCCCCTTTTTACTTCTTCGGCCTCTCGTATTGGTCTTTTGCATACAGATTGGCTCACATAGGAGAGTGAAAGAGGGAATGAATGATTCCTATTGAATTTCACGGGGCTTATTTTCTAGTGGATGTGGAGGATTGTGCCCTACAGTACTGGTTTTTTCCAGCCTTTCCCAAATTCAACACTTTCCAATGGTAGCTTCTGATGAAGCTACCGTTCCCAGAATTCCCAGACGGCTTTGGCATAATGGTAATCCTAACCTATCTATGGTGGCAAGGGTTTCTTTCTCTTTTCCTCCCCGACCTTTTTTAGAAAAGGGGTGAACCTGCCCCTAGACACCCCTTTTTCTGAAAAGCACTTGAGGGTTTGGGCTGTGTAAACTATTTTCCCCTCCCCATCTATGGATTCAAAGGGTAACAGTGTAATTAAAACCAGATAATTAATGAGACAATATTCCTACAGCTTACATCTTTAATGAACAAAACCCTTCAGGGCAGTGTGCTCTTCCAGGCTCATTAAAGAGAATAAAGTTGTGAGGCTTATATACTTCCCAGTGTGTTAATAATAACCCAGCGAGTGTATGCTTTAACCAAGCATAATAGCTCGGGCCTCCCATATACTCTGAAAGAGGCTCGCTGAGCGCCGTGGTTTGTGTTTCGTTTTTCCAAGGGCTTAAATATTTTAAATGCAAAGTAGGATACATGGAATCTTAATCGCTATCCACAAAAATCATAAAACGAAAAAAAAGGAGAAAAAAGTCCAGAGAGACTTCGCGGAAGAAAATTCTCCAGGCAATTGAGACCACAAATCAAACTTTCAAAATGAAATAGCTGAGATTACAGAACAGGCTGGTGGTTAAAGCAAAGTTTCCCAACCCAGCCTCTCATCCGGCTGTTACTGACTTCGCGATTCCCCACCCACTCGCGTCCTTTTATTAATTTGGCTTCTGTTGTGATGTGAAGAAAAGAACAGCCCTTAAACTTGAAAAAGTGAAGAAATATACGCCTTGCTCAATACACCCGTTGGGTTTGCTCCATGCAGTCAAAAAGATGCTTTCTTTTTCCATCTTCTTTTCTTTCCCCACCACCCTCCCGCGCCCCGCCAATCCCGAGGTAATATTTCCTTTTTAGTGTATCGCAAGCTTCTAACTCAAATGGTTATTGCTTCCCATTTTTAAAGTTTACTTAGCAAAAGCCCCGGCTAACGTGAGCTGTTTTGGCAAGAGACGCGGGGGCTTTGCCTTCAGCACTACAGCGCAAAACGTGGAGGGGAGGGAGCGGGCTTTTAGGGATGAGTTATATTGCAATCAACTTAGTAAATCTGCATGCAGAAAAGGATGCTAATTAGTCTTAATAGTCTACCAATATGCCCCAAGACTGGAGACACAACAAACGTAAATCTGCTACCGATAAATATTTTTAATTGTTAAATTTACTGGAAAGAAAGTTTTATTTGCCTTGGCAAGACCACGTGATGTGAGAAAGCCAGGGGGAGGAAGAGGAGTAGAAAAAGGCGAGCCGTGTTATGTGTGTGTGTGTGTGTGTGTGTGTGTGTGGCGGGGGGGGTGGAGGAGTCCGAGAAAGGAGGGCTGCAGAGCCACGCTTTTCTCCTAAGGAAAGAAGACTGGACAACTTGCTCCTGAGGAAACCTGTAATAGAAAACCCCAGGAACCCTAGATGCTTTGCAATAAGCCTGGGTAGGATCGGGCTGAGGAAAAGAGCTAATCGAAAGGGGATCACTCAGCACCCTCGTGCCGCGTTTCTTTGCCCCGAGAGGGCCCGTATCTCCCTCTCTGTTTCCTCCATTCTAATCAGTAAAGCGGAGACTAGCAAAGACGCAGGCACCCTAAGCGAGCGCTTGGCAAAATTAGTGATGTATCACGTTAATTACCAATGTGATTTTCAAATGGTTGCAGGCAGGCCCAAGGAAAATTAATGGAAATCCAAATTCTAATTATGTGGCGGTTGTTAAAGAATTAAACTAAATACTCTGGGTGGATGTGGCGGGCGGCAGAGAGGGAGCAAGCGAAGGCGCCTTTCTGTAGAGGAAAATTCCCCCCCCCGCGCGCGCGCGCGGCCTCTGCGCCTGCAAAGAGGCGCGCGCACCTGCAAAGCGACTTCCCCCTCCTTTGACAGCACGTCGGGGGGCCCTTTTCGGTGCCAAGGTACCCAGCAGGAAGCGAGATCAACGCCTCCAGGCGGGACCAGAAGCGTCACTTTTGGAGGAGGTCTTTGCTTCTTCATTGGCCCTTCCCAGGTTAACATTTGAGAGGATTTGGAATCTAGGCAGAGGAATCCTTAGGCAAACTGGGCCTTTGAATCCAAGCAGTTCCGGAAGAGGGCTTTCGGCCGGACTGGAAACCTGGCCAAAGGAGCCCAGCTCCCGAGAGCTTCTGGGGATCTGGAAAACACGTGTTAAAAGAAAAGGGGGCGCTTGACACCCGCAACTCCTTGGATTCGTTTTGGGGAGTGTTTAACTGGGGTTGTATAGAATTAGGGTGGAAAGGATGAAAGGCAAATGGAGGAAACTCACCACAGGAGAAAAGATAGGAACCGGAACCACAGGAAAGCCAACAGCAATGCCCTGCCCAGCGACTATAAGGTCTGCAATTATTGTACCGGTTTCACCTTCCTGAGGACTAGAAACCTACACAAAGAGTGACCATACATTGCCAGGTTGACAGAATGTACATAACTCTAGGGTTGACATTACTGCATAGTAACCTGAACTAAAACATTGTCTTCCATTAAAGATAAATAAGTTGGAACCATTTGAATTATGTTACTATGAATCAGCAATAATGTAACAGTATTTCTTTCTGGCCTAATCCTTTATTTAAAAACATATTGATTTCAGCTGAATAAATAGGCTTCAACCAAATTTTAGGCATAGTGAACAGAATAAAATGTTAATAGGAACAGACCCACTAATCATTTTTTAATACAACTTTGGCTTGGCAAGTCCTAATTTTTTAATGCCTTTCTATAATCAGGTGGAGGCGAACAGCTACCCACAGGATGTCTAATTAAACAGGATTAGGAGGTAACGTCGTTGTCTTGTTCCAAAGGTCTTCTATTTTCCTTGGAGCTGGAAATGAGATTTGGTCATGCACCACTAAGACAGCCAACCCTTACAGGCATTGGATAGTTACACAAACACTTTTTTTAAAAGAGACAATTCAGTATCTGCTAAACAACACATAATATAGAGAAAATAGATACCTTTAACCTAATGCTTTCCAGATAGGACTCCAATTCCCATCATCTCGGCCATCATTACCAAACTGTACCTGAAAGAGGAGTTGTGCAGTTTGCAGTATACTACATTGGAACATTTGTTGTAGTGACATCAAGCTAGAAACCTGGAGAGCATGAATTCTAGTCCTCCCTAGCCATGAAAGCCAGCTAAGTGACTTTGGGCAGATCTGCACGCTCTCAGCCCTAGGAAGGAGGCAATGGCAAACCACTTCCAAAAAATCTTGCTAAGAAAACTGCAGGGATTAACTTGGGCAGTTGCCAGGAGTCAAAAACTTAACCAAATGAATCCTCCCACCAAAAAGGGGGGGGGGAGGGCTGTAAAATACAGGTACAGTTTGCAAAAAAGGAAAGTGGATGTCTAAGTGAATAATCTGGAACATGTTGGTTAAATTAAAGAGCTTTTGACAAGTAGTACTCCAACATGTCCTTGGGTCTTTGAAGAGTTGCACCAACACTTTTTTCCAAGACTTCCGCCCCAAGCCCCACCATGCAGGAGCACAGAGAATGTAGCTTTAGAATGAAGTATTGGCATCCAGTTCAAAGCAGAGCTCCACAAAGGTCATTGAATGACCCTCTGCAGGCCGTTAGTTCAGTTTAACCTAATTCTTGACAATTGGCATAGAGGAATCAGATGAACTCTTGCTCACTATTTGGAATTTTTCAGAGAAAGGATGGGATTATGCATAAATTAAGTGCTGATTGTAGATTCAGATGAGTTGTATTTAATCAGAGGATTTAAGATCACCCTTATCTGTCACCTCCTTTCCTATCGTATTTATTATTGAGAATGAAGATGAAAAAGTAACTCAAGGGTGACTCCATTGTGACCTGAAGCTACAATCCAATGTGTATGCTTTCTTTTGTTATAAATCACACTAATTGAATGGAATTCACAGGAGAGAAAATCTGCATAATGTTGCAACATAAGCTTATTCAGATCATGCTACCCAATGATGGTCTAAGACAGAGGTGGTGAGGCCATCTATGAGGATTCGGAGCTGCAGCAAAACTGGAATGTGTACATTTCATTCACATAACTACATTTCATTCACATAACTTATCATTCACATTTGAGACTCCAGTCTATCAGGGAGCGACGAATGGAGCATTCCACTTTTTACGTTGGAGAAGAATGGAAAATGTGGATGGGAAACTATTTCAGAACTGAAGACTTTCAAATGTGTGCATGCACACACAGATACAGACACACCAGTGCTGGCTCCAGGGTATATATGGTGCTCCTAGACCACATTGACTGATGGCTCTCCTTCCCACCATGTGATTTGGAAGAAGAGGCAGCACGGCGCCCCCTAAGCTTTGGCGCCCTCAAGACGGCCCTGCATAGCACCTCCCACCACCACCCATCATGGTCTCCAGCAGCCAGAAAACACTTTTGCAATGGAAAAGGAGCTTTGGCAGCATGAGTGTCTAAGCCCCCTGGCAGCTTGCCAAAAGAACATGATATAGAACATCCAAGCTAAGTATTTAGATTTAAGCTCCTTTGGTACAATTGTTTTCAATGGCGTTCACAGAGCCTTTCTTTTTAAAGTACATTATCCACTGTGGCAGAGAAGACAGAAGGGAGGGGAAGGTCACTGGAACCTGATCTCCACAGCTGCAATGATTGCTGAATACAAGATAATTCCACTAACATGCAGGGCGTATGTTCAACCCAAGCAGATTTTCTCAAGTGGCTCATCATGGCACATATTTTTCTTCTCACACAACTGTCTCACATCACACAAGCTCAATTTATTCAGAAAGAGTTGATTGGCTAAATTATTCCAGTAGTGTGAAATGGCATTCTTATTTGGTTCGGGTAGGCCCTTAGATTACATAACAAAATGATCCATTTTGTGCTACACTTTAGATGTGGTTCCTTTTTCCTTGGTTACTGAGGGACAGAAATAAGTAGATCTTCATGAGAAACATTGGGCTGTCCAAGCAGAATCCTACAGTTGGATTTTAGGGCATTGACTTCAACTTCCTTGCTTAGAGCAGGAGTCCAAATTAAAGCATTTCTTGCAGATGCCTGTCCAGCTTCCACTTTAAAAAATCATTGAAGGGGACACACCCGGCCAGGGTTGTGGATACTTGCCTCCACCACCAAACTGCATGGTTAAGAATTTTTAATCAGGCTCCCCTTTCTGTAACTCAAATCTATTGTTCTGTATCACAAACTCTGGATACTCCTGTGTGGCATCCTTTCAGATATATGAAAAGTGCTATCATAATCCCATTCAGTTGTTGGTTCTCAAGGCTGATTCCTTTCCCCTTCTCCTCTTCATAGAACTTTCCAGTAGACTGGTTTGGTCCATGTTGCTCTATGCTGAACTAGTGTCTCTAATGGACCCAATACTCAAAGTAGGATCTGACTAATCAAAATAAAATAAAATAAAATAAAATATCTCATTTAGAAACTATTCCAATCAGCCATAAATCTTCCATTTCAGATCTGTGCATTTTATTAACGTTGCATTTGTTATTTTTTAATTCCAATCTGTTATTTTCAATTAAATTATTTAACCTATCAGATCATTTTGAATTTTATTTCAGTTTGCTACTATATTAACTATCCCATTCAATTTTGTCATTTGCAAATCTGATAAGCACACACTTTATATCCTCACTTAAATCATTCATATCAATGTTGAAACATATAGAGCCCATGACACTTAACGTTTCATTTCAACTCAATGAGAAATCATTGAGGAAAATTTTGAGAAACAATTTTATGTGTCCACTGAATTGTCATGTTATCCAGCACCTATTTAACTAAGTTCATCTGCTAAATTATTAGTTAAATAGTTACTTGACTTATATGAACTAGACAGTGTCCCCAATTTCCCAGCTATGGTCAGTCTGTCTGTCCCTCTTTCACATACTGTAGACACAATATCTTACAATGAGCACTGTATCTCTCATGCCATAATCCTTGCACAATCTTTTATAACTTCCCATAATCCCCAGCAGATTGCATGCCAATACATCCTTGGGGATGCCAGACTGAAAGGCTGCTCTGTACGTATAAACGCACACACCTCTAAGTGCAGGCCTTACCTTTTCACAGTGTTTTTTTGTGATGTATCACCTGCATATGTTTAAGTGTGTAAGTCCAATGAATAACCAAATCTGTGTTGTCATCTCTTACAGCTCTTCCTTTCTCTCTGTGTGGTGGAACTGGCTAACAGACTCCAGGAGCTCAGCCCTATCGCCTCACCCATCCACACACCCCCACCCCTGAAAAAAATGTTTATTGAATAAAGTGGTTTTCCTTTGGGTGGTTTAACTCCTCCTTCACTGTTTATAAAGTAGATCACGGTGACAGGTGCAGCAGGCTGTAGCTTGCATTCCCCCCATATATTGTAGCCCCAAACATCATTAATACTAATAAAATATCACTATGGAAACCAGTACATCTAAACAGACTGGAGGTAGTGACCCTTGAAAAAGGCAGGATCCTGCAGCTCCAGCCAAACATGAATCATTTTTCTCTGCATACTTTATAGGAATTACCAGTGATATGCAAGGCTGTCATTACCAAGCACTTCTATGGATCTGCGAGTCATTTCCATAAATCAGCAGCATTGGGTCCAGCAGAGAGTCCTAAGAATATGATGGAACTCTTTTTGAACATATAATGAAGCGTTCCAGAGGCTGCAGTTATTTTTCTGCTTGTTAAGGTTTTTTTCCCCCTTTTGCAGCTTTTGAATTTGATTTTAAATTAAAATGTCGCCAAAAGAATGTTTTATTGGTGATCACTGTTATGATAAATTTATGCCTCAATAATTACTTTTCACACAGTATTGATCTCCACTGGCTAGTTCTTTGCACTCACTCCTCCCTCCCTCCATCTCTCTCTCTCTCTATAAGTCTGCCTGTGTGTTTGAAAGACAGAGGGGAAGACAGAGATTGGCTTAGCAGAAAGTTAAACAGCCTTTTATAAAATTTTGGACAAGTGGATCTCAAGAGATGGATTGATTCAAAATAAACAAGTGTGAAATGAACTTTAACCAGAGGCAGCAAGAATTTACTTCTCTTCTTGCATGAAGAAATATAACTTCCAGTTATATCTTTACAGACAGTATCAAATTTAAAAAAAATCAAAGCTGCATATAGGTACTTATCATCTTAAGGTGGAAAAACTGAGCATCACTTGAGGGCTAATAGAGGAAGAACAATTCCCTACGTCTATATGGATATATTAATTGGTAGATTCAACTATCTATCCTATCATTCAAAACAATCTAATGATGGTTTAGTTGGTTTGATTAAGATAGACCTGTTATCCAGAGTCATTAAAATCAATACGAGTTTAAACATTTATTTCAGCATGGTATGGATTGTATTGTAGTTTATTCATCAAATGTCAAAATATTGGATTTTGAAATTAGATTTCAGCTGGAGTAGCTGGCTGGGGTTTCTGTGAAAGGATTTTCAGTCTGATGGCACTGTAAACAATGCACTTGTTTATCTATTCAGAATGCATTGAACATGCTATTCTAGATGACAAATGAGTTTTTTTCTTGTTATTTGATCAAGATAAATGACTATGCTAAATAGTTCCTAATTATAACCTGTTAAAACTTGCTGTAGCATTTAAACTCTCCATTAATTAATTAGCTTAAAGCAATGGTTCTCTAAGTGCAAAGTTAAATGCCTTTGTAAAGAAGTATGGACAGTTGCCAGAAGTTAAAGGGAACCATGCTTCAGTTCTCTCTGGGGCTTCTCCATTTCAAAAGGTGACCCCCTTTCTTAGTCATTTCAGATTTGCCTTCTGGCAGATTCTTCTTCTGCCAGGTCAAGTGACCAGACTTCTCAAGGTCAGCATCTCCAAAACATTTGTTGAATTTGGTCCAACAGTAGGTACCATACTTTCTGTTTACTCTGCCTTATACATCCAAATATCTACAGTCCTTGGCTTGTGAATACCTCTCATATATTGTAACCATAAATTAAAAGGCAGTAAAACAATTAATTAACTGATTAATTAAGAGACTGTTAATGATAGACAGTGTCAACCATATTCCCCGCTCTTTGCAAACGCTTTTGAAGATCAAGACTGTATTATACAAAAAATGTATGGTTTTGTCAGACCTCCACTTGTTACTGACAGTTGGTAGAAATAATATAAGAAAATCATTTTCTCAAGATTTTAAAATTTTATTTATACCCAAATACTTGGGCGGTGAACATTTCAGAAATGATTTGGAAGAAGTGTTTTAGAAGTTGCACTTGCTTGTTTAAAGCAACCTGATATTTTTTATTCTTCTATGAACTGGAAAAGAAGCTGCTGTTGCTTTAAAAGTCACATTAATTTTAATGAGCAGACTCTTTAAAATAGCTGTGTCTTGCTTCATGCTAATGGTAGCCTTTAAAAAAAAGTTGGGCTTTTAAACAAAAAACAGAGAATTGCTAATCTAACCTTAACCCTAAACCCACTAATTATATAATGAGTTAATCTGGTTAATCTTCTTGAAAAGGATCAGAACATATTTTCTTTCTATTATTCTCCACCCCATACTGTTGCATATATGCATTTAATACCCATGTGTTGTATTATATGGTATCTTGCTGGTTTCTTTTAGCCAATAAAATTTCTTCTTTAATTTGTTGTGGAAAAAAGCAAAATAATGGACTATGTGTATCGAGAAAGGGAATGAGTGGATCACACAGAGAGGAATACCTTTGGATTGCAATCAGCATTAGTAGACTAAAATTAATGTGATGCTTATTACATTTGGCCAGAAAATGGAAACAAAAACAAAAAATACCCCAAATAAATGTATAATGTCACTGAAGATCAGACTGAATTTATTATTGCTTTTTGCCAAGAGATCAATGTCTTTTGCATTATTAGTCCTGATACTGCGGGTTTTCAGTTATTCTCCTGGAATACATAAACCAAAAATGATATCTTGATGGAGAATTTGAAAGTCATATATAGTTCAGATGAATATACTGAAAATGTAATATTTTGAAACTATATTCTACATATATGATGAGTATGCATGACTATTGATTGATCTGTTACTAGCCAAAATTAGGGCATATCTAATTTAATTAGAGTTTCTTCTAATATTCAGCTCCCAGCATTACCTGATACCTCTGCTGTTAAGCACTTATGTACAATATGTAGAACTTCTCATCATAAGAGCTGGAGAACAGAACCTTGACCTGGCTCTTAAAATTTATTTAAATTTGCTTCAGATTTTTCTAAAAAAACATATTAGTGATGTAAAATTGTACCTGTTATCCATAAATCCCAGAACAATTTATGAAGCTGTGGTTCCCATAAATCAAAAGTATATGAAAGATACTTCTAATAGGATATTTTTTTAATCTTTTGTATATAGTCACTTTGCCTTGAAGATGAATATGAAGTTCTCCAAAGTGTTTGGAAGTGATGAATGTAGCAAGATATTGGTCTGACAGGGACACAGGCAGTCATTTCACAGTACTAAGATCACACTGAAAAGTCAGGGCTGACAGCAGAAGGCAGTATGCAATTGTTTTTGTCTTCCTCAGTATATAGTCATGAAAAAAAAGATATAAATTCACTATCCAATAATAAAGTGAGGCAAATAACTCATGGTGAAGTGGAAATATCTTTTTCATATTATTTTTGATAGGCTCCTGTAGCAACAGTGGAATTGAGGGGTACGGCCACCGAGATGATTGTTACAGGGCCCTTAGGGAAGTAGGTCCAGCGGTGACAGAACAACTTAAGAAAACTTGCATTCACATCTCTTGTTTCAGACAATGGGATTCATATGGCAGGCTCTTCAATGCACAGACTTGTATGTGTATATATATATTCCATGGATGAATGTAGACTTGAACCCAGGGGCAGCTACTGTGCATGTAAAAGGGAGGGGGTGGCTTAATCACATGGCTGTGACTGCCATATTGAAATTTTTTTTACAACCCTGCTTGAACCTGAGTCTCCCTGGCTCTTGTCTAGGACTTTAACCATTATATTGCCTTGGGTCTCTCACTATGTTGACCAACCCAGGTCTCTATTTTTATCTCTCCCAGTCCGCCAACATTCAATGCCATGCCACTGTTGCTAGTTCGTTTGACAAACATTCTCCCCCCACACCTTCTTAAAGGGCTTTTTTCTTACAGTTTTTGAACACTTGCAAGGTTACCCCAAGGAAATCTTGCATTCTCAATGGTATATTTTATTTTACAAAGCACAAACATATAAATATCAGCAGGAAAAGTAGAGCCCACATCAATACTGTCATGTTTGATCAGAAACCTCATATGATATATTGGTGAGAAAGTGACAAACAGGGCACTGATAGGCAGCAGGAAGATGAAATGTCGTGGGGGATGAATTTTGGTTAATAGCAAAAATTTTTCCTTCCAAACAGGCTGGTGTTTCCTTATCCAGCATACTTTCATCCCAAATGTGATTCCTTAGTGCCAAGGTTAAGCATAGACTCTGTTTTTCAAAATGGGCCATGCAATAGATATGGCAGTAATAAAAGAATATGTCTCCTGAGCATGTACAAGTGCAAAGTGTATTGTCTTTAGTACTGGAAGACCAGAACTACCCAGGTGTATTTTAGATTTATAAGCAAAAGCAGGCTTATTCTGTTATACAAACCAGCACTATAAAATATAATTATTAAACACTTGCCATTCAGCTGCTGCAAGTCTGCTAGTCTGTAGTGGAGTAAAAACACTAATAAACTAATAACTTTTTGCTGATTTTTAATTTTTTCTTAAAATGCCACCTTGATAGTAAGTTCAGTTTCCCTATGATCTGGCCAATAGTTTTTTGAGCTCTGATGTTGTCCAACCCAGACAAAGAACTGTAAAATTTGTGACTTTATAAATTGATATCATTATTTACACAGAAATGGCTTTTTTCAGTCCTTAAAGAAATACATTACCCTAAGACATGAACTAAGGGAGAGGATGAAAAATATCAAATGGATGGATATCTAACTGGTTTTGGTATTATGACTGTTGGCTGAGTAACAGAGATGGGAAATTAAAATAAGCCCTAAGAACCTTTCCCTGCTTTCTGGTAATACACCACTAGCTGTCTTCAGCTTGCAGGAACTCTGATTTATAACTCACAAATAACTTCCTCCTTATGGTCGCAGTGATTCATAGAGCACTGTGTCCAGGAGGAAGGATTTGCAAGTGACAGGTCCTCTCCACAATTTACCAGGTACTCACGCGGCAGGCCCATCGAGGTCTGATTTACAGCCAAAAGTGAGGAAGGAGTTTTGGCTTTCTGCTTGCTTGAATTTGGGCAAATGCTTTCAGAAGGGAGGTTGGGAAGGATTGCAAGCCACCCTGCTAGCTAAGCTACCAGATTAAAAAGCCATCAAGTAGCAATGAAAATTCAGAAACAACTGTTCTCTCAGCCTGCTCTGCATCCAAATAGCAATTTAGAGGCAGAGACCACATTTCTTTGTTATTGCTGACGGGTTGGGTATTCCTTTCTGTAATTTGGGGGAGCAAAAGTTGTGTAATAATTGGAGTTTTACATTTAAAATCATCATATCTCTCTTACCATAGTAAGCTAATTACAAGGCTTCTGAGAATGCCAAGGTCTTATAGCATCATTGCTGACGAAAAGACCCTATGCCCTAATATTATATGCCGGCACACACATACAGTAGGTGTCCATTGCAAGCTATGATTATGTCAGCCTGACAATGGGCATTAAAGATGTGGTTATGTAGTTCGCATCCATTGAATCATGACACCTGTCACAGATGTGTATATTGTATAGTTATATTGTATTATGATATACTTTGTACATATATGGAATTGCCCCAGCTTGTTCTTCCATGTGGATGCCCAGATGTATATGTCCTTTATCTTTATCCAAGATAAAGGACATATACCCCTTATCCTCTCATTTAATTAAGCTGAGGTGCACATTTTTAATTTTTTAAAATTAAATTTATATGCTGCCCATTTCAGTATCAAGTGACACTGGGTGGCTCACAACAATATAAAAACATGGTACACCATGTATATTTATTCAACATTTGTCACAAAGTTTCTATTCAAATTCTGAATGCATATTCAGAATGGATTCTGAATTCTTATACAAAATGGAATGGAGGTAGTGGTATCATATTATCCAAAATCCACCCCTTAGCATTGCTGACATTTCTTGATTGTTTTCAATTTGGCAGACGTCAAATATAAAATCTCTTGAAAGCTATCAGTTCGTGAATACTAAATACCATTACTAGGTATCAAACAATTTCATATACGAAGTGCCTATAAAGTAAAAGATGTGTGAATGTTATGTGTCCATGGATAGAAGAGGTAGCAGAAAGAAGAATGGAAGAGATACAGCTTATCTCAAACTTCATTTCTTCAGTTAAATCTATCAAAGATATTGATGTATTTAAGGCAAGGAAAGCACAATTTCTGCTATTCTTAATATAATGAACTGTTTGTAGAGGCTCGGGAGTGGCAAATCCAGAAACCGGTGTTGCATGTGACTTAAATCTATCAAAATCAATCAGTCACACTCAAATTCACTTGCAAGAGGACAGCTTCCACAGGAACCAGTAAATTCCTTATTTCTAAATATTTAGGATTGCTCTGACAATAAGAAAATAGAAAAAATAGCTATTTTTCTCCTGCCCAGAATACAGGTTCTTTTGTATCCACACGTAGCAATCTGTGACATTCCCAGGAAGCCATGAAGATACATAAATGATGACACACACACACACACACATACACACAGAGTGAGTAATGCCATCATACAAACCAGTGGTGGGATTCAAATGTTTTTACTACTGGTTCTGTGGGCATGGTTTGGTGGGTGTGGCAGGGGAAGGATAGTGTAAAATCTCCAGTCAGAGGCGGTATTTGCCGGTTCTCTGAACTACTCAAAATTTCTGCTACCGGTTCTCCAGAACTGGTCAGAACCTGCTGAATACCACCTCTGATACAAACCACCACCCCTTTACATGCTTGCACTCCAGCATGTGATGTGAATACAAGTCAAAATATTTGTGCCATGATGACATGATGCGCATTTCATCCCTTGTCCCAGTGGAGACATCCGTGGTAGCCATTGCTATTTTAGTCCACTTCCTAGTATACTTGAAATTGCCCAGCTTAATATCTTGTTATATTTGAATACAGATACTGTTAGCCCCTCCAGGAAACATGACTAGATGAGCTAAATCTACTTTACTGTAAGGCTACATTAATAAAATCTTGCAAGGCTGAAAGTACAACATTTCCTGCTGCCACTTGATCCATTTATCTGGGCCCTTTCTAAGTTTCTTTCTTTGACTGTCCCAAAGGTCCTGAACAGAAGAAGCTTCTTAGATTAGAAGTGAAACATTTTAAAGGAAAAAAACTAATGAAGTCTGGTTGCCTTTTGGAATGACACCTTTGGGACAGCCATTAGCTGGATGACTAAGAATCTCCAAAGACATATTTCTTTGTCTATAAACCAGTGGGGATTTTTTGCCTGATTGTTTCCTTCCCCACTTTCCCTAAGGTCATTCCTACATTCCATTACAGTACCCTGACTTTCCTCTATGCATACAAGCCTGCAGACATGTTCTTTGTTTACTTCCTAATTCTATCATGACATAAATTCTTTGAGATATGTTAGGCTCGAGGTAGGTTTCTGGCCTAAACTCACCCATGAGCTGAAGGGACAGCATGTTCAATGTGTCATCAATCCTAGTATTATACTCTAACTATTGTAATATACTGGCTGCTAGAGGTGCAACAAACACTAATGATACCACTGATGGTTTAAGTATAATCCTTCTACAGTGAGAAACAAGACTTTAGTGACTCTGCAATGGCAGACTTTCCCATACTGTAGTAGGTTAGTGTTAACATCAGTAACTGCATAAATATCAACACAGATTTCTGGAGCATCCCTAGATGTATAATTATTATAAATTCATGTGTATACTTGGAATAGCTTTTTTAATCTGAAGCTTTTCCAATAGCTTGGGCCGCAGTGTATATCATTTCTTGCTCTTAAGGTCTATTGGATAGGACTGATGGGAACTGCAGTCTAATACAGTCAGATGAGAGACAGTAAAAAAAAACGCAGAAATTTGTTCGGATAAGGGAAAGCAAAGTATAGATTCAAGATCATTTGTTATTTTCCAAACCTTTTTCGATAACTACCCAACCCCACAATTGAAAATAATTCCTAAAAAGGGACAGTGCTGGAATGGCTTTAAAAATAGACAAAATATTACCTCCCACTCCCCAAACCTTATAAAAACCTAAAAATGCTAGTTCTATTTCATATGCATAATATGGCCACCCCCACTGTAGGGTTTTTTTTTGTGAGGGGGGGAGTATTTGGCTAACAAACTTTTGCCCATTCTTGATCTGAAGGCCAAGGAAAAGACCCTAATTCATGGCAAAATTTGGATCATACTACTAATTGCATCTGGCCACAAAACATTTGCTCATTCTGATCTAGATGGCCTTCTCTATTTAGAATTGTAGTTATTCAGTTTGAAACAAACATTCCAGCTATTCCAGTTCTTTCCCATGATGGTTTTGCTCCTCTGCAGTACAAAATCCTAGGTTTTCTACGTAAGTCCCACATTGGACATCTACCCGGTATCAAATTCTGATTTCCCCTAGCTACCTTATAGGAAGACTCAGAGCAAATCTGTTAATTAACCTTGACTGTAAAACAGAAATACTGTAATATTATATAACATGGTGCCCATTTGTTCCGTATAAGTGTAACTTTCTGACCAGTTCTGTATCTATATGTTTATGCATATTGCTATTGTTACCTTTGACATTCACTCCAGCTCCTCATTATGTTGCAACTCTAAAAAAATTGTACCCAATCAGAACATTTGTCTTGTCACAGCATCTCTTTTTGCAAAGCAGAAGGCTCTGCTTTTATCCAGTTTGGAAAGGAGATTTTGCTATCATAGGATATCTCCATAAAAGAGCTCTGCCTGACTTTGATAGGCCATTCAACTAAGGACTGGGTGCCACCTACTGAACCCAGCTGAGTGCTACATGTGCTTGCATTTCTAAAGGTTAAAAAAACCCAACATCATCAGGAAGCACCAATCAAAGTAACCATAAAGATCTATCTGCAATAGATTGTTAATGTGAGCCATATACCTTTCTAAAACATAACTGAAACCCCACAAAAGCTATTCTTTCAAATGCCACCATCTTCAGCACAGCGATTGGCTTCTGGTACTTTGTTTTATTTTTGTTTACCTGCCTTCTCATAACTCCCAGTTTGTCCATTTCAAAAATATCTTTTATTTTGAAGCTGATGGTCTACACATTCCTGTTAATCCTTCAGATTCCCTTGATGTGATGTCTTCCTGATGGAACACTAGATAGGATGATTAGATGACGCCTTGGATCAGACCAAATATTCATCCAGTTGAATATCTGAGTTTCTGTGTTAATTAACAAAGCATTTCTGAGAAGATCATAATACAGCATAATATAGCAGCCCCGCCCAGCTACTTGACACTTGGGAACTGATATGCAGAGGACTATTAGCTCTCGTGTTTTATAAACATGTAACTCAGTGGCCATACCTGCAGTTTGTGGAAGGTGATGATATTCTTCTGTTTCTTTCTTGGCTTTATTGCTAATCAGTGCAATTGTGTGATCTCCAAGGTTAAAAAGATCCTGTAGATTCTACAGAGTTGTGACCTTTTTTACTCTTCAACCTGCTAATACATGACTCATTCAGAAAATATCAAGCAGCGCATCGTGTGAAAATTGTAACCTGAAAATACTTATAACTGAGAATGTTGTGGAATGACTGGAAAGTCTTCCAGATATATTGGGGATTCATTTCGTAGAATTCCCTTGACAATAACAACATCTCAAGCACCTGCTTTAGATTGTAAACTGTTAACTTCCATTTTCAGCATTTATGGCCAGTGTACAGTATATATAAGTTCTGCATAAACCTAATGTTTAAGCATCTCTTTTACTTAAAAGATAGCTATTAGTATAAAAGACGTGAGAATGGGAATGCAACACTTTGTGCATTTACCTGCAGTAGCTTTAAAAACACTGGATTGTAGGTAAGCTTCATTTTTATAAAAAAAATCCTAAAAATACGTCTATTTTCTTATCAAATAAATGGACATGGAATGGGATGAGCAGGACAAGAACTCATGCACCTCTGAATGACCATGTGGCTGGTTTTGTTATGTGCTATTTAGAAACACTGTAAAAGGCCTATTTGCGTCCTTTAAATCAGCAGTTGTACTTTTCCTCTGCACGTAGAAACAGAGCAAACAACATGGCTCCTTCATTTATGCTATAATTTCCTCCTTTTTCCTTGGTTTCAATGTCACACTGGGCTACGCCAGGTAAATAAACCTGATGCTGTCCTCTTGTTATCCTTGAAACAATCCTCATAAGAACAAGCCCTGAGAGCAAAGCAGCCATCAAGGTCAGAGTCTTCTTTAGAGCAATAAATCTATTTTTAATTCAGGGGTGGTGAATGTAATTGCTTGGGAAGCAATTGGATTCAGCAACTTTGATGGCAATGCCTAGTCCATTCTCAATTGCACCAAAGACTTATTTCGAGGATCAAATACAAACAAATCTACAAGCTGTGGATTCCCAAAGGTAGGTAGGTAGGTCTGCCATCTTTCATGTGATTCGAAAGTCCCTTCTGCAGCCCAGAATGTACATTCATTTTTGCTTTTAGTTTTTGTTTGTTTTTGAGGTTTTTGTAGTCCAAACCTTATCCAAATAAACAATGCTGAAAATTTCCTTTGCGGGGATAGGAATGGGAGGACTTCTAAAGTGCACAATAAATGTTTTATATCTTTTTTTGTGGATGTATAATTTTGTGGATGTTTAGCATCTATTTTACACTTTTGTAGCAAAAGAAAAAGAAAAAAAAAACTGTTAAAACTTTGCTAAATTTTAATGACTTGAGTTTTATGGGCACAGGAAGCTAAAAGCAGTGTCTTGAGAGCTGCAGATTGCCTATCCCCGTTTAGCCCAAATCAGGGGCTATTCATATTTGTGGCTTGTCTGGAAGTTCTGAAATTTTCAGTTTCCTTTAATTTCTCAGAAAATCAGGTTAACTTGCATGCTAAGTAGTCCAATGCACAAATAAATCCCACTTTAAACTATGCAAAGGAGCCAAAATAACTCCTAAAACCTAACCGTAATTTAAAAAATTAGCAGAGAAAAGTTTAAAAATTAATTATATAAAATAAAAACAGATTTATCTGAATCCTCAAAATTGCTCATTCAATCCATTTGAAGAGGGTCCTAGGAATAGAGGCCAAGAACTGGGAAGGCAAACTTGTTCTTATCAACATCCATGAAGATAAAGCAAAACATTTTGCAGTCTACAGAGCACGGAGAAAATGCAGCTAATTCTACCAAGAACTTGGAGTTGGCCTAATAAAATTTCTATCAGTGCTAATACAAGGCAGAAAGGGCTCTTTGTAGAATGTGAACAAATGCAAAAGTTGATGCCTTTTTATTAATGCACATGCTTCGAGAGGAATTTTATCCAGAGACATCTTCAAGAAGCTAGAGTGAAAGATAACAATAGTCTCATTACCTTTTCCAGAGGCCCTTCCCTAGTACTTTGGCTAAATGATAGGTAAATCCCCCTTCCTCAATCAAATGTCTTTCTCTAACGTGATCCCTCCTAAGTTCCTAACCCTCCAAATCTGATACTTCCACCATCTGGAAAATATGAGGACTCTTTCAGGTACATTGGTGGCTGCATGATCAACCTTATGGGGATCCCAGGATGTTTTGGGTGAATCAGTCTTGAAGAGAGACATTGCTTTGGGCAGTTACATAAGCAGACAGATGGGCAATACCTGCCTGAAAGCAATAAAACCTTAATGTAGAGACATGCAACCTCTGTTGGCTGCAGGGATGTTACAGACCGTGTGTAGAACATTGAAGGAGATGTTCCAAAACTGGGCAAGGGCAGGGACCATTTTGGGATAGATTTCAAAAGTTTTAATGGTCCAATCAAGCCAGTCATTCTTGCAGGCAATTCATCAGATGAATCTCCAAAAGGAACAATTGGGGACCACTATGGTAAGGATATATTTGCATGTCTTTGTCAATGGTCCCACTCTAGGGAGGTACTTTGCCTCTAAAAATCAGTCAGGCCTCAAGCCATAACTTCTCTTGACAGCTGGTAAAATGTGGATTAAAAGTTAAACATTAAGCTTATCTTATAGTTCTTTTAAAAGGCTACATATTCAGAAATAGTTATTTTTTGTTGATTTATTGTATTATATGTAAATTTTAAATGAATTTGTCATGCATGTAGATTTTGGCTATGTAATTTGATGTTCTTATTTACATGGACTGCTAAGTTTCCTTTTTTAAAAAAACAAGGCAAAATACATTTTAAAAAACAATATGTTTCATTTAAATATTCAATATTGCTGTACAGAAATTTTGTGGAGACTGAAAGAATAATATGTACTGAATTTTTTTTAAAAAGACTAAAATAGGCCCAACCCTAATTCTCTCTCTAAAGCAGAGAATTAGCAGAAAGTCACAAGGAAGTAAAACAGCTAATTTCAGGGTGAGGTAAGAAGTAGCTCAATTTTAGTCCTCCCTATTAAAAATAATCCTTTAAGCAGCAGTGAACTTCAAAAGAAAAGTTATCCTTCTAACTGAAATTTATCTATCGTGATAAAGCTCAAAGAATGCCCAGAGTCTGGTAAATTCCACTTTAGCATCCAGAATGGTGAGATAGTAAACTAAGGCAAGCCACAGAAAATCATTTTCACATAGTAAATACTTATTTGTAGCAATCCCCACACTTCATTTTAAATGTATGTATTTGCAAGTACAGATGCTTGATCATATTAATGCCCTATGTCATTACTAAAAACACTTACTTAATTTTCTACAACACAAAAGAGGCTCCTGTTACTCTAATTGACATCCACACATTTCTTAAATAAACAGCAATGAAATGTAACTACTGCTTATGCTTGGTTCCTTTCTGTGTAATACCTGTGCCATTTCTGTCCCTAGGCATGAAACTGTATTTTTTAAAATATGATGCAAGATTGCCCTCTGCTGGTAAATATCAGGGAGCTACTTCTCCAGTTTTAGAACATAGATATTGTGCAGTGGTTTTTGTAGGTGCTGTGCAGAATTCTAATATTTAAAAATCTGGTAGTAGGAATCAGAACCCACATATATGGGCTGCAAGAATCAGGACGACCTCTTAGTGGCATCAAAGTTAAGAGGTTTGTAGGCTTCTTTGCTGCCATCTAGGGTTCTGTAGATTTTTTTTTTCAACTCTGACATGATAATCATAAAAGAGTTTGCTAAGAATGAAAACTTTAAAAAAAATCGCAGACCCCCTCCGTAAAAACCATTAGTTCCATTCCAGATCTTTTGGTTACACTTTGTGGTTGAACTGAAATAGAACGGCTTGAAGGGAAGTATTTACTCTTCTCAATTTCAAAGGATGAACCCTGCTAGCATTATAGGATTAAGATCTCGGAGAGAGTCATTTTGTCTTGTGGATACTGGCTGACCTAAGCAGGAAACACTGGATTCTTGATATGCAAGCAATGACCTGCCTTGTTTTGATGGCTGGGTTAACTTGCCCCTTTCAGAGCCGAGTTTATCAGACCAGATCAGCAACTTACATTTGTTATTTGTGTTCCTCTGTTGTAATAAAGTGCCTGATTTAAAAAACAAATAAAAAAACATGAAATATTAAAATTAACTCTTAAAAGTGTGCCCAGAAAGATAGGTTTTAAAGGCTTATTAAAGATTTTTGGTCCCTCAATTTCAAAGAGAGTCCAGTCCAGAAAGCTGGTATGGCAGCAGAGAAAATTTGATTCTGAGCAGACACCAAACATGCTGGTGGCAAGTGTGTGTGAACTTCTTCAGATGATCTCTATTAGAGTGCAGATAAAATATCATGAACATAAGTTGAGTAAGGTTTTAAATAACTGTTTTTCCTCCAAAAATTATTGGTAGCCAATAATTTAAATAGAAGCTTTTAATAGAATATAGTCTCTTCAAGTTCTTCTGAATACCAATCTTTCTGCTGTTTTTTTTTAACAAGTCAAATTTCTAGACTAGATACAAAGGCAATCCCAATGCACACACAGCACTTTATTATAGGGAAGTCCGGAGGTTACCCTCATATGAACCATGTGCCACCTGCATTCTAGCCCTCTCTCGTTACAGCTCCCACTAAGTATCAGCTAAGACATTGTTTTTCAAGCTTGAAGATGTGTGGACTTCAACTCCCAGAATTCTGAGCCCAAGTCTGTCTCAGAATGCTGCCACACTTGAAAAACACTGCAGTAGGGCAGGAACGGAGCCACTGGTAGAACATGCCTCAATCCAATAATCTTTCTGGATGGACCATTTTTGTACGTGACTAATTTTTGTACGCCACTAATTCAAACATTACCAAATGTTGATCCACCTGTGGGAATGGGGAAACTGGATCACCTCCCTGGCCACAACAAAATTCGAATACGTTTTTCTTTGAATATTAAAGTTTCTCACCCCGCAACACTGATAGCATTCCATATTACGTTTTTGTATCCTCCCTAGGCATGGTATCTCTAAATCTGTTCTAAATGGGCATTTATCAGGACTAGCTGTAGATTATTATATTAGCCTCCATGTTGCTTAACTGATTTTCAAAACAGCTGAACATTGTATATCAATGACTTCCATAGTTTAATAGAGCACAATGTGAATAACTACTAAAAATTCATAATGTTGTTATTCTTAATAAAGTATGTAAACTTATTTTGAAAAAGTCTACTATAGCAACTGACAGTAACCGAAGGTTGTGTTCAAAGCCCATTTAAAATAAAACAATCATATCTAAAACTCCTGTGTGTTCTCCTTTACTCCTTTTCCAAAAGGAAAACAAACTAGACCATTAATAATGTCCATTTTCTACATCTTATCTGGTTTTACAATATCCATGTCAAAGATATTGTAGGATTTCAGTAGTAAATTAAGCTAGAACTTAAGTAAAAAGCCTCTCTGCTTTTTTAAATAGGTGTGAAATACAGGGCATGAGTGGACAATGAATAATGCATTCATTCAAGCAAATAAACTCTTAGAAATGAAGTTATGAGTCATTGGCTTTTCAAAAGTGCACTCTCCTGGTCAGAAGGCAGCATTACGAAAGGAAAGAAAGACTTGAATGTTCCTATTTTGATACGGCAAAGCAATTTTTTTGCCCGGGGTGGGCTGCTGGGGGTTCGCAGGGGTTCGAGAGATCCTCTAGCTAAGATTGTGTGCAGTTCAGAGAAACCTCCAAATCCCACTCTTGGCTGGCACCACCCACCCTGCCCCTCCCCTACCAGGAGTCCCCACATGGCCCATTTTGGATGCAGGTAAGTGAAGGGTACGCGCAGAGGCTCAGGGAGGGTGAAAAACAGGCCTCGCAGAAATTTGGGAAGGCCGGAACCCAGGGAGGCCATTTTTGCCCTAATTTGCTAATTCTTTTTTTCCCTTATGTCTTTGTGCACCTTAACTTGATGGTAATTGTTTTGTGTTCTCTGATTTTCTCATTTGTTTATCTTTATTATTTGCAGAAATCTTTACAACCAAGGCAGTGAAAAGAATTATTTGGTCATCTGGCTTCTATTTATTAATGCAATGGGAAGTAACTCAAGGTCATTTCAAGATGACAATTTCCTGATTTAAAATCTAATAGAATGTGCTGCTTTGCTTGTCTTAGGGCTTCCTCTTTGAAGGAAATAATAACAAATAATTATTAAAAAGATAGTGATGGTAAATTTTCCCAGTCCAGAATCAGCTTTATTGGCATCAAAGTGTCCTTAATCCGGTTTTCATTTGGCAAGATTTCCCCACCCCCACCCCAAAGGCCATGATTATAATATTTGCTGCTTTCACAGAAATTCCTCAATAATACAGAGAAATAGAACTTATTTTAATGCAAAATTGAGAAATTCCTTTTGCACAAAAAAAATCTCTATTTCCATATACATAATATTTAGCAGGTCTTAACCAGATAGAGGTAACAGTTATACTGTAAATGTAATTCAATCAAATTATTACTATTTTCTTTTGTTTTAATGTAAAGGAGCCTTGAATCAGACCTCCATATTGTATCTTTGAAATCTGATAGTTGTACTTCCACAAAGAAGACTATTGGGCTTGTAAATGTTACCCACTTATTTTAAGGTTTTTTTTTTAAATCTTCTGTTCTCAGATTTCCCATGATAGTAAATGAGAAGATAAAGCTTAATGTTTCCAAAGCCTCAGCTTCTGAGTCAAACTGTATGTTTTGTGTAATAACAAACAACTCTCTCCCCCTCCCCCCTCCCCCCTCTCCTTTTTAATACTGGGTTTAAAACACAGCACATGAATTTGAGGCTTTCTTTCCTACTTGTACACTGCCTCCATTTCACATTAGAAAGATTTTCTCCAGGACATTTCTAGTGCAGCTAGTTAGCTACAGCAATTTCCCGTCCCTTTCTTGGGAGTACTGATAGACTAATTTTGCTAAAGGCAAAATTAGGGAATTAAGTGGAATTAATTAAGCCCAATTCAATTGTTATTTTAAGGGCCTCTCCTTATTACAGGAGTCTAAACAGTTTCATTCCTTCACCTGCTGCAGACTGGAATTAACATGCATATTCCTGCTGAGCTGTTGCCTCAAATCCCAAACCCACCCTGGTGGAAGTTTTAGTTAATGCTAAGGGGTGTGTTGGACTGGAGCATCTTGATTGGGAATCCATCTGCAAAAAAAGAAAAGAAGGCGATTACAAGATTTTGTCCATCTTTTAGAAAAAGCCTCCATAGATTTCCAGGTTCTGTTTCTCTCACCATCAGCAGAGAGATTGCAGCCATCAGATCTTATTAGTTGAATATGACCTGGGTTGGAAGAGAGATGATCCAAAGACTGAGATGGGATTTTAGGAATCCGTGGCTCAATCAGTTTAGAGAAACAAGATGGGACTGTGGCATCAAAAGAGCAGAGTTGGTACACACAGTGTCTCTGTGTTGCTGAGATAGAAACAGCAGTGATCACAGACATCTCCAAATAGCACTTGAATCCTACAGTGAGCTATCTCTGCATCAAATTCCACGTACAAGATTACCTAAAAGCTTAAGGTAAAACCAGGGAATATCTATTTTCCAGACTGAGTTTAGCACTTCAGGATAACATGAATAACATCCAAGGCTACTAAAGAAACTTCCTGATGATCAAGCTAAAACATTTTTCAACTGGAGGGATTTAAAAAAAAATCCGCATGCATAGGGGACAGATTTATTATCTCCAATAGTTTGTGTAGAAAATAAAAGTCATCTAAGTATGGTAAGTACCTTTACACCTATACAATACAGTACTGAAAATAATGTGTATGTATATATTGATAGATGATAGATTGATAGATAATAGATTGATAGATAATAGAGATAGATAGAGAGATATAGAGAGATACCAATAGACAGACGAATAGATAGATAGATAGATAGATAGATAGATAGATAGATATGGATGGATGGATGGATGGATGGATAGATAGATAGATAGATAGATAGATACAGAGAGATAGACAGACCGATAGATAGATAGATAGATAGATAGATAGATAGATAGATAGATATGGATGGATGGATGGATGGGATAGATAGATAGATATGGATGGATGGATGGATGGATAGATGGGTAGATAGATAGATAGATATAGAGAGATACTGATAGACCGATAGATAGATAGATAGATAGATAGATAGATAGATAGATATGGATGGATGGATGGATAGGATGGGTAGAGGATAGATAGATAGATATAGAGAGATGATAGACAGACGATAGATAGATAGATAGATAGATAGATAGATAGATAGATAGGATGGATGGATGATGATGGATGAAGATAGATAGATAGATAGATATGGATGGATGGATGGATAGATAGATGGATAGATAGATAGATATAGAGAGATACTGATAGACAGACCGATAGATAGATAGATAGATAGATAGATAGATATGGATGGATGGATGGATGGATAGATAGATAGATAGATAGATAGATAGATATGATGGATGGATGGAAGGGATAGGACGGATGATAGTAGATGGATAGCTGATAGATGACCGAAGATAGATAGATAGATAGATAGATAGATAGGATGATATGGATGACAGATAGATAGATAGATAGATAGATCGATATGATGATGGATGGATGGAGGATGGATGGATAGATGGATAGATAGATAGATAGATAGATAGATAGATAGATAGATAGATATAGAGAATGATAGATAATAGATAGATAGATAGATATGATAGGATGATGATGGATGGATGGATGGTATAGGATAGATAGATAGATAGATAGATAGATAGATAGATAGATAGATAGATAGTTTTTTGACTACCCAGTCTAGGGCTGATAGAAAATAACTGTCGCAAAGTCCTCCAGCCATGATTTCCATGGCTAAGGGAAGACTATTGTCTAATATCTTAATATGGTCTCAGACCAGTACAATGTGAGCTACAACAATAAGAGAGAATTAGAAACCAGGTCTCCCTGCTCCTAACCCAGCATCTTAACCAATAGAATGCATTCACTTATCTAACCTCCTCCACTGTTTCAGTTTAGGATTAAATAGGAGTTTTACATTTGATTGCAGACAATAACATTGCTGTAATATTGCTGAAACATGTGATGACCTGGAGTGTCCCACAAATGTAACAAAAACCAAAACATAAATAAAGGTCCTTTAATGCCTTCAACTTGGCTTCACTGTTCAATTGTTCACAGCTGGAAATTAAATTCTTTCCAAAATAACATTCCAAACGAAAGAAATACAGTCCAACTCAAAGAGCAGATAACGAAGCAATAAAAAAACCAAAAACAAACCGCACTGAAGAAAGTTCCATGACAGACCAGGATAATTAATTACAAACTTCAAGAAGATAACCGGGTATAGTCCATTGGAAGAATGCCAACCACAATAAACCTCATCCAGGAGTAAAACACTCTTTGTTTCCAGCATTTGCTAGCACGCAGGTCCAAACTGTTATGCAGTTCTCACACCTGCATCCCATGAAGAGGATCAAGGCCCTCTCCTTCTGAGTAGACCACGTCTTTCCCTTATCCTCTCCTCCCTGTGTGCCCTAGGATGGATAGGGGATGGGCCTGGGTCCTCCTCTGCCTGCTCAGCTGGCCTCTGCCCTTCCCCAGCCTCCTGCACAACCTCTGGAGCCACACTTCTACTCCATGTCCCACCAGGGGCATGACAAAACATTTCTTAAGAAATCTATTGCTTTGCTGCAAAAAGGAATGCAGTCTGAACTTCCCATCTGGACAAGTAAGCTGGCTTCCACATAAAAGAGTATTGCACTTCACTCATTCTGAGATGTGCCCTCAAGTGACATTGAACTATCTCATAGTACAGCTTTCTATTGCTACTGTGATTGTCTTGAAAACAAATGAGTGACTTTTGGGGAAATATTAGTGTCTGAGAATGCACTTAAATGTTAGTGTCTGAGGATGCACTGAAGATGAAGGGATGGTAAAGGTTTAACCGTGTCTCTGATTGTAATCTCCAGTTTTAACAAAACCATCCTTTCCTTGCAGTTTTCTCAGAACTCTAGCTAAGGAGGAATGTGATGAAACTAAAGAAACTGCAGCCTGTCTCCCTGCACTGCCCAAGTAACTAAAAAAAAAGACTTCAGAAGGAAACATTTCTGGGTGGGAACATGATAGAAGCAGCAGAGGATCAAGGGATGCTTCTCCCTTGCCACCTGTGGACATATATCCATTAAAGGATTCTTCCCCAGGGATTATTTGCCAAGGTGTTCTGTATCATTTATGGAATAAATTTAAGATCTATGTTTAAAGAAAGAAAGGCATTAAATGAAATCTAGTGTGTATGAAGCCTATATGAAACGCAACATGCCATGGATTGTTAATCTAGCAAGAAGCTAACCTGATATGGAAAAGAGAAAAGTCAAATACTTAGAGAGAAAAAACAAAATAAAATTCAAGATCAATATTTATTCAGAATGATAAATGAATTTTAAGAATTTGTGGAACCTCTTTAACACATTCTTTGGCTCAGTATTTGTAAACAGCAATGGATCATATCCAGTATTTCCTAGTCGAACTACAGACAACTACAATGATCTAATACATATCGATTTTACAGAAGACAATGTTGAAAAAGCACTATGCAATCAAAAACCATCTCTATCTATTGGACCGGACGGAATATGTGCCTACTTCTTAAAAAAGCTTTCCGCAGCCATAGCCGAACCTCTAAGCATAATCTTTGAAAAATCCTTCAGGACCAGCTCCTTGCCAAACCGATGGTCACTAGCCACAGTCATCCCCATTTTCAAAAAGGGAGACCCCAGCCTAGTTGAAAATTACAGACCAATCTCCTTATGCTGTGTCACCTGTAAAGTCATGGAATCAATTATTAACCAATCCATTATCCTCCACTTAGAGACAAACAACCTACTCTCTAATAAACAATTTGGTTTCAGAAAAAAAACTATCCTGTAATCTGCAACTCTTACTGCAAAAACATATGGACTACACAACTCGATCAGGGCAAAACAATAGACGCAATCTACATAGACTTCTATAAAGCCTTTGATTCAGTGGTACATGACAAACTACTATTAAAACTAAAATCTTATGGTATCTCTGGACACCTGCATAATTGGATAGAAGCATTCCTGTCAAACAGACAACAAATGGTCAAAATTGGAAACGTCCTATCAAATTCTGTACCTGTCAACAGTGGTGTCCCTCAAGGCAGTGTTCTAGGTCCAACTCTCTTCATACTCTACATAAATGACCTCTGTGATCATATTAAGAGCAACTACGTTCTCTTCGCTGATGATGTAAAGCTATTCAACATCACAGATAATTCTGTTACCCTTCAAAAAGACCTTGACTATATATCAGTGTGGTCAAACAAATGGCAACTTCAAATCTCAACAAATAAATGCTCTGTCTTACATATTGGCAAAAAAAATCAGAAAATAAAATACAAGCTGAATAGTCAAGATCTTGTTGATGATCCAAACTCTGTCAAGGACCTTGGAGTACTCATCTCAAATGATCTAAGTGCTAGAACCCACTGTAACTACATAGCCAAAAAGGCATTAAGAGTTGTTAACCTAATCCTACATAGCTTTTTCTCCAGTAATATCACGCTACTAACTAGAGCACACAAAACATTTGCTAGACCAATACTCGAATACAGCTCAGTAGTCTGGAACCCACACTACGTATCTGATATTAACACAGTAGAGAAAGTCCAGAAATATTTCACAATAAGAGTTCTCCCTACCTGCTACCTTCAGTCTGATCTAGAATATCCTTATGTCCTACCTGTCAATGAATACTTCAGCTTCAACCATAACAATACAAGAGCACACAATAGATACAAACTCATGGTTAACCGCACCAAACTTGATTGCAGGAAATACGACTTCAGCAACAGGGTGGTCAATGTCTGGAATACTCTACCTGACTGTGTGGTTTCTTCCCCAAACCCCAAAAACTTTAACCTTAGACTGTCTACTATTGACTTCATCCCTTTCCTAGGAGGTCTGTAGGGTGTGTGCATAAGCACACCAAAGTGCCTACCGTCCCTGTCCTATTGTTTCTTTTATTTTCTTATATGTATCCATGTATTTATAACTATGTTTATACTTATACCTATTATCTTGTAAGCAATTGACTAATCAAATAAATAAATAAAATAAAAAACATATACCTCAATTGCAAAAATCTGAATGACCAATAAATATGTAGTAGCAAAGTGATTGTGAGTTTTGTATCTTTTTGTTCCTATCTAGAGGTCACCTGGAATTTTGCAACCTACTTCCAGTGGTCTTAAAAGAGATTTTTCACAAAGGTCAGACACAAACATACAGATATTTGAAAGGAGGAGACAGAATATTATTTGGATGGAACTAAGTCATCCCAGACAGAACATTTGCAGAAACAATGTGGAAAAAACACGAAATTGTGGATTTTTAATCCAATAAATTTCTTTTGAGATATAATATTTCTTCTAGCCCCAACTTTTAATCCCATTTTGTACTTAATGTTTACAATAATCACAGGAATAACTAGTGAAAGCATGCAGCTTCCTCATCGCATACACGTTTAGAATACTAAAATATTTAAAATGCATCAATCTGAAAGAAAGCTAATGCCATACCCTTTTCAAGTAGGTCTTAAGGAAGGAATACCTCGGCTTTAATATACTGCTGGTCAAACCTATCCTTTGAAGGTTCCTTGCGACAGGTTTTAACTTAAGCAAGTGATATAAAAGAAATGATGGGAAGCCTGTCAACTACATCATAGTTGTGTATCCAAATGTTGCATTTGACAACAAGACATAAAGATTACTTATAAATAAACATCCAATATAATAAAATGCCTCCTAGTGGGCTTAAAACAGAGTAACAGCAAGGAACTTGTGTTATTAAGTTCATATCAAGCCAAGCCTGAAAGAAACCAAGGGAAAGAAACAATTCTTGAGATGTCCCAGACTCATGGCTATTAATAATAATACACATGATGAAAACCATTAGGTGGTAATGCTGTGAATCACTTGTAAACCAAGACTGAAATTTTAGTTACATTGCCATTCCTTTAGATTAGGGAAGACTGTTCTCAAGCCAAGCCAAGCCTTGCACATCCAGGCAGGAAAGAGCTCTGACTACTTCATCTACATCCAATAAAAGGCATGCAATCAGCCCATAGTAGGGGTTTTTTCCCTTGATTAACCCTAGGCCCTGGGCTTCTCAGAACAGCCTTCCAGAGTGATGTAATCAGCCTTTTCTGATTTGCTTGCCAGTGTGGTGAAAAGGGCTTTTTCGTTTTCTTTTTTTTAGGATTGCAGAAAAAACAATTACTACCAACCTGCCTTCAATCGAGGTCCTGTATACTGCACAAGTCAAAAAGAGGGCTGTGAAAATATTTACAGACCCCTCACATCCTGGACATAAACCGTTTCAACTCCTACCCTCAAAACAACACTATAGAGCACTGTGCATCAGAATAACTAGACATAAGGACAGTTTTTTCCCCAAATGCCATCACTCTGCTAAACAAATAATTCCCTCAAAACAGTCCAACTATTTACAAAGTCTGCACTACTACTACTATTAATCTTCTCATCACTCCTTATTACCCCTCCCCTCCCACTTGTGACTGTATGACTGTAACTTTGTCGCTTGTATCCTTACGATTTATATTGACTGTTTCCTAGTATGATTTGATTGCTTATTGTACCCTATGACTCAGTGGTGGGATTCAAAATTTTTTACTACTGGTTCTGTGGGTGTGGCTTGGTGGGTGTGGCAGGGGAAGGATACTGTAAAATCTCCAGTAAGAGGTGGTATTTGCCGGTTCTCTGAACTACTCAAAATTTCCGCTACCAGTTCTCCAGAATTGGTCAGAACCTGCTGAATACCACCTCTGCCTAGGAGTACTATTAAGTGTTGTACCTGATGATTGTTGACTCTTGACTAATCTATCTTTCCTTTTATGCACACTAAGAGCATTTGCACCAAGACAAATTCCTTGTGTGTTCAATCACACTTGGCCAATAAAGAATTCTATTCTATTTTATTCACATGTCTGCTTACATGTAACTCAGTTTGTGTTTAAGAGTGAGCAAACTCATTGCAGTGAATCAGTGAAACATCCACTCTGCAGTTATTTTCTAAGCACATAAACACCCCCACCCCAAAAATGTATGATAATCCTAAGCATTATATATATATACACTGCTCTGCTTTCCAGCATGGATTCAAGAACTTGTAGGAAGAATTTAACTTTAGCTAAGCAGACTATCTATCCAATTAACAATGGTCTATACCCAGACTTAATTTGAACCTGATTTTCAGTAAATAAGCTGCAGTTCCATGGAGCAGAAAAGCAAATAAAGATCTAGCTATGGTAGATAAGACACATTTATTTATTTATTTTATTATGAGACTTCTATGCCACCCTGTCTCCCGAAGGACTCAGGGCGGCTTACATTAAAAGAAGAATACAAAAATTACAAAAATTAAAACCAAATTAAATTGAATAAGAAATCTCATTAAGCTAAAAACAAAACTAACAACTAAAAATCCCCATCCCTCCATCAGTCTGGGTAGGTGAGCTGGAAAAGCCAAGTCTTTAGGTCACAGTGGAAAGATCTAAGATCAGGGGCCACCCGTAGCTCCAGGGGAAGTTGATTCCAGAGGCTGGGTGCTCCCACAGAGAAGGCCCCACCCCTAGGCTGCTCAAATTGTATATTCATCTTTCTCTGTCTGTAAATCAGCTCTGTAAATCAGTTTTCATTTTAAGAAACCCCAGATTAGCCAGTGGCTAGTTAGCTGAGGCTTTGGGAGCCATATCACTCATGGTTTGGATGGTTTCAGACAGTTTTTATTTTTGCAATAGCAGCCAATATCTGTAGAACTGCAAATGAAGATACTTTCTGCTCAAAATGGTTATAGGAAATGATGAGAAATACAGTAATGAGATGGTGAGAAATGGTAGGGAGTAGTAAGGTGAGATAGAGAGAATCAGTTTTTCACCTGGTTTCACTTGCTGCTGCTTATCAATCACATCTTCCAGTGGATGACAGGATCCTGCAGGGAGCTCTGGAACCTCTTTGATCAGGTTGCTCCCAGGCTTGGCTAAACATTAGAAGACTTTACAGATCCAGTGTCTATAGAAGCCAGAGACTGTGAGTTCTAGTCCTGCCCTAGGACTGAAGCCAGCTGGGTGACTTTAGGCCAGACACTCTTAGCCTTGGAAGAAAGCAGTGGCAAACCATTTCTGAAAATGTTGCCAAGAATACTGCAGGGACTTGCCACCAGAATCGAGATTGACTTGAAGATACACCACCACCCCTTGCAAAAGTAATTACAACTACTGGCATACAGTAAATGTAACAAGTAATGCTAGGCATGAAAGGAAAGATTAAAAGGGCTAGAATAACCCTTGGAGCAGAATAGTGATCTTGTGAAAGTTTTAAAAAGTATCCGGAGAAGGAATTCAGGAAGAGGAAAAGGATCTTTTAGGAGAAGAGAGAAAGCAGTGTTGAGGACTGCATACACATGCTTAGGAGAAGAGAAGCGGGAAAAAATCAGCTGGAGATCATTGTCAAAAGAGCTGTAGGGAAAAAAAGATGATGGGAACATAATAAGATGGAGAATCAGAAATCCCTGCACAGAAGGAAAACTGTGAAGGAGCAGGCAGAGGCTTATGAGTGAGAGAGAGAGAGAGAGAATTCCCAGATTTACCTTCCCAACTGTGTCAAAATCCATTTCCAAGGGTTTTTCTACGTTAGTTTTTGATGTAGTTGTAATTATCCAGAAGACATTTTTTACTTAAATTAGAAATCCTCTAAGACTCTTGGGTCTTGCTTGAGGAGCAAGTGGCAGCCAAAACCCAAAGAACTTTGGCACAGGTTAATCTGATAGACAGTTATGCCCTTTGTTGAGTTAGAAGACCCTTTTAATGGTTATATATGCTGTAGTCAACTTCCATTTGAACAATTGTAATGCACTTTGCATGAGAGTGCCCTTGATAGCTACTCAGAAGATGCAAACATTATATAATATAGCAATGAAAATAACTGTGAATATCTTGTTTCATCCATGTGATTCTTTGCAAGCCGCACAATCAAATGGCATCCAGACAATGCAAAGTGCTGGTTGCCACCTATAAAGACCTTCAGGGCTTACGACCTGGGTTCCTATAGAACCACCTTTCTCTGACTGTTTCTGCCTATTCAAAAAGATCTGGAAGATTCATCATGCTTCAGGTCCCATCAGTAAAACAGTATTATCATGTAGGACAAGGGTCTTCAAACCTGGCAAGTTTAAGACTTGTGGACCAACTCCCAGAATTCCTGCTCTAATATGACTGGAAGAAGAATTCTGGGAGTCTTAAAGCTATCAAGTTTGAAGACCCCTGATGTAGGATCTCTGTGGCTACCAGTAATACTACTGAAGGATTGATTCTGGGAGATAGGGGGAGAGCTGCAGATGGGACAATCAGCCTTACCAATAAAAATCAAGCTAATACTCCTGGCTGTGCCTCTTGTCTGGATTACTTCACAAGGCTAACATTGTCCCATCTTCTGGAAGTCTGCAGGGTTTGTGACAACTTGCCATGGCTAAGGGATAAGAGGTACATTAATATCAAAGAAATAAGTGGAATAGAATCATTAAAGAAAGGAGGGACAAAATGAAATGTGAACAACAAAAATTAAAATAATGTTTTAATTATTTTAAATAATTAAATTGAATTGTCGAATTGTCCAGCAGCAAATTGTCCTGTGGCTAGTTGGCCATGGTGAGTTGTCTTGTGCCAATTTCCCTGTGGTGAGTTGGCCGTGGCAAATTGTCCCATTCTGAAGTCTGCATAGCCCTGACCTCATTGTGTTTCCAGAAAGCTTTAAAAAAACCAACCTTTTTCAACAGGTTCTGATTTATAGCAATAGCACTTAGACTTATATACTGCTGCACAGTGCTTTACAGCCCTCTCTAAGTGGTTTACAGAGTCAGCATATGGGCCCCCAACAATCTGGGTTCTCATTTTACCCACCTCAGAAGGATGGAAGGATGAGTCAACCTTGAGTCTGATGGGATTTGAACTGCCAAATTGTAGGTAGCTGGCTGCAGCAGTACTGCACTCTAACCACTGCGCCACGGAGTCTCCTCCATGGTGGCTCCTCCTCCTCTATGGTGTGTTTGGGTTGGGTCTAGGTGGGATCTGAGTATTACAGTGTGTAACAGGGTTTATTGTTTCCCTGATGTGGATTTTAGAAATTTTACTAATGTAATGTAATGTTGAGCTGTCGTTCCTTCTTCATATTTTAGTCTATGCCCCATAAATTATCTAGAAGTATAACTGCTCCTGTGGTTAGTTATACATCCTAACAGGGAGGGTTTTTTTAATAATCTGATTTCATAAAGCAATTAGAATAATATTGATAGTACAATAAACCTGTTTCAGTCCACATTAAGCAAGTTGGTTTCTTTTTTAAGTTTTTGAGTGTTCCGGGGTGAATTAGAGAGATTCCCACCCACCCACAGTTTTTGTGAAGTCCCATAGTTCAAACTTCATTGACTCAAAGCTCTAGGAGCTGAAAAGGGCCCAATGGGCTGCTTAGACCAAACCAGCTCCTTAAATCAGGAAGCCTGAATTAATTTGAGGGAGTGAGAACCAGTATAATATATTAGTATATTACTAATTGTTTCTGCAAATAAATAATTGCAAATTTGTTACAGAAAATCCTCTTATTTTCCATTGCTGGGGATGAGTCAGTAACAATTGGAACTTCTTGACAGAAACACAGCTTTGAGAACCAATATTTTCAAAGCCATATTTTCAGTGGTTGTTCATTCAATCTGTACTGCATTGTATGCATGTTTTGAAATATGGCAGTCCCATATTTTCAAATTTGTTTTGGCTACTCTTTTATTTTTGGACCCATAAGTTTTGGGGTTTCACAAGAGAAGATTGATCTGGCAACTTTTTAAAATGTTTCTATGATCATGGGAAATTTGCTGAAGATATTGCAGGTTATATGTGTGACCAACTTTTTTAAAAATCTTTTTGAATCCAATTATAAGAAAAAATGGTAAAGCCTGCAGAATAACTAATAAGATGTTTTCTCCTATAAGCAAGTCAATTGGATGGGAACTGCCTGGTTCCAAAGGGATCTCAACAGCCTTGAATCACAGATCAGAAGGAATGAAATAGGAGCGGACTGCTAACATTTGAACTACTCCAGCACCATGTGCAGAGATGCTTATGGCATTACAGTGAGATTTATTGCCACAGAAGCTGCTGGGCAGCCCTACTAAAAGATTTCTTGCAATCGTTCTAGAGTTTATACCTAGTTCTCTGTTCCAGGAAGGATTTGCAGCTTTGATTTGTACTTTGTGTAGCTCTATAAATACTGATCCTAGCCTGTTATGTATGATGACAGCAATAAACCTCTCTGGTGATATATCTTCTGCCTGTGCATTGTCTGGGAGTACTTTCACTTTGAACTGTGCTGCGCTGTGCTGTTGAGTACAAGAGGAGATAAAACAAAAGGGGTAATCTGAGAACAAGATAGCAGAATAAGTCATATCTAAGACTGATGACAACCTCCCTAGCTGCTGGGCTCTTGGCTGCAGCCTTAGAGGAAAGCTGGAAAAGCTTCTAAAAATCATGCTTGCTTTATTCAGGCATGGGATCCTGCAAGCATACAGGTGAAACTCGAAAAATTAGAATATCGTGCAAAAGTTCATTTATTTCCATAATGCAACTTAAAAGGTGAAACTAATATATGAGATAGACTCATTCCCTGCAAAGCAAGATAGTTCAGGCATTGATTTGCCATAATTGTGATGATTATGGCTGACAGCTCATGAAAACCCCAAATCCACAATCTCAGAAAATTAGAATATTACATGCAATCAATAAAACAAGGATTGTAATAGAACAATATCAGACCTCTGAAAAGTATAAGCATGCATATGTACTCAGTACTTGGTTTGGGCCCCTTTTGCAGCAATTAATGCCTCAATGCGGCGTGGCATGAAAGCTATCAGCCTGTGGCACTGCTGAGGTGTTATGGAAGACCAGGATGCTTCAATAGCAGCCTTCAGCTCTTCTGCATTGTTCGGTCTCATGTCTTTCATCTTTCTCTTGGCAATGCCCCGTAGATTCTCTATGGGGTCAGGTCAGGTGAGTTTGCTAGCCAATCAAGCACAGTAATCTCACGGGCATTGAACCAGGGTTTGGTGCTTTTGGCAGTGTGGGCAGGTGCCAAGTCCTGCTGGAAAACGAAGTCAGCATCCCCATAAAGCTTGTCTGCAGAAGGAAGCATGAAGTGCTCCAAAATCTCCTGGTAGATGGCTGCGTTGACCCTGGCCTTAATGAAACACAGTGGACCAACACCAGCAGATGACATGGCTCCCCAAATCAACACAGACTGTGGAAACTTCACACTGGACTTCAAGCATCTTGCAGTGTGTGCCTCTCCATTCTTCCTCCAGATTCTGGGTCCTTGGTTTCCAGATAAGATGCAAAAGTTGCTCTCATCAGAAAAGAGGACTTTGGACCACTGAGCAACAGACCAGGTCTGTTTTTCTTTAGCCCAGGTAAGACGCTTCTGACGACATTTGAAACCCATGGCCAGGATCCGTCTGTGTGTGGTGGCTCTTGATGCACTGACTCCAGCCTCAGTCCACTCCCTGTGAAATTCCCCAACACTTTTTTTTTTAACTACATTTATATGCTGCCCTTCTCCGAAGACTCAGGGCGGCTTACAATTTTTTGGGATACAACCCAGTGTGCTCAGCAATAGCCTTCATTCCATTGTATATGCCTGCTTATTAACTAAGCGGCATTTTACAAAGTCAGCTTATTGCCCCCAACAATCTTGGGTCCTCAATTTACCTACCCCGAGAGGATGGAAGGCTGAGTCAACCTTGAGCCTGGTGGGATTCGAGCCTACAGTAATTGTAGGCAGCTGGAACTTAAGTGCAGGCATGTAACAGCCTGAGCCACCAAGGCCCCTTTTGAATGGCCTTTTCCTGACAATCCTCTCCAGGCTGTGGTCATCCCTGCTGCTTGTGCACCTTTTTCTTCCACACTTTTCCCTTCCACATAACTTTCTATTAATGTGCCTTGATACAGCACTTCGGGAACATCCAACTTCTTTTGCAATTACCTTTTGAGGTTTTCCCTCCTTATGGAGGGTGTCAATGATGGTTTTCTGCACAACTTTCAGGTCAGCATGATTGTGATTCCTACTGAACCAGACTGAGAGACCATTTAAAGGCTCAGGAACCCTATGCAGGTGTTATGGCTTAATTAGCTGATTAGAGTGGGCCACTTTGAGCCTAGAATATTGCACCTTCTCACAATATTCTAATTTTCTGAGATTGTGGATTTGGGGTGTTCATGAGCTGTAAGCCATAATCATCACAATTATGGCAAATCAATGCCTGAACTATCTTGCCTTGCATGGAATGAGTGTGTCTCAAGTATTAGTTTCACCTTTTAAGTTGCATTACGGAAATAAATGAACTTTTGCATGATATTCTAATTTTTCGAGTTTCACCTGTATCACTTCCAAATGCCTGCACTTTCCATTCTTCAACCTTTCCAGTTCTTATCTCAAGCGACATTCAAAGTAGAATAATGTTATTAAGTCAAACTTAATGCTCATTCAAAAGAGGTGATTTCAAATTTGAGAGGAAGTCTCCATAGACATTATTCAGAATAGCAGAATTGGAAGGGACCTTCTTGCTCTTCTAGTCCAACTCAAGCGAGAGACTATATGCATTCTACATATATGGAAATGTATCAACTTTCTCAGTTTGATCAGACACAAGCAACAATCCTTGCCTCGACATGTGATGATGGAACGTTACACATATATGGGCTGGTCCTATCAACACATCTAGGATCTCAGCTCAGCACTCAGCTCTCTTTCTCTATGGCAACATATCTGATACCTATGCCAATCTGCTTTTACTTACCAACTGACTGGCTGGTTAACTGACAAATTAACTCCAAGGACTATCAGCAGGCCACAGCCCTAATGCTAATGTCAGTGATCCTTCCAAGGAGACATCAAATTTGTTGATTAACCATGTCAACTTCTTAGCTCCTGCAAAATTCCACTGATTCAGAGGTAGCAAACCTACACGATCTACCAGGGATCATGCTTCCCAACCTTGATAAGAAGGGGCCAGGTTTTGCCATTCTGTGTAACCTGGCCTTCCACTAAACCCAGTAATGGGAGGCAATATTTGCTTTCATGGGGCCACTGATATGGTATTATGTGTGGGAAGACAGAATAAAGGAGTTAGAATGTGACAATCTCAGCAACAGAACACATTTGTTCAAAAGTAGCCTTGTCCTCACATTTAAAAGCACTCCCTAAGTTTTCAGCTTTCTCCCTGGTGTTCCCTTGCAAGAAAGAGAGAGAGAGAGAGAGAAAAGAGCTTGATTAGCACTAGTAATGCCTGCTATGTTTTGTGTCCATGAATAGGAGTCCCTGTGTTCATACATCTCTTTCTCAGTATGCAATGGGAGTGTCCCTGGTATATAGGCATGTTTAGTCAAATGGGCTCCTAGTATTGCTGATCTTGTTCAATCAGGCAGCAACATTGAGCTGATAATTAGCTCCATGGGAGTAGGCAGTTGTTCAGAGAAAACAAGGAAAAAAACAAGGATAAATCCCCAAAGGCTTGCAGTTGGATTGCAAGAAATTCTTCATCAGGAATTGTCTGTTCCTTGTATGGTTTGTAGTTCAGGGGAAAAGGTATTTGTAGAAATACAGTTTCCAGAGCAGTAAGAATGGGTAGCAAAAATAATTTCCATGAATTGGGCATTATACTCTTCCCTGCCTAGTGAAGCCCCTGGTACTTTTTCATCCTTACCTGAAGGTGGACAGGCATCCCTGATCCATGGGGAAAGTATCACAATGTGTTCAGGGTGTTCAGAGTCTCTGGAAATCCTTGAATTTGATGCAGCTTTGATGCCTTGAACATCATGTAGTCTAGTTTTATAGATCCGTTTCATAATTTCAGTTGAAGATGTTGAGCAGACTTTTGGGGGGGGGATTTCTTTCAAGTCAGTTGACTCCAGGTAAGTACCTGGACAAATCTCTGCAGATTGCTTGGCAAGTGTTTTCAAAAGTAGTTTGACCTTGCCTGCTCCTTAGGGCTAAGAGAGAGTGACTGTCCCAAGGTCACCCATCTGGCTTTGGGCCAAAGGTGAGACTAGAATTTATAGTCTCCTGCTTTCAAAGGCTTCAGGATGAGAGCCAGCTCCTTGAAATAAGAAGCAGTAAAATGCCACCACCATTATACAAAGACTTTATTCAGAGATGAGGGCATTGCATTTGCAATCCAAGGAGGAATGGAGAGAAAATCAAGATATCTGAAAAAATGGAAGCAAATGACTGGAAATTAATCAATTATTATTATATATGGTGAAATATTGCTTAGCAGCAGTACAAGCTAATAAAACATTCTTGAAAGCCAAGGTCAATCCAAATGTTTCGTATCCAGACAAAAATTTTCCATTCAGGCACTAGGCCAGCTTTAGTAGCAAGAGACTGGAAAAGGGGTGACAGCATGTTTAAATATCTGGGTGCCTTTCTTGTTAAACCGATAAAGCATTATTGTCATTAGAAGTCAGTGTTCTCCTTACTTGTTCCAAGGTCCTAGCAACCTCCCAACTGGAATTCAGGGTGGAAATTAGGAGGCAGAAGATAGCTCACAGAATAGAACTGCAGATCAAAGCAAGTGGGGAAAGCTAAGTGACTTCTCAACAGGAGGCATACAGAAAAATGACTGGCTGTAAATAAAATATAGGGTAAAAAGATATAAGGCAGAAACTAATTTTGAAAACTTCTTAACACTCCTAGGCATGGGCCACTTCATTCTGGATTAACTGTTTCCAAAGAAATATTAAAGATAGCTCTAGCTACATTTCAGTAGACTATTTGGATGGTAATGAAGGCATGAGTCACTATAGATGGTCCTCCTGCACCAGGTAAGGGCATAAGTTGTGCACCAGTTGGGCAAAGGTCCCTATAGCCCCAGCCTCTAGCTGGGATTTGAGCAGGAACTGAGAGTGCAGAGGGACCCCTAAATCACAAACTTAGTGCTTGCCCATCCGGAGAATAGACTTTGGTATAGAATAGCAATAAACAAGTAGCACCACTGTCTTTCATAAGCTGAACTTCACTGTTCTGCTTATTACGCTCTAGATGGGTACAAAGCAGACAGAGCAACTCCACAAAGCATCTATACAAAGCCTTTTTTATTGGTTCATCAAGCATCCTGTCAATTCACAGTTATGACGAGGTTCTTCTTAATGTCCAATCCTTTGCATATCTGAATCGTGGTGTAGAAAGATATTAAACTCTCATCCCTATGATGATGATTGTGATGATGATTGTAGTGATGATTGTAGTGACCGCATGGTACAGGATTCAGGCTAGAGTGAGGAAGCCTCCCCCAACCCCACAAGGCTCAATTTAGTGACCAATCAGGATTACAGATATGACCACATGACATGGACTACATTTCCCAAGATACCTTAACTACATTTACCATGATGCATTCCCTTAAGGGGACAGCTCTCAATTCCTAACTAACTATCCCATTAACTCTAAACTGTCTGGACAGCACATTCACCCTGTTCTATAACTTCAGGATAAGACTAGAATGATAGGACTCTCCTACCACTCAGGCAATAATATATAGATGAGTGTCACCAGCACATTGATGACACTGCAGTGCAGGCTGTCAGGTGACCTCCCAGGAGGTATGTATAAATATCCAGCTGTGTCCTGTGATTTTTGACCACTTAGCTGGCCCTAATGGTTTGGGCTGTGCTGTCTTCACAAAATGGATCCCTCTTTTTTGTGTTGTTGTTGCTTATCTTTGCAATGTATTGGGCAGTGCCTGTGGATTGAGGGATGTAGCTTTAGAAAATTTGACATGCACTTTGTTTATAGAGGTGTCCCAGTTATTGACTAATTAGGCAATTGTGTGGCATAATTGCACCGTGAATTGATGAAACCTGACCATTTCTATGAACATAAGCAGATTGTTGGATCAAGACAATATCCCATTTAGCCCAGCATCCATTTCCCAGCAGAGGGCAGAATCAAGTGTGTGAAGGCAAATACTCCTCCAGCAACTGAAACTCAATTCACCATGACCCACCTTTGGTAGTGGGTTCAAATGACTCTTCTGTTCGTAACTCTGCCATATTTCCTCTCCCCCTATTTCTTTTGGAATAGAATAGAATAACAGAGTTGGAAGAGACCCTGGGGGGGGTCTTCTAATCCAATCCCCTGCCCAGACAAGAAACCCTACACCACTTCAGACAAATGGTTATCCAACATCTTTTAAAAAACTTCCAGTGTTGGAGCATTCACAACTTCTGGAGGCAAGTTGTTCCACTGATTAATTGTTCTAACTGTCAGGAAATTTCTCCTTAGTTCTAGGTTGCTTCTGTCCTTGATTAGTTTCCACCCATTGCTTCTTGTCCTGCCCTCAGGTGCTTTGGAGAATAGTTTGACTCCCTCTTCTTTGTGGCAGCCCCTGAGATATTGGAACACTGCTATCACGTCACCCCTAGTCCTTCTTTTCATTAGACTAGACATACCTAGTTCCTGCAACCGTTCTTCATGTTTAGCCTCCAGTCCCCCAATCATCTTTGTTGCACTTCTCTGTACTCTTTCTAGAGTCTCCACATCTTTTTTACATCGTGGCGACCAAAACTGAATGCAGTATTCCCAGTATGGCCTTACCAAGGCATTATAAAGTGGTATTAACACTTTTTGTCTTTCCTGTTGCCACAAAACATTCATTAAACCAGAAAAGTTGGAGCAGTTCCAGTATGATTGTTCAGGATTCAGAAGCTAGACTTAAGCCGCTTAAAATGATCTTGCATATGAGAGTCCCTGACCTTATTCTTATAACTTTACTACACAACACAGTGAGAGAATGAAATCGAAGGGAGAGTGTGCAAGTGGGATCAGTTACTGCTAGTTTAACTGTGATTTCAAAAATGACCACTAGAGGGTGCAAGAAGCTTACCTGTTTTGTTGCAAGTTCTTCTAAGAAGCTGGGACTCTGCTTTCTCTCCTTTGCTTGGCAATTGCCTGGAGAAAGCTGTCAGTTACAGTAATAAGTATAAAAATGAATGGCTTCCCTTCAATTCTGTGTAAATAAACTACAGATGAAGAATGGGGAACATTACGGGATGAGCTTTTTCTGCTTGCTTATTTGTAATGCACCAATACCTTCACAGAGCCAAGGCCACAATTGAGATTTGGCAGGTAATAGAGGGGCTCCACTCAGCCTCCAACTCTGAACTGATAGACAGCATCTCTGTACTGGCACATATACACATGCACGAGACTGTGAAGAAAACAAGTCAAAGTTATTTTATACTCTAAACAATGCAAACACTTTACACAACTGCATTACTCAAATCCAAAAGTAAATAAATATAAAAGTTCTACTCCTCTTTTAAGTATGAAAGCCAGCCAGGTGATTTTGGGTCAGTCACTTTCTCCTCAGCTCAACCCATCTCTTAGGGTTGCTAAACACAGGTGATTCACAGGCCTAGTTGAACATTTCATTAAGCCATTGTTTTATCATAATTCACTGATTAAACCAGAAACTAAACTAAATCAGAATTAGGTGGTTTCATATCAGTGGTGGGATTCATAAAAAATTACTACAGGTTCTGTGGCCGGGGCTTGGTGGGCATGGCAGGAGAAGATTACTATAAAATCTCCATTCCCTCACCACTCCTGGAGGAAGGTTACTGCAAAATCCCATTCCCTCCCCACCCCACTAACCTGGTTTCCAGCTCCGTTCTCCTGTGCAGGGCAACAAAAGAAGACCCAGCCAATCAGCTGGGACTCAGGAGGCAGAGAATAGATGGGGACAGGGACAGTCAGAGGTGGTATTTGCCAGTTCTCTGAACTACTCAAAATTTCCGCTGCCGGTTCTCCAGAACTGGTCAGAACCTGCTGAATATCACCTCTGTTTCATATGATACCCTAACCCAACATTAGGCACATAATCTGACTCAGATGTATTAACCCAGCTGTCATTCCTAAAGTGATATCCATACAGGGTGGAAAAGGAGTTTGTGATTGGAAGTTCTCTGTATTGCTTGCGCCAGGTTCCATATGTCACATAAGGATCAATTTTAGAAGTAGATTCTGTAGATTTGTTTCATGCATATTATTTCTAATTTTATATGAATTGCATGCATGATGCATTTAATTACAAACTGATTTTTCAATTCCTTGAAAAAATGTCTCCAATCAAAATCATTCATCTTTTTCCAAACTAAAGTTATTTTTCTATAGCATTACCAATATCGGTGGTAATTCCTCTTACCAGCAGAATGTTTGTTCTTCATAACAAGATTGGAAAGAATGTGTGATTTTAAATAAAAGAAATATGAGTCTAAGCAAATCCAATTTTTAAAAAAATTGCTAGAAAGATGTCATAGCCCTATCTAGGCTGAGAACCACGGTACCTATTGATTTGGCTGGTGTCAAATGTTATTCAGCTCACCTAAATAAAAAGTAATCAATATTGGCGAATGGGTTTGATGTAGTGGTTATGGGTCCAGGCTAGAAACCAGAAAACTGAGTTTTAATCCTGCTTTAGGCACAAAGTTAGCTGGGTGACCTTGGGCCAGTCACTCTCTGCCTGAGGAAGTAGGCAGTATCAAACCACTTCTGAGAATCTTGCCAAAAAAACTTCAGGGATTATTCTAGGCCTTCACCTGGATTCAAGACTGACTCAAAAGGCACCAAACAAACAAAAAATCAACATTGTAATACAGTGTAGAAGTATTAGTGAATGTGGGGGAAAAAATAAAAAAAAACAGTTAAATTTTTGTGCAACCTTATGCTATAACTTTTATAATTATGCTCCTTAAACTTAACAAAGTAAAAATACATTATTTGTTAGAGGCTCCTATATTTTTTTTCTTCTATATTATTGTTTTATCATAATGAGTAAAACACAAAACAGAAAAACAAAGTGAAACAAAACAAAAGCATACCATTCAATTCTAGCAACAATGTTTGTGGACTTTCTTTGGGTTAAATACAGTAACACAGTGATGGCTAGCCCTTTCCATGTTGTGTGCCAAAAGTGTGCATGCACCCACACATGCACGTGCTTGTGTGCCTGCACCCATGATGCAATGCACGTGCTCCTTCCCCCTGCCCCGTGCATGCACACACAACCCACCCACATGCCACGTGCCTCTGCGTACACGCACACGTCTCCCACACACGTCTCCCCCGCACATGCACAGCAGATACCCCACAATCAGCTGGCTAGCGGGGGGCATCCACATGCGCAGTGGGGCTCTTCCAGGCAACCTCTTGCGTGCCAGCAGAAGTGGCTCTGCGTGCCACTTCCGGCACATGTGCCATAGGTTTGCCATCTCAGCAGTAACAGATGCACTCGCTCTCTCTCTCTCTCTCTCTCTCTCTCTCTCTCTCATAGGTTAAGCTCAACATTTCACTAATTTTCAAATCCCACTGTTAACCATTTGTTGTTGTATTTAATGCATAGAAAGTCCACAGCTTCCAATCTCTTATAAAGTGGTCTACTCCATTATCTCGAATCAAATCAGTTAATTTAGCCATCTTTGCTACTTCGGTCAATTTCAAAATCCATTTTTTTAACGACTGACATCCCTTTTTCTTTCCAGTGTTTGGCAAGTCCTTGCAGCCGTCACCATGTAAAGGAATAGCACCCCAAATTGATTTTCAATTGGCTTGCCCATAATACCTAAAAGAAAAGCTTCAGGTTTCATTAATATTTGTATCTTAAATACTTTCTGCATTGTCATTATATTTATCCTGTATGTATAGTCTCCTGTCATTGCTCTCCACAATGTATCGTATCCCTTCACTACGATTTTCTGCAGTTTTCACTAATCTGCTTCCAGCGTTACGACAAATGAAAAATAAAATATGACCGAGCAGATTTTCTTGCATGCATGCACGTGTGCCCTTTTCTGCATTTATAAAGGTGTGTATATATCCATAGGAAATTATGTCTATGACAGAAAGTTGCAGGAGTATATTATTTTTAATAACTGCATTAAACTGAATACAATTATTGTAATGAAATTAATTTCTTTCATTCAATTAATGCATTCCTAATTCATTCCAAATCTGGGAATCGGGGTTCATTGTACGTGTAAATTTTTGTGCTAAATGTTATAGATTATTAAATGATGAGTCACTACACGCCTTGTAAAATCTTTTTTTGCCCCACCCTTTTACAGGGAGACACCCCCACCTCATTTTTCAGCGTGCCCCCATGCCATTTAAAAAGGCTACAGCAATCTAGTTCTCAGCCTGAGGAAAGCTGTGCCCTCAAGACAAGGATGACTTGCTTACTGAAAGCCTTCACCATAATGGAGGCAAGTCTAAAGGATATATATTAAAAACTCACCGTAAGTATGATATCCATAAAAGAAACACTTTTTAGAAACTCTCAGAATTGTTTACCCTGAGGATATTACCGCTTTCTCTCTATTTTGACGAATGTCTCTCTTTGACACCGTGTGTTTTCACATCTTCAGTCCCATCTTCCTTTCTCCCTCCCTCTGTCTTTGAAATATTTTGATTCTTATTGTTTTCCATCTGCCTCAGAGAGGCAGGCAGAGAAAGCAGCAACGGTGACAAGGAACTGACACATTCTTGGGAGGCCAGTTAGAGCAAGTTGTCTCAAGCTTCAGCTGTTACCTGAGCAAAGCCAAAGCGCTGTGAAGTCTGTGAGAGGGAGCAGCTTTGCCCTTGCTCTTTCATCATGGCTAGCTTCTCAGAAAGGAGGCTTATTTCAAGGGATACCTTCTGAACGGAGAGAGGGGTCTCCACAGGCTATAGCCAAAGAAGTCAAGATGTGTTGCACCGATAAAATAAATACAGCCTCAATCACAATGTTGTGGCACCCCTTGAATTTTCTGACCATACCCTGTGGACATCCCTGGGATAATTATACTATAATCCAAAATATTAAGTGACGAAAAATAAATCAAGTCACAAAGATAAAATAAATGTCTATAGATCCTGAAAAATTTAGTGCAGCACATCCTATCTTCTCCCAATGCAGGATTCTTTGGAAGAGGTCTTGGGGACTGATGGAGCTTTGCACCTGATACAGGCTTGTGATTTTCCTTCTGCTTGCAGGACAGCGGCTTGGCCATGCATATCGGAACCATGGTACTTCAGGTGAACAAGGAAAATTTTCTTTCTTTGCCACAAGGCATACATTGCAAGGTATTACATTGGAGCTGGCACTTTATTAAGGACAGCTCAAGTTCAAACTAGCCTACTCTGCTTCAGAACATTGAAAATTAGGTCTAAATTATACCCCTTCATCTCAAAATCTGGGATTTAGCCAAATCTGATGCACATTCTGAAAAAAAAAAAGAAACAGCAACTGCTAGCTTCTTGAAATACCTTCCTGTCTTCCCCAGAAGGCTGACTTATATTATCACCCTATTGTACAGTATCCACTGCATAAGGCTGGCTGGTAACTAGGAATTCATCACTAATCCTCCAAAATTGAGAAATGTCATCCCCTCATATTTCTGCCCTATGAACTCAAAATAAGAAATGCAATATAGCAGAATTCTGAAGAAGGTTAAAGGAATGGCCGAAGCAGCAATATATCAGAATGATAATTTTACTTATTGAATTAAATCTAACATAATTTTACATTATCATAAACTTAACAGAAGATAATATATGTAACTCAGGTTTGAATTGTGGATTTCTGGTTGGATTTCTTGTTGAATTGTGGATTTCTCTGAGCTTGGTTGTTTGCTTAAAGACATTTCATTACCCAAGTACGGCAAGCAAACAACCAAGTTCAGAGAGCACCAATGATTCCACCATTATCTTATCATCGGGCAAATCTTGTAGCAATCAATTTAAGAATTTTTACTATTTGAGACAAAGGACAAAATTGTATCCCTTTTATTCTATGTACATATATGAGCTGGCAGGTATTGGGGGGTGGGAAGAAGGCACAAATTTTAAAATATGATTAACACATATTTTTGAAACCATGTACGATATACACACCATTCCTCTTTCTAGAACCTATATTATTCAGATAGAATTGGCTAGGTTCATGCCACATACTGATATATGGTAAAATGGAATTACCCTACATTGTTATTCAACATACTGTGAAAATTCAGTCATTGATTTAGCACATAATGTGAAACAGGCCATCATTTAACATGGTTTATTTGGGCTTAACATGTGGGAACACAAACTTAGTGTTTTGTTAATCAGATATATTTAGGATTTAATGCATTGCGTGAAGCCAACTGGTGATATGAGCTTTGGTGGCTCAGGCTGTTAAATGCCTAGCACTTAAGTTCCAGCTGCCTACAATTACTGTAGGCTCAAATCCCACCAGGCTCAAGGTTGACTCAGCCTTCCATCCTCTCGGGGTAGGTAAATTGAGGACCCAAGATTGTTGGGGGCAATTAGCTGACCTTGTAAAAATGCCGCTTAGTAATAAGCAGGCATATACAATGGAATGAAGGCTATTGCTGAGCGCATTGGGTTGTGCTCCAGAAAAAATTGTAAGCCGCCCTGAGTCTTCGGAGAAGGGCGGCATATAAATGTAATTAAAATAAATAAATAAAATAAAATAAATATTCCAGATAAGGCTATGAAGGTGGCTGTTTTTCTTAAAGGTTAAATCCCAAGGTGTGATTCCAAACAACATTTTAATATCTAATGGTGCTTGATATCCAGACCTGTGCCTTTTAGATTATTTATGACAAACATGCATTCCTGATTAATTATGTTCCCAGGCCCCAAGGAAATTATGTCTGTGGAGCCCCTGTTATGTTTTTATTGTTATGGCTGTTTGTAGTTTGGGATCCTCCATTTTGTTTAATGCTTTTGACTGTTTCAATTAACAGTTTCAATTATATATTTGGATTTGTAAGCTGCCCAGAGTCTTGTGGAGTGGGTAGCTAATAAATAAATTAGTAACATTTAATAAAGTAAAAAAGTTTTTAAAATAAATATCCAGCATTTTTATGTCAGGAAAACAAAGATAATTTAATATGCTGGCAGGAGGCTTTATATAAAAATAGTATGTTTTGGAATTCGATGAGTCTCCCCATGTGCTTAAACTGCCTGTTGCTCATGGGGAGAGTTTTTGGAGCATTTTGGAGCTGCTGGAATTTGTGCTGTGCTAAGTTTTTCCGCTTCTTCATTTATTTATATTAATATTTGTTCATGGTTTATGCGAAAAGAATCATCATTCTGTTTTAATGTAAGATTACCTTTTCATTACAAACAACAGAAGCCACAGTTCTTCTTCTTAAAAATTAGACATAAAAAGACCAGAGCATTTGGCATTTAGTTTACCTATTACTTAATATTTAAATATATTTTATAATTCAATTTAGCCAAAACTGAAAATCTCCAAATGTGCTAGAAAAGAGATGATAGTTATAGTTTAGCACTTCTTGAAGTTCCCAGAGTGGGAAAAACTGGTTGGATGGACTATGTGTGTTCATAGCCTTGGTTAATTTTCAAGTTTTATGCTTGAAATTAAGAATATACTTAATAGGATACAAAATTGAAGTAAACTAAAAAAGTAGAGATTCCCCTCTCTACCATAGCTCACAGTAGGTCTTTCGGGCAGCTACTGATTTATCTTTGAAACTATATTCCTCTAGAAAAATCAACACAAAAGTCGGGTGAAGAAATGTCATTTTTAAAAAGTTATTTCTAATAATTGAGACTAATACTTTGCCCCTTTTATTCATTTTTCCACATAAATTACACAAACACTTTAGAAAATGATTACACAAAAGAGAAACCTTCTTATAAGTGCATAACTTAAAAACAAACCAAAGAATGCATCTCAGAAACTCACTAAAATATTTCTTTTTGATAAATTGGCTGTGTGTACCATCTCATTTTAAATATAAATGATGCATAGGTTAAAAAGTAACTCAAAAAACCCTATATATTTTAGATATTTTGTATCTTCTTGGAATTTGCTGTAAGAAGTGCTTAAATTAATCACAGGCTTTTCCTCAATACAATAAAAAAGAAAACTGTGAAATGACTGGTCAAAAAATGGAAAAAGAAGGATGTTCTGTTTGGTTCACATCCCCTGTTTTGTGCAGCAGACTTCTTTAGCAAAGGTAAATAAAATATTGAACAATATCATCAACAATACCAAAATAATCTATCAAGTAAAACTGCATTACCCCTGCAAAATGCCACAGATGCCACATAGATATTAAAATATAAGTTGATCAATGCAGAGTCCGTGGGTAGCTGTGAAACTGATTTCAGCTCCACACAAGAGTTTATGAGGCAAGCTTTGCATTTTTCAGTCATTCTAGTATCAACATTCCTTCAGCAGAACAAAAAGAAATAAATCAAGAAAAACCCAAAGAGTTCATCTTGGAAAGGACAAAAGAAAAAGGAGCAAGTTTTTATTTATTTGTAAAATCTAAATGTCTTTTAAGAAAAAGGCTCCAGCAGGAGATGCAGGAGTTGTTAAAAAAAAAGGTTCGTATTCTTCATTCAGTTTGCTATTGTGGTTTTTCTTGAAATGATCAGCCTGCAATACTTACATGGGAGAACAGTTGTGTTGCCAGCAGATAAAATGATATAGCAGTTGTTTCCTAAAAATGGCTCAAAGGAAGAACCTTGAGTTGTTTTCTCTCCAAAAGAGTTTTAAAATGTTCCAATATTACTCTTTTCAAGAAGTTGTTGATAGTGATGGTGATGATGATGAAGAAGGAAGTAGGAAAGTGTTGCCTTTTATTAGAACACTCCACTAGACCAGCACTGGATGACCTTTCGGAGCCTTGGCTACCAAGGGGACATTGTCTGGTTGCTGCCACTGGCTCATTCATAGGTAACCGTGTCTTCTACGGATGATGCTGAATAAGGCCAGCACTCTGTAATACAAGAGTCCATGCATGGGCAAAGTTAAGATTTCACTCACAGGAAGAGGCCACAGAAGTAACGCTGGTGATCTTGGAAGTGTCATCTGACCATGGCTGAAGGTTCTGGAGGGCAAAGAGGGAGGAATTATGAACACAGATTGGGTCTGCTTGGATGGGTTGATTGATGGTTTTCTGGAAGGCCTCTTGCTGGAGCTGCATGAGGATGCGATTGGCTTGCTGCCGCTCTGCTTCCCGTTCTTCTGCAGTTTGCCGCCTGAGAGAAATGGACAAAGTATGTCATGTTTCAGCAGGACAACAGATGCCCCTTACGTGTAAAAGTTGACTTCCATTTCACCAGAACATCTTCCCATCTTTTGGAACATTCTTATGCTCAAGGGTTTTTTCTTCCATTATAGCCAAAATGAAAAGTCACATTTAAGGCAACCTGCTGCCCAGTTATATTAAACAACTGAGCATGGAGAATCCATGGAACAGTCAAAGGGAACATCCCTTAAAAGACCTAGCCCTTCTTTGAAACCATTCTAAATCAATGATCATCTTAGTGGCAGACAATATATGGCTGTCAGAAGCAGCACATTCTGTTCTACTACCTGCATCCATCCATTAACTATTAATGTCATTGGTTGATGCTAGATTTTAGAATTATGGGGGATCAGCTGTATATGTGCGTGATGGTGTGTATCTGATTATTCTGTCCTTACACATTTATATGAGTGGAAAATGTGAAAAACAAGCTACAGATTCTAAACCTTGCTCCATCTATTGCATATTTTGCTTCATATTCATAAAAAGAATGCCTCTTGTTTTAAAACTGTGCCACCATTATACAGAACAAACTTTCAAAACCTTTGAAAATGTATACATTAATCTAGTCCACATCCACCACTCATAGAAACTAACAGTATCTAAAATCATGTCACAATCAGAAGCAGTGAAGATGAAAACAAAAAAATAGAAACAGATAAATAAGATAATATTTGTGGCTCAGGGTTGAACTGTGGGGTTCTGGATGTTCTGACTTGGTTGTTTGCTTGAAGACATTTCATTACCCAGGTAGGTAACATCATGATGATGTTACCTAGTTTGGTGATGAAAGTCTGCAACAAAACAATCAAGCTCAGAGAGCATCAAAGAACCCACAGGGTCCATTATGAACTAAAGTTGGTGCCACTCAATTCACAATAACTTATCTCACAATAACACCTTTCATCTTTTTTGCTCCAAATAACTTCCCTTAATTCTATTTTATGTAAGGACTATGGAAATAATCAAAAGGAGCAGAGAAGTCCATAAGACGATACTGCTGGGCGTGGGGGGGGGGGAGAGTGGGAAGGCAAAGAAAAAGAAAAGGACTAAGATAAAGAAACAGAGAGGCAAAAAAAAAATAATTGGGTTTACAAGAAAACTGTCGGAATAGGAAGAGGTATGAAAGGTGTTAGCAGTTCTCTTTCCACTTCTATAACTTAGTGCTATGGCACCTATTTTTCTACCAGAAGAATGAACTGAACTTTCTTTTAAGCAAGTTGGAAATTATTGGCATTCATATCGCTCTCCTCTTTCTTTCACAATCACTTTATCCTAAATCTGATTCATAAGGAATTTATTCTGGAGTTTAGAAATGATCTCTTAAGTAGTGTTCAAACAGGAAATGGAAGACTTCAGGCTTGTTGGAGCTACTGTCATCAGATGCATCAAGTATTCTGCTTTGACAAGCTTACAATAAAACTGTGGTATTTTAAAATAAATGCTACAATATTCTTAACTGCCTTTTAAAAACAGAAATTAAAAAAAATACATAGATTACCTGTTTATAGTGATTATATATAATACATAGATTACCTGTTTATAGTGATTATATATCATCAAACTGTTGTTGACTCTTAGTGACCATATAGATTCTTAAAAATAAATACATTTGATATGTTATTTTAATATCTGAAAAATTCACCAAATTTTATCAATTGTTACAGTTTCTATCTGAAATACTTTTGAGATTTTGGGCAAGAATGCCAAATCTCAAAAGATTTCAGATGAGAATGCTAATATCCGAAAAGTTTTGACTTCTTTCTCTCTTTCATACTAGCACCTGCAGTTATCACCGTTACTCCCCAATTTCCATAAAACATTTTTGCTTTGACTTAGACTTAGAAATTTGAGAAGTGAAATAATACACAAAGAAGTGAATCATCAGGGTTGCTTCTCCCAACATTCTGAGCTAGGCCAGAAACCAGTAATGGGGGGGTAGCAAATTCCATCAAAGCTAAAGGCCAACAAGTTAACTAATAAGACCATTCTTAGAACAACATTCCATTGTTCAAAATTCTGGTGAAATCCCCCAAATGTTAATATTTTCAAGAATCTACACCTTTAAAAAAAGTCATTCTGATTGGAATTAGGAGGACACTGATTTACTGTCCATCAAACTATTAATTTTCTCTTTTCTTTACTTGGTAATAAACTGTTTTGAAAATCATTTATATGATGCAACTCTAGGAGATGCCTTTTCATTGTCTTTATTGATATTGATCTCCTTCCATTGCTGCAGTTCACAAACCATCAGATTTTTAGTCACAATATAAAACAATTTCTGCCCGGGATATTGGTTTAATTTGATTCCATTGGATCTGGGAAGATTATTGAAACAATTATCAAAAAGGAGAGTAGTGAAATGTGAAATGCAGGTTTCAACTCCTTAAAGCACAGGAAAATTATTAATCTAAAAACTTCAATACTTTTCAAGAAGAGCGGAGATGGGAAAAAGAAACAGTATTTCTGTCATACAGGTAGTCCTCAAGTTACAACCATTCATTTAATGACCATTCAAAGTTACAATGGTACTTTAAAAGTGATTTATCACCAGTTTTCACACTTACCACCACTGTAGCATCCTCATGGTCACATGGTTACAATTTGGCACATGTCAATTGGCATGTATTTATGACAGTTGTATTGACCTCGGGGTCATATGATCACCATCTACAACTTTCCCAGCTGGCTTCCAACAAGCAAAGTCAATGGGGAAAGACAGATTTGCTTAACAACTACATGATTCACTCAACATCTGCACTGATTTCCTTACCAACTGTGGCAAAAAAGGTCATAAAACGGGGTGCAAGTCACTTAAAAACCTCTGCTCAGCAGTGGACATTTTGGGTTCAACTGTGGTTGTAAGTCAAGAACCACCTGTATTTAAGAAGTTTACTTCTTTCTTTCTGGGAATCATTAATGTTTAGATCTAAACCTTTTTGCCCAAAAATGCCCTATTAATATCACTGTATCTTACAGGAGTAATACCTTAGGTGTATACCTAAGAGGAAATACCAAAAAATATGCAAGGCCTAGACCAGGGGTGGGCAAACTTTTTGACTCGAGGGCCACAATGGGTTCTTAAACTGGACCCGAGGGCCGGAACAAAAGCATGGATGGAGTGTTTGTATGAACTAATATAAATTCAAAGTTAGATTACTTCATGTAGCCTTCTGGGAGAGCAAGAGAACCCTCTGCTCTTTCGGCTCCGCGGGCCGGATAGAACAGCCGAACGGGCCGGATCGGGCCCCCGGGCCATAGTTTGCCCACGGCTGGCCTAGACACTAACACCTTTAATATGGTACAGCATTTAGATCAACCTGATTTCAAGGCAGGTATATAACCTGATCTATTAATTCATTGTGGCCTCAAATACTTAACTCTTACTAGGTCATGATCAACATTTCTGTATTAGCAGTAGAACCATCAATTGCCTATTAAACATATTTCAGATCTCATTGGCCGATTTGAAATTACAACCATAAATAGCCTTCCTCTTTGAGAGTGAGTTAATGTTACCCAATAGCAATACACTTAAGACTTATATACCATTTCATAGTGCTTTACAGCCCTCTCAAAGTAGTTTACAGAGTCAGCATATTGGCCCCAACAATCTGGGTTCTCATTTTACCGATGTTGGAAGTTCAGAACCGAACTCCTGGAGTGAGCAGTGAGTCAGCCTGCAGTACTGCATTCTAACCACTGCACCATCATGACTCTGCAGCAGCCAAAACATGACAGAAAGAATGGTACCTACCTCCATAGCTAAGGAAGTACCAGAACCAAAAAAGACTGCATGCTCAAATAAAGGTGCAACAGCTTGGGAGTAGATGAGCAATGAGATGCTATAGGTGTGGAATTTTTACATACACACATAACTGTAAAAGACTCCTTAGAGTTGATTAACACAAAACTGAAGATGTGTATGGTGAAAAACTTGTATACAGTATCCTAGGACGTAATGTGGGGTGTGTTTTTTTATCTGTCTCAGGGTGCTGAATAGACATAGCTACATGTGACTCATGTAGCTCTAAAAAGCTACATGTAACAACCATGCTCTAAAAGTACCCCATCTTAATGCAATAAAGTGAAAAAAACTGCCTATATATGCGTAGTAGCATGCATGTATGCATTTTTCATCCTATCCGGTGCCTTCTGGTTAATTGGGACTATAGTTCTCAGCATTTGCAATGACTGAGAAAGATGGGAAGCTTGATCCAATATTTCTTGAAGGGGATGTTTAGAACAAATAGTATAAATGTGTATTAATTTTTCATATAAAGCAGTATGTTTTAAATTAAGCCCTTTGTATATGTGTGTGTGAGGGTCTGTGTGTGTACTGGAAGAAGGATTCTAAAGCCATATTATGCTCATCCTTTAACAAAAAGAAGTGCATGAATAAAAAATACCATTTTCTTTCCACTACAAATTTACTCCTGATGCATATTTAATATTGTTTTGACTCAGAGAAATGTAACCCGGCCTCCTCTTCTGTTGCTGTTTAGCTGTGTTTGTAATTAGTGAAAACAGATTATTAATTTCAGTATGGAATATTTTTCTCAGTTAGCCAAGTTGTTCACTTGGCAGAGAAAAGCAGTAATTTGTTAAAGAACAAAAAACAAAGCCCAGGCTTGGAGGGGGGGGGCGGCGTGAGGGAAAGAATAAAGTAAGCACCGTGTCCCACCTCAATTTGTTTCAAGACTGCAGTAGAAAGCAGCTTAGTTACAGCTCTTCAGCCAGACCTTCATTGCCTTAATTGCAAATATGCAAATTCAAGTAAAGCTTTCCTGGCACTCAGAAGAAATGTCTCATGGGAAAAGTCCCATCCCGACTGCACTAGGACCTTGGAAACATTGTCAAAAAAGGAAATATTTGCTTCCAGCATACAGGTGAAACTCAAAAAATTAGAATATCGTGCAAAAGTACATTTAGTTCCGTAATGCAACTTAAAAGGTGAATAGATTCATTACATGCAAAACAAGATAGGTCAAGCCGTGATTTGTCATAATCGTGATGATTATGGCTGACAGCTCATGAAAACCCCAAATCCACAATCTCAGAAAATTAGAATATGACATGCAATCAATAAAACAAGGATTGTACATAGAACAATATTGGACCTCTGAAAAGTAGAAGCATGCATATGTATTCAGTACTTGGTCTGGGCCACTTTTTACAGCCTCAATGTGGAGTGGCATGGAAGCTATCAGCCTGTGGCACTGCTGAGATGTTATGGAAGACCAGGATGCTTCAATAGTGGCCTTCAGCTCTTCTGCATTGTTCGGTCTCATGTCTCTCATCTTTCTCTTGGCAATGGCCCGTAGATTCTCTATGGGGTTCAGGTCAGGCAAGTTTGCTGGCCAATCAAGCACAGTAATCCCACGGTCATTGAAACAGGTTTTGGTGCTTTTGGCAGTGTGGGCAGGTGCCAAGTCCTGCTGGAAAATGAAGTCAGCATCCCCATAAAGCTCGTCTGCAGAAGGAAGCATGAAGTGCTCCAAAATCTCCTGGTAGATGGCTGCATTGACCCTGGACTTAATAAAGCACAGTGGACCAACACCAGAAGCTGACATGGCTCCCCAAATCAACACAAACTGTGGAAACTTCACACTGGACTTCAAGCATCTTGCAGTGTGTGCCTCTCCATTCCTCCTCCAGACTCTGGGTCCTTGGTTTCCAAATGAGATGCAAAAGTTGCTCTCATCAGAAAAGAGGACTTTGGACCACTGAGCAACAGACCAGGTCTGTTTTTCTTTAGCCCAGATAAGATGCTTCTGATGACATCTGAAGCCCATGTCCAGGATCCATCTGTGTGTGGTGGCTCTTGATGAACTGACTCCAGCCTCAATCCACTCCTTGTGAAAGTCCCCAACACTTTTGAATGGCCTTTTCCTGACAATCCTCTCCAGGCTGCGGTCATCCCTGCTGCTTGTGCACCTTTTTCTTCCACACTTTTCCCTTCCACATAACTTTCTATTAATGTGCTTTGATACAGCACGTTGGGAACATCCAACTTCTTTTGCAATTACCTTTTGAGGCTTTCCCTCCTTATGGAGGGTGTCAATGATGGTTTTCTGCACAACTGTCAGGTCAGCAGTCTTTCCCATGGTTGTGATTCCTACTGAACCAGACTGAGAGACCATTTAAAGGCTCAGGAACCCTTTGCAGGTGTTATGGCTTAATTAGCTGATTAGAGTGGGCCACTTTGAGCCTAGAATATTGCACCTTTTCTCAATATTTTAATTTTCTGAGATTGTGGATTTGGGGTTTTCATGAGCTGTAAGCCATAATCATCACAATTATGGCATATCACGGCTTGACCTATCTTGTTTTGCATGTAATGAGTCTATCTCATATATTAGTTTCACCTTTTAAGTTGCATTACAGAAATAAATAAACTTTTGCATGATATTCTAATTTTTCGAGTTTCACCTGTATATTAATGACAAAAGGAATGAAATCCTATGCACATCTACTCTGAAATAAACCCTGGTGCATTAGAATACAGGAAGTCCTTGCTTGGCTGTCAAAATTGGGGCCAGTTCTGTTGCTAATCACTGCAGCTGCTAAGTCAAAAATCTTACGACTTTACTCCCCCATTCAGTTATTAAGTGAGTCACCATAGTCTTTAAGTAAAACATCATATAACCACAACTTATGATTTTATTTCTGCATTTTCCATCATAAACCTGAGTTTTTTATACTGTTGCAACTTCAAACGGTTGCTAAACTAGGCAGCTATAAGTGAGAACCACCTGCATTGGACTGATGAGACCCAGCTTCATATCCTCACTGGACCAATCACTGGGTAATTTGGGCCAGTCACTCTTTCCCAATCAAACCTGCCTCACAAAGTTATTATTTTAAAGACAAAATTAGTAGTGCTGCACTTTGAACTCTTCTGATGTTCTGTTACTGCTGTTAACCATAAGCCTTTCCAAGTTTTGCATTGATGGGTAGGGCCCATTCTTAAAGGAAGGTTCATAAGTATCTGAAAAGCTTAAGGCATCCATTTTATCCCTTAAAATCATCACAAACCCACAACCTGCAGGGAAAGGAACCAAACATTCTAGAAAGCTGTGCAGCCATAGAGGACGAGCTGTCCCTGACATTCAGGTGAGCTGTCTCTGGATTACACTTGTGGTATGTCTGATATCTTCATAAGATAAGCAGGCTATTTGAGAATTTTTTAAAAAAATTGCCCAAGGAAATATGGAGGATTATTTTTCCTAGCATTTGTTGCAATTAAGTGCAGAGTCTGCTTGTTTTGCACTGTATTCACCTAGTTCGCACAGTAATAGTTATCAAAGAGTTTTGTTTATCACCTAGCTCCTTGCAGAACCTGTCAGTGATAAGAGGAAAAGATTGGCTGCAGCTGCATGACTAAGATTAGGCTAGAACCTGGGTTTCCTTGCTCCTAGCTCAACACTTTAATCACTATACCACACTGACTGTCCAAGTTAATAGGAAAAGGACTGCTCCCCTGAAATCTACCCAGAAGTCATTTGTTTGGGTAGGTGGTTATTTATTTATTTGGAAGACTCTCTTTTGGCCAATTCTGGATGGCTCACAATAATAATAAAAACCAAATTTGGTACAACTTGGTGCCTAGCCAACAATATCCATTCCATTGAACAGAACAATCTTCTGGCTCCAACCTTATCTTTTCCGATGCCTTGGGAAACAGTCAACCCTTTACACTTTTCTGGAAAGATGCCAAATCTTAAAAGGAAAGCATTGCATAAGATAGGGGCAAGGGACAGGGATAAAAGCTGCAGTGGCACAGTGGTTAGAATGCAGTACTGCAGGCTACTTCTGCTGATTGCCGGCTGCCTGCAATTTGGCAATCAACTGGCTCAAGGTTGACTCAGCTTTCCATCTTGCCGAGGTCAGTAAAATGAGGACTCAGATGGCTGGGGGCAATATGCTGACTCTGTAAGCCACTTAGAGAGGGCTGTAAAGCACTGTGAAGTGATATATAAGTCTAAGTGCTTTTGCTAAGTGCTATTGCTATTGCTTCCAAAGTCCCATTAGATGGCACCATTTAAGGGAACGGACCTGGAACATGCCCATCCTAAATAACCTGATAAATAACCTGGCCAGACAGGTACCTCATGAAGAGACAATCCCACAAATAATATGCTGTTGTATAATGTTGAGCCCCACTTTGAATGGTAAACTGGAAAGAAAGAGGAAGGGAGTAGCTGCCCATGTTAACACCAGCATGATAGGGGTAAACCAAGAGGTGTCCAATACCGCACATGCAGGGTTAAGGAAGTGTTATTCCACAACTGCAAAAACAATACAATCCTATCTGACAATCAAGTCTTCCAAGTTCAGTGTAGCAATTTCTGCAATAATAAATCTGTCTTTCATACAGAACAATCCACTGACAAAAGTAAATTTATAAACAGAGCTCAAGTAATACATTCCTGCAGATTCCCATTCCTACAGATTCCCATTCCTGGCCTGTGGCAGAGCGGGACTGCTTATTTATACCAATCATGTCCATGTCTCTTTCCTTGCAATAATTTCCCTGGCATTCTTTTCATTTATCTTGGTTGTGTACAATTTAGGCTTTGCTGCTGGCAAGTGTGCAAAATAAGTTTTTTTTTTTTTGCCAGCTTTCAGACAGGCTGAGCCCTTGGCTTTTTGGACGATTTTGTATGGCAACATACTAGTGATGACTGATATTTAGCAAAGTCAAGAACAGATTGATGACATCATAACACATAAAGCCAGGAAGCCTTCATAGGTAAAGATTATTTCGTAAGTGAAGGCGATTCCCTTTTTTATTTCAAAAGGAAACTTCCAAGGCCTACCTATTACACCACATTTCTCCAATCTGGGTGTTAGAAAACTCCCGGAATTCTCAGCAGTAAACATGGTATTTGGGAAATTCTGGGAACTGAAACCCACATATAAGGAAGGCATTAGATTCTTGGGCTGAGACAAAAATGCCTCTGTGGCCTGAAGATGTTGCCTATTTAAAGTCTTATGAAAAGGCACACTTCAACACTAATCTCTAAAATTGAGATATAAAACCTTTGAGCCTACAAAACTCAATATCAGTTCTGCCCTCAATCTTTACTTACAATAATTAATTTAATTGTTTTTTATCCAGTTCTGCTTTTCACCCATCAGTTTACACTCTCTTTGCCTATCTTCCCAACAGCAGTCCAATGGAGACAGTTGGAATGACGGGCAATAAATGGCACAAAGTCATCCAGCAAGCTTTCATGCCTGGGGTCAGACACAAGCCTGGGCCACTTCTTATTTTAACACCTTTCCTGGCTCTTTTACAATATGCATTTCTCTGTATACATAATTTAAGCTAATTATGTTACACATGCTTATTTAGAAATAGGTGTTACTTATTCAGTGGGGCTTATTCCTATGTACATTGACATAGGATTGCAGCCCTAATAGCATTTTCAAGACACATGTATAGCATAAAATAGCTTATAGTGAAATTACAGATGGACACATCAAATTAAAAAAAACCAGAAATGTATTCTCTATTCATGAGTAAATGCTAATAACACAAATGTCCTGTTTATAATGTTTTATTGTTCTTACAGAAATGAATAATGTACCCAGAGAGACAGAAGATTCAAAATGTTCTAATTATTAATAAGTCTGCTAACTAAATAGGGGCCAAGAAATGTAGCTCCAGATATCCTATGAGACACTAATAGAAAAATTTAACATGCTGTATTTCAAATGAAATTATAACATCTGGGACCATGAATTCTTCCAATGATCAATTATGGGCATAAATACAAAAGAGGAGGTACTGTAATGTCAACCACTAAACATCTAAATGTCTATTTAAATATTCTCAGTTTTAAACAAATCATCAATTCTCCTTTACACTTCACATTCTTTATTATATTGGCTGCATTCCAGCACAAAGGTAGCGGTGCATAAGACATGACTGAGCTGTGAAAGTTGAGTGTCTTTACCCAAACTACCATTATGTAGAAAGAGTTCCTCCCAACAGCAGGAAGCAGTATTCTTGCACTGATTACTACTGATTACTACTGTGGAACCAGCTCCCCTAGGTCTTCGTTTGGCCCCTGATCTCCACTCCTTCCCCCGTGACCTGAAGACCTGGCTGTTTCAGCAGGCCGGCTTGGACTGAACTAAGGGGGGTGGGTTAATGTAATTTTAACTTTTTTTAGTTTCATTATTGGGCTTGTACTATTTAATTATTTTTAAGTAATTTATTATATTGCGTTTTTACACTGTGAGCTGCCCTGAGTCCTTAGGGAGAGAGGGCGGCATACAAGTCTAATAAATAAATTAATTAATTAATTAATATGGTGGTTAGCTAAGTAGTTGTCAGAAAAATGCATATAAGAGAAGGTACTTGTTCTAAAATGATGTATTGCTGGTATATGATAACAGAACCAGGATGTATAAAGATACTTCTGGTTTGTGTAGGAAATGTGAAAAACATGAAGGGTTCTTTTACCATGCATAATGGACTTGTAAAAGAATTAGAAAATTTTGGGTACAAATACATACAATAATGCAAAGAATTTTAAAGATTAATACATAGGAAACCTGTTTTTTTTTTGCTGGGACTTGAAGAGACTCGTGAAAAATTGTTTTCTTTATATATGGTAACAGCAGAAAGACTACTATATGTACAAAAACAGAAAAATTCTGAAATACTCAGAGCAAAGATTGGTAAAGATGACAAAACTTGCAAAAATGCAATATTGACTTGTTTGATTAGGAAGAACACAAATACGTTTATTAGTGACTGGAAACCTTTATGGACTTTCTGCTGAAAATGAAAAAAAAATGAACTGATAATTTATGGATTTGATAATTAGAAAGGGAAAAATATGGGAAGAAGGGAATTATGATGTAACTTCAAATAGGAAGGATAGATGAAAAATTTGTAACTGCTATAAAGTAAGTTGGAAGCCAAACCTTGATGTGTTTTTTTCCTTTTTTTTTCTTTCCTCTATGTCTTGTACTTATTCACTTGCTCTGCTTTCTTTATTCTTTTTCTTTTCATTTATATTGCATCTTGATTTTTATTAGTGTATAAAATCTCTTAATAAAAATAAAAAAGAGAAGGTGTTTTAATTTGGAATGCATTTGCAAATAGAATATATATTTTAAAATGCACTGGGTGTCTTTATTTTTAGTTTGGTTGGTTGTAGCTTTTAAAAATATATACTTTTAAAAAAATATTTGTATCCCTAGATAACTGTGCAAATAACATTTGCATTGACAATAAGATTGCAAACCTTACCTTAATATAGTAGTGCATAATTACTAGCATTACACACATAATAATGGCTTGATACATGCCTCAACTTATGACCACAATTGAACCCAAAATTTATGTCACTAAGTGGGAAATTTGTTGTGAGGTTTGCCCCGTTTGTAAAAGTGCTGTTGTTAAATTAGGTACATGGTTGTTAAGTGAATCTAGTTCCCTCCTTGACTTTGCTTGTCAGAAGGTTGCAAAAGGTAATCACATGACCCCAGGACACTGCAGCCGTCACAAATGTGAGTCAGTTGTCAAGCATCCAAATGTAAACCATGCGACCATGAAGATGCTGCAGTGATCATAAGTGTGAAAAATAGTCACTTTTTCAAGTGCTGTTGTAACTTTGAACGGTCACTAAGTGACCTGTTGTAAGTTGAGGAATACCTGTATTCAGGATATTAGCATTTTTTTTATTGAACTTCAATATCACTAGTCCCCCTATCCATATCCCTATTCTGTGAAAATGCTTCATGTTTGTTGACTTTTTTTTTCAAAGGTGAAACTATTTATTTTCCATCCTAATACTATAGGCTCCCATAATGGAGAACCTATGGCATACATGCCACAGTTGGCACGCAGAGCCCTCTCTGTGGGCACATGAGCCGCTGCCATGTGCAGCTCTGCCGCCATGCCATGTCGCGTAATACGCCTCCTGCCCACTGGTTCACCAAACTGCTGAGGTTTCTGCAAACGCATGCACGCATGCACAGGGGTGGGGCACATGCTCATGGGGGCATGAAATAGATTTACATCACTGCCCTATGTGGATGTAAAGACCAAAATTTTCAGGGCTTTAAAAAGTCAGAACTGAGTAACATACTGTATGTCTATAATAACATATAACTTTCTTGTGGAATGATTATCCTCATCTTACATTGAGAAAAGACCAAGTATACTGCCTATATTGCCTCCTTATTTCCAGCTCAAGACGAACTACCTATTTAAAATTTTAGATGGGAGAATAGTTTGTTTGCCTCCCAAAACTGTAGTCATTTTCAAGCAGGATGTTAATATCTACCTTTACGGTAGGTGTCTGGAAGACTTTTTATAATAATACCACTAGGAACTTTATGAATTTCAAGGCTATATATTTATGATAGCATACATGGACAATCTAGTTGATCAGATTACATTAAAAATGATTGAAACTGCAAAATAAGATTGTCCTTAAGTTATTCTTTCAGGGGACTCTGTTCAATCCTATCTAGTTCATCTATCCAGGAAGCTGCTTTAATAAAGGTTAGGTCCTAGGTGTCTCTAACTCGCGGTCCACAGCCCAGATGCGTCATGTGCTGGCCACGCCCACCTCGAGTTTAGCAAAGGGGAAAAGTCATGATACATCATGTGACTACAATGTGATGACGCAAGTTTGATACCCCTGCTCTAGCTGCCATGAAAATTCTCTCTCCTGTGCTGCCCGCACAGTTTGCATCAGTCCTAGCAATAGAAAGAAAACTCATCTCTCCAGTTCTAGATCAATCCCAACAATGAGATTTTGCCCTCAATACCTGTGGGCTGCCCGGTGCAAACCCTCTCATATTGCTTAAATCCTGTGTTGTTCCCAGGAACAATATTTTAAGCAATGGATAACACATGCCTTAGACAACTTAAAGATCAGAAGTAGAACAAGGAACAAAAAAATGTCGGAGCAGCTTATCCGATATTTTAAAGACCACATTTCTAGAAATAGAGAACACTTATGGGTTAAGCCACTTCTAGCCACTCCCTCCAATCTGTTGCTGAGTCATAGGATAGCAAAGGAAATGGCTTGGGATTCTGCTGTGGGTGATGGCAGCCCCACCTCTATTCTGCTCGTGAAGGTGGGTGAAGAGTCACGCAGAATGAGAGATGGTACATATAGTACAGCCTCTGAAATTCCTTGCTTGTTTGCGAAGACAGAAGACCGGATGCCTGAGACCCCATTTAAAAGTTTTCCTTGGTTTGTTTCTCCTGTAGCTCTAGCAACGGAAGCTGTCTTTCCACAATAAACCTGGCTGTCTTCATTTTGAATGGCAACTCACAGGAACCAGCCCCTCCCCACCATTTCCAGTCCATCAGCCAATAAGCCAAGACTCAGCTTTAACCAATCAGTTTTCAAATAATCTATTCCAAACTTAAAATAGATCAGAAAGATTGCTGGCTTCCAATGCAAAACAAGTGGGAGACAGCAGCTAATATATGTCTGAAATATTTTCCACCACAACAAAAGTCACATGATGGACAGGAAGGCTTGTCTTGTACATGTATCTCAGCGGTTAAAGAAGATGGACTCCATTCCCAACTGTGTGTCTAGGAATTATGGGAGTTTACATCTAACCCATCTACTGGTCATGTTTTTGGCATAAATAAGACACAGAGATTCCTAATTCAAGCATTAGTATAACCTTGACTAATCGGAGATCTCCAAGTAAAGAGGCTCCTTTACCAAGAAATGAGAAAGTGCCAGCTTGAAGTAGACAATGTACATTAACTGGAGGAAAAGAAGCGGGTGAGTCAGATAAACACAACAAAAATGTCTATGTATTACATATAAAGGGACACATTCAAAAAGAAGTATGAACTATTAGTGATATATATGAAGTTAAATAAATATTAGATATCAGATTGGGTGGTAGAATCAATAGTGAAATACAAAAAAAATCTGAATTCTGATACAACTCTCAATCACTTTGACATTAAAACTGCACACCATTCATCAATTTCCCTCCAGATATGCCAAAATTGCAAAACACATATTTACACAAGCTCCACTACTCCATTTGCTAAGCATTTGGAGGGACCATGTTAGGGAAGACTTCCTACAAAGAACTTTTAAACAGGAACCCAAATGAGTTATTTGATTCCTGAATGACTCCCAGTGGGAGCAACCTCTTCCAAGAAGGACGGATCTGTGCCTAGTAGATCCTTGGGGCATGCTTCACATTTGGCAGACCAGATCTAACCATGCTCACCCCAGGAAATCACCCCTATTCCTGATTAACTTCCACTAAGAAGTTTGGGGGGGGAAACCTACTGGAGGTTTGTAGAGAGTCTGGTCTTAATGGCCCAGAAGGTGACCTAGTCCAGTGGCTGAAAAATGTCTTCCAGCACAGCAACAGCAGCAACAGCTCACTTGCTTGGTGTGCTTACCTCCATTTTGTTCTCCGGTTCTGGAACCAGGTCTTGACTTGGGCATCAGTCATTTTCAGAGCCTTGGCTAAAGCCGCCCTCTCGGCTGAGGCCAGGTACTTCTGTCGGTGGAAGCGCTTTTCCAGTTCACAGATCTGCAGACGGGTGAAGGAGGTGCGTGGTTTCTTCTTCTTGGGGGGCGTCCGGTTCTGGTAGGGGTGACCTATACGGCGTGTTACAGTGAACGGTGAGAGGGCCACTGGAGGGGAAGACAGGGCGGGCGGGGGGGTGGGGGGCAAAGAAGCAAGCGGTGACATGATCAGGAAGGACTCCACAGAGCAGCGGCAGAGGAGAGACAGAAAGACACACACCAAGAGTCAAACAGAGAAGTAGGAAGGCACAGAGCGAAGGCTTGGTCACAGGGCTCACAATCTCCTCCTTGCTTTTCCAAGGACAAATCTCTGTTTTGGAACCCACCAATATTACCTTATTCATGGGCTGCTTGGAGGAGCTTTCCCATGTCCCCAGGTGGATCCCAATATGGAGGCACCAGACTCTCTGCAAGAAGCGAGCTCTGTGGCAGAAGAGCACATGAAGGGTATATACCTGCAGGGGGCAGGAATGGGGAGGGGAGAAACCCTTGTTTGGAGCGCCACATCTACCTTGCAAGCTAGGGGCAGGGAGATCGAAACTGTACATTTATAGCCCAATCACCTGAATGTTATCTGGGAGAAAGTATGTAAAAATAAAGCTTCAGACTGCTGCAGCCTGAATAAGAGCATTAATGAACTACTATTATTTTAGACTTAGGAACAAAATAAGAGCCTCCCTATAAAAAATCCAAATCTGGCATTCCAGTTCATCCCTCTTTTCATTGTTTTGACAACCCTTTTAAAATTACGATTATTCATATCCTTATGTAATCATCAAAGTACACTTTCATTTTTCATTTTTATGTGTTTTTATTTTGTTGAAGATTGCTTTTATTGAAGTCCATAACCCCAGGTAAAGTTCGTACTCTCAGAAAAATCAACAGGAGTTCACTCAAAATAAACCTAACTAAACAGGCAGTTCTTTCTGAAGTTTGAGCCATTCTCTCTGGCTAAAAGTATGTGTATTATATAGCCTGTAAATTACAATACCGTTCACATGAATGAAAACTGTTTTTTTAAATATTGGGATTATGTCTAAGTAAATATGCATTGGGCTGATTCCGATGTTAAAGATAAGTCCAGTTTTTCAGAATTAAATGCCACTGAACTCAATGGAACTGACTCTGCATGTCACATAACTCAGCTTGCAATTAAGTGGGCACAGTTATTTGTAAATGTGTATGGAACTGGGATGCATCTCTCCCTCTCATTATCAAAAACTGCTTTTGATATTTGAACTATTCATAAATGTCCATGCAATTACCAATTGAAATAATACTTATGGGAATATATATTTTGCTATTTTGTTTATAACCTTAAATATATTTGTCTCCCAACCTCACTCACTCGAACACATTCCCAAGAAATGTCAAGTGTAAATCATAAAGCTAAGAAAAATGTTTAATGAAGGAAGCAGGAAATGAAAGCAAACAGCACAGGAATGCTTTCCATGAATTATTCTAGGCATAATTGCTCTGAGTTACTTTGACATTCTTTGGAATTCCTTCATTTATGGCTTTAATTTTAAATCTAGGAAATACAACTTGTTATAAATTTTGTAGTATTGTTGGACTGAAACTATCAGGATAATTCTACTGTCCCCTACAATTGTAGCATTTTGTTTTAGTTAAATGGCATAATGATTCTGCACATGAGGGAATTATTTTTATAGTGTTGGGTCCTTTGGGCCTTAAATAAATCCCCCCTTGCAATTAAAGGCTCCTTTTAAATTTCTCTAATATATTTCACTTGTGACAGCCGTAATTAACAAAGCTATTTTCCAAAATCTTCCTAGCTTAAATAGATGTTTACAGTTGTATTACAGACACCAAAATCACCAACAACAGCAACAAAAAGAAATCTGATTTAAGACTCTCTTGCAGGGATTTTATTTTGGGTCGATGTATTTTATCAAATGGGGGGGCGTTATCTACCTGTACCCTCTTTCCCTCTTTCTAAGGGTGAGCATTTGCTGGAAAGATACTAATCAGATGCCAGAGAGGCATAGAAAAGTTCAGCTGGGAACTCGGAGAAGAAATAGGACAAAGGCGATAATAGTGTTTAAAATAGAATATCACTGCACTCAATCTCCAACTCTCCTAGATACCTGATTTTGTCTGTATGTCGTTTAGTGGCACAGATCCATTTAAGAACATAGCAAATAAACCCCAAACTGAAACTGGCGGCTTTTGGTTAATTTACCAGCAACACCCCGTTATCTCACCTGAGATCTCTCTGAGCTCGCCTGATCTGGGTACTGTGTTCTCCGTAACGTTCAGCAGTTTCCCCAACCGAACAAGGAACGGAGGGAAATTCTACGATCTACCTTGTTCGGCGGTGCGGAGGCTGATTTTGCCACAAATAGCCCTAGCAGCTCCGCGCAACCTTCGCTCTCCACGCCAATACGGCTCGCATTTCCCCAGCAGAGGCCCTCGGCGGAAGGGCGGCGGGAAAATAAAAGGCCCAGGTTAGGCCTCTGTAGCAAGAACAAAATATCTTCTTTCCGAAGAATGAATTGAGACTCGAGATTTTTTTTAAAATCCTTATATGTAAAAAATGTATAGAGCCCGATGAGGACGGGCCAGAGGGTGATTTGTTTCGAACTAAAACGACGCAGCCTCTTTTGCAACAGCCCCTCGGCAGGGAGGAGACCGAGGCGAGGCCTTTTTCGGGCGACAAGGCCCTCAGCCGCGTCTGCGCCATCGCGAGTGGAAATTTCGAAACAACCATCTCTAGTCCGGCCTTGCTAACTGGCGGTGGTGGCGATGTAATCCAGCAGGTCTACAGACCCCCAATCTGGCGGCGGCCAGGCAAAATAAATAAAGGGGCCGCCTGGGTCGTCGCGTCTTCGGATTAAACTGCTTCAGACACTGCCGCTCTGCCAAAAAGCGCCGGTCTCCCTTCTCCCCAGCTTCCGCGGCTGTTTACGATTTCTCTGCGCCATTCAAGTAAAAGCAACCAACTCCCATACAAACTGAGGCGTGGCGGGTAATTCAAAACGCAGTGCAACCCAGATTACAGGCCTCTTTGCACGGACCGGGGCGCGTCCCATCCTGCGAGAGCGGATGCCTACAACCGAACAGAAATTTTCCGCCTTCCTGGCCGCGTCTAGTCCGAAATTGGCTCCCCTTGTTCAGTGGTAATGACTCCCGGTTGGATCTACAATTGCAGGCTGGGAGTTGCTGCCATTGAACGCCGTGGGGCTTCCTTCAGAGCACAGCGTCAAAGAACGAGATCGCGCCGCCACAGCCTCGATCTACCCATCCGTCTTGCCGTGGACATCGCAGCAACCACTACTCTAATCTGCAAGTAACAATTTTTCCTCCCCGGCTGGAAGCCAGGTAAAGGGCTAGCCCTGGGGACGGGAGGTCGTATCCTGCTCCGAAGCGTCAGATAATGGGAGCCTTTATTGATGAAGGTCGGGGCTCGCTGTTTAAATTAAAATTGAAATATAATTACCATTATTGTTTGTGGCATGCTGGTTGGAGGGAGGGGCGGGATGAGCGTGAATCTGGACGATTCGGAAAGAGCATTGAATTGCTAAGATTTATCTTCCAATAGATCTGCCATTAAACGATGAATTTACTTTTCTCTCTCTCTTCTCCTCCTTCTCTGCCCTTTTTAAGGCACGTCGAATAATGAGGGGGCCAATTTATGGGTCAATGCATGCCCCATACTTCTAGGAAAAGATGAACCTGGCCGGAGGGGGTGGGAAAGGCATAGGGTTTCTTGGACTCAACTATAGATTATCTTCTGGCACTCTACCTTTCAGGGCTACCGATATTAATATCATTTCTGTACCGTCTGACTGAAAGATAAATTTCTTTTAAATGTATATTTTACCCGTATTCCCACTCTCCATAACTTATAACAGTAAGTATGAGGGATGCACACAATTACGCAGAATAAACCTGATCAGGGAATATGTAGACAGACACATTATTTGTTCAATTTACGATTTCTAAGTTTTGAAATTCTAGTTAATTTTAAAAACCTGGTTATTTTCTAACTTGGACTATATATTTATATATTAACAAAAGTTGATGAACTATGTATATGAAATCGTTTGATAACTGTATGTCTCTGTGTACATAACTGTGTGTATGCTTACATACACATACACACACAGAGAGATAATTGTCGAGGATAGTGATGGCTAAGGGTTATTACAATATTATAGTATAGATTCTAGCCATATCTGTCATGTTCCTAAAAGATGTTACCGTTGGCGGACGCGTTTTACGAGCGGAATTGAGGTGCACAAAATATATCTATTCGTGAACGAAGTATAGAAAATGGGACAAGAACCTACATTGCGGGAACATGGTTTAATTTTAAAAAGTTGAAACATCTTGGCTCAAGAAAGTAAAACTGAATGTTTAAATGTTTCTAAAAGGTTGCATAAAGGCAAGGCAACCAGATTATTTGCCCGCCGATTGAGCTTCTGAGAGAAGCGGCAAGAGTTTCAGAAAGATGGTACGGTATCTCTTCCGTAGAAGTTTTAATCAATGTGAAAGCTCGTACTAATTATGCTATAAAATATGGTTAATTTAATAAGGATCATCAAGTCGCTGTGAAAAGTACTAGGAAACGCTTGCTACTTGATGCTTAGCCTTCTGACTTGCTGGCATTGCTGCTCTTTCGGGCCATAGAGCTAAAGCACATCCGTCAACGCTGTTTATAAATCAAACCAATCGATTCAATTAAAGCAGTTGCAAATCGAATGCGAGCACGGCCGGGATTCTCTCGCTGGAGGGCAGGAGAGGAAGGCTATCCAGCCAACTGGCTTGCGGAGGAAGCAGCGGGGAGACAGCGGGGAGACAGCGCTGGAAGGCGCCGGCAACTCGCGCGGGGCGGAAAGAGCCCCGGAGCCTCTCACTCACCCGTGAAGCGGTCCTTGGTGTAGCGCCTGTTGCTCTCCATCCAGGGGAAGGTCAGCCCCGTCAGGTTGTTCACGGTGGGCACGGCAGTGGGGAGTGGCTGGGGGACGCCGCCGGCCATGGGTCTGTGTGCCGGCACTCGGATCACGCCCCCGGCCGCGTTGAGGTTATTTCCGTTCATGGCCCCGACGTTGAGGTTGTAGGAGCCCGCCAGCGAAGCCATGCTGCAGGCGCCGCCGTTGCTGTAGCCCCCGGCGGAGGAGGATCCTCCACCGCCGGGGGCCGAGCCGTAGTGACCACTCATGGGGTTGTAGGCACTGCTCACCACGCATCCTCCCAGGCCGTAGTCCGCCGCGTCCTGCAGCCGCGCGTTGGAGATCATGCAGCTGCCTTGGTCCGGGTTGTTCAGGATCTGGTCGATTCCAAAGCTAATGGGCTCGGCGTGGCTCTGGTGGAGGTGGTGCGCCCCTAAGTGATCCATGCTGGGCCGAGAGCCACCCCAGAGAGGGCGACTTCCCCCCCGCCTCCGCCACCTCCACCGCCACCTCCTCCTCCTCCTGATTCAGTGCTAGAGATTTTTTAAAAATACGCGCAGCTTTTCTGGTCTCGCTTCACTTGCTCCCGAAGAGGTAAAAAGACGGCCGGAAGCGGAGGAAGGAAAAGCGGGGAGAGGAGGAGGAGGAGGAGGAGGAGGAGGAGGAGGAGAGAGGGTGGGGAGGGGAAACATGCGCGCCCGTGGGCTCCCTCTCTCGCCTCTTTCCGAGGGCATCAATCATGTTGGCCCAAAGCCTGGCGCTGCTAGGCCCTGCTCCCCCATTGGTGGAGCCCCGAGAAACGAGGAGGGAGAAAAAGAGACGGAGGCCAAGGAGCTTCTTCCCCCAGCAAAAAATCTAACCGGGGAGCCCAACAGTAGCAAATCAGCCGACCACGCGCGGAAAGTAAGGTCCGGGTGGGCAGCGAAACTGCAGAGCGCTCGGTTCTGATTCTCCGCGGAAACTGTTGCCTCTGCAGCGTTTGCTCCGGTGTTTTGAACCTTTGAGCGCCACGTGTGTTCGGCCCTATGAAAAAAACAAAAAAGCATTCTTTCGTTGTTGTCTTTGTATCTTCCCTCTTTACCCTATCTTCAACCTTCCCCCTTTCCTTTTTTCTTTTCGACCCACACTGAATAGGGAGAATCCTGAAGTCTGTCTAAAAGGCCATAATCACCGTCCCTGAACTTAATTTGGGCTAGAACCGCTTATCGTTAAGTGTCCTCAATACTGACTGGGCAAGAGTAGTGTGTATCCTCCGTGTGAGCCTGCAAGTTACTGTTGACTCCTGGCTGCTGCCTAGACTAGTCCCTGCAGAACAGAGAACCGTCTTTTTTAACTGATGGAGTCTTTCCAAAGCATATATAGTATTTTCGGGACAAATTTCTATAGAGATTAAGTATGCTTTGAACATCTCTGCACTTTTTGCCCTCACCTAATTCATCAAAGCCCCATTTTTAGCTAAAAGAAAAAGAAAAATACACATCTCATATTTTAATCTTCGGAAGGGAGGAAATTGATATAAAAATATTAAGGATGGAAGAAATTTCACAAAGTTGTGCTGACCATAAGAAGTACCATGTTGAATGGTTTTTCTGTACACAAATGTAACGAGCCAAAAGATTACTACTACACGATTTATAATCCCCATCTTCATCCGCAAGATTAATTGGGGGGGGGAGACAAAGAGAGAAGAGGAAAGCAAATTTGGTAGCGATCTCCTATTTACATAATCCTACCAATCTCTTCTAATCTGATGAAGAGAAGTTTATGTGTCTACTCAGAGGCAGAGAGTATAAACTCTTCATTAATTACCGTGTTTCAATTACCTAACCTAATAGTCACATATGACTATGTGTTAAGTGTGAAAGTAAAATTTCATCAAGAGTGAGGTGGTACATCTCCAGAAGTTGGATGGTATGATCTCCAGACTTTACTCAGTTCTTGATTGTCTGTAGCTGGTTCTCTCTATATATAACAAGTACCAAAAGTGGAAAATCCAGAAAATCCTTTTGGTCACCTTTGGAATCAGCAAAATGAAGCCCGCTTAGACTTTTGGAGCTGGCTGCAGATCCAGGAATCCTCCCTTACCTTCACCCTTCCATTTTGCAAACAACGTCAACCCTCAACATTTGCTATCCAAGCCCCCAGAGCCCCCTTTGCTCATTAGCTGCGTGCAGTTCTATTAATAGACAGCGCTTTCCATGGAGAAGGATGTGAGTGAGCTCTGGACTCCCAGCCTGAATTGTTTGTATGGGGAGGCAAGACTTCTTCTGCAGCTCTTGAAAGGAGCAGAAGATGCTCATGGGAAAAGGGTAAAAACTAGAAATGAAAGCAGGTGGGAGAAGGAACTGGGCCTTAGTGTTCACTTTCCTAGTTGTTTCACTACAGCCAATGTGCAGTTTCTTTCAGTATGTGGTAAATTGTGCTGGAGGCAGAAAACACCTAATAAAGCCCAAGGCAAATCAAGTCCCTTGGTACAAATTACTGATACAATAATTATCAAGGATTTTCTGGAAGTGTTTTCAATGCTTAAAGGTAAATTAGAATCCTCATCACCCAGAGTTGTGAATATACACTGTTTAACGTGTTGCCCCTTCTACAATCAGTCGCTCAAACAAGGTTCTTTTAAGAAGCTGATGGAAACAATTTGCATTTTACTTTTAATTTCTGATTAAAAGCATGTAAAATAGTACCCAGGAGGATCCTTTCCTTTAGCTCTGATGGAAATTTGGTCTATGTTCAACAGCTGCTATGGCTACCAGAAATCATTTGACACATCTGACTTTGGGACGTTCACACACACATTCGCACACATCAATTACCCTGACATTTTATGTAGATCGAATGATAGATTATCAAACAATTTCAAAATCAACAAAGTAGGTCCTTCCGTAAGTACAGTATTCACTCATGTTTGTTCAAGTTTCCCCCACCGATTTCAACCACTCACAAAGCTTTAAATGAGTGAACACAAGCCAAAATTACTCACATTGTAATTTGAAGTGACAGACGCATAATATTTGCTTTTAAAATGAAGGAGGGCAAAGCAGATCTGTTTTATTTTCAAAATCAGTTGAGACATACACAGTATAGGCAGTGAATCACTTTCTATAATTGGATGAGAGAAATCTTTTTTGGGTTTACTGATGTTCAGGGTTCACAGCACGTTGCTTAGTTGGGCACATTACAGGGTGGAGCAGTTCGTTGCAACCATAACTCTCTTCCTGTGGCTATTTTGTCACCTCTGTTTTTTCTTCTTTATATCATAAGACTGCAGCAGCTTCCTTTTGCATTTGTTTGGAATCACTTTCCCGTAGGAAACTGGTGGCACGTTTTTGAAATCTATACATTGGTATGCAGTTTTGTGACATTAATGGGTTTTGGGGGTAGGGAAACTAAGCAGGACAGAAAATTCAGCTAATTTGAATCAAAACATTTTTGACTACATCTTTCTCAATCCTGTAGATCTGTGCCATGCCTGAATATTGTTTAGAATAACAATAATAGCAATAATTATAATTAAAACAAGTAAAATTTAACAGGATTCTCAAAGTAGCTTTAAGTGACTAAAAAAATTCTAATCAATCCAAAATTCTATATTCAGAGGCATCTGCAATTGCTGGAACATAATTGGCATCAAATTCCCAAGTGGAGTGGCTCAACTTTAGCACTGCTTCAATAAGAGCAGACCAGACGGAAGGAACAGATTTGACTTGAGCCCAAGAGATTCCCCCATCACTCAAATGGGTTCATTAGTGCCTTTGTAGAACTGTACATTTAAATTAAAAAGTATTTGTACAATGTGCCTTGTTTGGTCTGGAGGAATTTTGACTATCTTTAACAGAGTTTAGACTAGGTTTGATATTGGCAGGATTGAGACTGAAATGTCTGACAAACTTCTCTACCTTTCAATCCAACCAATTTTTAAAAGCAACTCATGCCTTTCTCTAAAATTATAATTATATGACTGTTTGTTATTTGTTTGTTATGGAAATCAAGGACAAAATTCACCATGAGTTTAATTCCAAATGTTTGTTCCAAAGTAAAATTAAACGCCTTTTTTGTGATATTAGTATGGTAGTACAAATGCAACTTTTCTTGCGAATATATTCCCATGGTTCTCATACAAACTCTCAGCAGGGTTATCAGTATCATTATGCTCTTCAATACTATTTTCTAGTAGCTCTCTGCTTTCAAAACTGTTCTCTTCTGCAGCAATGTTTAAAACAAGCCATAGATACTTCAACAATGAATACACACACCTGAATTAATTTTTAATTCTTTTCTTTCTTCCCCCCCCCCTTTTTTTTGGTAAATGATGTGTTCAGCATTAGTCATGTAAATGGAGGAAGTTTCAGTTCAACACATCAACACATGAGGTTTTGTTTTGAGTGCATAGCATGCTTGCTCTCAGCTCCTTCCTTCTCCCCATCTTTCATGCCAAAGAACTTTTGGCTGCCTTAAAATTGACCAGATGCTGTGGTAGTCTCAAGAAATTTCAGATAAAACAATTTTATACAACAGTGTTTTTCGTCTGCTAAGCTAGCATGTCAAGAAGTTTATGATGGAAAAGATTAAATTGCTTTAATACTCAGAATATTAGAGTGGCGCAAGCACAGCTTTTCTGATTTCTGATGGGACTGAGGACAGAACAATGTTTTTTCTTCTTCTACAAAACTGTGCGTTTGTGTGGGGAGGAAGTATATTGTAAGTTTGAAAAGCAGAAAGTAAGTAGAAGATAATCTCAGCAACCAGGAACAAGGTTGAGTGCCATGCTTTTGGCACTTAAATTATCTGCCATTATACAAAGCAGTTGTGCCTGCATTTGATATACATGTGTAAATAATCCCAGTATGATAGCATTTTCACCATTGCTGGGGAGATGCCCAGTTTACAAGGGCTGCTTTCATTCCATTTCTATTTCATCTTCAATTATGAACCGAGAAGTGGGGAAAGTTGCTTGGTAAGAGTCTCTGGACTTCGGGTTTCAGAAGTCAGAAAAATGATGAGGTGAATAATTTTTGAAGAATGGTTATAGTAGTTCATTTTTCAAACTATTTTTGAAACCGGCTAGGGAGCACAGAAGGACGTAAATCCCTTGCAGTGAGTCTTCATAATATTAAAAGAATGCACATTTATTTATTTTCTGCTGTGGAAACAACTTTTCCATGCTTCACTTCGTCAGAGCAGCCTGTCCAACGGCCACGAGTTCAAGGTACAGTCAATGGGAGCCCAGATTTATAGTACTGTCAATTGTTCACCCAGTAAACGGGCGAGTGCTCACCCAAAGGAAGGCTCTTTCGAAAGAGGAATTCGGTGACGTTTTCTTTTCATGTTCATTCTCATGTTCACTGAACATGAGTTCAGGGTGGTGAAGTGTCATGCTGTTCCCCTGGATCATACGGCAAGTGGGAAAACTCCAGTAGTTTAATCCATTGCATACAGATGACTGGTAGTTTTTGTTCTGAACTCTTCAGGTAAAAACCTTGCCCAGCAATCAGACCCCTAGTTTATAACAGACTTTACGTGGGGTATAAATTTTGAACTGGTGCGTCTAAGACTTTTTTCCTAAGACCTACTTCGGGATGCTACCATTTCTATGTGGCTTAGGCTACTGCAGCCTCCTCCAGCCCCTACCCCCAGTACAGTCATTGGGCTCAACTCCTAGCACTCCTTTTCACCACGACCAGAACCAGGGCATGCTAAACCTGGCTGTTTTTGCAATCTGGGCTGTGCTGACTCTTTGGGTTAGTTTATTTTAATTTTTGGGGTTTTAATGTTAATTTGGCTTACAATTTGTTTAATATAATTTTAGGTAATTTATTGTCAGTATTGTATTTTAGCTGTGAGCCGCCCCGAGTTCTTCGGGAGAGGGGGTGGCATATAAGTCAAACAAACAAACAAACAAACAAATAAATAAATAAGGTGTTGGGAATTGGAGTCCAACAGGACCAAAGCTGTTCTTGGACGCCAAAGATGTGAGCGCCCCTCTTCCTTCCTTCTCTTAACTTCCAGTGGTCCTATGAAGCAGGTGGGGGGCCTCTCCTGTGGTCCAGAGTTCGCCACGGGCCTCGCTCTGGCCCTTGGGTTTCTCAGGAGCGGAGCGGTTCCCTTGCTTGCTCTTTTTGAAGCCTTTTCCTCCTCTCCTGAGCACTAATTGGGTAAGCAACTGACAGAAGTTAATAACGGCGTAAGAAAAATGTCTCCGAGCTGGTGGCCAAACGAGGAGAGCCTTCTGGCGAATTGATTTGGGGCCCTCGGGGGCCTGGCTTATTTCACTGCAAGCATTAAAGTATTAATATTTTAGATGGGATCCGAGTCTATATTTTTTATGTCAGGCAATTGACGGACATTAAATTTTAATGAAATGATCTGCTGGCCAGATTTAGAAGGCTCGTCGGCCCAAAGGAACAGAACCATTAGCCGGGAGGAGGGGGAAGGGGAAGCTTGAAAAAAGAGGATGTAGCCCTCTCACTAACAGGTAAATAGTTAAAATGAAATGTTCCCCCACTGGGTCGGAGCGATTATTTGGAGAAGGTTCGTGGGCGAACTGGGCAGGGGATGAGCGAAGGCCAAGTCCCGACGGGATCCGAACGCAGCGTAATTTCCCAGGGCGGCTGGTGGCCGAACGAGCGGAGAGGCTAATGTCCATTTTCCGCTTCAGAGTTATTTTGGAATTTTTTCTTCGTTTGTGGGAGATCCTGCGATAAAATCCACAAAAAAGCAACCAGAAATTGGGAAAAAGAACAAGAAATGAGTGGCCAGCGATATCCTTCAGATGAAAATAGCTGAGGAGGGAAATCAATGTAATCCTTCGTCTGAGAAATAGTTGGTGCTGAGGCGACACCTGTATGACGCCGGCTCCCTTTTTTCTTCGGCATCCTTGGGAAGCTCCACTTGAAGCCATTTCATTACCTGACTCAGAGGAATCCAATGTTTAGAAGAAAGGATACGAATTTAGACAATGGGTTTAAAAATAATGATCCCCTTCGTGGGCAAATTAGTGGTACGATTATATTGCTAAACTATATGACTCTGTCCGCTGTATACTTTGATGTGTCGCAGAATTAGTAGACTTTTCAGTTGAAAATGCTGGAAGGATCCATCTGTTAATCAATCAGGTAATCCATCAACTGTTCATGGCATGGAATGTGATTATAAACGCGAGTGTAATACATCCGGTTTGCCCTTTCTGCTGAAAGCCTGTGAGCACTTAATCCATAATCTTTTTTTATGTGTAAAGGAAACTGTAATGTGTTTTTTCATTGTTTTCTTTAGTGGAATATTCTTATACATGCAGTGAGTTGAAATTGTCGAAAATATATATAAACTTGAAAACAAGGTCCTCTTCCCTAGAGGCCTCTAGCCTCCTAACTGCTTTCCCCAACTGGACCTATAATCCCATATTGCTTGCAGACAGGCCCAAAAATTGGAATATTGGGAACTGCAATGCAGTTTATCTACAGGGGCCAATTTATCTACGGAGGGCAAGGTTACTATAGAGATAAATACCCAAACTAGTTGTAGTAGCAGAAAGCATTCAATAGGTATTGCGAGAGTGGTACTTTTGCTCCGAATCAAATAATCGGGGCTGGAAATGTAATGGCGGTGACTAACCAAGGACCCGAGTATGGGAGCAAAAGATTCACAATTCATTCTTTCTTGATTGTGGAAATATTTGCGAATCCTTCAGAAAGAATTGAAAATTAACGTTATTCCTCCCTCCCGACGTGCGCCTCATACATACAAGTATCCAGTGCTTCTGTTGTAACAACGCTTCAATTCCCAGTTGGCCCCGGGTCCCCCAAATATAGCCCTTCCCCGCTATAGAATAACAGGCCAGATGGCCTTTGCCTGGCCTTGCCGCCGCCGCTAAGTGATTGGGAGACGGTCTTATTGGGAAGAGCATCTGTTCAGGCACCCTTCCCCCGCCTCTTCACTTAGGACGCCGAACCACACCGCCTCTCCTGTTGCCCGCAGCTCTCTTCGGGATGAGCTCAAATGTCCCAGGGAACCCAAGCTGCAAATAAATATTTGCAAGGCTGTTTTGTCCGATGTCAGATCCAATTTAAACCAAAGATCGCGCATAGTCTGCGTCGCCCAATGCACAGATTCCTCCGCCCCCGAGAGAAAGGGAGGGGGTTGCAGAAGGTGGAAAAAGGAGAGAAAAATATACCCATTAAGATCCTTCCACGTTGAATTTATTCCCCCCCCCCGTACTCTTTCCCCTGTTTTTTGTTCGATAGCGAAAGCTTTCCACTTGTGGCAACTACATTTGTAATTGTCAACACAGTTGGAAGAAGTAGAGTTTTACCACACACCTCATGTATGCGCTCTTTGGTAATACGGGCTCGCCCCCACAGTAAAAGTGTAAATTGTTCCAGCTTCTCGATGCTTTTTAATTGGAGCCAAAAGTAGTATATAGACAAAAGTTAACATCTTAAGAGGGTCGTTAAAGATGCCAATACAGTATTTTTACTACGATGAAAAACTAGCTTAACTTCTGAATTCGCCTAAGCTCTGGCTCAAAACTGCCCTGCTGTCGGGACGTAAGAGTAGGTGTGCGTGTTATCTCCTACCAGTTTCCACATATTTGTTTGTTTATTTATTTGAAATGAAGTTCCAGTGGGAAGCTGAAGTTGGCGTCTCGGTCCCTATCGAATCTCCGCAGCTTAGGGGTATGTCTGGAAGGGTCATTTATACGCTGCCTTTAGAGGAATGCCTTGACACGAGACACCTATAAAGGAAGCAAGCAGGCCTCTTGCGCCGTCTGCACCGGGGCGATGGCGGCTACCTTACCTACTTCAAATCGGGGCATTCCTAGCAGGCTCAAAGTCAGGCTTAAGATACCGCACTCCTTCCGCAGAGCTCCGCTCCTGCGGCTTTAACCATTAGGCGGAGCGAGTGAGGCTGCTGGAAGGCCAGCCAATCATGAGTTGTGCAATAACTATAGTATATTAAGGGAGTTGAAACTCAAAGACTTTGGCCACCTAATGAGAAGGAAGGACTCCCTGGAGAAGAGCCTAATGCTGGGAACGATTGAGAGCAAAAGAAGAACGGGACAGCAGAGAATGAGGTGGCTGGATGGAGTCACTGAAACAGTCTTAAATTGAGCAGTCTCTTAAATTGAGCTTAAATGGACTCCAGAAGATGGTAGAGGACAGGAAGGTCCATGGGGTCGTGATGGGTCGGACACGACTTCCAACTAACAACAACAATTAGGGGAATGTTGGAGACGGCGGATTTTCTTCAAGCGCACACGACGGTGGTGGCTTCATCCAAGGACCATCTAAGGGCCCCCTCTGCCTTACCCTCAACTTATCTTTGACCGTTGTACATTTCTGAAACTTCAATCCACTTTATGTACTTGAATGACAGCAGACAACACTGGCCTAACAGCTGGACTCGTCTGCGTTCTCCTCTTTGTCTGGCTCAGCGCCTGTGCCATCACCGTCGGGTGCAGTTACTTTTCACATCGATTTGACAGCAGAAGTTCAACCGGGTCAGCTTTTTACAGGTTTTCCTGACCACGCCTACTGAATTTTTGCGAGGCGCGGCTACGCGTTTCTCTGCGGGGCCCCGGGAAAGAGTCCCAGCGGCTCTGCCAGAATCCGGAGAGTCTCGCTCAGCCTTTTTCCGGGCTGTGCGGGGAAAAAAAAAACCCTGCTGCGTCCCGTGGTCTCCCGGGATTTCTTCCCGGGCCGCGCCTTGTCTGCAGGTGATCGGATTTCCCCCGCTGCCCCTCCCCTACCTACCTAAAGTTCTTCTGAGTTCTTTAGGGAATCTGCCGGCGCCACCTCCGTCATCCAAAGTCCTTGTGGTTTGTTTGGAAGAGCGGCCGCTTTTTGGAGAGAAAGGAAGGCGCTGATGACTGCTTCAAGAAAGAGAGCTCTTTAATGGCCCCTCCACGGGCTGCTGCGGGGAGATCAGGGGGATGGGCATTAGGCAAAGAAATACTGCTGCTCTTCCACAAAAGAGGCACACCGGGTTATATTTGGCGTGGCAGGTTGGCTGTCTCACTCAACCTCTTTAAGCATGGCATAGGACTTCTAAGAATTACTTTATTTAATAGTTCATATTTTAATAATACCATGGGGGAAAGTAAAATAACTACTTAAAGTTTCATGGAATTAGGAATTCAATCCCTTTTTTATTATTCACATTTATATGAATAATATAAATGAATTTATATCCACCTTTAAGAATGATTAGGTCTAGTACATGCTTTTTCAAACTTGGGAACCTTAAGATGTGAAGACTTCAATACCCAAAAACTGGCTAGTGAATGGGCAAAGGAAATTCTGCAAATCGGAGTCCATACATCTTAAATTTACCAACTTTGAAACACTGGTCTAGTACAAGTCTGCTAAAGAGAATGAACAACATTTCCAATTTGAATCTGGTTACTACATTGAATATTTCAGGTGACCTGATAACAGAATAGAGTTGGAAAGGACCTTCTAGTCCAAAGCGGAGCTCAGGCAGGAAACACGAGATCATTTCAGACAAATGGTTGTCCAATCTCTTTTTAAAAACTTCCAGTGTTGGAGCACCTACAACTTTTGGAGGCAAGTGGAGCAAGTGGCTAGTTTTAAGTTTCTGGGTGTTACCATAAAAGAGAACCTGACCTGGGGTGCCCACATTGCAGCCCTGGTCAAAAGGGCCCAGCAGAGATTATACTACCTGAGACTTCTCAGAAAACAACAACTGAATGAAAAACTGCTGGTGACCTTCTACCATTGCACCATAGAGAGCATTTTAACTTACTGCACCTCTGTATGGTTTGCCAATTGCACAGTGGCAGATAGGAAATCACTCTAGAGCAGTGGTGGGCAAACTTTTTGACTCGAGGGCCACAATGGGTTCTTAAACTGGACCGGAGGGCCGGAACAAAAGCATGGATGGAGTGTTTGTGTCAACTAATACAAAATCAAAGTTAGATTACTTCACGTAGCCTTCTGGGAGAGCAAGAGAACCCTCCGCTCTTTCGGCTCCGCAGGCCGGATAGAACAGCCGAATGGGCCGGATCCGGCCCCCAGGCCGTAGTTTGCCCACGGCTGCTCTAGAGGGTTAATGTCATTGCCCAGAAGATCATTGGTTGCCCTCTCCCCTCTTTGGAAGAGCTTTATAGCTCCCTTAAGAAAGTTCAAAACGTTCTCAAAGATCCATCTCATCCTGGGAACCCTTCTTTTGAACTATTACCATCTGGCAGACGGTACAGAATAATAAAAACAAGGACGAATAGGCTGAAAAACAGCTTCTATCCCAGGGCAGTAGCTCTTTTGAATTCTGCTGTACAGTGCAGTGTTGGTGCGGTGTCAGGGGTTTTCAATTCAATGTGTGGAGGGTGAAGGATGTGTGTTTGTGTTTATTTTCATGGTCATGATGTGCACTGAAGATGGTGTTCGATTTTGTTGTACGAGGTGCAGTGACAGTAAAGTGAAGTCATCCCACTAATTAATTGTTCTGTCCGGAAATTCCTCCTTAGTTCTAGGTTGGTTCTCTTCTTGATTAGTTTCCATTCATTGTTTCTTATCTTGCCTTCAGGTGCTTTGCACAATGTTTGACCCCCTCTTTTTTGTGGCAGCCCCTTAGATATTGCAACATTATTATCATGTCACCCATAATCCTTTTTTTTTCATTAAACTATACATAGTGAATTCCTGCAACCGTTCTTCAATTATTTTAGCCTTTAGTCCCTTAATTATCTTTGTTGCTCTTCTCTGCAATCTTTCTAGACTCCCAAAACCTTTTTTTAAATTGTGGCAACCAAAATTGGATGCAATATTCCAAGTGTGGTCTTAACAAGGTATTATAAAATGGTACTAACACTTTATATGATTCCATACCTCTGCTAATGCACTCTAGGACTGCACTTGCTTTTTTGGCAGCTGCAACACACTACTGGTTCATATTTAAGAGATTGTCCACTAGGACTCCAAGATCCCTTTTGCAGTTAATACTATTGAACCAGGTACCATGTATTCTATACTTCTGCATTTGGTTTTTCTTGCCTAAATATAAAACCTTACTTGTCTTACCCTTGAATTTTATTTTGTTAGACAGAACCCAGTGTTCAAATCCTTCAGGAGTGTTGGCTATTCCTGCCAGCTTGGTGTCATCTGCAAATTTGACAAGTTCCCCTTCTATCCCCTCATCTAAGTCATTGATAAAGATATTGAAGAATACTGGGCCAAAGAGAGAGCCTTGGGTACCTGCTGCATACTTCCCTACATGTATATGCAGGTTCATTAGAGACTACATATAGGGTACAGTTGGTCAGCCAGTTATGAATCCATCTGGTGGTGATGCTATTTAACTCACATGTTTCTATCTTCTTAAGTAGTAGGTTGTGGTCCACTTTATCAAATGCCTTACTGAAGTCCAAATTAGCAAACTTCTCCCTCTGATTCAGTCCCAGCTTCCAATATGCTAATAAGATTAAGTTCCTGTGCAATGCTTTGTAAGGTTTACAACAATAGTTATGCACGGGAAGAGTCTTTTTTGTAGGTGCATCTTTTACCCTCATCCTTAGAAATAGGTAAAAGAATCCCTGCAGATTTTGCTCGGCTAGATATTGCTGACTGTAGGGGGCAGTGCTCATCTCCATATCAAGGGTAGTTGAGCCAGCACTGTCTGAAGATGTTTCTGAGGTCATGTGGCCAGCACGGAATGCTGTTACCTTTACTACTGAAATATTACATATTTATCAACTAGCATTTACATGATTTCAAACTGCTAGATTGGCAAGAGGTGGAGCAAGAACAGAAAAGAACTCTGTCACATGGCACTTAGGTCCTGAACCAGAGCTGTCAGTTTTCCAGCCCATAAACTCAGCAGGTAGTGAGCCACTACACTGTCCCTGAGCCACATTATGCACAGGAGGATGCTGACTTTTCAGTTCTGCCTTATCTAAGTTCCCTGGGAAAATGCATGGGAAAATCCCACTGCAGGGAAAATCTACTAGGGGTTATAGTTAGGTCTCCATGAATTCAGAGAGCAAAATGGAGGTGGCCAATGGATTCATAGCACATCAATATATTTAGGAAGGTGCTAATTTTTTGAGCCTTTCTTATCTACATTTCCTGGGAATATATATAGGAAAACCTCATTGGGTGGGCACATCTACTTATGGTTAGTGTTACGTCTCAAAATGAACATCACCAATGAATTTGTAGCATATTGATATGCTTAGGAGCCCTGATGGCAGAATGATTAGAATAGAGTATTGCAGGCAAACTCTGCCCACAGCCTGGAGTTGAAGGGGTCAGCATTCAGTCCTTCTAAGTTCAGTACAATGATGACCCAGATTGTTGGTAGCAATATGCTGACATTGTAAAACAGAGAGACTGCTGTATAGCATTATGGGGCACTATATAACTGCTACTGCTATTACTATACTTATTACTTAAAACTGTGCAGACTTTTTGAGACTACCTTATATACATTTCCTAATAAAATACACAGGAAATTTGTGGGGCAAATCCACTTAGACATAGGTCTCCATGAATTTGAAGACCCAAATGACCATCGCAATAGTTTCATACCATGTAAGTGATATAACCCAGGTAGTCAGGGCAAGGTAGGACTCTAGACAGTACTTTACTGTTAAATAAACATTCCAAAAAAATCCCTCCAAAAACAGGTAATACTCCACTCCATGCTACCCTGAAAGCAACCACATTCAGTCCCCCAAACAAAAGTCCATATATATTGCTAGGAAATGTAGATAAGGCAGCCCGAAAAGTAGGCACTCTCCTAACCATAACCATCAGTGCCGAATTCATTGGCGATGTTCATTTTGCTCTCCGAATTCATGGGGACCTAACCCTAACCTTAAGTTGATTTTCCATGAATGGGATTTTTTGAATGGTTAGGAGGGTGCCTAATTTTCAGCCTTGCTTTATCTACATTTCCTGGAAAAATACATTGGAAAATCCCTTTTGTGGAAAATCAACTTAGGGTTATGGTAAGGTCTTTGTGAATTTGGAGAGCAAAATGGACATAGCCAATGAATTTGGAGCCCATGGGTATGGTTAGGAAGGTGCCGACATTCCGGGCATGCCTTATTTACATTCCCTGGCAAACTACATTGGAAAATCCCATTCAAGGAAAATCCACTTAGGGTTAGGGCCCCATGAATTCGGAGGGTAAAGTCAACATAGCCAATTAATTCGGAGCCCATGAGTATGGTTAGGAGGGTGCCTACTTTTCAGGTTTCCCTTATCTACATTTCCTGGCAAAATACATGGGAAAATCCCATTTGGGGAAAATCAACATCGGATTACGGTAAGGTCTCCATGAATTCGGAGAACAAAATGAACATAGCCAAAGAATTCAGAGCCCATGGGTATGATTAGGAGGGTGCCTAATTTTGGGCCTTGCCTTATCTACATTTCCTGGAAAAATATATTGGAAAATCCTATATGTGGAATATCAGTTTAGGGTTAGGGTTAGGGCTCCATTAATTCAAAGAGCAGAATGAACATCGCTAATTAATTTAGGTCTTATGGGTATGGAGTGTGTCCAATAATTCAGGGCGGCTTTATCTACATTTCCTGGAAAAATACATGTAAAAATCCCATTTGCAGAAAATCCATTTTGGGTTAAGAGTTAAGTCACCATGAATTTGGAAAGCAAAATAAACATCGCCTATGAATTCGGAGCCCAAGTTTATGGATAGGAGAGTCCTTACTTTTTGTGCATGCCTTTTGTAAATTTCCTAGCATAATACATGGGAAAATCCCTTTTGGGGAATATCCACTTAGGGTTAGGCTTATCTCTCCATGAATTGGGAAAGCAAAATGGACATTGCCAATGAATTTTGAAACAAGGGTATGGTTAGAAGGGTGCCTACTTTTCAGCGTTGCCTTATCTACATTTCCTGGCAAAATAAATGGGAAAATCCCATTTGCTGAAAATCCACTTAGGTTAGGATTAGGTCTCCATGAATTCTGAGAGCAAAATGAACATAGCAAAGGAATTTGGAGCCCATGAATATGGTTAGCAAGGTGCCTAATTTTCAGATTTGCCTTATCTACATAACCTGGCAAAATACATAAGAAAATCCCATTCATGGCAAATCAATTCATGGAGAGCTTACTGTAACCCTAGGTGGACTTTCCTCTATTTTCCCATGTATTTTGCCTGGAAATGTAGATAAATCAGGCCCCAAAATAAGGCACCCTCCTAACCATACCCATGGGCTCCGAATTCATTGGCTATGTCCATTTTGCTCTCCAAATTCATGGAGACCTAACCCTAACCTTAACTGTATTTTCCTTGAATGGCATTTCCCATGTATTTTGCCAGGAAATGTAGATAGAATAGAATACCTTTATTGTCATTGCATTCAAAATACAATGAAATTTGAAAGCTACTCCAGCACAGTGCCCCAAACACCACATCACAATCATACTACATAGTATTTAAAAAGTAAAATAATTAAAGTAATAATAATAATAAAAAACCTAGTCTAAAACCTATTTAAAACATATATTAATTTAGATAGTTTAAAATGCCACTTTATACATACAACTAAACCACAAATGTACTGTTTGATTCAGGACAATTATTACCTTGGAAAAGAAACTGTTTCTCAATCTATTAGTCCTCATTTTAAGACACCTATAATGTCTCCCTGATGGTAACAGTTTGAAATATGAATGACCAGGATGAGAACAGTCTGTGGATATTTTTAGTGCTCTAGAGAGGAGTCTGGTCTTTGCAATCTCTTCCAAAGAAGAAAGAGAGCAACCGATGATTTTTTGTGCTGTGTTTATAACTCTCTGGAGCATCTTTTTATCCACTACAGAGCACCCAGCATACCACACCGTTACACAGTATGCCAAAATGCTCTCGATGGTAGAACGGTAAAAAGTAACCAGCAACTTCTCACCCAGACCACTCTTTTTCAGCAGCCTCAGAAAGTGCAGGCACTGTTGGGCCTTCTTTGCAGTGGCCACAGTGTGGACCGACCAAGTAAGGTTGTGGGAAATATGAGTTCCTATAAATTTAAAACCATGAACTCTTTCCACACAATCTCCATTGATATATAGCGGGAGAGGCTCTGGTTTGCATCGTCTGAAGTCTATAATCAATTCTTTGGTCTTTTTGATGTTCAGGGCGAGGTTATGACTCTTGTACCACAAGACCAGTCTGAGAACCTCTGATCTATAGGCTGTTTTGTCTTCTTCTGATATGAGTCCCACCAAAGTGGTGTCGTCTGCAGATTTTATTATAGAGTTAGTGGGACAAGAGGGAGTGCAGTCATAGGTGTAGAGTGAATACAAAAGGGGGCTCAGCACACAACCCTGTGGAGAGCCAGTGCTGAGAGCAAGAGTGGAGGAAAAATAGCTATCAATCCTAACACTTTGGGGTCTGTTAGTAAGAAAGTCCTTTATCCAACAGCAGATGTGAAAGGAGAGGCCCAATTCTAGCAAGATATGGCAAGGCCGAAAAGTAGGTTCCCCTACTAATCATACCCATGGGCTCCGAATTCATTGTAATGTCCATTTTGCTCTCCAAATTCATGGAGACCTTACTGTAACCCTAGGTGGATTTTTCCCTAAGGGATTTTCTATTGTATTCTGCCAGGAAATGTATATGAGGCAGGCCTGAAAAATAGGCACCCTCCTGTTGTATAGTGTATCTTCATATTTTGCTTATATTTTGTATTCTTTTAAATTAAGGAATACATTTAATTTAAACATTATGAAGTTGACTCAGCCTTCCATCCTTCCGAGTTTAGTTTAGTTTTAGTTTATTGTCATTGCACCTCATACAATGAAATCAAACACCATCTTCAGTGCACATCATGACTATGACCATGAAAATAAACACAAACACACATCCTTCACCCTTCACACATTGAACCTGAAACCCCTGTCACCACGCCAACACCGCACTATGAAGCAGAATTCAAAAGAGCTACTGCCCTGGGATAGAAGCTGTTTTTCAGCCTATTTGTCCTTGTTTTTATTATTCTGTACCGTCTGCCAGATGGTAATAGTTCAAAAAAAGGGTTCCCAGGATGAGATGGATCTTTGAGAATGTTTTGGACTTTCTTAAGGCAGCTATAAAGCTCTTCCAAAGAGGGGAGAGGGCAACCAATGATCTTCTGGGCAATGACATTAACCCTCTGGAGTGATTTCCTATCTGCCACTGTGCAATTGGCAAACCATACAGAGGTGCAGTATGTTAAAATGCTCTCTATGGTGCAATGGTAGAAGGTCACCAGCAGTTTTTCATTCAGTTGTTGTTTTCTGAGAAGTCTCAGGTAGTATAATCTCTGCGGGGCCCTTTTGACCAGGGCTGCAATGTGGGCACCCCAGGTCAGGTCCTCTTTTAGGGTAACACCCAGAAACTTAAAACTTAAAACGAGGAGAGTAAAATGAGGACCCAGATTGTTAGGGGCAATAGGCTGACTCGGTAAACCACTTAGAGAAGCCTATAAAGCACTATAAAGTGGTATATAAGTCTAAGTGTTATTGCTACTGCTATTCTACATAGTAGTAATTCTAATGATTAAATCACCGGATCCAGTTCTTATGACTAAATAATTTATTTCTAGCAGATGATTTGGAAGAGATAATTTAACTATAAACTTATATAAATTTCACTAGAAACGGGCCTGTTTTTCAGCCTCCAAAGGCTGCAGAGGCTTTCCTTGAGCCCCCGGGAGGGTGAAAACGGTCTCTCCCAGACTCTAGAGGCCTTCTGAAGGCTTCAAACTGGCATTTCTGGTATTTCCGGAAGGCCCGTTTTTCGGCTCCCAAGGCTGCAGAAACTTTCCTCCAGCCTCTGGGAAGCCGAAAATTAGCTGGGAGGTGCGTGCATGTGCAGTGCAGCTAAAGGGGTGGCGGAGGGGATGTTGCATGTACATGTGTGGGGGGGCAGGGCCATTGCATTGTGGGTGCCAACACACACACGCATGCTTTCAACACACCACAACAAAAAGTTCACCATCCCTGGTATATACTGTAAGTATCTGACACTTACAGCACAACTGAATAAGGCAGAGGTTTTTTATGTCAGATATTTCTCTTGATTTATTGTTCCCGTTTGGGGGAGAGGGTGGCAGGCTGACTGGGTTATTTTCAGCCAATTACTATTTCTCAGGAAAACCTACCACACAGAGTTATTAGCTAGAGCAGGGGTCGCCAACCTTTTGGACCTCAGGGACCACCAAACTCATAATTTTAAATCCCACAGACCACTAATATGAATTTTGACTGATGGTGGCTTGCTGACATTGGTGGGAAAGTTGGTCCCATATTCCAGAGCTGCAGAAGTCACAAGACTGGCCCTTTGGTCATCCTGGAGCAGCTCCTCCAGTCCATGGCAGGCCGGTGCACCCGGATGGAGGAGCAGCTGCTCCGGGATGACCAAAGGGCCAGTCTTGTGACTTCTGCAGCTCTGGAATATGGGACCAACTTTCCCACCAATGTCAGCAAGCCACCCGGGGCGGATTTCTCTCCTGCGCCATTGGTCTTACCTTCTGGTTCCAGCTTGCATGGCTCTACTCAAGGTAAGGTTTGCGCTCGGCCGAAGGGTGGGACCAGCAGGTGAGTGGGCCCTGGGGGTGGCGCAGCCTTGTGTTCCCGTGCAGCCTGGATTAATTGCTTTGGGGGGGGTACTTTGGGGGTAACATTTCTCTGTGGACCACCAGTGGTCCGCTGCCCACCTGTTGGTGACCACTGAGCTAGAGAATAGAGAACAGAATACCATACCTTGAGTTCTTGGAGCAAAGGTGCTATATAAAACAAATCAATCTAACGGTTTTTAAGTTCATCGTATAGCTAGCAATTATTTATAGCAACTAATGTAATAAGGTAGTTGGGAATTATTTATAACAGTAACATACTTAATGCAAATATTTATTCAGAAGTGCTAATAATATTCCTGGATGAGCACAACAGCATGGGAAAAAATCTCTATGTATAATTATATTTTCTTGAGGATGAATCAAGGAAAATTCTCTCTTTCTCCCTGGACTGGCTTGAGATGGTTGACTTTCCTAATCTTAACACCTACAACTTTCCCCAGCAGAATCGGAAAAACAAAACCAGAAGAGATGATAGGAGTTAACTGCCCATTGGCACTTTCCCTGGTTAGAAGACAGGACAATGATTTCACTGGACAGATTGGTTCTATCTCCATATTGTATGATTGGAACATGTTTAATGAAAGTGAATTTGGATTTCAGAAAAAACTCAAATGTTCATTAACTCATCATGGATGTTCCCTTGGAAACCTTTAGTATTCACATTGTATTCACAGAAGAGCTGCTCAAACAATCAAAGCAACCTGCATCATTTATAGAAACAGACAGTGGGTGATTAGGAAACATATTGACATCTACTGTCACAGGCAGGTAGGTCAGTTTATCATTAGGTTACAAACCACCCATCAGTAATCTATTTCTATTAAATACGGAATAAGACGATCTACAGGCAATCTTGCATAATTGGGGACTTGAGTATTAGGGTGCTAGAGGGCAATAAGCAATCTGAGTGAGACAAGTATTTGAAACTCAAGTAATGATGTGCTTTACTGCTTCTAATAAATGACTATGCCTGGCATAGCCTCAGATCAGCATAGTACCTTCTTTGAAAGTGTGTCTATTGGAAAGAGCTAGCAATCCCTTTCTGGCCTCTTTATTTATTAGTTCCTATCAGTTCTTGTGGAAGTCAATCATCGGCTAAGGTCCCAGCTCCCTTTTCTTCTCATTCCCCACCTCAAATTCCTAAGGGGGTGTTTAGAGTCCCTCCTTCAATCTGGATTAATAAAGACACTGGAGAGAAATCCATCAGTTTGATTAAGGCTACCCTGAAAGGGCTCTCCATGAATTTTCCACTGCAGATGAAGAATGTTGAACAGTAGGGACAATTTATTTTGCCGAAATGCTAAAGATGTCGTGGACAAACCAGTCTCCTTGAATTACTTCCACTACACACAAAGAAAACATTCCTGCATAATAGTATTTGTGTCTATAAATGTGTGACTGCAGTCGCTTTATGACAGCTGTTTTACAGAGGCTGTACAAATCCTCCCACTTCTCCCCTCCCACAGTGTTGTTCTTTTACACCTTAATGACCTAAGCAAGGAGTATTCCAAAGTGTAAGCATTGAGTTAGGCCTCTGCTTTCCTAAGATTAGGTACCGGATGTTTTATTTATATGTATACAAGTCAAACATTCACAATATTAAAATTCATTTTGTTCCTATTCAATTAAATTATACTTGTGAGTAATTCTAATTTTCATTCTGTCCTTCTGGTTTGTTTATTTATTTATTTATCGTATGGCAAACACATGGACTTACAGTGGTTCAAATGTTAATGTCCAGTCCACCCAGCCATTCAAGGACAGGGTGGTCTATGTTATAAAAATCAGACATTGGGCCAGTGTAAGCTCTTGATGGACATTCAGACACAATGTGATGGATATTTTGTCAAGGAGCACCACAGTCACACTGAGGGGTAGAGACCAGACCCCACTTAAACAATGAGTCCTGGCAGACACCATGTTGGGTATGGATCCTGCTCAGAGTTGACCAATGCTGGTGAGGAAGGTCAAAACCTGGCATCTTTTGTGTAGGGTCATCTATGTAACTGCCTGTATCTGGGCGTTCAGCAGCCCATTTGGCTTTCCTCTGTGAGTTGATGTCAAAGTTGTTAGACAGCTGTTGAGGGAGTGCCAGAGAGGGCTTCCTAGATTCAAGCCTGCCAATTGATAGATGAGGAAGATCAGCATGGACAGGAAGAAGTGGGTTTCTCAAAATTTTGTTGTACTCCTTCTCAAAGGCTTTGTAGAGCTGGTGATGCAATGTGGCTCAAGACGGGGAGCCAGTAATTAGGAGTAGATTTTATGCAACCGCTTATGATCCTCATTGTATTGTTTAGTGTAGCATCAGTCTTGCTAGGGTGGCAGCTAGTAAGCCAAACAGGGGTGCAGTATTCAGCTGTGGAGTAGACCAACCCTAGTGCTGATGTTCTGAGAGTAGAGGCTGAGGCTCCCCATCTTGATCCTCTTAGTTTCTGGATTAAGTTATTCCTGGTATTGATTTTAGAGGACATGTTCTCTAGGTGTTTCTTATAGGAGAGAGTCTGATCCAAAGTTACTCCAAGGTATTTTGGGTGAGGATCATAAGGGAGTAAGTTGTTATTCAGGTAGGCCTTTGGGGTGGCATTGGCGAGTTTGTTGTTGAAATGGAAACAGGCGGTCACCGTTGTGCTGACACTGGGGGTGAGTCTCCAGTCAGCAAAGCATTTTCCCAGAGACTTCAGGTCCTCAGAGAGGAGGAGGCAGTCCAAAACTTCCAAGTTTTTACCTTGTGCTGCAAGGGCCAGGTTATCCGCATATCCAAATTTACGTCCCCTTGTAGCTGGCATATCTGAGATATAAAGATTGAACAGTGTGGGTCCCAGTACAGAACCTTGTGGAAAGCCGTTGTTGAGTCTTCTTAACTTGCCAACATTGTCCCCAATAATAATCTGAAAGGATCTATTGCTGAGCATGTTGTTTATTAGGTGATAGAGGATTTTACAGGGGATGATGTGATTCAGTTTGTAAAGCAGACCTTTCTTTCACACGGTATTGTATGTTGCAGTAAGGTCGATGAACACCGCTGTGGTTTTTAAGCCTCACTGGAAACCAGCCTCGATATATCCTGCTAGGCTCAGCACCAGCAGTGGGATTCTATCTGTTCCACTACCGGTTTGGTGATCGCATGCGCATGCACACCTAACATGCGCGCACCAAACGCAAGCACGCAGCTTTGCGCACGCCAGCTGAGGCCTGCAGTCCCAATCAGATAAAGAAGAGAAAAGCGCAGGTGGGGGGGGGGCTGATCCTGCGCTTTTCTCTTCTTTCTCCCCTCAGCTGATCGTCCCAGCTGATTGTCAGAGGCTTTTTTGCTACCAGTTCAGCTGAACTGGGCCGAAGCTGCAGCATACCACCACTGCTCAGCACCTGATCAACACAGCTGCGATTATGACGAAAGCCAGCTTGTTCCACGGGCAGAAATGTATCTATTGGCAGCCAGACTACACTGAAGAATTGGGAGTTAACAACAGTTGGCAGTCAGACATCTTTGTAGAACTCCTGGCTCTCTAGATACATGTCCTTCTGGTATTTAAATATAACTCAGGTTCCATAGGGTTCTTGTCTCCTGAAGAGGCTTTGTGTGTGAGAGAGAGATAGTCTTCAGGTCAGACCCATGATGACTTCCTGGAAATATCCCTTAAGTTTTCTTAGCAATGTTTCAGAATTTGTTTGCCATTGCTTCTTTCCTAGGGCTGAGAGAAAGTGATTGGCGCACACACCCTGACTTTTGAAGGTTAACATGTAACCCACAATAACTTTTCTGTTAGGTATAGCAAACTGTTTTGTGAATTAATTGCAAAGTCTGCCTACTCCTTTTATTAACAAAACTCATGTTCACCAAAATACTTAATGCCTGAAGATGTATACTGTTTTTCTAAATTGTTTTGCTTAGGGATGATGGTGTTGAAGTTCAGTATATTTGGAGGGTAAAATGTGGAGTAGACTGCCTAAAATCCTAAATTGAAATCCACAAGCATATAGATCTGTAGTGGGAGAGGTGCCATTTCTCTGTGCTGCTGGCTATGTCAACCATGACTAACGCAACCTTTTCTTGTACGTGAGTGTGAAGGGAATGTATGTTTCATTTTTCATCCAGTAAATTCCCAAGATTGCTTATAAATTAAGAAACATGAGTAAAATAGCATTAGAAATCACAATGTAAATAAAACATTGCGTATTTTCTTCCTTGTCTTCATCGCTCTTTAACATTCCAGTGTTGTTTTCCTATGCCTCTTTTCAAACTGGAACCTTTTTTGCGGGTGGGGGTCACATCCCTATCAAATCTGCCAATTTTTCTATACATGCATTGTGTTAAATTAATTAATTTATTTATTTATTTATTTATTTATTTATTTATTTATTTATTTATTTATTAGTGGGACTTGTATGCCGCCCCATCTCCGAAGACTCAGGGCGGCTCACAATTAAAACAACAACAACAATAAATACTTAAAAAATTAAACTAAACAAGCCCCAGGACATAATTACAAAATACAAAGATAAGAACCACCCCACCCGAGGGTCACAGCCCGGATTGGTTAAACAACCAGGTCTTCAGGTCATGGCGGAAGGTGCAGAGGTCAGGGGCCAGGCGGAGCTCCAAGGGAAGTTGATTCCAGAGGTCAGGGACCGTGACAGAATAGGCACGTCATCAGGGGACCGCCAGCCGGCATTGCCCGGCCGACGGGACCCCAAGGAGTCCTTGTCTATGTGCTCACACAGGCGTTGGTATTCGATGTCGGCAGAAGTCGCCTCCCTTAAATAATAAGGACCCATGTCATGTAGGACTTTGTATGTTAGAGTTAGAACCTTGAATCTCACCCGAGTGCAACCGGCAGCCAATGCAGGCGCGCAGGAGGGGGGCAACATGGGAGAACCGGAAACTCCCATCACCACCAGCCACCGCATTCTGCACCAGCTGCAATCTCCAGATGGTATGCAAGGGCAGTCCTAAATAGAGAGCGTTGCAGTAGTCGAAGTAGTAACAAGGGCATGAGTGACTGTACGCAGGGCATCTCGGTCCAGAAACGGGCAGAGCTGGCGAACCAGCCGGACCTGGGCAAAGGCCCCCCTGGCGACGCCCCCCACCTGCTCCTCCAATCGGAGCCGTGCATCCAGGAGGACCCCCAGGTTCCTCGCCCTATCCACAGGGGGCAGCACCACTCCCCCTATGGTCAACGATGGACATTCCACACTGGACCGAGATGCCGGTATGTACAGCCACTCAGTCTTGAAATGAGTGACAAATGAAAGGTTTACCAGAACCATTCAGTCTAAGCCCCTAAAGAAAATATTTAAATTTTCTGAAAATTAAAAGAGCTTTTCTTGCTTAGAGAGAAAGAAAAATTGTTTGCAATAGCCATGTGCCTAAACTCAAAACACAGGAGCAATAGAGCAGGTCTCACAAAGATCCTAATATTGGCAGCAGGTGATTTTTTTTTAGATAGCCACATGTCTTTGATTGTATGGAAACACACAAGAGTAGAAATCATTAAATCCTGGTACACTACTCATCACTGGTTATAGTTAATAATTTTGCTGCCAAGCTTGTATCAACCGATATTTCTCAATTGTCTTCAAATATATTGAGGCTATCTAATTGGGATGATATCAGAGAATAGAGAATAGAGAACTGACAGCAGAGCTGGCAACTAGTGTACAGTGTTGCTTCATACATTTATTTTCATCAATGGAAGCTCCTCCTTTCTTAATTCCTATTTATAGGGAAGTAATCCTTGTAGGTTTGGGCACAGTGTATAGGGATTTTTGCTAACACCAACAGTGAATTGTTGCTACTCTGAAAATGTGATTTGAAGAAAACTGTGATTTGCCAAAGCCAAAAGTGTGGATTTTGTTTGGAAGATTGAATACGTACAATTTGTTGCAATCATCCATACAAGCATGCATATATTGACAAAAGAAGAAAAGGTTTACAAAGAGATTCTAAAGAACAAAGTTTAACTTGGAAAGGTATAGAAAGAAATGCTTCCTTAGCAACAGAAAGGCAAAACAGACACGGCTTAGTGACTGACAGATAAAGAAGAGAATAATGTGTTGCTCACATGAATGGTGGTGGTATAGTAACATTATTGATGTGGATAATCTGGGCCAGTCTTTCATCCTCAACAAGGCTGGGTTTAAGACAAATTCTGCAAAAACATTTTTTAGAACATATGAAGGAGGAGATTATTGAAGTTATGTGAGTTTGAAGTGATTTATTGTTGATGTAGCTCATGACATAGTCTCTTCAATGAGGCCAGCAAGAAACGATCTTACAAGATTTGGGACTATCTAATGGGTAGAGAATGAGTAAAATCAAACTACAGTTCCACTCGGGGGGGGACACTAGCCAAGCTTAAACCAAATTGTGAACTGGAATGCAACTTTCAGAAATCATGGTTTTCAGAAGTTTGTTAGTAAGAATTTTGTAAGCCAGTTCTGGATCAAATCAATTAATCTAGTCAAGTAGAAATTATGCTCTGAAATAATCACATCTGCTGAGATATTCATACCTGCTGCCAAGTTTTGCTTTGGTTTGCTGCTTAATTTTCATCCAGAAAACAAAACAAAGATATGGTGATTTCAGATTTTTTATCAATACATGAAGACCATAGAATTTGACAATGGACATTGGGTGACATTGCTTACTTTGTATAGTCCTCTCATATTTTCCAATAACTTTTCTATTCTTTTTCCTTATTAGGAAAAAAAACTGCAAGGAAAGACAAAATAGAATAACTTGTAATGCTGGAGAAGCCTCTTTTTTTCCTTTTAGAAAGCTAAATGTTGAATTTTAACAATATATTGTCAAGCATCAGAGCTGCCTTAGTGAAATGACTGAGAAGAATGTGTCAAATTAATAGCTGTTTTCCACAGGTGTTAAAGATAAATGTTGAACTTTGTTGCCTGGTGTTTCCTTCCAATTCTATAGCTCTGAATTTCTATAAATTGTAATTTCAATTTGATCTCTTCATTACTTTGATGAATTTGCTTGAATGAGAAAATCCAAATGAAGATGGATTCAGAACAGCAAGATTGTTTTAACAAGCACCTATGACACAGTTCTTTAAAATGACAGAAATTATAATAACTAGTAGTTTAGAATGTAATATTTTTCAAAAATAAACAGTCTAAAAGAAGAAACATTTTTTTCAGTACAGTGTATCCTCTTGGAGCCTAGACAGAGCTTTCTGCACATTAAAAGCAATTAACACCATTTGGGGAATTTTTAATTGCTCTATAAAGCATGCTGTAAATAATTATTCCCAGTTCTGTGGATCCCTTGAATACTGTTCTTGACAGTTGTAATTTATGGAGCCTGAAGCATGGCTCCTTTTATTCAGCATATATCCTTATTATAATAATGACTTAGCACTCTGGAGCTCTTAATGAGTATAAAGAGCCTTGTGCTCAAGGGATGGGAATAAATGCACGATTTTAAGAACCTGACCAAACACCATTTCTCCCTAGTTATGGTTACAAATTGTTAATTGGCTCTCTACGTTACTAAATGATCAAAACTTTATGGGGATGGAATCTAAGAAAACATTATCTTGCCAGGGGCGGTTTGATGCAACCCACACTGCAAATGATATGTCATTACAAATATTTGTTAGATAAATAAGAATGGAGGTGACTTTGGGTAGTCTTCCCCTGTGGCTAAACGACTGGATGGGAAATGCATGCAGAGGGCTGGGCCTTCGTCTATAGCATATAATGACTAAATCATTTTGATTTAGTCATTATATACTATAAAGCAGTGCAAAGCAGTGGGAAAGAGTTATCATCTTCTCTTGGGAGCACAGGGAAGAAGCATCAGGCATTTACTTCAGTATTCCCTAGCTACTTAATTTCAGAACAGATGCTTAATTAATGTTTGACTGAGTATATATAAAACATTATGGTACATTATTGTTGATATATATACTGTGGACATGAATCTAAAGGGTAGGCTGCAGTATATCTTTGCCTCTTCAATAGAATGAAGATCATGTATCATTCATGTACTTTGACTGTATATTTATTTATTTATTTATTTATTTATTTATTTATTTATTTGATTTGTCAATTGCTTACAAGATAACGGGTGTAAGTATAAACATAGTTATGAATACCATGGATACGTATACATGGATACGTATAAGAAAAACAAAAAGAAACAATAGGACAGGGACGGTAGGCACGTTGGTGCGCTTATGCACACCCCTACAGGCCTCTTAGGAAAGGGGTGAGGTCAATAGTAGACAGCCTAAGGTTAAAGTTTTTGGGGTTTGGGGAAGAAACCACAGAGTCAGGTAGAGTATTCCAGACATTAACCACTCTGTTGCTGAAGTCGTATTTTCTGCAATCAAATTTGGTGCGGTTAGCCTTGAGTTATCTATTTTGTGCTCTTGTATTGTTATGGTTGAAGCTGAAGTATTCATTTACAGGTAGGACATTGCAATGTATGATTTTATATACTATATTTAGATCGGACCGAAGGCAGTGTAATTCTAGGTTTTCTAGGTCTAGAGTTTCAAGCCTGGTGGCATAAGGTATTCTGCAATGAGTAGAGGAGTAAAATATTTCTGGACTTTCTCAACTGTGTTAATATCAGATACATGATATGGATTCCAGACTGATGAGCTGTATTCGAGTATAGGTCTAGCAAATGTTTTATATACTCCAGTTAGTAGTGTGATATTACCAGAGGAAAAGCTACATCGGATTAGGTTAACAACTCTTAATGTCTTTTTGGCTATGTAGTTACAGTGGGCTCTAGCACTTAGATCATTAGAGATGAGTACTCCAAGGTCCTTGACAGAGTTTGGATCCTCAACAAGGTCTTGACTATTCAGCTTGTATTTTATTTTCTGATTTTTTTTGCCAATATGTAAGACAGAGCATTTATTTGTTGAGATTTGAAGTTGCCATTTGATTGACCCTTCTGATACATAGTCAAGGTCTTTTTGGAGCATAGTAGTATTTTCTGTGGTGTTGAATAGCTTTACATCATCAGCAAAGAGAACGCAGTTGCTCTTAATATGATCACAGAGGTCATTTATGTAGAGTATGAAGAGAGTTGGTCCTAGAACACTGCCTTGTTTTAAAAAATTACATTTATATGCCGCCCTTCTCCGAAGACTCAGGGCGGCTTACAATGTTTGGAGCACAACCCAGTGTGCTCAGCAATAGCCTTCATTCCATTGTATATGCCTGCTTATTACTAAGCGGCATTTATACAAAGTCACCTTATTGCCCCCAACAATCTTGGGTCCTCAATTTACCTACCCCGAGAGGATGGAAGGCTGAGTCAACGTTAAGCCTGGTGGGATTCGGGCCTGCACTAATTGCAGGCAGCTGGAACTAAGTGAATCTAAGTGCTAGGCATTTAACAGCCTGCACCACCAAGGCTCTTGGGGGACACCACTGTTGACAGGTACAGAATTTGATAGGACGCTCCCAATTTTGACCATTTGTTGTCTGTTTGACAGGAATGCTTCTATCCAGTTATGTAGGTCTCCAGAGATACCATAAGATTTTAGTTTTAGTAGTAGTTTGTCGTGTACCACTGAATCAAAGGCTTTACAGAAGTCTATGTAGATTGCGTCTATTGCTTTGCCTGATCGAGTTGTGTAGTCCGTATGTTTTTACAGTGTAAGAGTTGCAGATTACAGGATAGTTTTTTTCTGAAACCAAATTGTTTATTAGAGAGTAGGTTGTTTGTCTCTAAGTGGAGGATAATGGATTGATTAATAATTGATTCCATGACTTTACAGGTGACACAGCATAAAGACATTGGTCTGTAATTTTCAACTAGGTGATATCATGGGTGACAAACTCGTGGTGTCATGTTGCTGTCACGTGACATTTCATGACATTTTCCCCCTTCTTTGAGCTGGGGTGGGGCATGGCCTGCACATGATGCATTTGGCCCATGGCCCACCAGTTTGACATCTCTACAATATGCATAGAATGATGCTTAAAGATTAAGGAAGCAAGCCAGTCTCAGCTGAAACCAATAGCACAAAATGACTGGTCTTTGGCTTCTTTTCCCATCCGTCTTTGGGGACATTTATTTATTTATTTATTTATTTTTGGGACTTGTATGCCGCCCCATCTCCGAAGACTCGGGGCAGCTCACAGCTAAAACAATAAATACAACAACAGTGAGTTAAGAAAAGATTAAACTAAACAAGCCCAAAAAGACAATTAAATACTAAAAAATAAAACCACCCACCCAAAAGGGTCACAGCCCGGATTGGTCAAACAACCAGGTCTTCAAATCATGGCGGAAGGTGCGGAGGTCAGGGGCCAGGTGGAACCCCAAGGGGAGTTGGTTCCAGAGGTCAGGGGCCGCAACATACAACTTGATAAAGTGTCGATGAACTAAAATCTGATTGATAGATTTTAATATATAAGTTGAGTTTTAGTCAAGCAAAGCCATCTTGGTATGGTCTAATCAAAATTTCAGCTGCTTATATAAAAGAACCATGGATACTATATATTATTGTGGAGTCTTAAAGCAAAACCGCATGCCAACATTCATGAGATAAGATAGTAAATAGCATATAAAGAAAACATATGGTGGGGTGGACAATTAATTTTCCCAAGGGGCTACATGAGAAACTGGAACCATTGGGGACCACTGCTACCGCTGTCCTGCCTACTTGCAGACCCCCAATGCTGCTGCCCCACCACAGCTGCTACCATCAATTTCACCAATGCCACAGGCTGCACAGAGACAGCCTATGGGATGGATGTGGCTTACAAGCGGTAAAATGCCCAGTTCTGGCATATAGAGTAAATTAAGTTAAAGTTTCCCAAGTTAGGGAATGTCCTTCAAGATTCAGGTTGTAACTTTGCATGATCCCTACAACTGTGCTAATAGGAAATAATGACATATGTAGTCCAATGCAAGAAGACAGAACAAAAAATGGACAATGTTGGGTAACTGGAAATGTACAGATTTTAAATCTATGCTATATTACATAACTCACTAAATAACCTGGCCAGTCAGCCTAATTTCCACCACAGAATGCTATTTTGGGCTAAGTCAGTTTTTAAAATTTGCTTTACTTAAAAACATAAATGGTCAATAATCTCCAATTGTCTGTGATAAAACAACAACACAGTAATTTATTTATACAGGATTTTAAGGGGGGTCAGGATGCACTGTAGCATAACTACAGCTTCCAAATTAGAAAGTTAACAGATAATTTGCTTTTTGGTAGCAACCCCACTTTTAGTGGCTATTGTATTTTTCCTAACAGTAAATTTGATTTGTGAATTTATTTCAATAAGATAGTAGAATTAGGATAAGTTTTCACTTGGATAGATCTTACAAAAAACAAAAGCTTCTGTTTTTACAAGATTTACTGCGTTGTTGGCCTATCAACTGACAAAGGAGTTTATTTTTAATATTTCCAATCGCCATGGGCAGGTGACATTTTAATTTAAAAACAATGTCTGAGAATTGGAGACTTGATTTTGGCTTTTTTTAAGGAGATGATCTAGCCATCCCTAATCTTGCAAATGTGCCTTCTGATCAACAGGTGTGAAGGTAAAACATTCAAGTTAGAAGTACAAACGGTCTATCATCTTAAACTTTAATCTGTTTATTATGGCAGAATCCAAGAACACAAATGCTATAATGAATCTGTTCATTTTTACAGGTCCCCAGAACCTTATAAAGAGCCGTGGTGGCACAGTGGTTAGAGTGCAGTACTGCAGGCTCCTTCTGCTGACTGCCAGCTACCAGAAGTTCAGCACTTCAAATCTCACCAGACTCAAGATTGACTCAGCCATCCATCCTTCCAAGATCGGTAAAATGAAGACCCAGATTGTTGGGGGCAATATGCTGACTCTGTAAACCACATAGACAGGGCTGTAAAGCACTGTAAAGTGGTATATACCATAAGTCTAAGCGCTATTGCTATTACTATATATATTTGCTGCAATTAATATAGCTATACCCCCAATAAGAGAGTATCATGAGTTGTGATTCGTATATTATTCTGGATCAGATCTATGTGGTTTAGAATCAAAGAAATTAGTAATAAAGTCAGAGACTTTATTAGTGTCCTCTGACTATTAGGATATTGCCAGCATATAATAAAGGTCACTATTATCAATAACCTGTCACAAATTTTCTGTGAGGGAAAACAGGAAATTTCTCTCTAAGGTGAGTATATTTTAAAGTGAATGTAATTTTTAAAACTAATATTGTTTTACTCCTACAGATTCAAGCACTATTTAAAAAACATTTTATTCCAAATAGCACATTTTTATTTATTTCTGAAATTTATATGCCATTCATCTCTGCATCAAGTGATTCTCGGCAGTTTATAATGTCAAAAATAACCATATAAAAATTAAGAGGTCAACTACATTAAAATATTGGGTATTAAAAGATGAAATAGTAACATTAACAACAAAGTGGATAAAAAGCACCAATGCGTAAACATTAAATAATACAATACAAAATATAATAAAATAGTTACTTTTGAGAGCTGATGAAACTTTGGCATAATACCAAGGTTCAAAACCAGCATTAACACATAGGCAAGAGTTAAATATAAAAGGGAAACCATTATGGTGCAGTTCCATGGACTTTTACCAAGGAAATCCTGTGGAACTCACTTCTGAGAATATATGCATAGAATTGCATTGCTAATGGTAATTGAAGAGTTCCACCTATTCCCAAAGTATGGCTGTACCATTCAGCCTTCCCCACCTGCTGCCCTTCAACGGCCAGCCTCCTCATAGGCATGCTGATGATGGGATGGTGAGGGTTGTAGCCCGCACATCTGGAGGGCAACCAGACTGGGGCAGGAAGGCCATTTTAGCTGTTGAGCTTTTTTTAATAAATATTAATTGCTCCTCTGCTTCCAAAGAGCATCTGCCTCCAAAGTTATTGTCTTTTGGCAAAAGCTGCCTACTTGCAGGATGAAAAAAGAAGCAATTTGGTTTAATTTAATCAGTTTGGTTCTTGTGCCACCTCTATCTGCACCAGCCAGCCACCATTAAGGAACAATACATCCACCTGACACCATTTATAGCAATGGTGGCCCCAGGCAAGTCTCAGCTCACCCCTCCTTTGCCTGTAACAAATTAAATTTGTGCCATCAGCTCTGAGGCAAGTTAAACACCAGGGGAAGCCAGAATGGACAGTGACAGTGTGATGAATGGAGGCACTGGGTAGAATGACACAGAAAGAGAAGAAAGGGGAGGGAGAATCAACCAGCTTTCAGCTGCTGCCCTACATCAGGTGCTGAACTTTTATTTGCCTCTTCACGCTGTTTCAGAGAAACAGAGATTGATTACTCTTGACTCCTGATATTAACTTCCTGCTTAAATTGCTCCACGTCTTCTCCTCAGTCTTGTGCCTAGGAGTTTGTAGCTGTTTGTTTTCCTGTATCTAGGGTGAAAGTTGTTCCATGTTTCTCCCTTTTCTCCTCTTCTAAAGAGATAGTAGAAACAGTTCAGGCTTAAACCTGCCAGGTTGGTTTATTTATTTATTTATTTATTTAGACTTGTATGCCGCCCTACTCCCGAAGGACTCAGGGCGGCGAACATACAAAAGGATATACAGTAACACAACTAAAAACAAGTCCAAATTACCAAAAGTTAAAACAATAAAATCACAAAAAACAAACAAATTAAAACTACCCACCCCCAGGTCAATCCAGGCCGGCCTGCTGAAACAGCCAGGTCTTCAAGTCTCGACGAAAGGAGCGGAGATCAGGGGCCAAACGCAGATCCGCAGGAAGCTGGTTCCACAGGGCGGGCGCTCCCACAGAAAAGGCCCTAGCTCTGGGAGCCGCCAGCTGACAATGCTTGACCGACGGTATTCCCAGAAGGCCCCTCCTATGGGACATGCTACAAAACTACAACTAATTCACAAAGGCAGAAACCACAGTAGCTGAACTATATTTACAGCTTTCTGCATAGTGTTTGGACTCAACCACTATGTTTGGACCCATTTGCAAAGCTCTTCCAGATATCTATTTACAAACTGGGATGAAGGGAAAGTACAGCATAGTACCAGATAAATATGCACAGTATAGCTATACTTTTGTAACAAAGCTGAGATTGGCTGGGGTGCCCTGATGAATAAGCCTGGATTTACTAAACTGTAAGAGAAAGAAGAAAGAAAACTTTCCAGGTAGAATTTTCAGATACAGGTTGCTGCTACAATTTATTTACTGAGGAATGGAAAGAAGGCAGCTTTCCCCAACTAAATGATCTTCTCTGTGAGTCAGCTTATAACTATTATCCCTGCTTAATTTATCCAGCAACTTTGAAAGGAAATGTAGTTAAACATTCCAGAAGGGCTCAAAGTTATGAAGCAATGGAATGGATTTTACTGTTACATGTTGCAGTGATGAGGAAAACAAACAGTGATATATTGGACTTCCAGGATTATGAGAGATATTTCTCAACAGGAATTTTAATTTAACTAGTCATTTTAACAGATATGAATATTGATGGAGGCCAAAATCTTTTTAGAGATATCATTATCCTTGACCATTAGTTAAGGACAGCTGCATCACAGGGATCTGTAGAGAGGCACTCATTTTCCATTACTACACATTACAGGTAAAATTCTGAAAGCCAGTTGTATCATTTATATTCAAGTGTATTTTTGTTTACTTTCACATTCACAGCTTTCAAATTACACCAAAAATTTTATCAGATCACATATTCCTCTTCTAATTTTTAACAAGGAACAAAATAATGTGTTTCCCTAGTAAATGGCTGGTATGAAATTTTCTTGGCCATTTGGTTTTTGGTTTTGGTTTTCTTCTGACCTAAAAGAATACAACAAAATAAAGTTATAGGATTTGTTCAGTAGCAAGAAAACCATTGAATCCTATATAAACAAAAAGGCTTCCATCACGCATTGAGCAAGATTGCTCCCATGATAGGTATCTACTTGATTGTTTTGTATTTCTCTCATGACATCTTTGCTTTTAATGTCAACATCTTTATCTAATTCTAGTTTTGTTTTCAATCAGAAACTTCCTTGTAACTAATAATAGATGAATCAAGATAAATGGTGATACACTGCAGATCTTTAGATCAGAAACTGTTTCTAATCTATGTAGTTCAACAGCACCTCAACAAACAAGAATCTAAATATTCCCCTGCTATCTTATCCTATTCTATTTGTTCTTATCTCTAAATCTATTTCTGAACCATTTGCTTTAACCTTACCTTTCTAAAGTGTTACTCATCATTTTTTGTATTTGCCCTGAAACTGTAATCCCAGTGAAATTACACTGAAAACTGTAATCCCAGTGAATTACAATGAAACTCTGCATTAACTCATTTCCCGCAGACTCTTAACTTCTCTTTACTGATAGTTGTTTTAGAACCTGCAATCACAGCAAAGAATCACTATAGACCGCATTGCTATAGGATCTCCCGAGGTGGGTCAGCAAGAGTTGAGCATAAATTGAGGTTGAACCACTTTCATTGTATCAATTAAACAAGAGGGCAAGTTTGATCTAGTGGTTAAGGCACCAAGCTAGAAAGTGAGAGACCTTGAGTTCAAGTCCTGTTTCAACCATGAAAGCCAGCTGGTGACTTTGGGGCAGTCACTCTCAGTCCAATTCATCTCACAAGGTTGTTGTGAGGAAAATAGGAGGAGGAAGGGTTGGATATGTCCACTACTATGAGTTATTTGTAAAATTCATAAAGATTTAATATAAATAAATAAATTACTTCATTGCTTAAATGCAATATCATTTCATATTGATTTGCTATGCTTTAATCTGGCTCCATCAGATTAAATTCCACTACCCTCTCCACTTGCTGGGACTGTGTGTACCAAAATAGCCAACCAGCATGGCCCACACTCCTGGAGTTTTAGGCAGTACTTTGTTAAAAGAAACTTGGTGCCCTCTTGTCTTTTGGTCTTTAATTCCTATTAACCACTGCTAGCACGACCAATAACATGGAAACTCTAGTCCAAAACATTCAGAAGCTGCTGTCTTGCTTTGCTATTACTATCTTTGGAAGTGCATTTCACGGAAAAACGGCGGACCATGCACAAGGAAGGGTATCCGAGTCTGGCGCGCCTCCTCTTTTTCCCGGGACCAACGCCGCATTCGTCTCTCTCGTACCGGGATACCGGGCGGTGTTTGCTCCGACGGAGGGGTCGCTTAAAAGTGCCGCGCCCTGAACTATCCCGAAGGAGCTGGAAAGTAAGTGAACGTGGGTTCATTCACACCCACACCAGGCCGGAAGGTAGGTCGCCGGTCCTTTTCGATGTAAAGGGGGGTGAATGCCTGGTAGAAGATTGGCTTCGCTGCCCGCCGTTCGTCACTGCCGCGCAATGAACTTCAGCCTCCTTCCTTGTTCAGGATAAGTTGGGCTGAACTGCCGGCGGCCGGAAACGGTTTAAATGCCGCTGCAAATATTAATATTCCAGTGGCAATCGCTTCTTCTTAACATTGCAAGATGCGGGATGATGATGATGATTATTGTTGTTGTTGTTGTTGTTGTTGTTGTTATGAACAAGAGAGATGGATAAAACGCAGCCCCGCTCGAAACCCGTCTTTCCTGCCAGGAGAGCCGCGTATTTAATGGATGCCCGAGATCTCTTTTATGAAGATGGTTTATTGCCTAGCCCAAGCCTCAATTCCCCTGAGGCTGAACATCCTCCGCGGAGCAAGTTTCCGATCCCGGGTTGCATTTGCTCTGCGTACAAATCTTTCATTGACTGAGGCAGCCTCCTTTCCCCCATGGTTATGTTGGGCCATCAGCCATCGGTTGGGCATTCTGGAAACTGGAATTCCGACCCAGCAAAGTTTGTGTGTCTGTGGGGGGGATCGCATTAAGCTTGAAGGAACGTTTCTTCAGTAATAAAAGTCAGTAGCTGCAGGGATAGCAGAGCAGCAAGTGCAGGGGAAACCTTGCTGAATCCCTATTATCTTGGAAGCTGTTACTTGTTGATCTCAACACACACACACACACACACACACCCCTAAGACAGATGGGAGACCTCCAGATATCTCAAGTCTGCAGACTAGAGTGGGAAGTCAAATAAACAAATAAGCAACCAAGAAGAAGACTGATGCCTCCCTACAGCTTCTGCAGCAGTCCTGAGTTAGCTCCACTCAAAGGAGGACCATCTTTAATGGATAAAGAGATTCCCATTTTTGTGCAGCTGAAATCCTAGGTCTATTTACTCAGAAGCCCCAACATGTTCACAGGGATTTCCAAATCAGGTGCCATAGAATTTTATTCTGTTACGATTATTGAAATAAGGTTTGGCAAACCATGATGAAGAGGCATAGAACAAGCCATGGTGTTTTTTTTTCCAATCCATCATGAAGTCACAATAAGGTTTAAACAAAAATACCCTGGGGCCACATAATAACTTAGCTGGAGGTGACAGTTGCTGAACTAATGAGAACCATCACAAAGTCCTGGATACGAAACAGGTCTGGAAGCCATTCTCTGGAGCAGGAGTCCCCAAACTTGGCAATTTTAAGACTTGTGGACTTCAACTCCCAGAATTCTGGGAGTTGAAGTCCACAAGTCTTAAAATTGCCAAGTTTGGGGACTCCTGCTCCAGAGAATGGCTTCCAGACCTGTTTCGTATCCAGGACTTTGTGATGGTTCTCATTAGTTCAGCAACTGTCACCTCCAGCTAAGTTATTATGTGGCCCCAGGGTATTTTTGTTTAAACCTTATTGTGACTTCATGATGGATTGGAAAAAAAAACACCATGGCTTGTTCTATGCCTCTTCATCATGGTTTGCCAAACCTTATTTCAATAATCGTAACAGAATAAAATTCTATGGCACCTGATTTGGAAATCCCTGTGAACATGTTGGGGCTTCTGAGTAAATAGACCTAGGATTTCAGCTGCACAAAAATGGGAATCTCTTTATCCATTAAAGATGGTCCTCCTTTGAGTGGAGCTAACTCAGGACTGCTGCAGAAGCTGTAGGGAGGCATCAGTCTTCTTCTTGGTTGCTTATTTGTTTATTTGACTTCCCACTCTAGTCTGCAGACTTGAGATATCTGGAGGTCTCCCATCTGTCTTAGGGGTGTGTGTGTGTGTGTGTGTGTGTGTTGAGATCAACAAGTAACAGCTTCCAAGATAATAGGGATTCAGCAAGGTTTCCCCTGCACTTGCTGCTCTGCTATCCCTGCAGCTACTGACTTTTATTACTGAAGAAACGTTCCTTCAAGCTTAATGCGATCCCCCCCACAGACACACAAACTTTGCTGGGTCGGAATTCCAGTTTCCAGAATGCCCAACCGATGGCTGATGGCCCAACATAACCATGGGGGAAAGGAGGCTGCCTCAGTCAATGAAAGATTTGTACGCAGAGCAAATGCAACCCGGGATCGGAAACTTGCTCCGCGGAGGATGTTCAGCCTCAGGGGAATTGAGGCTTGGGCTAGGCAATAAACCATCTTCATAAAAGAGATCTCGGGCATCCATTAAATACGCGGCTCTCCTGGCAGGAAAGACGGGTTTCGAGCGGGGCTGCGTTTTATCCATCTCTCTTGTTCATAACAACAACAACAACAACAACAACAACAATAATCATCATCATCATCCCGCATCTTGCAATGTTAAGAAGAAGCGATTGCCACTGGAATATTAATATTTGCAGCGGCATTTAAACCGTTTCCGGCCGCCGGCAGTTCAGCCCAACTTATCCTGAACAAGGAAGGAGGCTGAAGTTCATTGCGCGGCAGTGACGAACGGCGGGCAGCGAAGCCAATCTTCTACCAGGCATTCACCCCCCTTTACATCGAAAAGGACCGGCGACCTACCTTCCGGCCTGGTGTGGGTGTGAATGAACCCACGTTCACTTACTTTCCAGCTCCTTCGGGATAGTTCAGGGCGCGGCACTTTTAAGCGACCCCTCCGTCGGAGCAAACACCGCCCGGTATCCCGGTACGAGAGAGACGAATGCGGCGTTGGTCCCGGGAAAAAGAGGAGGCGCGCCAGACTCGGATACCCTTCCTTGTGCATGGTCCGCCGTTTTTCCGTGAAATGCACTTCCAAAGATAGTAATAGCAAAGCAAGACAGCAGCTTCTGAATGTTTTGGACTAGAGTTTCCATGTTATTGGTCGTGCTAGCAGTGGTTAATAGGAATTAAAGACCAAAAGACAAGAGGGCACCAAGTTTCTTTTAACAAAGTACTGCCTAAAACTCCAGGAGTGTGGGCCATGCTGGTTGGCTATTTTGGTACACACAGTCCCAGCAAGTGGAGAGGGTAGTGGAATTTAATCTGATGGAGCCAGATTAAAGCATAGCAAATCAATATGAAATGATATTGCATTTAAGCAATGAAGTAATTTATTTATTTATATTAAATCTTTATGAATTTTACAAATAACTCATAGTAGTGGACATATCCAACCCTTCCTCCTCCTATTTTCCTCACAACAACCTTGTGAGATGAATTGGACTGAGAGTGACTGCCCCAAAGTCACCAGCTGGCTTTCATGGTTGAAACAGGACTTGAACTCAAGGTCTCTCACTTTCTAGCTTGGTGCCTTAACCACTAGATCAAACTTGCCCTCTTGTTTAATTGATACAATGAAAGTGGTTCAACCTCAATTTATGCTCAACTCTTGCTGACCCACCTCGGGAGATCCTATAGCAATGCGGTCTATAGTGATTCTTTGCTGTGATTGCAGGTTCTAAAACAACTATCAGTAAAGAGAAGTTAAGAGTCTGCGGGAAATGAGTTAATGCAGAGTTTCATTGTAATTCACTGGGATTACAGTTTTCAGTGTAATTTCACTGGGATTACAGTTTCAGGGCAAATACAAAAAATGATGAGTAACACTTTAGAAAGGTAAGGTTAAAGCAAATGGTTCAGAAATAGATTTAGAGATAAGAACAAATAGAATAGGATAAGATAGCAGGGGAATATTTAGATTCTTGTTTGTTGAGGTGCTGTTGAACTACATAGATTAGAAACAGTTTCTGATCTAAAGATCTGCAGTGTATCACCATTTATCTTGATTCATCTATTATTAGTTACAAGGAAGTTTCTGATTGAAAACAAAACTAGAATTAGATAAAGATGTTGACATTAAAAGCAAAGATGTCATGAGAGAAATACAAAACAATCAAGTAGATACCTATCATGGGAGCAATCTTGCTCAATGCGTGATGGAAGCCTTTTTGTTTATATAGGATTCAATGGTTTTCTTGCTACTGAACAAATCCTATAACTTTATTTTGTTGTATTCTTTTAGGTCAGAAGAAAACCAAAACCAAAAACCAAATGGCCAAGAAAATTTCATACCAGCCATTTACTAGGGAAACACATTATTTTGTTCCTTGTTAAAAATTAGAAGAGGAATATGTGATCTGATAAAATTTTTGGTGTAATTTGAAAGCTGTGAATGTGAAAGTAAACAAAAATACACTTGAATATAAATGATACAACTGGCTTTCAGAATTTTACCTGTAATGTGTAGTAATGGAAAATGAGTGCCTCTCTACAGATCCCTGTGATGCAGCTGTCCTTAACTAATGGTCAAGGATAATGATATCTCTAAAAAGATTTTGGCCTCCATCAATATTCATATCTGTTAAAATGACTAGTTAAATTAAAATTCCTGTTGAGAAATATCTCTCATAATCCTGGAAGTCCAATATATCACTGTTTGTTTTCCTCATCACTGCAACATGTAACAGTAAAATCCATTCCATTGCTTCATAACTTTGAGCCCTTCTGGAATGTTTAACTACATTTCCTTTCAAAGTTGCTGGATAAATTAAGCAGGGATAATAGTTATAAGCTGACTCACAGAGAAGATCATTTAGTTGGGGAAAGCTGCCTTCTTTCCATTCCTCAGTAAATAAATTGTAGCAGCAACCTGTATCTGAAAATTCTACCTGGAAAGTTTTCTTTCTTCTTTCTCTTACAGTTTAGTAAATCCAGGCTTATTCATCAGGGCACCCCAGCCAATCTCAGCTTTGTTACAAAAGTATAGCTATACTGTGCATATTTATCTGGTACTATGCTGTACTTTCCCTTCATCCCAGTTTGTAAATAGATATCTGGAAGAGCTTTGCAAATGGGTCCAAACATAGTGGTTGAGTCCAAACACTATGCAGAAAGCTGTAAATATAGTTCAGCTACTGTGGTTTCTGCCTTTGTGAATTAGTTGTAGTTTTGTAGCATGTCCCATAGGAGGGGCCTTCTGGGAATACCGTCGGTCAAGCATTGTCAGCTGGCGGCTCCCAGAGCTAGGGCCTTTTCTGTGGGAGCGCCCGCCCTGTGGAACCAGCTTCCTGCGGATCTGCGTTTGGCCCCTGATCTCCGCTCCTTTCGTCGAGACTTGAAGACCTGGCTGTTTCAGCAGGCCGGCCTGGATTGACCTGGGGGTGGGTAGTTTTAATTTGTTTGTTTTTTGTGATTTTATTGTTTTAACTTTTGGTAATTTGGACTTGTTTTTAGTTGTGTTACTGTATATCCTTTTGTATGTTCGCCGCCCTGAGTCCTTCGGGAGTAGGGCGGCATACAAGTCTAAATAAATAAATAAATAAATAAACCAACCTGGCAGGTTTAAGCCTGAACTGTTTCTACTATCTCTTTAGAAGAGGAGAAAAGGGAGAAACATGGAACAACTTTCACCCTAGATACAGGAAAACAAACAGCTACAAACTCCTAGGCACAAGACTGAGGAGAAGACGTGGAGCAATTTAAGCAGGAAGTTAATATCAGGAGTCAAGAGTAATCAATCTCTGTTTCTCTGAAACAGCGTGAAGAGGCAAATAAAAGTTCAGCACCTGATGTAGGGCAGCAGCTGAAAGCTGGTTGATTCTCCCTCCCCTTTCTTCTCTTTCTGTGTCATTCTACCCAGTGCCTCCATTCATCACACTGTCACTGTCCATTCTGGCTTCCCCTGGTGTTTAACTTGCCTCAGAGCTGATGGCACAAATTTAATTTGTTACAGGCAAAGGAGGGGTGAGCTGAGACTTGCCTGGGGCCACCATTGCTATAAATGGTGTCAGGTGGATGTATTGTTCCTTAATGGTGGCTGGCTGGTGCAGATAGAGGTGGCACAAGAACCAAACTGATTAAATTAAACCAAATTGCTTCTTTTTTCATCCTGCAAGTAGGCAGCTTTTGCCAAAAGACAATAACTTTGGAGGCAGATGCTCTTTGGAAGCAGAGGAGCAATTAATATTTATTAAAAAAAGCTCAACAGCTAAAATGGCCTTCCTGCCCCAGTCTGGTTGCCCTCCAGATGTGCGGGCTACAACCCTCACCATCCCATCATCAGCATGCCTATGAGGAGGCTGGCCGTTGAAGGGCAGCAGGTGGGGAAGGCTGAATGGTACAGCCATACTTTGGGAATAGGTGGAACTCTTCAATTACCATTAGCAATGCAATTCTATGCATATATTCTCAGAAGTGAGTTCCACAGGATTTCCTTGGTAAAAGTCCATGGAACTGCACCATAATGGTTTCCCTTTTATATTTAACTCTTGCCTATGTGTTAATGCTGGTTTTGAACCTTGGTATTATGCCAAAGTTTCATCAGCTCTCAAAAGTAACTATTTTATTATATTTTGTATTGTATTATTTAATGTTTACGCATTGGTGCTTTTTATCCACTTTGTTGTTAATGTTACTATTTCATCTTTTAATACCCAATATTTTAATGTAGTTGACCTCTTAATTTTTATATGGTTATTTTTGACATTATAAACTGCCGAGAATCACTTGATGCAGAGATGAATGGCATATAAATTTCAGAAATAAATAAAAATGTGCTATTTGGAATAAAATGTTTTTTAAATAGTGCTTGAATCTGTAGGAGTAAAACAATATTAGTTTTAAAAATTACATTCACTTTAAAATATACTCACCTTAGAGAGAAATTTCCTGTTTTCCCTCACAGAAAATTTGTGACAGGTTATTGATAATAGTGACCTTTATTATATGCTGGCAATATCCTAATAGTCAGAGGACACTAATAAAGTCTCTGACTTTATTACTAATTTCTTTGATTCTAAACCACATAGATCTGATCCAGAATAATATACGAATCACAACTCATGATACTCTCTTATTGGGGGTATAGCTATATTAATTGCAGCAAATATATATAGTAATAGCAATAGCGCTTAGACTTATGGTATATACCACTTTACAGTGCTTTACAGCCCTGTCTATGTGGTTTACAGAGTCAGCATATTGCCCCCAACAATCTGGGTCTTCATTTTACCGATCTTGGAAGGATGGATGGCTGAGTCAATCTTGAGTCTGGTGAGATTTGAAGTGCTGAACTTCTGGTAGCTGGCAGTCAGCAGAAGGAGCCTGCAGTACTGCACTCTAACCACTGTGCCACCACGGCTCTTTATAAGGTTCTGGGGACCTGTAAAAATGAACAGATTCATTATAGCATTTGTGTTCTTGGATTCTGCCATAATAAACAGATTAAAGTTTAAGATGATAGACCGTTTGTACTTCTAACTTGAATGTTTTACCTTCACACCTGTTGATCAGAAGGCACATTTGCAAGATTAGGGATGGCTAGATCATCTCCTTAAAAAAAGCCAAAATCAAGTCTCCAATTCTCAGACATTGTTTTTAAATTAAAATGTCACCTGCCCATGGCGATTGGAAATATTAAAAATAAACTCCTTTGTCAGTTGATAGGCCAACAACGCAGTAAATCTTGTAAAAACAGAAGCTTTTGTTTTTTGTAAGATCTATCCAAGTGAAAACTTATCCTAATTCTACTATCTTATTGAAATAAATTCACAAATCAAATTTACTGTTAGGAAAAATACAATAGCCACTAAAAGTGGGGTTGCTACCAAAAAGCAAATTATCTGTTAACTTTCTAATTTGGAAGCTGTAGTTATGCTACAGTGCATCCTGACCCCCCTTAAAATCCTGTATAAATAAATTACTGTGTTGTTGTTTTATCACAGACAATTGGAGATTATTGACCATTTATGTTTTTAAGTAAAGCAAATTTTAAAAACTGACTTAGCCCAAAATAGCATTCTGTGGTGGAAATTAGGCTGACTGGCCAGGTTATTTAGTGAGTTATGTAATATAGCATAGATTTAAAATCTGTACATTTCCAGTTACCCAACATTGTCCATTTTTTGTTCTGTCTTCTTGCATTGGACTACATATGTCATTATTTCCTATTAGCACAGTTGTAGGGATCATGCAAAGTTACAACCTGAATCTTGAAGGACATTCCCTAACTTGGGAAACTTTAACTTAATTTACTCTATATGCCAGAACTGGGCATTTTACCGCTTGTAAGCCACATCCATCCCATAGGCTGTCTCTGTGCAGCCTGTGGCATTGGTGAAATTGATGGTAGCAGCTGTGGTGGGGCAGCAGCATTGGGGGTCTGCAAGTAGGCAGGACAGCGGTAGCAGTGGTCCCCAATGGTTCCAGTTTCTCATGTAGCCCCTTGGGAAAATTAATTGTCCACCCCACCATATGTTTTCTTTATATGCTATTTACTATCTTATCTCATGAATGTTGGCATGCGGTTTTGCTTTAAGACTCCACAATAATATATAGTATCCATGGTTCTTTTATATAAGCAGCTGAAATTTTGATTAGACCATACCAAGATGGCTTTGCTTGACTAAAACTCAACTTATATATTAAAATCTATCAATCAGATTTTAGTTCATCGACACTTTATCAAGTTGTATGTTGCGGCCCCTGACCTCTGGAACCAACTCCCCTTGGGGTTCCACCTGGCCCCTGACCTCCGCACCTTCCGCCATGATTTGAAGACCTGGTTGTTTGACCAATCCGGGCTGTGACCCTTTTGGGTGGGTGGTTTTATTTTTTAGTATTTAATTGTCTTTTTGGGCTTGTTTAGTTTAATCTTTTCTTAACTCACTGTTGTTGTATTTATTGTTTTAGCTGTGAGCTGCCCCGAGTCTTCGGAGATGGGGCGGCATACAAGTCCCAAAAATAAATAAATAAATAAATAAATGTCCCCAAAGACGGATGGGAAAAGAAGCCAAAGACCAGTCATTTTGTGCTATTGGTTTCAGCTGAGACTGGCTTGCTTCCTTAATCTTTAAGCATCATTCTATGCATATTGTAGAGATGTCAAACTGGTGGGCCATGGGCCAAATGCATCATGTGCAGGCCATGCCCCACCCCAGCTCAAAGAAGGGGGAAAATGTCATGAAATGTCACGTGACAGCAACATGACACCACGAGTTTGTCACCCATGATATCACCTAGTTGAAAATTACAGACCAATGTCTTTATGCTGTGTCACCTGTAAAGTCATGGAATCAATTATTAATCAATCCATTATCCTCCACTTAGAGACAAACAACCTACTCTCTAATAAACAATTTGGTTTCAGAAAAAAACTATCCTGTAATCTGCAACTCTTACACTGTAAAAACATACGGACTACACAACTCGATCAGGCAAAGCAATAGACGCAATCTACATAGACTTCTGTAAAGCCTTTGATTCAGTGGTACACGACAAACTACTACTAAAACTAAAATCTTATGGTATCTCTGGAGACCTACATAACTGGATAGAAGCATTCCTGTCAAACAGACAACAAATGGTCAAAATTGGGAGCGTCCTATCAAATTCTGTACCTGTCAACAGTGGTGTCCCCCAAGAGCCTTGGTGGTGCAGGCTGTTAAATGCCTAGCACTTAGATTCACTTAGTTCCAGCTGCCTGCAATTAGTGCAGGCCCGAATCCCACCAGGCTTAACGTTGACTCAGCCTTCCATCCTCTCGGGGGTAGGTAAATTGAGGACCCAAGATTGTTGGGGACAATTAGCTGACCTTGTAAAAATGCCGCTTAGTAATAAGCAGGCATATACAATGGAATGGAGGCTATTGCTGAGCACATTGGGTTGTGCTCCAAAAATTGTAAGCCGCCCTGAGTCTTCGGAGAAGGGCGGCATATAAATGTAATTTAAAAAAAAAAGCTCATAGCACAATGAGGCTTAAAGCAGCTCTGGATCTCTTTGCTTTCTTCCACAGTTTCTAGCCATTTGTAGTTTTAATATTATTAGCTGTATTTTTCAGCTGCCTCCGTACACATTTGGAAATCAAACAATGTATTCATTGAGGAGTTTCCCTCCAAGTTTAGATGAAAATGTTCTCAAACAACAGCCTGTGGCTTCAAGCAGTGGTATTTTTCTGTGTGGTTATCCTGAAAAGAAATGTAATCAGGTTTTTTGTTGTTGTTTGAAAGTCATTAATTATTTCTAGATATGACATCAGTACATTTTTTTTTAAAGCATCTGCCTTCATTTTAGCCAGAAAATTAATACTTCAGATTCAGGAGACAGGGCTTAAGGTACACTCAAAAACCAGACCAAGCAGAAGATGGAAAAAAAGCTAAGACTTGCTTGAATTCAATAAAATTTACTTTAGAGCAAGTGTACTTTTGCAGACCAACAATTGGGCTTCAGGGAAAGTCACTCTCTTTCTGTTTTAGCTAGGTGACAAAGAGTTTCCACAAGCAGTGCTCTGCAGCACAGGAGACGTCATCAGATCTGCATGGAGAGAAGCCAAAGGCAAGGAAGTTCAAAGATTGGCCCCATTGGAATATTTTTAGTCTAGACTTTTCCCTTAGAATTGAATGGTGCTCACAGGCTTTCCAGGAATCCTCTCCTGCCCACCTTTTCTTCAACCAATGTCACTAAATGGAATAAGAGCCTTGGCTGTTCTCCAGGACCTGTAAGATCTAGCAAATTCAGATCTCTCTTCCACCCATTCCTTATCTTTTACTAATGAAGTATTATTAGTTATTCAACTGATATCCTGTCTGTCTACCTAGAGGGCCCTCAAGGAAGCTTATAAATTAAGGCATGGTAAAATGAGGAAACCTCTGCTAAGTCATTTGTTTTTGGCAGAATATAAATTGCCCAAGCACTTTATTAAGTGAAACTCGTTTCCCACTGTCACGTTAATAAAAGGCAGCATCTCTCTCCCCCCTCTCCCCTTATCTGAGGCTATACTATGCAAACTTCCCTGGAGTGAGCTTAACTAAGCCAGGTTAGTCCTACTGAAATGAATGGGACCTAAGTTAATAACACTGAAAATAAATCCCATCTATATTTAAATATGAGTCTTGATCCTGCACAATAGTGTTAGTCCTGAACTGGAACATGTAAGATTTCTGCATTAGAGGCTGAGATGTTTTTTTCTATGTAACATCTGGAGTACTCTGTATGAATTTCTCATTCACCTAATTCCAGAAGTGGTAAGATGAAAGATTTGAGATATACTTGTCCTCTGGCATGTCAACCACCAACAATGCATGTTTAGACTAAATTTGAAAAGAAAGGCCACAGTGTCTGCTTTCCTGGATTATCCTCCTCCCCTGGGATTTGCTGCTAAAATGAATCGGAGATGGGAGATGTCAAGGCCCTGAGAACTACTTTCCTAGATACAAAAGGGCTTCCTGGTTGGCACTTCAAGTAAAACTCGATGAGCAGCCAAAACATTTCAAATCAAATGCTGCTGCAATTGGTCTCCCCACTTCCCACACATTCACACATACAGACAAGATCTTTGGTCCTTACGAGTTTCTGTACAGGTTCAGTTCAAACCTAGGTTTGCTGCCCAGCAAGGAAATCTGACAATGGCATTTATAAGTGAATTAAAGGAGGCAGCAAAGAGTGTATTTTCTTGAGTTCTCCAAGCATTTCCCCCATTTGATCAGTATTGGCTGGAAATGTGAATACAAACAGATGCCTTTATATTTTTCATACAAATTTAATATACTGCAGTTCTTGACACAAACATCACCCTAGGGCCTGTGCTAATAATTTTGGCCATCAGATTAGCATTGGGTCTTGGTGACTACATGAACAAATGGAAATAGTTTCCTGGGCAGCATTTTCAGAAATGGTTGGTCGTTGTCTGCTTCCTAAGGCTGAGAGGCAGGGAGCTCTGTGTCCAAGACAGGACTAGAATTCACAGGTTTCTTTACTCCTAGTCCTCCAGCACCTTTAATCTTTTCTTTCTAGCTTTCTTTCAGAAGATACTCAGTCTACAGTCTTTTCATACAGTACATCCACAATCTTATTTGCATGGCCTCCTGAGCAAGGCTCAGGACATCCTATTTCTTGAAGTTATTTACCTTCTAGCAATAGATACTGTAAGTTCTAGTATTGCACTAGAAAGATCTTAAGATTCAATTAAAATTTATTTTAGTAATGTTAGCAATCTTGCATGAAATTTCTTTGGGCTGGAAGAGCAGAATATATATTTAACTAAGCAAGGCTCCAGAAAAGTCTGGTGGGATAAATAACAAATATATGAAATAAAATCCTGAAAGTATTGGAACAGGATAAGTGACTAATATAGAAATGAATTTTCCATATGTTCAGAAGGGAGTTGCCTCAGACTTCCACTTACTCATGGAAATTATCTCTCTTATACAGGTAAACTGGATGCACACCTTTCAAAACGTGCCTGTTTCTTGAGATTTTGAAGAGAGGTTAATTCCATTTCTAGACTGTCTCTGACTGATTTCTATGTGCCAGGAAGTCACTTTTGATTCATAGAGACCACTCAGACAATCTGTCCTTAATCTGACTTTTCAGGTTGTCCAATGGTGCACTCATGGCCACTGTAAGTGACTGCCCATCCACCTTGCTGCTAGCCATCGACTTCCTCTATTTCCTCCTACTTTTCCCAGGATTAAAGCTGTTTCCAGAGAGACTCTTTCTAAAGTTGCTTGTTATTTTGCTTTTCCAACTGAATTTGCCTTAATGTTCATGGATGTATTGTTTTTAAGGTTCGTTGGCTTTATCATGATAGGTATATGTAAATTTTCTTAGTAACAGTACTGTAAAGATACAGTGTGTGATAATGACTTGGGAGAGACCGGAGGAAGATCAGAACACTAGGCAGTGGTCTGATTAAGAGACAGTTCAGCTCCACAAGTGGAAGAAAAAGAAGGGAAGCATTTCAGAAGGAACCCTCCCAAGTTTCTTGGGGACAAAAAGAGAGAACGGGAGAAATAAAAAAGTCTTGCAAGATTCTATTAGTGTAACCTTTATGATAAAGTAGGATTAGATCATCTGGATGCACTTCTTGTCTGAAGAAGTTGCAAGGCTGACAAAAACAACCTCTGGGCATGATTTTGAGAGGAAATGTAGTAACTTCTCTACCACACTTCCTCTCAAAAGCTCAGATTGATTTAAGTCTAACAATCACCATTGGTTGAAAAACATCAGTTGGCTGCACTTTCACATCAGATAAAACATAAGCCTTGAGTTGTGAAAAGCGCATGTAATACCTACAAAAAAAATTACACTTTGGTTCAATAATGATATACATATACCCAGCTATTTCATTCCCGGTTAAATAAACGTGGTTCCGATCAAGAGATAATTACAAACAGCTTTTAGATCCTAGAACTGAAAGCTAGGGCATTCTGGGAGTTGAAGTCCATGCATCTTAAAGTTGACGAGGAAATTGAGAAACTCCACCCTACTAAAGGACATGAGGCTGCAGGGCGTTGTCGCTCCAGAACTGGCGAGGTCAGTAGACCTTTTTCCAGAGGAAAATCCTTCTATTGTGAGCGAAGGCGCAGAGGAAGACGCGTAACTGTGCAGAATCCCGGCGGCGGGCTTTGGAGACCTACATAATGGAAAGTCGAAATAGAAGTAAAACGGTTGCCTGTTTTCCGCATTTGCCTCCCAGTACGGACCAACGCTATTATTGAAAACAAGCTTTTGCAGAAAGGTGGGATGGGAGTAAACAAGAAGGGACAGCAAAGCCAAATCCTTTGGGGGACGATGGGGAAAGGGAGGATACCCCATGGCATGTGCTTATACTTTAAGAACTTCGAGCAGGGCATGTGCGGAATAAGTAAATACGGAGTAAGTAAATAAAACATGCATTCCGTTGTAGACGAGCCGAGAAGTCCGCCCTCTTTTTTCCACTGCCAGATTGCCTGCACGTGACACGTTGAGTGACAAACAAGTCAGTCACGTTTTATCTAGTAGGTTGTGCAAATCTAACAACTGAGATTCGTGTATGTTGTTAAGGCCGTTTTAATGTGCGGGCACTGGAACAACAGAGAAGGCTTTTCTTGTTATTTGTGTGAAGAATCCATACATTTTTATTTCTGTGCCACATTTCGCACGAAACGCAGTACTTTTGTGTTCCTGAAACCTAGAAAACTGATTAATTGAACACAGTGGATTTATGCAGTTATAATTAAGCTGGAATTGCATGACATACTGACCTGTAAAACGTTGAGTAATGCTTCAATTTGCTGCGTGAGTTTATATGGTTGTAAATTGATTTTACATTAAATATTTTTAAATATTAAACTAGTGTTTTAGATACTGATTTGAGTTGTTTTGAATTGATACATGTTTTATATTAATTATCACATAGTGTACATTTGAAACCACTTTGTATAAGCATGGTGCTGAAGTCAGCCCAGTTAGCTACTAAATAATGATCATTATAGCACAAGCTCTTGTTAGTAGGATGGCTGTCCCTGACCTCAAAATGGAATACCCAATAGGATGGAATTTCTTTAAAAAAAATAATTAAGATTGAAAATTATTTTGATTGGTTTTTGGGATTCTCTATTGATTTCTGTGGGAGAAAATTCTATGAATAATTGTGCAAGATCATTTTATGAAAAGCTGGACATTAATTCTTCCCTAAAACCAAGCACTAAGCTAATGTCAGTTGTATTTATAACTGGCCCCCAAAGGCATCCTCATTTTTTTTTGGTGAAAGCTTTCTGTACAGGTCTGTGGAGGAATTGAAACTGAATACTTTTTAGGACTTTGGACTTCAGGAGAAGGTAGCCCTTCATTCTCTTGCCATAGTAGTTGGCTTATTTGTTTTTATTTGTTTTTGTAAAAAAAAATCTTTCACAGAGGGGGATCACAGAGGAGATAGAGGGCTGCTTTTTGTTTGTTTCTCGAACTAGGCAAATCCTTGTTTTGGCAATAGAAATTTGCTCCCAAACAGCAATCAAGAAGATCAAAGGAAACTGATCTATGCATTTGTGAGGAAAGGGAAACTTGTATAGAAGAAACTTTATATTCCGGTGTTGCCTTTTTAGTACTGTCTAATACTTCTAGTGCTGTACTGTCAAGGTAGTATTTTCCTAATTACCAAATAATTGAACACTTTTATTTCAATTATTGCAGGTGGATTATAAATTCTCCCAGTTAATATTTTAAATTTTATCAAGATTAATTATTTACGAAACAACAGAAACCCTAAAAGGGTGAACTGAAACTCAAGATTATCTTTTTCAAAAGAGAGGCAAAGGGAAGATCAACTAAGTACAGGCTGTCCAGATATATCTCAAACCCTTTTGATAAGCCAATGATAACTATTAGTAAATAAATAACATATAGATCAATGAATAAAAAAGTGAGTTACCCAAGATTTTGTGATATGTGATAGCATGCTAATCATTCCAACCATTTAATAAGTTACAGTAACTTTCCTTTCTTTAAATGCCTTTACAATTTGTTTTGATTAATCAATTTTTATGCAGTCCTTAAAAATTCAGTAAACACATTAAATATCCAGATTTTATTCTTTTGTATATATTTCTGATCTCGGGAACAGGGTAAATGCAAGGAAAAATAAATTAAGCAAATATAAATATTAGAATAAAATGGATCTTTTTTAAAACCAAGATATTCTATAGGGTATATGTATACATACACACACACTTCAGTATGCTTTATTGTGTTTTATTAATCTAGGTGAAATGTTAATATATATTGCTAGTCCATGTATGTTATGCCATATGCTAAATAAATAAATAAATTCTATAGTGTGGGTTTTTCCAACCTGAGGAAATTAAAGCCAGGAAGTCACTTTGTTCAGGTAGAATTTACTACAGTGCTGCACCTTTACGTAGCAGGCTTGCATAAAATTGGATCTAATGCAATTTTATACTAGGACCTTTACTGCTCCATGGAGATGAGCTGTGACATTTCTGTTTCCCCTTTCATAAATATTGCATCTACCAAATGCAATTACCAAAGGCAAAGCAGCACCAAGTGTTTACTAAATATAATTATGTGATAATGTTAATGTGTTCTATGTCTCTGTGTTCTGACACTAGACCAACTCCCTATTAATAACAGCTCAATGAGATGCTGAGGTTTTGCAGAAGGCTGTAGAAGGCTGAAGATTTCGTGGTGGCTGTTAAAAATCCAGAAAAAAAAAAGGAACCTGCCCTACAGCTTCAAATATTCTGGGCTGAAATGTACATGGAAACCTAGGAAAACAATAGATTAAATAGGAAAAAAATATGCACATTTCATGAATACCACTCAGAAGGGATTGGTTTTGGTTTTTTTTAATTTCCTCTTTTGGTGATCTTCAAATTTCTCCATCTCGTGTCATCTAGATACAGTATGTTGAATTTGAATTCCCAGAATTCAAAAGGTAACAGTCACCTTAAATTTTAGAGTGGTAATTCACCAGGTTGAAGAGCAGTCTAAATTTATAAATCATATCTATAAAGAGGTTAATTAGTCCAAACTTGTTTAATGAATGCAGTCTTCAATACACATCTTACTGCAATCATTTTATATGAGGCTTGTTGCATAAGAGCATGGAACAATGCTTTTAGGATTTATAATTAACTTGAGTACTTTTAATGCTTCTTTAAAGTACTTTTCCTGTTTCTGTTTATTACAAAGTGCACTGTTTCTGAACTGTAGCAACTTGTAGAATTCTGGGAGTTGAATTCCACGCATCTTCCAAGTTGTGAAGTTGAGAAACACTGAGGAAGTTAGAAACTTGATAGTGAGCTTGAGGACCTTGTTAGGCGTAATGGAAACTGATAAGCAACAACATCAATCTTCCATCCTTGCATTACAGAAAATAGCCATTGCCAATAACTCTTAGGAAGGTTGTAATAATTTTGAATTGGGAAGGTGGAGGAATACAAACACTTAGGCACAAAGCTGGACATTAAAGAAGAGTAGGCTTTTATGTTTATTATTAATCACTGTTAAATGCACTGTTGATATTCCCCTAATGAGAAGTTATGTTTAGACTATTTAGAATGATCTAGTATTTGGGGAACACATTATCCATGCATGTGAGAGAAAACGTGACATGAAGCTGGCCTAGGTTTGGAATATTTGTATTCAAGTCCACTGTCAGGTGTGGGATCTTGCTGGATCACTTTGGACCAGTCACTGTTTTTGAACTCAACCAGAGCTGAAAGTTACTCACAATTCCTATTTCTTTTTATTACTGTAGAATGTTCACTGAGTTCATGGGAACTCTGTATTGATCGAGAAGTAATGCCTATTGAGGATGAGCTTCTACTTGGCAGAGCAGATCTGGCAAGAAAGATCTATAAATGTCAGGCTATAGATCAGGGTGACAACACTCTATTTGTTTAAACCATTTATTTAGCCACACATGTTCAATCAAACTCTGGGTGGCTCTCAATCAGCAATTAAACAATATCAAGAATAAAACAATATATAAATATATTAAACCATACACATTAAAAACCTGGCACTAAACTTTTGGCATACAGTGCCTCATAAAATCTCACCTATCTCATCCTATCCCAGTCTTGGGAGTAAAGAGAAGTCCTCAGTGCGTTTTTGGAAGGCTAGCAGGGTAAAATTAAGGAAAACGCACATTTCTTGCTCCCTTAAGGTGGCAATGTTTAACAGAGGGGACTAGGAGCATGCCCATCTTATCTGATCTTGTAAGACAGGTAGATAACCTTAGGAAAAGATCCTGCACATACTCTGTTGGTGTTAATGGCAATAACCAGCATTTTGAATTGCACTGAAAGGAAAGTGGGAATAAGTGCGGTTTGCTCAACAGAATGGTTACATATGTAAACCTAGCAGTGCTCATCACTGTATATGTCACATTGTGAACCAGTTGTAGATTCTCTGTGGTCTTCAAGCCCTAGGTAGGGTACTAGAATAACTACTGGATGGCAGCAAGCTAATAGTCCCCTGTGTTCTCATAGTCCAGATCTATTGACACACATAAGGATTCTCTAAAAAGCATTTTAGGACAATAGTAATGAGTACTGAAGAATATAATACTGGTAGTAGACTCTTGCAGATGGTTTGATCAATATGCACAGTCCTTCTCAGAGGACTGAATTACATGCATGTGGACTGATCACACGAGGGTAAAGAAAATACATCCCTATGAGCATATAGTGGTGTCATTGGAATCTTCTGAACTCACATCAGCCATAATTTTAATTCGATCTTTGACTTCAGAGGTGAAAGGTCAACTATTGGTCCGCGGGTCTCCTGTTCATCCATGTTCACTTTAATGTTTTGGCCATAGAAACAATTTTCTTTTCTGGCTAAATCACATTCAAAATATGGTGATTCACCAACACCTGATCTTCTCTGTTATTGAGCAACAGCTGCTCCTAAAAAAAAGTCCTATGCTCTTAAAACTCCACTAAAAAGTTAAAATAAACCTCTTTGAGAAAGTTTTTACTGCAACCTGAACCCATATTAAGCGATGCCATTTTGGTATAGCTATAGAAACTGAATAAATAAATATTGATTTTGTATAGTCTCAAAACAGAAGATTACAATGCTAAATTTACATGTAAAATATAACATTTATCTCAAATTCATTTGAGTTAGAAACCTTTGTAAGTCTGTGTTATGTCCAAGATAACGGTATTGTAAAGGCAATAGGCTTGCAAGTTGATTAACATTCTGTGGTCATCTTCTAGTGTCTTAGGTTTTCTTCCTTTTTGTTCAATGTTCTCATTTGTGATATGAAATTAAAACACATGTATCTCTGCAAAATATATTTTGACACTGTGCATGGATGTATATTATTGAGAATCTCAATTACTTATTAATAAGGCTGGGAAATACCTAACTTTTCCCATCCTGATTATCTTCCAGCCACATTTACTGTAATCTGCAAGCAGCAGAGTCTGAAATGGGCAGAGAGTTTCAAGGCTTCTCAGACTATTCCAATAGGTAAGATAAATACTACATTCAAGGAGAGAAAGGTGAATGCACCTGTTTGGTAAATATTTTAATCAAACACATTTTTTTCTAGGGCTCACATACAAGCCCCGAAAAGGACACTGCTTTTTTAAGGAATTGCAGTAGTGTCCATGCATTCTCTGAATCACCTTTTCCCCTTTGGATCCAGGTTCTACACAATTCTAGTAAATGTAGTTTTTAAGGATGTTATATTTCTGATTCCCACCTAGGAGACTGTTCAAAATGTATATTTTCACTTTAAGGAATAGCATTTTCTTTATGTTAGAAGAATAAGGGACATACCGATACCATATGAAGAACTATGAATTTATTGAGCATGGCACACCACAAATACATTTATTTTGTTTTGATGGAAAGATTGTGCCACTCCAGATCTACAAATCTTGATTGATAGTTTGTGTTCTTTGTTGTTGAACTGATCCTCTACTGACAAAATAGAATGACAGATCACTATTAGGCCAAGGTGACCGCTTGTAAACAGTACTGTTAGCCTTTCCTGGAGGTACGATACCATTGTTAAAAACATTTTCTGTTTTTTTTTCTCTTTCTTCCTTTTTTCTTGTTTTTCTTTTTCTTTTTTGAATTTGTTGCCTTTTCTTTCTTTTTTATATGATAGCAATGATGATTTGAAATAGAAAGCAATAGGTTGCAGCTGCCTTTCTAAGAATGCCTCTGGGATATGGGATATTAATTTAATTAAAAGGATTGAATAAAGTAATATAAAGTACTGTGGGGTATAGAACCTGGTTGATGCTGTACTCTGATTACTTTATTAAAATAGGTTCATAGAGTGAAAAAAGGCAAAAAGTTAAAAGAATATTTAATAAAAACCTCTATTTATATCTGAAAGTAAGCATATCCAGAGTATACTGTGGTCAGATCCAGTAATTTTGAGCATTGCAAGGATATAAGATTTGGCCACCATTCTGGAAATTTTTTAATCCTGGTCATTTAGAAGGCAGTGCACAAGTGCTATGTGCAATCAATCAGTATTTTCTGACCAGACAAGAGATTACCTTTAGCCCCAGGTATATAGGGCATTGCAGAATTATATGCAATGCTGTCTCAATTTCAGAATCTGAACTCCTATTGCCCTTGGCTGTCATATTGAGAGTTCTAGCCTTGCCTTGTTTTGCTGACTTTGTACTCTGTTAGGGCGCTTGCCATTGTGACAAGCAACCAAATCACATTGTAGCATTAATACTATATATTAAAAATGTTTTCATAGACATTTTCATCATTTCAGCCTTTTAATTTTTTTATTCTGCAGAAATATTTTAATGATTCTGAAATCTTAATTCTGAAGTCTTAGAGGGGCCAAAATGTTTTTTTTATTTACAACAATTTTAAGTTAATGAAAATTGAAAATAGTTTTACATTTTGTCATTGTATTTAAATTTCTTTTAAAAGCTTAAAATACTTTAAGATCTGAAAAAAATAATTCTATGCTTTTCTTATCATTTTACTGCAATTTCTCATCAATGTTACTTTATGGAGCCTTGCATAACTTTAGTTGGTGTTTTTCCAGAATTTAAATTCAGTATTAGATTTGCAATTTAAAAGGAGATAAAAGGAGATTCAATTCATAGTTAAAATATGAAACATGGTTCACACACAGACAAAAGGGCCATACATTCAGTACTTCACTCATTGTTTTTTCAGGCATCCAGGATCTAAGAAGTTTCTCAGAGAACAATATGATTAACCCGGAAATACGTGCCTTTAACTTTAGATGGCCCTTGTAGAAAAGCAATGTAAAGTTTTAGTCAAAAAGATATTCCCTGGATGGTTGAATGACAGACAGATTGGCCACTGTTTTTCTTGGAGACAATGGTTGATGATGTATGTTGACAACCTACATCACCACAGCCCCTTCCATCTTTTCCATTTTCCTTTGGGGAAAAAAGTTGTCATATTTTTTATACCCATCCTGTTGTGTGAAACTAGATGAAGTCTTTTGTGTCAGAACAAAGAGTGCAGCCTCAGAAAGTCTTCATTAAATTTCAAAGAGTGCTCAAGGGTTGGAAAATGGATAAGAAAACATCCTAGTTCAACTCTATTGTGGAGTCTATGCAGCAGTTTGCTGCTATTTTTATTATGGTGAAGCTGAGTGCTATTTATAACAGTTATAAGATGACAGTGAACTGGCAGACTGGGTTATTATTGTGGCATGAAGATGCACCTGGTTTTGGCTCATCATCAAAATGCTCCCCTAATATTTCATATAAGCTGTTCCTGGCATTCTATCATATACCGTTACATTCGAGCAAGGAGAAAGGCTCCTATAGTATGTAGGATCTGCGTGATATGATTTCATTCTACAATGTAGTACAGACGTGAGCAACTGGTGTGGAATTTTTCCTCCTCACCATGGATTCAAAATATATATACATAGCCTGTATGAGAAAAATCTAGCTTAAAGTCAAAAGTACAAGGAGGATGCTTAGCATGGTTCAGTTCTCCTGGTAGAAACTAATATACTAGGCATCTGCTTCAACAGTTCATGCCTTTAACCATGCAATACTGGCAGAACTGTGAGTAGAAAGGCCAGCCAAATGGCTAAAGCCTCATGTGAAATTGAATCTAGAAATGAATTGGAGGTTGATTTGGGCAGAAATGATTTTTTGATATGTTTTTCTCATATCTGAGTATGTGATACAGTTTTCAGAGAGTATCAGAAAAGAGCCAGTGTGGTACAATGGTTAAGGTTTGGACTGCCACTGGAAAGACTGAGGTTTCAAGGCCATCCTCAGCTACAAAAGCTGATTGGATGAATGTAGGCCAATCATTCTTTGTTGACCAACCTATTTCACAGAGGTGCTGTTGTTGTGGGAAAAAGTTAAATAAAAGAGTGAACACTGTTTTGAGCTCCTGAATGAAAGATACGGTATAAATGGAGGTAAACTTACATTTGATTCAAAATCTGCAGTGTGGGTAGTTAAGGACATAGTCCTTAGACATAGGCCTATGTTACAGATCTACAATGCCAATTGAGTTGGATTCCAGTAGGCTTCTGGGCAAATTCCAGGTGTTGGTTATCATCTGTCTATAAAGCCCTTCATTAGATAATTCCAGGTTGTTTGTGACACCATCTGCCTCCCCTTAGTTTGCTTATCTCCCCATATCCAAACAGCTGGCATTTTCTGGGTCCCCTCTATCAAGCAATGCCATTTGGAGAAGCATGTTTTTTCTGTTGTACCCATGCTGTGAAAAAGCTGCCCCCCTAACATTCACATGGCCTTGGTCCTATTGACCTTGTATTAGTCATTGAAAACTTGTCTATGCGTGCAGTCCTTGGGCTGGCATATTACAACTCTAAAGGACATTGTGATACCTTTTTTGTATCTTTAGTTGCCAGTTTTTTTCTATCTGTTCTGTTTGCATTGTTTTTATGATCATTTTTAAATTTGTCTGCAATCTTCCCAAAGTCATTTTAGTTGGAAAGCCATACAAATTGAATGGATGAAAAATAAATAAAATAAAACATATTAAGTAAATGAACATTGACAAGACTTTAATAGTGTTTTTGAAGAGAGGGGGGGGGAGGGAGGGAGGAAGAAGATGCTCAGAACCTGTGGTGGTTTAAAAATTACTACCAGTATTAATCTACTACAAGTATTGCAGACTGAACAATACTCCTTGCCTAGAATTGAGAACCTTGCTTTCTTTACTGGGGGACATGTCAGCAAAATAGACCTAGCAGAAACTTATTAATGGAAATGGAGGAAGATTCTAAGCTATGTATCATTTTAAATACACACAATACTGTTATTGTGTTATACTGTTATTTCTTAAGTATCTGTATCAAAGTTTTGGCAGAAAGCCCTGTTCCAAGTGCTAATAGGCTGTCTAGTGCTGTTTAAATGTCATGATTGGTTCTGGAGAAAATGTGGTACAGCTTTAAGTTTTCAAATCAGTAATGCAGAGTTCATTGGATTTTGTCCCTGTGGCATGTTGCAACAACACGTGAGTTCTTTAAAACTGGGTTTATGTCCTGCAGCGTGATGCAGAAGTATGTGGAGAAAACTCAAGCAGTCATGAATTCCTTTAGGCCACAAGATGTGTCACATATCTTTTTAATTACTATAGTTACTATAACAAATTCTTGCCAAATTTATTTATTTATTTATTTATTATTTATTTATTTATGAGATTTCTATGCCACCCTATCTCCTGAAGGACTCAGGGCGGCTTACAATAATAAAAGCAAGGCAATTTAACCACCAAGCTTCATCAAGCTTCACCTCTTGAACAAGAGGAAATATGAGAATTGATAAAATAATGTGAGCAAATTTTCACTGAAGCAAAAAAAAAAATGGTAATACAGTAGAACCTCCATTCACAACCATAATTCATTCCATAACTTTGGTCGCAACCCGATTTGGTTGTGACCCGAACCTAATTTTGGAAATTTAGCACTTACAAAAAAAAATGGTGTGGAGGGAAATTGGTTGTGAAAAAAAAAATTTTGTCAATTTTTTGGTCGGAACCCAATTTGTTCATGGTCAGAAGCATTTATGACCAGATGTGGTATCACACATGATATCAGACATGGTATCACACATGGACTTACTGATGCTGCCTTCTAGTAATTTACTTACAACCATTAATTTAGTGACCGCTCAAAGTTACGATGACACTACAAAAAATGACTTATGACTGTTTTTCACACTTACGCCCCTAGCAGCAACCTCACATTCACATGATCAGAATTTGGACACTTAGCAATTTATCATGTATGTATGAAGATTGCAGTTTCTGGGGGTCATGTGATCACCTTTTGCAACTTTCTGACAAGCAAAGTCAATGGGGAAGCCAAATTCATTTAACAACCATGTTATTAACTTAAAAACTGCAGTGACTCACTTAAGTGTGGCAAGAAAGGTCATAAAATGGGGCAAACTCACTTAACAAGTGCCTTGCTTAGCAATGGAAATTTGAGTTCTATTGCCATAAATTGAGGGCTACCTGTACCTCACAATATGGTATCTGCATAGTTATATCACACATCATGAAAGATGGTAATGAAAATCCAATCATGTTTGCATTTTTGCAGAGCAAAAAAAAAAAGGCGCAAACAAGCAGGCATTGAGTTTGGCTTTTGGAATTAATATTTTAACCAGTATTTATGTAAATGGAGTTTATCTTTATTGCTGATCAGCAGCCTCTGTTGTCAATCATGAATCTAGTTTAGTTTAGTTTAGTTTATTGGGATTTATATGCTGCCCTATCTCCCAAAGGACTCAGGGCGGCTCACAACAGTAAAAACATACAATACAAAGATTAAAAAGATATTAAATGAACAATGAAACAATTCTAATTAAAATCGACAACAAGCCAATAAAAAACCAATACCGCCTCCCTCAGTCCAGGTCAGCCAGTTGAAAGAACCATGTCTTCAGGTCACAACAGAAGGATCGAAGGTCAGGAGCCATCCGGAGCTCCAGGAGCAACTGATTCCAAAGGGCGGGCGCACCCACAAAGAAGGCTCTCCCCCTGGGGGTCACCAGCCAACATTGTCTGGCTGACGGAACCCCGAGGAGGCCCTGTCTGTGGGAGCGCACGGGGTGATGGGAAGTTGTTGCTGGCAGTAGGAGCTCCCGCAAATATCCTGGCCCTAAGCCATCTACAAAAACAGATTCTGTTAATAGCTGTTGATTAAGTGCATTGTTGGACTTTGTTCCTCAGAGGGCACAGATTCAACATAGAATTCAAAAGGACATATAATCATGCAAATGTGGATGGATGGATTATGTGTGTGCTGTTTCCTGATTATGCTGACACCTATGGATTATAATATCTGCTGGCTGCTATTTGCATTTAATTTCTTCCTATGTGTTCCAGGAAACTACAGATCAATCAGCCAGACACACCTGGGAAAGTCCTGGAAAAGATAAACAACAGATATGCGAACATCTAGAAACAAGCAAAGCTCTTACTAAAAGCCATAGAAGCCAAAATAGATTTGTCAAAAACAGATCATGCCAGACAAACCTTATTGCGCTCTTCAATAAAGTAACTAAATAGAATAGAATAGAATAGAATAGAATAGAATAGAATAGAATAGAATAGAATAGAATAGAATAGAATAGAATAGAATGGAATAGAATGGAATAGAATTCTTTATTGGCCAAGTGTGATTGGACATACAAGGAATTTGTCTTGGTGCAAATGCTCTCAGTGGATATAAAAGAAAAGATACATTCATCAAGAGTCAAGAATCATAAGGTACAATTAAATTAATGAATAAGCGAAAATCAACTGATATAGTTTATTTCAACATTTGTGCGGCACAAACGTAATCACCGAACTGGTAGTAATGCCAGTTGAATCCCATCCCTGAATAATACCAAAGGCATTAAGGGAAACTTTATTAGAAATATTACATGAGGGTCACCCAAGTTTTGTGTGAATGAAAGCATTAGCAAGGATCTATGTAGGGTGTCCAGGCATGGACAAAGAAATAGAAGAATGGGTTGCCACATGCTCACCATGGCAGGAATCCAGACCAGCGCCCCCTGCTGCACCCTCAGCAGAATGGGAGAACCCCAAATCACCATGGGCATGAATACACATAGATTTCGCGGGGCCAGTGCAGGGTCAAATATTTCTCATAGTGGTCAATTCATATTCAAAGTGGCTCGAAGTAATCCTCATGACATAGACCATGGCAGAGGTCATTATTAAAGTGCTAAAGAAACTGTTTGCCACCCATGGGTTATCGGATTTAATGGGCCTTAATTCATGGCAAACCAATTCAAAGGATTTCTAGCAGAACAAGGCATCTATCGTGCTCTATCGGCACCTGGAAAACTGAGCACCAATGGTCAAGCAGAGAGAATGGTGAGATCAACCAACACCACACATAGAAGTCCAGCAGAACTATTAATGGGCTAGAAATTAAGGTCCACCCTAGATAGGTTACATCCAAATTACAACAGACACACCTGTGGACTTGACCAGCAAGTGCCATCCTTTAATGTCAGACAATTGGTTTATGTCCACAACTACATGGGCGGCGCTACATGGGTCCCAGCACAAATAGTACAAATCACAGGTCCCTGATCTTACCGAGTAGAGTTAGAGGATGGGAAGATCTGGAGTAGGCACATAGACCAACTCCGGGGACATTTGAGCCACCCCCAACCTGGGCAGGCCAACACAGAATCAGGAACCCAACACAAAAACAGAACCATCCCTGACAATAATAAACAACGAAAACCAGCACAAAGACCATCCAGTAGTAGTCTCAAACCCAAACAGTTGTCGCAATAACTTATCTGTAGACGCTGGAGTCCTGCGAAGAACTTCTGGGGCTTACAACCCTCCGGAGCCAGCCACATCTGGGAACGCCTTTGAGGCATTTCCAGGGGCAGGCTCTGGAGCGGCAGCAGACATGACTGGCCAGGCTGCCACCGTGGAAACAAGTGAGCTGCGCAGGTCAGGTCACAACCACTGTAGTGCCCCCTATTTGCGTGACTACGTACTGAACACTCAATCTGATTGATTAGCATCCATCCAGGAAGGGAGGGGTGTTGAATATTCAGGAGGGAGTACATTGTGATGTCAGAATCCACTCATTGGAGCAATTTCCCGAACGGGAAATTGAAGTGCTATCAGTGGCTGAAAGATCGGAAAGCTCCTGGCTTAAAAGCAAGGAGCTGATGGCAGCTCAGCCACACCTATCGGGATCTTCAGTAAAGATTACTTTTACTGTTCCTGAATACTGTTCCTCTTCAGTCGATCCCGACTTAACAGCTTCTGTATGTTTTAATTGTTTTTATTATAGTTTGCCACCCAGAGTTTCTAGTTTGTGATGGGCAGCTATAGAGAATGAATGAATGCAAAATCCATATCAAATGAGGATTCCTTCGACATTTTTCTCTCACACAGAAATCAAGAGCCTTCCCATCATAGCTGAGATGATTCAGAGCAAAATTGGGAGAAACTACACTGTCTCAAATCTATATAGATACACACACCAGCAAAAATGCAAGCAAAATGGAGTTTTATCAATATTTTGTTAACTGTACAATAAAAGTAGCCACCCACACAGTAGTTATATTGGGAAAATTCTTTTCAAGAACAGATGACTCAGAACAATTGGTGGCAATGGAGTACAACTTTTAGCTAAAGCAATTTTCAATATTTGTGAAAAAAGAATGGATTTTTATAATGTGAACACTTTATCACTCAACCACAAACAGATTGGCTGAATATTTTGTTCAAATCTTCAGGAATATTTTTTTGTATTTGGAGAAAACCTCACACTGAATCAAAAGCTTGAGCATGTTCTGTTTCAAATGACAACTAATGCAAACAACAACAAAATAAACAGCAGTTTTGTTCTTGGACATCATTTAGTCATGGTTGGACCTTCTCACATCTAATTTGAGAAATAATTATTCAGGACAAACTGAAGAAATTTGATCAGTCTTTCATACTGAAACATACAGTACATTGATCAACTGAAGAGCAAAAAGGTACAGAAAGAAGAAGTTGCTATTGTCACATCTGGACATGTAACTGCATTTTCTGAGTTATTACCAGTAGCATTTACAGCCAAAGCAGATCTATAACTAACAGTTGCTTCATGCTTGCCAATAGTTCTACAACATCAAACACTTGTTTGTGACAGATGTTATGCTATTTGTATATTGTACAAAAGCCACCACTGAATCTAGATTTATAGAAAGAATAGAGTACCTACCTTGGATTAAAGTAGTGTATTGTTGCTGTCACTGTTATTATTTGATTAAGTGTACCTGTAATCTAACATTGTTGCTTAATTATCCAGGCTTCTTGTGTAAGCTGTAATTGTATCAAATCTCCTAGGAGTTAGTTCCAGCAAAAGCAAGCAGCCAAAAAGTATACTCCTGATTTTAGTGTCAAGTTGATCAATGGAAAAATACAAGCGGGATATTGCAATTTCTTCTCTTCCAGGAGTAGAATCTGCATCCGAGGTTAGTCTGTATTTATAAGGAAGAAATTCATAATTAATTTAGACCAAATTGATATGTAACTGCTGGTTACATTCTTTAGTAGCTAAAAGTTTTTTTTTTCTGTAGAAAGTTGCAAGTTCTTAATATTTCAGCAAAAAATGACTATATAGAGAACAAGTCAGCTGCAAACAAAAATAATTTTATATATTTTTTAAGAAGTTAAAAATAGATTATATATCAACAAAGAGGATATACAATATTTGACAAAAGGACAGTCAAAGTTTAGGTTACTAAACTATGGCATAATGCTGTATATTCTATGTTTGGTTTATAACTGCAGATAATGAGACTTATTAAGATACTGGATTGAAGATCTGGTACATTGTAGTTTTTCAACACTTAATCTTGCATTATCTTCAGCTTGCAAGATTCGGATCATCTAGCTTTCTCTAACCAAATGCAAGTCACATGCTGAAGTACAACTCTACAAATATTAACCAATAAAGCCTATGTCCAGGAATTAAATCAACACAATGTCAACTCGCAAAGCATCCCTGGCCTGCTCCCGAGTTGCCATAGGCAAGGGAACGCTGACACACAATTGATGGGTGCTAGTTTGGGAAAGGGTGTATCAGACTTTAGTGTAAGGTGTATTATCGGCAGATAAAGATTTTCATGGACTTTGGCCAAAACATATCTTCCACTAGGTGCAGAGTTTGTCTTCCAGTTGATGTTAGGGTAGTTAAAGTATCATAAAATACATTTTTCTAAAAACTTGCAAAAGTTTTAGAACATCATGCAGAGACCATTTTCACATAATCTTGATCTGACCAAGAGAAAAGTCCGCTGGGAAAAAGTTCGATTTCTCTCTTCCTAGTGTCAATGGTTCTTGTTCCCTTGTGATTAATTGTTAAAAGAAATTTTGTGACATGGTTGAAGCCCCAACTTCCTTTGTCAGGATCTTCTCAAGCTGTTTTATCACTCCCTGAGGCCAGACTGGCCCCGGCACCAGGCAGTCTGAGCCCCAACATGTACCTCAGAGGCCTGGAACATGTTTGTTTTGGTGTGAGACTTGGCTTAATTGGGGCTCAAAGGGAAACAACTCCTGAGGGTCGAGGGGAGGAGGGAGAAGAAGAAATTCAGCAGTGATGGACATATCCCTGAAGGCAAACATGCAGACTGTCCTTGTCCAGAAGTATATGGCTGTAAAGCAACTTTGGGCTGATGGGTCTTAGAAATGCAAAAACTCTTTGACCTAAAATTGGCAATCATCTGGTGTCTTTGTTAAACTGGTGCTTCTGATATGGAGTTCATGACCAAGGCTTGTTCAGCAACAGTAGACAAAGGTCCCACATTCTAGATAGTTAGACATTCCTATGAAATATGGGTTAACATTCTGTATAGTATATGGAGGATAACAGTGGATTCTCCAGAAGTTGTCTTAGTAGGGGGAAAATAAATAGGTACTTTTAATGATTGGGTTTTGAGAGGCTGAGCAAGGTAGTAACACTTTTTGGGCAAATGAGCAAAGACAGATTTTGAAGCAATATGGAGCATATTTTTGGGGAATTGTTCTATTTATAATAATTTCCAAGCCTCCTGCTTCTTCTTTTTTCTTATTGCTCTGCTTTTGTGGCTGGGTTGCTTCTTTAATACTGTGGCATGCATTTCTAATTTTTTGCAATTAGTTAAAATAAAGATGATAAACTAGAAAAAAAGAATAGAAAGACATCTGGAACATAACAGAATAGAGCAGGATAGGCATAATGGAAGTGCTTTTTCACCCCACTCAACTCTTTTTTTCTCCATAGCTCTGTGAATTATTTATGTACAAGGCAAAGGAGACAATAAATCAGTGACTGTGCTTAACATGAGTTACTTCGTAAGCAAGGATGCCACAAGATTGCAATTTGGTCTCCCAGAACACAGAAAATCAGTTATACGTTTACACACTCTGATGCAGTCTTGTACAAAAAAATGTTTCAAGCAACTGGAAAGACCAATAACTAGGGAGCTCTTCTGTCATCAGACTAACAGATTTCCAGTAAATTATCTTCACTGAGAGTAAAAGATGCAAAGCAAGTGAAAGAAATGGCACAATGGAGTTAGATGATACACTTTTTCACTTGTGGGATGCAGGGAAGAATATAGGTAGTCACTATATTAGACAGCCTAGTTTGCATAAAATAGGATGAGTATGCTTGCTCTAAAATGCTTTATTGCATGCAGCACAATCCTCAAAATATACCCCAAAATGAATGGTTGTGTCCTCACCATTAGCAGAAAATGTTGCTACACTCCTCTCCCCTCCCCTCCTCTCCCCTTTCTTACTAAAAAGCACTGTGAGAAAATCTCAACTGACAAAAACATAATGGAAGTGCTCAGTATCAATATCTGTGGATCTACAAAGAGAAGTGAAAGGGCTAAATCATTTGTTGGATCGTGTGAATTGATACCAGATAATTTGTGGTGAAAAGTAAGGAAGGTTTTACAGCAGGGTTTCCCAACCCTTGATGTTTTTGAGAGATGGAGACAGTCCAGAAGAAACTTTTAGTTGTACATTGTTACAACAAACCCATATTTCCCAAATCTCATTGTATTGTTTTTTATTCATTAGTGTTCTTTTTGTTGTTTGGATTTTAAGGGAAATTACGATTACACTAAAGTTGGAATGTGATGTCAAAAAAATTATGAACCCTTGGTATAAAGGAATATAAATGAATAGTGTTGGTACAATCTAGCTTTATTTCTTTATGTCATTCCTTTAATTTCTTTATCATATTGTATTTCTAACTTCCTTTCTGTGTCTTGTAAATTGTTCTTTACCCCAAAAGAAAATAAGTAAGTAAGTATGCTTGCATGTATATTTCCAAAAGAAGCAATAAACAATAATTTGCTTGTTTTACTTTTAGAAAGTTTTAGGACAATTCAAGGTAGATATCCGCATTGTGCATAGTACTGTTTCTCCGCAAAGGGGAGAATCTTGATATTATCTTCTAAGAGGTTTATTATTGTGTTGTCTGCAGGTTTGGTAATATTTTTAACTTGGCACCTATAGTATGGTATTTTCAATTTTGTGTAGAACTGTTGATGTACACTAATTGGGTGTGACTGTTCAACCAGTTCTGCATCCATCATTTGGTATGTAGTCCAACATTTTCTGCCAACCTCTCTACTAAAATCTCATGGGAAAGGGTGGCAAATGCTTTGCTAAAAAGCACTGTTATGTCTGCTGCATTCCTGTGGTCAGTAAGCCACTTAGTCCATTGAAAATGGAGTTTAGACTGGTTTTACCCAATGTTATTGATAAACGCATGCTTGACTCCTGACAAGCTATGTATTCTTTTCTAAATGCTTGTATGAAAGTTTATTCATCAAGTAATAAAGGCCTACTGCTGACCTATTATGTATTTGCTGTGAATTGCATTGCATCATTCACCACAGGGAGACAGAATAACTTGCTAATTAATTGGAGATTGAACATACTGAAATGCATGACAATACAAAGTTTGCACAACATTCCAATATGGGCAGACCTGAGGGGGCAGAGAAGCAGATGTCAAAGATCTGTTTCCAAGATACCCAAGGACTGGCTGTGCAACCTATCTGGATCAGTCCTAAGGGAGTTAACTGATTGTAGCTGAGCATCATTCAGAAGATCTCCAACTCAAGAAAAGTGTGAGACTTGTGCAGTAGTGGGATCCTGCCTTAGTCGCTACAGGTTCGGTGGATGATTGTGCATGCGTGCGTGCGTGCCCCTAATGTGCTACAAGCCAATCAGCTGAGAGGATGAAGAAACGAAAAGCTAGGAGTGACCCCCCCATGTGCTTTTCAGTCTTATATCCTCTCAGCTGATTGCCAGAGGCTTTTTTCCTCCTCTCAACTGATCAGGGTTTTTTTTACTACTGAGTTCCGGTAGTCATTTTTACTACTGGTTCGCGTGAACCAGGCCAAACCGGTAGCATACTACCACTGGACTTGTGGTCCTCTACATCAAGATGTTCTTTTTTATTTTTTAATGCATTTTGTTCAAACATAGGGCATGCTTAAAAAATGAATATCAGTTAACACATTAATATTTCCAGATGGGCACCACCTTAGTTCATTGTAGCAAAAGCACCACCAACAAAAAAAAAAATCATGCTCTAAGATACTGTAAAGTTTTTAATTGTTACTCTAGGAGTGATAATAAAAGTAGCATGAAAGAAATGTAATAAAGCATTACTAGAGGCCTAAGATATATTGCTTGTAAAATCTAGAGCAAGATATTCTTTGTGTTAGTTCCCTTCCTGCCAGAAACAATAGAACAAAGGGTGATTTACCTCCTAACATCATCTGCACACCGAAACATTTATTTAATGTGCAATTGAAGTAAACATCTTTTGGCAGCAACAAAATATTTGGCCTGTGGCCTATGAGATTGTCTGAAGTAAAAAAGTGAGATTGAGCTGCCTATTGCTATGATTCCTCGGGAGAATCCTGCATGGCATAAGAATATATGGAGAATATATATTTTCCCCAAGAATAACTTGTAAAGGAGAAACATTGGTTAAAAAAAAAAAGGACAAGCAGCAACAAAAAAAATTAAGAAACAGGAAATAGGAGGGGAATTCAGTGTAAACTCTCTTGCCTTATTTCAAATGATTCAATGCCCAGTGTCACCTCAAGGTTGATGAAGTGCACAAGTTCCCATGAGATCTAGAAATCCATCTCCATTCAGAGCTATCTAAAAGCTTCCTACTACCGAAAGGGCCACTGAACTGTTCAAGCTACTCCTCCACCCTTACCCACACATATTTTGCGCAGGAGAAACAGCTGTTTTATGTTTTAGGTCTTGTGGTGGAGCACTAGGTTAATGTTTGGGTGAAAATGTGATTGCTACCTATGTTTAAAATAATTTTACTATTACTCACAGTCACAGATAAATAAAACCTCCTAAGCCTTACATTCATTTCCAAACCAAATTTCTTTCTTTCTTTTCTTGCTATTTTGCAAGAAGTGAATTGGATCAACAGCAGCTGCAGACAAATTATGTTATGCCTCTCTCATTACTATTCTTGTACAGCTCTTTAGAGGGTTGGGACCATGTAGAATGAATATTTTTAATGGTAACATTTGTTCTCATTTGGACTTTATAAACCTTAAACAGGGAGCATGAATTTTACTTGATATTCTTAAAATTAAGATCCCGGGTCTATAATGGGAGTTATTTGGATGTAATGAGTGGTTTTGTTAGAGCTGGCACTGAGAACTAACACACAAATATTCTACACCTTTTTAACTCAGGGATATGCCCCATCACAACCACACTGCTTAATACAGGAATTTCTCCCAAGGATCATTTTACTCATATTTCCACGTAGGATAAATTGCAACCACACAGTCAATTGCAGCACAGCAATCATTATTGCTATTATCCTTCTAAATAGCATTAGGGAAGAAGGATCAATCTCATACTTGAGCAGAAGCAGATGGCTTTGGACCAATTAATCATATTGGGCCAATTAAACTATTTAGAGGGCTACTGCTGTTTAATTTCTTTCATATACAGGTGGCCCTTGTTATCCACAATTCCATCACAGCTGGGTGGTTTTTTTTACATATTCCCACCAAAAAGATATTAGATGTTGGTAGTCATGTGAAAAAGTTTATCCCAGAAAACGGAAAAGCAAGGTGCCGAACACAAAGGGGAAATAAGCAGCCATTTATTCAACAATCCTTGGGTCCCAAAGTTACAAGAAAAAAGAATAGAGAACAATAAAAAAGTATTGTAAGAACTTTAACAAGAATAAAAGGGAAATTATAGGGCTGCAATTACCTGTTGGACTTATGAAACCATATTGGGAAGACTGGTTATGTTTGATGGTGTAAGGAGAGCCTATTTATGGTTAAGGAAAACTGTTTTTAAGAGGTAATATGGGTAGTTCTTGACTTATGGCCGCAACTGAGCCCAGAATTTATGTTGCTAAGTGAGAAATTTGTTAAGTGAATTTCATCTCATTTTATGACTTTTCTTGCCACATTTGTTAAGTGAATCACTGCAGTTGTTAAATTAGTAACACAGTTGTTAAGTGAATCTGGATTCCCCCTTGTCAGGTTGCAAAAGGTGGTCACATGACCCCAGGACACTGCGACCATCATAAATATGAACCAATTGTCAAGCATCCGAATGTAAATTATGTGACCATGGGGATCCTGCAATGGTCATGAGTGTGAAAAATGGTCAGTGCTGTTGTAACTTTGAATGGTCACTTTAAGTGAACTGTTGTAAGTCAAAGACTACCTGTAGCAGTGCTTGTCTTTAATTGACCAGAGGAGAAACACTGATAAGATTAAGCCCCATCACCTAGTGACTTTGAACCATAGACCGGTAATATCAGGTCTGCATTACTCAATGGCAGTGACTGGCTCTCTGCTGCCTCAAGTCATTTCATTCTGCCTTTGTCAATAGTATGTGTGTGTACATATGTATTTATGTATCCTAAATCATTTTTGTTATTTTTTTTAAAAAGATTCTATCCATCAAATAACAGAATAGATAAACAAGTCTCCAACTCAAAATCTATGAAATGTATTATGTGAATAAAACTCTCTGTACCTTTCTCTATGAAATTGATCAGGTTTGCTTCTATAGAAGAAATCATTGCATCTGTCATGCCCCTGGTGGAGACTGACTCTGAGGGAGAGGAGGAACAGCCAACAGGGAGTGGAAGTGTGGCTCCGGAGGTTGTGGAGGAGGCTGGGGAAGGGCAGAGGCTGCCTGAGTTGTCAGAAGAAGATCCAGGCCCATCCCCACTCCATCCTGGAAAGGCACGGAGGGAGGGAGAAGGGAGAGACGTGGAGAGGGCCTTGATCCTCTTCATGGGCTGCAGGTGTGGCAACTGAATAAGATTTTGGACCTGCATACTGGCAAACAGCTGGAAACAAATTGTGTAAATATCGCTAGTTTATAGTTCCTCTCTGAGTTTGGCGTCCTTCCCAGTGTGTGTTATCTGTGGACATCCTCTAGCCTGTACCTTGCCTGGTTTGTGTTGCTTTTTTCTTTCTTTGTGTAACTGTGTGGGAGTTTTTTTGTCTTCAGTCAAAGATATTCGGAGCTTGGAAGCAAACTGAAGGAATAAAAGGGGCTTCATCTGTTTTCTGTGACTGTGTTTGTTTTGTACCCCACCCTGGGTCATCACAGCATCTAGTAGTTTAGTCTTATTCTGGCTAATGCCAAAATAATATATAGACAATGTTGAACAAAAGTAAGGGAATATCAGTTCCCCTGTACCTGTTTCGCAGAAACTGTTTAGACTTCATCTTTTTGGAAAGGCCACTTTTGATTTCAATTTTAATTTCCTGCTGTTCATAAATTTAAAGCCTTGCACATAATTTTTTGGTTATTTCCTGTGCCTTTCCATTAAGAACATTCATTCATTTCTAAATGTTACTTCAAATTTAGAGATAAAATTAAATAGATTTTTTTTTAAAAGTTTACATTGTCTTCTTAATTGGAAAACTAAAACCACAGGGAGATTAGGAGTAAAAATCTAATATGATTAGTTATATATAAAATAAAAACTGTTGCTTTCCTGTCCTAAAATTTCTTCAGACCACAACTACTCAAAATTTTGAGAAGTAATACAAATACAGATATATTAGATAAATATATTCTTATAAACAATCCAAAAAAGTTAGATTAGTGTTGATTTTATGGCCTGTGACTCAAGAGCTATATTTCAGTTATATTCTTATTTTTGTAGCAGATCCCATGATACATGATTTTATAATATATTTCCCTCCTCTTTTTCTATTCTTCACGTGCTATTTTGGCAATTAAACAAGTCCACTTAAACCCTGTGTTTTTTTAAAAGAAAGATAAACCAACAAATATTCTATTATTTTATGTACCTGATAGTTTAGTCTCTCAGTTTCCATCCACAAGACAAGTAACACATGTATAAAATCCATCAATTAAAGACCCAAGATTGACTGCAAACGTAATAGGCTAGGATTTAAAATTTTAGTACATTCTAAGTTGCAGCCGGTTCTCCTAGAGCACAGATACAAAGAGATAATTTTCCATTTTTTGGAACCAGTTTCCAGGAGCCCTCATGGAATGATTACAATACATAAGAATGTGTTGTTAGACATCAACGTGGAAATGCTGTAGTGCAGGGATATCAAACTTGCGATGTAATGTAGCACAACTTTTTTTCCCTTCGCTAAAACGGATAGGCATGGTCAGCGTATGACACATCTGGCCTGTGGGCTGTGAGTTTAACACCCCTGCTGTAGTGCAATAGGTAAAAAAATCAAACAATGACCTGAATGTTCCTATTTCAAATAGATGTAAGTTGATATTGAATGCCTGCTAAGAGGCCCTCCATTTTGATTTAAATACCCAAAAATCCTAGCTTCTGGAACTGAATTGAAGTCTAGAATATCTGATAGGTATATGATGGCCTAAAGATACAAACTCTTCTAAATGCTCTTATTTGCAATATTGAGATAATATTGAAATATATTTAATTATGGCTAGAAGAATGAAAGAGAAGGTTGTGAAACCTTAGGTAAAGCACTATTTAGCATACATAAAAAGCAAATGCATCAGGTATAATAATGCCTTCAGTGTTATAACTTAAAATATAATTCTTCAATTCTTTTCTTCCCAACCATTCCAAACTGCTTCTAGTGTTCTGTTTTCTTTCTCTTGGTCTGCAAGAATGCACGGGAATATAGCTAGACAATGAAAATGGACACTTCATTTGGTAATTCTAGGTATTACTGTCAAGTTATATAGTTTTTCTGGAAAAAAATTGGAGCCTAAATATTCTTCTTTTATAAAGCAGCCAGTACAGTTTGTTATGCATTTATAGTAAATGCCATAAAACACAGTTCATAAATGTATTGCATGTCTGTATTTTGTTCTGATAGTATAACCTCAGGCTCACATGACAAACCAAGAAAGGATTAAGAGTTGTAGACAGTAAGGCAGTTACTCATCCCCTTAATTCTCTGGTTGCTTTGTTTATTCAAGACATCTCCTTCAAAACCCCATTAAGAAACCCTATTATCCTGCCAATATCAAAACACATTAACCCTTTCCCTGCAAACTTTTTCTTGTAGAGTACACAGTTTTAGTTAGTTTGAGATGAGTTGCCCAAACATTGGGGCTTTCTATGCTAATGCAAACTAGACACAGATTATATGGGCGAGTGGGATGAAGGATTGGTACAAGTTTGGTTAGCTAATGCCTTGGAATGTATTAAGTGGTGCCTGTCCGGGCACTGATTCCTCTATTCGGAAATCACTTTTAATTCCATAGCAAAGCCTTTAAGATCCTTGCAGGATTGTACCCTGTTCTCATATTTTGCCAGGTACATGGTCCAAATGACTGCCAGCTTGTTATATGTTGAGCCTTCGGTTCAGCTTTTCCCAGGCAGAAGACTTTAATGGTAACAACCATGGCTGTTGGTTAGCTTGAAGTTTTCCTTTCTCTTCATTTTATTTTTACGTCTTCTCGTTTTGGTATTGACATGCTATAATGTGTCATACGCTGCATTTGTGTGTTTCATTGAGTAAATTAAATTTCTTCTCAATGTACTAAGCAAGACAAGTATGTAATGGGTTATGAATTTGAGAATGGTAAAAGGTAATACATTTACATGGCACCAACTTAAGGAAAGAGTGTCAACTCAAAATGTGATGGATTCATTTGCCAGCAGGTATTTGGATGTTTAGAATGTGTTGCTATAGTTAAAAAAATAAAGTCTGTTGAATGAGGTATCGTCTGATTTCATTGTTTATGCATATTTCCAATTCTTTCTTACCCAAGAAATTAAACCTAGGCAATGCTTCCTCCCACCCAACTTTATCACCATCACAGTAACATGAAATAAGAAATACATAATGCTATGGCTTTAAAAAAGATCATACAAAGGACACAAAGGGGAATGTCTCCTTCCATCTTCCTCCTTCTACCTGAAATTGCAAGACCCCCAATATGTGGTGATCTCATAGGATTTTGGAACTTCATTATGCAAGATTCTAAGGGCCTGTGTAATTCCCCCACCCACCCACCCCGGTTAGGAAGATATAGACATGCACAAAAAACGCTCATAAGTCCTACTGGTCTATCATGAGGCTGCAAAGATGTGACATGGGTTACAGGTATATTGAACTGAACTTTCTTACAGTGTTCCTGATCACCAAGAGTTCTTGATTTTGCAGCTCTGCAAGTGAGCGGAATTGATTGGGGTTAACAGATCTTGGCGCTTTAGCACCTCCAAGGAGTCGCAGTTTTAACTTCTTTAAATGTATGAACAGAAACCAACAATTCAATTCTGTAAGGTATTAGGTGATATAAATATCAGTATTAGTAACATAGTTGAACTGTGGAAAGGAACATTGGAATATGCAATTTTGGAAAATCAATGCGTTCAAATGGTTAAAAATGAGAAATATGATTTAAAATGACATTAATTTATCAGAAAATATTATTTAGTCCTCAATTGGTTCTCTTGAATAATGTTTAAAAAGGGGATAGATTATGTTACGTTAGTAATGTACAAAATTCCAATATATTTTTAACTTCCAGGATTTGGTTCCATTCTATTATAGATTTGCTTTGGCTTCAAATTTCCATGTATGACAATATAATTTTGGGAAGAAATATAATTAAAAATCTGTATATAATATTTAATTATAAATCAGAAACATGGACTATATTTCACAAGGAGCTTTATTGCCATCTCTACAGAGCCTGAGATATAGCAACAAGGATCATTTTACATAACTGAAACGAACATTATTTTCCTGATTTTAAGGATCCAGGATATGAGCTTATTATCTTTTTCTTTTAGTCTCTTTAAAAGATGATGACACAGAGAAGATGGAAAAAGATTCTGCTAAGTAATCTAAATGTTATTGACAAGTTTAATGGTTGGATTGATTAATATAGATTCATATTTTATGGACCTTTTTTCTATTGTTTTTTTTTGTCTTTTTGTTTTAATCACATTTACTTAGGGTTTTTTTACATGCTGTATAATCCCAATTTAGTGTCTCTTTTTTGGTAATGTGGACTTTTTAAATTTCATAATTTTTAAAAAAGTTTCAAGTTACAGAATCATTTTCAGATCTTTGCATTGAATAGACAAAGCTGAAAGCCAAATGCAAAAGGATCTTGGAGACAATTTCACTATGTTTTCTAGCTCTGTTGTATCAAAGTGCAAAGAAGCCCAGATGGTAGACCCTAAAGCTACACCAGGAAGTTGCCCTGTATTTCAGAAGTCTGCCTTTGAGTTGGAAATATGGTCAAAGAAGGAAAGGCAATGAGCCAAACTCAGATGAGGATGGGGGTTTCCCAGCACTTCAGTGTGGCAAGGAACCGCTGATGGGAAATCAGAATAATTTTCTAAAAACATCTTCAGTTATTGGCTCCTCAAGAAGGAGACATGATTACAATAATCTGATAAATCCTAAGTTTATAAATATATGCACATAAATTTCCAAACTCTGCATTTAAACAATTATTTGCATGGTTTTGGTCAGTTATTCTTCATACTGCTTTTTATTTTCAACATTTGATTAGTAGAGTTTTTCCTTTTTTAAATGAATGAATCTGATAACTTACTATATTAATTTGAAAGGGAATGATATCATTTCCCCAAACAATTCGCCTTTAAAATGGGACAGTTTTCATAGGCTTGTTGTGAGTAAAGTTTAGGAGGAAGATAAACATCTCTTCTAAAGGTGCACACGAGGAATAACAACTTTAAAATAAGTATTAGCTAAACTCCAAAATCAGTATTAAAACATGCCAGTTTTAAAACAGCTTTAAAACAAAAACTGGAATAAATATTGAAATATATATAGACACAGTAGCTTATAAGCCAAAAAGCCCATCGACATAAAAATACCTTTGCTTTTTACCTTTAATACATCAGCAGCAATAGAATTTTTTTACCAATTTTTTTACCCTTGACAGCAAGTGCTCAATCTTTGCCTATAGAGTAGGGTAGGTAGAGAATCAGGTGTTTAGATAATGTTTAGAACATGTAGGATAATGATTGTAGCTGTTGAAATCTTGCATGTTATCCAGCTTTTTAAAAGGCCGAGAACTTTTGCCTGGTTTATTAGTAACCCACTGCCACTCACAACTTTGATCTGGCCCAGCTTTCATTCACACATCTAATGAGTGGCCCAAGCTGGACAGATCGTTGTGTTTGCTCTCTCCCCGGGACTCCCTTTCTTCTGCCTTGCTGCAATCAGCTCCCCAGTGGTTTCATTTATCAGAAGCTGAAATCCTTGTTTTCTTAGTTGCTTGTACTAGTAGTTCTATCAGCATTAACCCCTGACCTAGGAATGTAGCTCTTCCCTCGTCTTCCCACAATTATGTTTACTGAGCATTTTTTTTTCTTTAGCAGAGAGATTACTTGTAAGTCATATATACCAACAGTCCATTCGCTCTGCAACTGAGCTGACACCTATAGGGGCCATTAGAACCTTCTGGGAAAATGTTAAACTTATTTAATAAAGGCTACATAAGTCAAGTTCGTATCTGCAATTGGCATGGTTGAAATTCAGGTAAATCATAAGGAGTCACTTAGGAGTCATATCTGCGTGGATAAGCAGAGCGAAGACTAACAGATTGTTTGGTATTCACTAGAAACAAATGGCTGATTTTATATGCTTCAAAAACAAATGTCTAAATAGAAAGGAATTGGAGGGGGCAGTTTTCCATTTTTTATAAATGCAAAAATCCTATGCTATTTTTAGAAACTAGGAGAAATAGAAAGACATGCCCATTAAAATATTAGGGTTCATACATAATTGTCACACAATTATCACACAATTATCATTCTAGATTGTAAGTATTTCTCACAGGAAAACATAATAGAAGTTATCTCAATAAAGGCAGAAAAATAATTTAAGATGGGTATTTTAAATGTACAGAATAGATTAATATGTATAAATCAGCAAGATCCACAAAAATAAAACACATTCCACAATGAATTTTAGACAGAGTTTCTTATTTGCCTAAAGTTTCCATTTTGAAATTTGACCTCTTGTAAAAAACATTAAATGGGGTAACTTATTTGATGTAGCATTCTCTACTTTGACCAGCAACTGATTTCCAAAGGAAAGGTGGGAGAAGCCTTTCTAGTCATATGAATGGCTCCATTCAATAGAAGATGCCAGGGAAGGTAAGTGCCACTGACCTAGAAGGTCCATCCTAAGGAAGGTGCAGGTATTGACAAGAGAACATATAACTGCAACATACAATATGCACAAAGATGGAAAATTACATTATACCTTTGCAGTATAAAAGATTGAAAAACTTATGGACATTTTCCAGAAAATGGATGAAAATGAACAGGTGATTTGTGGGTTTGCTGATTAAAAGAGACTGAATATAGGAAGAAGGAAGCTATATAATGTAGTTCTAAAGAGGGAGAAATAATAAAAAAAATATTTGTAACTTTTGGAAAGAAGATTGGAAACTGCTTCTTTAAAGCTTTTTTCCCCCTTTTTTTCTCCTAGCACTTTTATCTTTTCTACAGATTAGAAAAGATCTTTTCTATAGATTTGTTTTTGTTTATCTTTTAATTATGCAAAAACTTTCAATAATATCATAAGGTCTAGAGGACCTGTGTGTTACTACTATAAACATGACATAAAAGGATGTCATGTTTATAGTAGTAACACACAGGTCCTTGAGAGAAAGACCATGGCAAATCTAGACATTAAAGTGCAGAGAAAGCCCACTAATCACAAATGTATGTCTTGCCATGGTTTTCCCAGTTGTAACCTATGGCTGTGAAAGCTGAATCATCAGAAAGGCTGAATGAATACAAATTGATGCCTTTGAATTGAGAGAATTCTAGAGAAATTGATAATACCTCAGACCATAAAAAGAAGAGACACTCAATTCCAGATGAAATATAACCACATTAGTCACTGGAAGATCTACAGTAATAATAAGCTAAGGTAGGAAAAATGTAAGACTATTTAAAAAGAGACAAAAGAGAAGGTCCTTACATACTATCACTGATGTCCAAGTCCATGGACTTTTGGTGACCAATAAATTGAAATAAATAATTCAGTGAGCTCACAAGAATTCAAAGAAGCAATTCCTGATAAATAGTCCAGGCAAAAAGAGGTTCATGGGTCACAAAGAGCTAAAAGCAACATCAAAAGTTAAGACGATTTATGTTCACAGGTAACTGTGATGAAAACAATAGCGAAATACTTTAATGCCATTGTGGAAAATTGTTTAGGATAATGATAATCCAGTTCAACCATTAGTGTCCAGGAGTTTGATACGTCTTTATATAAATTATATATAAAACATAATGAGCTTTGACAGAAGCCTACTTTGTCAGATGTGTGAAGTAATTTGGAAACAATTATATCTCTTAACATTCATACCATTCACTATTCTTAACAGTCCACATCATAAGAATTTTCATCATTGCTTCATCTTCCTCTGAAATAATCTTACTGTAGCTAACACAACAAAAATAGACATCCTCTGATACTAAAAAGTGTGAAGATTCATAGAAAACGGTGTTGTAGATACTCATTTGATAGTATCTTGAAGATAATGGTAACTATCTATGGTGGAGAAAAGGGCTAGAAATTAATCAGCAAATGTGCTGGCAGCTCCAAAATATACTGGAGTATAATCAAGCACTACACAATTGGCACTTCTTTCCTAAAAAAATTACATCTCCAGCCTTTGGCTTTGGAAAACAGAGTTACTGTACGATGTAATGCAGTTTGGAAAAACAGGTGTTTGATGAGTTACAGAGTAGTTACAAAGAATTCAATCATTAATCAAAAATGGTATTTAATGATAAATGGGAAAAGCAGAGATCTTTTCTTTTATTAATTGGCTGGAACTTACCTCTGTGGAGTCATTAAAATATTTTATAATATGACCAGGACAAAGATGCAAAATATATAAATTCATTTACATTAGACAGGTAAATTTCCTTATTTTTTTAAAACATACACTCACATTCATTTGTTGACATTCAACTACCCTCTCAGTTTTACCATCAGGATGATCAAAGAATAGCAAAACTCTGTTCTTTTTCTGAGGACTCAAATATCTGATTACAAATTAATATGGTCAATTCCAGATAAATATCTGGTGTGATTGTGTGTGTTTACATGCAGTCTTCTTTTGCCCTTAAGAAAAGGAAATACCTGAATAGTTAAAGCTCTCAAGCTCCCTCTAGTGATAGTTAATAGATTAGGCAGAGATATGCAGGAACTTGACCTCTTTTTAGAGGCTGATCATGTACACCGAAACATAGAATCATAGAGCTGGAAGCAACCTTGGAGGCATTCTAGTCCAACCCCCTGTCCAAGACAGGAGACCTTATACCTCCTGGACAAATGGATGTCCATTTTTTCTTGAAAACTTCCAGTGATGGAGCACCCACAGCCATGGGAGGTTAGCTGTTGCACTGATTAATTGTTCCCACTCCCAGATAATTTCTCCTTAGTTCCAGGTTGGATTTCTCTTTAGAAAAGAGCTTCCACCCATCACTTATTCTCCTACCCTCAGGTGTTTTTGGAGAATAAGTAAATCTTTTTCTGAGGACTCAAATATCTGATTACAAATTAATATGGTCAATTCCAGATTAATATCTGGTGTGATTGTGTGTGTTTACATGCAGTCTCTTCCCTTGTCTCTCAAGTACTGGAAGACAGCTATCATATCACCCCAATGCTTCTCTTTGTTAGGTTAGATATACCTAGTTCCCTTAACCATTCATTTTTCATTTTTAGCAGCTATTATTAAATCAAATATAGAATGCTTCCCAGATGAAGTGCTAGGTATTATACAGTTTGTAGTTTATGTTCTTCCTGGGAAGTGTAAACTGTAAAGATGAGTGTATACTAAATGTAGTTAGATTTTCTTTCCTTTTCTTTTTCCTGTCTTCAATTTATTTTGCTTACTACTTATTCTTTCCCTGTGCTTGAATAACATTAACCTAAGAACGCATAGCGTGATAGCTGTATATACAATATGTATGCACCAGGGGTTTGACTTCTAGGCAACTAATTAATTCTAAAGAAGGATATAAGATATCTAAAGTAGGTACATTTTCATGATTATGAATATCAAGGGGTAGCATCAGACCCACCTGTTTGTGCAGACTGCATTGCATAGCGCAATAAAGTGCCAATGATATCATTGTTATGCCTATACCCATTCTGTATTGTAAGTATTGCTATTGATTTTTGGCAGTGGTGCTACTCAGATGCCAATAACCACAAGTGGATGTGATCCAAAGGATCAGTATTTGCATAGACAGAAAGAGCAGACAGATTAGATTTCACATACTAGAGTGTCTGGAGCATCCAAAGTAGCTATGTTGTATGATCTAAAGCAGTGTTTCTCAACCTTAAAAACTTTAAAAAGTCTGGACTTCAACTCCCAGAATTGTCCAGCCAACATGCTCTACTATGAGAATGTTGCAGAGTTCTAGTCACTTACATTTTTTTAAAATTACATTTATATGCCGCCCTTCTCTGGAGACTCAGGGTGGCTTACAATTTTTGGGATACAACTCAGTGTGCTCAGCAATAGCCTTCATTCCATTGTATATGCCTGCTTATTACTAAGCGGCATTTTTACAAAGTCAGCTAATTGCCCCCAACAATCTTGGGTCCTCAATTTACCTACCCCGAGAGGATGGAAGGCTGAGTCAACCTTGAGCCTGGTGGGATTCGAGCCTACAGCAGTTGTAGGCAGTTGTAGGCAGCTGGATCTTAAGTGCAGGCAATTAACAGCCTGAGCCACCAAGGCCTTATACACCTATCACTCTGTGCCCTTTTAGGGTAATGAATGTTGTTCAAGCACTGAAAAAGAATAAGTATTAAGCAAAGTAAATTGAAGGCAGGAAAAAGAAAAGAAAATCTAACTAAATTTAGTTAGTTAGTTAGTTTGTTTATTTATTTATTTATTTATTTATTTATTTATTTATTTATTTATTTATTTGACTTGTATGCCGCCCCTCTCCTGAATGGACTCGGGGCAGCTCACAGTTAAAACCAATACAATAAATAATTACCTACATTAGAATTAAACCCACAAGCCAAATTACTAAAACAAATTATAATACAACCCCCCCCAAGAGGAGTCAGCACAGCGCAGCCTGCTCAAATAGCCAAGTTTTCAAGTCGTGGCAGAAGGTGCGGAGGTCAGGGGCCAGGCGGAGCCCCAGAGGTAGTTGGTTCCATAGGGTGGGAGCCGCCACAGAATAGGCCCTCCCCTGCGTCACCGCCAAGCGACATTGAGTCGCAGACGGCACGCCGAGGAGCCCCTGCCTGTGTGCTCGTACAGGGCGGTTGGTATTCGATGCCGTCTGCATACTCATGCATCTCCGTTCTATTTTATTCTTTCAAACCATTCTTGCTTCCATTATGACCATATGCTTGTTTATATACTGACTTGCTTTTTAAACATCTCAGTGTTGTTTTTGCCAAGAATCCCACCAATTTCATTCAACCAAATTTTCTCAATCATTTCCTTTATCTCCATCCTTTTATTCTAGCTTTGTATTTTGTTTTTGACACACATACACACACAAACATTCACTTTTTCTCTTTATATGATTGAACACTACCTATACTGTACTAATTCTTTAGTGCTGATTACTCACTTCTGTATTAAATATGCATTCATTTATCACCTATCCATTTTTATTTTGCTTCTTCTTATTTTACCAGACTTGTTAAGTAACTCATTCTCACTGAATTCACTTACTTTTATGTTTCTCCCTATAGAATCAACTCTTTCATATAGCAAAGTGTTCAGCAATACTCTCTTATATATAGCCATTTTTGCAAGGATTCTTTGCCTACTGAATACATACTACCCACTACACTTCTATGAGTATTTTTATATCTTAGTTTCCTTCACCCATTTTTCATCTTTACAAAACACTATAGCAAATTCATCTACTTTCTCTATTTGCCATTTATGTAAATTTGGCATTTGTTCACTCTGTTTCCCCCATCATACACAACTGTGACAAATTAATGTTCAAATGAGGCCCCTTCTCAAGAAGCCTGTCCTGGACCCAGCCATTTTGAACAACTATCGTCCTGTCTCCAACCTTCACTTTTTAGCGAAGGTGGTTCAACAGCTACCAATGTTCCTGGAGGAAGCCGATTACCTGGATCCATACCAATCGGGCTTCTGGCCCAGGCACAGCACAGAGACAGCATTGGTCGCACTGATGGATGATCTCTGGAGGGCTCAGGACAGGGGTTTTTCCTCTGTCCTAGTCCTGTTAGATCTCTTGGCGGCTTTCGATACCATTGACCATGGTATCCTATTGCGGCAGCTGGGGGGGTTGGGAGTGGGAGGCACCATTTTACGGTGGTTCTCCTCCTACCTCTTGGGCCGCTCGCAATCGGTGTTGACAGGGGGCAGAGGTCAAGCCTGAGGCCCCTCACTTGTGGGGTGCCCCAGGGGTCGGTCCTCTCACCTCTCCTGTTTAACATCTACATGAAGCTGCTAGGTGAGATCATCTGTGGTTTCGGGGTGAGGTATCACCAATATGCAGATGATACTCAGCTTTACATCTCCACCCTGAACCATATCAGTGATGTTCTCCCCGTGATGTCCCGTTGTCTGGATGCGGTGCGGATCTGGATGGGGAGGAACAGGCTCTGACTCAACCCAGCTAAGACTGAGTGGCTGTGCATACCGGCATCTTGGATTATTCAGGATATACCATCTTTGGTCATGGGGGGAGAGGTGTTGCCCTCGTGGATAGGGCACGCAATCTGGGTGTCCTCCTGGATACACAGCTCAGTTTGGAGGAGCAGGTGGGAGCTGTGGCCAGGGGGGCATTTGCCCAGGTGTGGCTGGTTCACCAGTTTCACCCTTACCTGAGCCGAGATGCCCTACTGACAGTCACTCATGCACTCGTCACTTCCTGAATTGACTACTGCAACACTCTCTACATGGGACTGCCCTTGCGGAGCACCCGGAGGTTGCAGCTGGTGCAGAATGCGGCTGCGCAGGTTGTGATGGGGGTGTCCCAATACTTCCATGTTACACCCCTCCTGCGCGAACTGCATTGGTTGCCGGTTGCCTTCTGGGTGAGCTTCAAGGTATTGGTAACAACATACAAAGTCCTACATGGCTTGGGTCTGGGGTACTTGCGGGAGCGTCTCCTGCTGGCATCACGCTCCGATCGCCCGGTACGGTCCCACAGGCAGGGCCTCCTTGGGGTACCGTCGGTTAGACATTGTCGATTGGTGGTGCCCAGCGGTAGGGCCTTCTCTATGGGAGCACCTACCCTGTGGAATCAACTCCCCTTGGGCCTTCATTTGGCTCCTGATCTCCACTCCTTCTGCCGTGACCTGAAGACCTGGCTCTTTCAACAGGCCAGTCTGGACTGACCAGGGGGGCAAGGGCTTGTTTTAGAGTTATTTTAATTAATTTTAATTAATTATTTTACTCTCATTAGGCTTGTAACTGTTTAATTGTTTTTTATTGTAAATTTTGTATTGGGTTTTATTGTTAGCCGCCCTGAGTCCTTAGGGAGAGAGGGCGGCATACAAGTCTAATAAAATAAATAAATAAATAAATCCATACCCTTTATTGCATCCTACACTCTTGTAACACTTATTGCAGATAATCTAGGACTAGGTTCTTAGCCAAAACATAATGTCATTTGCTGTAATGGTAAGGGAGGACAGAAAAATCCAAGAGCCATTACCATAACCATGAGGATTGAAACATTATTTAACATTAAACATTATTTAACATATAACATAAATCCTGGGAAACAAGGAAATACTTGGAATGGCTCAGGAAAACACCTTCCTGATTCACTGGTGTATAAGAAGGAGGGAAGGTGTAGTGGATTCAATTATTAGAGCCAATATCAGTAATGGGAATTTCTTCTTTTCCTAAAGCGTTGATTACAGAATCAACTGGTCTGGTCTGATCTACTAATGGGACTGATATATACCTACAAGAGTACACATGCATTCATGTCCCAAAACAACAAATGTCAAACATCACTGCAAGTGTTTCTATGACATCTATCCATATATTATTAAACAATCAAAGGGACATCACACATCCTTGTCATACTTTTTGCTCATTATACACTGAACATCCATTACTGAACATCCATTAATTGTCAGACAGACTTTACTTGCATACATACATTTTTAATCACATGTAACAACTCACCTTAAGTTCTATATTTGCACAAACATTCCACAGTTCAAGTCTATTGTGTGCTTTCTCGGAATCAACAACCGTACAATAAACATTCTTCGTCATATTCCTACAGAGCTGCTGAAGAACAAAGATCTGTTTTGCATGCTCTCTGTCTGTTATAAACCACAATGCACTTCCTAAAAGTTGCCAGCATACAAACAATATCATCAAGTAGAAACAAACTAAAAAGCAACCAAATTATCAAGAGGAATCTATATATATCCCCAATGAGGAAACATTACAACACTTTTGAGTTCTAGCTTTCAAAAATGTGAATTAGGAATGGTGGCGGCAGGATATTACCCAGCTCTATATAATTATAGATACGTATATGTATTAAAAAAATTGATAGCGGGCTCCTGGAATAAAAAGTCATTCAAAAAATACTGAATCATGCAAAATTCAAGACAGATATGTAGCATTAATTAAACTTTGCTATTATAAGATGAATTGATAGCTATTGACTTAATAATATTTAAAATGGAATGAGAAATACTGATGGAGGATAAGGCTATGACATTTATATATGAATTCCAACATTTGATGCAGAATCAATGTGAATTGTGGGGTATCCTGAATGTGAAGCTTGCTATTATCTGTATGTAGATTTCCTAGAGCACTTAATTGCTACCAAGGGAACAGAATGCTGGAATTATCCTTTGATCTCATACACAGAATTCTCTTAGAAGTTTGGAATGACTTTTTCTGAAGCTTTTGATTGATAAGGTATTCCAAAAACTGTGAATCCATTTTCTCTGTAGAAGGAAGACAGATAATCTGTAGACTATAGCCTCCTTTTTTTATCCTTGGATGACTTCCAGATCATACTGTACGTTTAGCAGAAACATATCCAATGTTTAGGAGTGCTTACCCTTCACTATCCTTTTTTATGGTTTTGGGGGGGAAAAGTACATGGTGGAAGGGAGTGAAGCTATGTTTTAAAAACAAGAAACTTTTAAGGGGGAATAAAACAAAAATGCTACTGACCTTTACCCTGCTATTTTATGCCCTGATAAAAATACCAACTGGACAAATGTTTCAGTAATAGAATGCTGGATTGGCACATTTATTATCCACACCTCATTTACAATTTTGCTGCTTTAGAGCTGTGAAAGTTTCTGGGAACTGCCTACTCTACAAAGTTCCACTGCTCTCAGTAACCACACATTGCAATTCACTTGTCTACCCTCCCTTTAACTATTGTAACTAGGGCAAAAATGCAAAGGACACTCAGAAATGGTCTTGTAACTGCATTAACCTTTTTTTCTTAGTTGATCATTGTATGTTTGGAAAGGAAAAAGAGAAGCAGTGATCTTTTTTTTCTTTCTTCACTAATTGTTTTATAATTCTGTTCTTTCACAACATGACTTTTTATTTAGCTTTTCCACTCTTGAATGACCACTATATACAGTTTGAAAGTTATAGCTAGTGTAAAATAAGTAACCCAAGCAGGAATGGGTGCATCCAAATATACTCAGGCAATCCCAATGATTTGAGAGCTGGATTGGTTGCCAGTTGAGTTCTGGGAATGATTCAAAATGATAGTTATATCCTTTAAGGCTCCACATAATTCTAGACTGGGTTATCAGATAAATCATCTTCTCACACATTCATTTTCCTGTTTACATTGAACAGGATCAACTCCCTCCAGATCCTGTCTACATTGTCATCTGATGGGGCCTCAAGTGGGCATTTTTAGTCACCATTCCCATGCTTTGGAATTCTCTTCCCATGGACAGCCAGTCTGCATCTTCCCTCCTAGGCTTTAGGAGAGCTGTAACAACCTGATTGTTCCATCTAATGCAAGAAAAAAGCATTTGTGGAGTAAAGATTAGAATTTGGCAGGCTCATGAAATTGAACAGTTTCTATTTATTATTTTGATGTCAATTTTGTTTATTTTGTTAACAGTGGATTTGTTTATTATTTTTGAGAGACTTGCTTTTTATTTTATGCTGATCTTCATTGCTGGCTGCCTAGAGCTTTTGGGAATGGGTGGCTTACAAATGCAGTAATAAAGTAATAAATAATAATAATAGGGATGGGGAAGATCATGTGACCAACAGGGCACAGGTTGTCACTGTAGTAGAGGGTAACCTGTAGCAAGAAAAGCAAATTGAGTCAATATTTGAAATAGAAATTGGCCGAAGGTGAACAGGCTGGGAATCTTACTCCATCTCCATCTCCAATACTTCTAATTATATTTTTAAAAGCAGTCAGAAGAAAATTATATAACATTAAGTGCTTTGCCCTAATAAAACCCCAATATGAAAGCTGAATACCAAGCAAATGGTATGGAGAAGAATAGGAACAGCAGAGAAGGATGCACGACAGTGAATGGTTTAGAGAATCTACAATCTATACAATCTATATTTATAATTTAGCTATAAATAGATGTATGGACAGCAGTTCCTAGTGATGCTGAGTCTCATAGCTCCTGCCAGTTCAATACCTTTGCCTGAGTCAGCATTGTACAACTCATTAATTATTTCTAATTCCTCATTACCCTTTGTGTCACAAGAACAATCCATTCCCAGGCCTTGGCAATAAACCCCTGTCTCTGGATCCATCTTACATTTGTACTGGATTAATCAACCTGGGCTTCCCTGTTCAGTATTTATAAATCAAATCAGGTGCCATGTTCCACCTATAAGCATAAGTTAGATCAGCAGAAAAGAGTCCTGTAATGGCTACTCTTTCACCATCCAGAATTTGAGAATTAAATGGTGACATGGCCCATCCACTTGAAATGACTACAGATAGGCAATCTGCTGGGCAAGAGGCCAGAGAATAAATAGTAAGATGCATCCCGCCCCCCGTCCCCACAGACTCACATGCATCTGGTCTCCCGGGCAAAATTGCCCCTGAGGAAGAGTAGTCAGATAACACTGAACTGGACAGAGTATATAAAAAGCAGCTCATCAAAGCCTCCCCACCTTGACACCCCCAACACAACTTGATAAGAGAAGCGGGGGAGCAGGATTTGTCAGTGAGAAGAGAATTAAAGAGGCCTGCATTTCAGCAAGTCCTGCCAGGTTAATACCACTGCCTATCTCCCTGACAGCTCCAAGATTGATTACCAGCCTCAGCACTCTTTATAACTTGATCAGGCGAATTAATCTCTGGCTGTGGGCCCATCTGATGCTTGGCATCGCAAATTTAATTTGGAAATGTAGCAGCTCTTTTACTATTCTCCCCTTCTTTTTGCTGCCCTCCTCCCCATATGCATGTAGCAAGGATGGTGTTGCCGTAACAACAAGGCCTAGAAATGGCTTCTAACTTGAGGCCTGAGCTGTCAGGGCTTCAGTTGTCTCAAGGGAGGTGTTTCATCAGGTATGAAGAAAAAAAAGAGCCTTAACAGACACTAAGTAAGACATATTAATGTACTAAAGACTTAATGAAGTTTGGAGGGTGGGGGTGTAGAGGGGAAAGTGCTTACTTTATTAGTTTATGGCCGATTAATGGGGATGGTCATTACAATGATGGAGATGGATTACTCCCATCAAAGTGTTTCTGCCATCCCTACTCAAATCATAGGGCTGCCTGATAGGAAGCTTCATCTTGGTCAGCCTCTGAGATCGCTAGGTTTTGAGTATTCCTGAAGGCGAGTGTTTATACGAAGAGATAAGTGCCAGTGAAGGATCTATATATCTCTTTAAGTTATATTTCAATAACATTGATATGTGTGGGGGTGTTTGTGAGTTGATGCACACACCTGTGTGAAAGTGCATGCACAATGATGAATAGGGGAATTCTAACTAGTGGTTAGAGCATTGTAATGCACATGCACATTGATAAGACACACCTGCAAATGAACAGCAATTCTACCTTCTCCATGTCCACCCACACTCATGACCAGCCCATGAAACACCTCTTTAGGGAATTTTCCAATTTCATAAAGGGTCACACAGGCTCTTGGAGAATAGAGGACACATTTGGGTTCCCTGCCTGTCACTTTTGCCAAGAGGCTGGAAGACTTTGGTTGACTATAGACATAAGTGTGCTTATGTGTGGCCTTTCTCATCATAACATGTGTGATGAATTCTCTATTTGTAGGAGTACAACCTATATCATACTGGCTGGGAAATTCTGGGAGTTGAGGTGCACACATCTTACAGTTACCAAGGTTGAGAAAAATTTTCATAGAGGGAATAATAAGCAGTGGATGACAGTTGGAATGTGTATTGCCTTGATCATGAGGCACAACAGATGTTTCTGAGAAGATGAAAGAAAAAATAGTAGTACAATCATAATCTTCAGTTAGTGCTCATGCCTCTCTTATGAAAAGGGCCTCATTAGGAAGGTTTAAATCAAAGTAATTATTGCATGAGAGCCACAAATTCTTAATGTCCTATAGTGCTTGTCCAGATTTTTGGAAACTCGAGTTTACCAGCCACTAAGTATTTATTTATTTTGATTTTTATTGAAACATTGTGTATGAAATGCTCATTGCCCTGTTCTGTGTATCTTAGCTATGATCCTGGAAGGTAAATATTTGACCAGACCTGAAAATAGTTTGAGTGGCATCTTGGCCCTTGACAAAGAGTCCCTACCTGCATGTGATTCCTTCTGAGAACAGATGATAGGCAGGAGACTGTATTAAGTGTAAAAAGTGTGAGGAGAGTCTAAGTTTTGTTTGAAAAGTTTATTTTTCCTTTCTCCTTGTAAGGGAGTATTCTGCCTTGGATTATGAATTATATGATGGCTGGGTATATGACTGGATTTCTACAGCAACCATCAAGATTTTAGACTCACTAGCTCTAGCAATCTTCTTGCATTCCAAACTCTAATATGAAATTACATTATGCTGTATGGATAAAATGTTCTTTCTCCATAATTTTCCACTAGAGATTTCTCTAATGTATGCTGTAAAATATGAGTTTTTAAAAATATAACATGATGGGTGACTTGTGTGCTAGGGACTGAAGGGACTGGAGACTTGGAGACTTGGTAGTCTGCTGGCTTAGTTGAAAATGCTGAAAAGTGGACAGAACTCCTGGTGGTTCCTGGATGACCACTTGTTGCACACCCTGTGAGTCACCGAGTTTGGACAAGTTATATCAGTGGTCGCCAACCAGTGGGCTTGGGACCACTGGTGGTCCATGAGAAAATTTTCGTGGTCTTCAGAGAAATGTCCCCCCCAAAGCACTCCCCCCCAAAGCAATTAATCCAGGCTGCACAGGAACACAAGGCTGCGCCAGCCACATGTCCCACCCGCCCGCTGGCCCTCATCCTTCAGCCAGGTGCAAACCTTACGTTGAGTAGAGCCACATGAGCTGGAACTGGAAGGTAAGACTAATGGCAGGGGAGGGAAATACACCCCTGGGTGGATTGCTGACATTGGTGGGAAAGTCGGTCCCATAATCCAGAGCTGCACTAGTCACAGGACTGGCCCTTTGGTCATCCCAGAGCAGCTCCTCCAGTCCATGGCAGGCCGGTGCATCCGGGTGAAGGAGCAGCTACTCCAGGACAACCAAGAGCAAGTCCTGTGACTACTGCAGCTCTGGAATATGGGACTGACTTTCCCGCCAATGTCAGCAAGCCACCATCAGTCAAAATTCATATTTGTGGTCCGCGGGTTTTAAAATTATGAGTTTGGTGGTCCCTGAGGTCCAAAAGGTTGGCGACCCCTGATTTATATCTTAGAGAATATCAATCTGATATTCAAGAAAATATCTATTTATCAGATTTCTAAGAAAATATTTCTTACTAATGAGAAAATCTGATTAATGAATCAGAGGGCTACATTTTATCAGCTAAATAAAATGATAAATATTACTGTAACCGATTACTGAGTTTCTATAGAAATCCAACTGAAATGTATTTGTGCTTCACTTGATAAGGTTCCCATTGCTGGCTTAGATGTTACATTAATCTACAACCTTTTGTCAATCACTGAGTGAATTAGATCCTTCATAGTGAAGTGACTAAAATTAGATTAGCCAGAAGCACCCATGTGCTCAGAATGGGCTTGATTAAACTCCCATCTGTGCACTCTTGACATTTGAAGAGTTGATTTTAACTAGTGTTGTGAAACTGGGTTTGGAAGAATAAAGAAAGAAAGATCATAATGGAGTCCCTTTATTAATACATTCAACTTATTAATGTCTCCTAAAGGCAATATGTTATTTATAATTGTCAAAGCAAATCTGGTGCTAACTACTTCTTCAGTATTATTTTAAAAACTAAGATTACAATCTCTATCACCTCAGAACTTTTGACCATGTGGACAGTTTATAAAATATAATTTTACTGACTTTTTTCTTGTTTATTGAATCTTTATTGGGAATTAGGCTGGTAGATTTGCTCAGTGGATTATGGCATTAATAGAGTCTAAATAAATATCAATTATATTCATTGCTGATTGGTGATTTATTAAAGCTGATATTAAACTTTGTTAAATTGTGGAAACACTAATACTTTTTAAAAGAAGCAGGAAAGTTATACTAAACTTTAGAAACAAATAAAAACAAAAACATTTTATTGTTCAAATTATCAAATTATTAATCAGATACATATGTTTGGGGAGAAAAGAGATAATTTGATAATGACTGTAAACATCTGTGATGTAAGGGAGGAGTTATCTTTATATTCTATGTCTTGTTTATTTGGAGAATGAGCTGTTTATAAACAATTAAAGCTTTAACAATAAACTTGCATGAAGAATTTGTATGAAGCAAGTGTATTTCTGTTTAAAGGCACAACAAACAGAAACCTCTATTTTATTTAAGAAATAATTGTTATTATAGAGAGCCACCACTGTTTTTATTTCATGTGTTTTTTTAAATTTGCAAAGTGTTTGTCCTTTTTCTTCTAAGTCCTCTCTAAGTTTCCTTTATCTTTTCTTTACAAGGAAGGTCAATCAAGTCTTTATTTATCTTGGTAGATTTCAAATAAACAATCATTTCATCTTTCTTTTCTATCTACAGTTGCTTGAAAGAACCATTTCCAAAACCAAAATCTGTCTATTACTGAACTACCTTGCAAGTATCAATGAGAGTTGTCCATGGACAGTCTAAGGTACCTGTGGCAGAGTTGGGTGTGTGTGTGCTGAAGGAAACGGCTGGATTCATATTTTAGCACCACGGAGAGCTACTGCATTTGCTTTGCTTCTAGTAGGACAGTAAGTGTAGGTAAATAACTTTCCTTGACCAATACTTTTAAAATTGTACTAAGTGTTATGCAAAGGTTGATTGGGTTCTCAGCTTTTATAAAGCTGTAACAAAGACATAGTTTGAAACTGCTTCAGTCTGAGGTGTTTGCATATATGCTGCACATATGCAGAAGACTCCTCCCAAGCATATTCTCAAGAATTCAGAAGGATATAAAGTGCTTCAATAAAACAAAACACATCATTGTTTCATCTCATTGAAGAGAATTGTGTCATGTAAAAGCATTTCAAGTTAAAGCCCAGCAGTCTTGCACAGGCCTCATATCCATTTTCAGATTTCACAGAATTATTCATGGACATGGTTCAAGAAAACAGAATTCTTGAAGTAGAAATGCTAATTGGATAATAGATCCAAGAAAGGAGGTAATATTTATTAGGCCTGTGTGAAGTACTTATAATTTGTCTCAGCCATATGTTTTGTGCCACAGGGGTATTGCTATTCACCTTGTCAAATCACAACAGTGAAAGTATGTGCCTTGTCAAGGTGTTTTGAATTGCTTCAAGAACTTCCTCTGGCTCATCCATTCAATACAAGAAAAGACTGTTGGAGTGATGCAAAGTAACCCAATGCAGCAACCCAATCACATTAGTCTTAAAAATGATGGTGGTGAAGTTGTATTCCATTGAAAAAGCAGCTTTAAAGGTGCTTTGCTTAAAGGTTAATCTTTCTTCAAAGTTTGTATAGTCCTAATATCTATGCTATTTATTAAAGATTATTATGTATAACATTATTTTACATAAAAGTTATTCCCATTTCTGACGTTTTTCCTCCAATATCAAAAGGCAGTTTATGTGACAATCTCCCTTCACTTTTAACAAGAAGTAGATTAAGTAGAAAGAGAGTAATTAATCCAAAATGATCTAGTGGGTTTCTGTGACTGAGAATGATTTGACTTCCTCAATCCTCATTCAACACCTTAATCACTGTTCCATTGGTTTTTCCTTATCTTAGATGCAAATAATTCATGTAAAACAAAGAATAATTCCAAACTATCACTGAAGTTTCATCTCATTCCTTCCACCTGCTTTGAATCTGCTTTTTATTCCATGAAACACAGTGCAAATTCTCCCTCTCCTCCTCTTCCATTTTCAATAGAATCAATATTTCAAAAATCGTGTTGTACCAATCATACTGCAATTTCTATAACCCCTACCCCAAACTAAAATATAGTAATCTTTTCTGTGATCCTTGTTTTGATGTGTAAACTGAAAAGATAAAAGTTCCATAAAATTACTCATAAACTCAAGGTCTTTCTTTACTTGGTCCTATGTATGGCAGATAATTATTTTGGTATCTTTTTTCTGCAATCTCACCATGATCTCACCTCCATCTCATCCCCAGTTTATGACTGAATCAGTGGATTCACTCAGTGAATTCAGTGGAACTTATTCCCATTTAAGAACCTGAACAGGAAGACATCCTTATTTTCTGTGGCCTTTCCAATAGTTAGAAATAGAAAAATCATTCGGTCTATGCTTTCTTTGCTTTTTTAGTTCATCTGTACTTTTTTCTACATTCTAATCCCTGTAAAACAATTTAAAATACCACTCATGCATTACCACAAAATCTTCAGAACTGTAAAGCCTACAAACTTGAAATTTGGCACATATGTTCCTCTTGGCTTCTAGGTGCTCACTAAGGAAGGATTTTTCGAAATGACCATCAGAGCATTAGTATTTTGTATATTATTATTAACATGCTCTGATGCTAAGGAGTTCTGCTCCCCTTCCCCACCTGAAAAGAAATATGTTCCAAATGCAAAACACAAGCAGAGGAGAGGAGTTTCAGTTTCAGTTTCACAGCAGTAACCAGCTTTAGTACAGAACAGTTGATCTAAGCCACGCCCAGGCTCCTTGCTATCTCCTTCTTGCTCACACAACAAATACTGTTTTCAGTTTCCATGTTTCAGTTTCCGAACAGCCCTCAACTCTCTCACACACTGACAGGACGCTAGCCAGATGAATACCGATGGGTGCTGGTTGGCATAGGTACAATTTTTCCCCCTTATTTTCCTCCCCCAAAACTAAGCCCAATCACATAGTTTCATAGTGAGATTTATTTATTTATTTATATTTGAACTTGTATGCCGCCCCATCTCCGAAGACTCGGGGCGGCTCACAGCTAAAAACATAGAACAATAAATATTTAAAAAAGCATTAAACCGACAAGCCCAAATATAGAACACAACAATAAAATAAGTTAAAAACATCCCTCCCCCCCAAGGAGGGGTCACAACCCGGGTTGGTCAAACAACCAAGTTTTTAATTCACGGCGGAAGGTACGGAGATCAGGGGCCAGACGGAGCTCCAGAGGCAGTTGATTCCAGAGGTCGGGGGCCGCAACAGAAAAGGGAGATATATGACTTCTCCTGGATGGGCTTGGCCAGTGGGAGGAAAAAGCCTATTAACCTAATCATTCTCATAAGAGCATGTTCAGTTGCACTATCATAGAATTTTGGAATGTTTGGAATTCTGGATCACTCCAGTCAATGGCAAGGCATTCTTTTAACCCTGTTAAAAATCTTTCACAGCTGAGAACTCAGGTAGCATCACCATCCCACAGACTCCTCTGCTACATACAGGATGAACAGGGACAGCCAGGCAGCAATAAAAGTGTCATGGTTGTCTCCTCGGCATCATTGGGTTACATACAGTATTTCAGGACAGCAAACAGCAGAGTGGCTAATTATTGCCTCTCTCCACCCTGACTCGCTCCCAATTTAAGATGGATCTGACTGTCACTAGAGGTGACAGATGAAGACAAAGCACAGGTACAGCTCCCATGAACTCTAGGCCTGGCTGCAGCATTTGAGAGGAGCTCAGAGCACTGGAGAATGGAGGCTGTTCTATAGAAACTTTAACTCTTCTGATTCTGGAATGCATGCAGACAAGGGAATTAATAAGTGTGGAACTTCTGTCTTCTTGTTAAGCAACTCTTTTCTATATATGTATATGAGTATCTGCTTATCCGATAAATCTTTTACATTGTGGAAGCAGCAGTTCCACATAATCACCATCAAATGTGCTCAGAAGTACTTGGCTGCCATGCAGCATATGGGCTACAATGGCATAATAAAATCCTCTCCCAATCTGACACCCACCAGGTGTTTGGGACTTCATTTGTTTTCAGTAGCTGTGATGGATGGAGCTGATGCAGTCCAAAACACCTGGAAAGCACCGTAGCGATAACCCTATAACTTCCTCTACAATTAAGATTTCCAGCACTAAAGTTTTATATTCTGGAGACTTATCAAATCTGGTCATTTTTGAACAGAAATGGATGTAGAAAAATATGTACAGAAATAGAAATATGGATACAGATCTCAAGTAAAGAAGCCCAGGATCACATTTGTAAGTTATTAAAGTATTTCTTGTAGATTTCTTTGGGTATTTCTAAGAAAAGCACTACATTTAAATTCAGCCAGTGTGAAATTCAGCCAGTTTATTGTGTCCTCTTTCTGAAAACCGCATAAGCTGTCATCTTATATAAAGCTCTTCAAAATCGCCACCGTGTATAAAGCTCTTTAGAATTTAATTAAACAAAAACATTTTCTATTTGCAAGCCCAGGGATGCAGTCATGGGGGAGTTGGTATTGTGAAATGTTTTTTCTCTTTCTCTTGCCTTGAAGGACTTCTCTCTCTTTCCCACCAATGAATTCCCATAAGGCTCTGGTTCGAGACACGAGTCTTTTCTACAGCAGTGCTCAAGGCTATTTAATTTTTATCCCCCCAAAGCCTTGGTGTGAAGGATAAACTATATCCGACTACCTTTACTTTTATATTTTGCCACAAAAGCAAAAGGAATGAAGCCAGATGCTTTTTTCAGCAGATTAGTGCTCCAATCATAATATGACAGAATAAATAAAAATACTAATTAACAGATCAGTTTGATTTATTGGAATGGTTAATAAATGTGTTATACCAGAATTATTTATAAATAGATTGGTGTAATTGTTTTCTATTGACTATCTGAAAACATCGTATCTTTATTGAATTGACTTTAGCACCTTGACTGAGATTTTAGGGTATCAGAAATGCTTCTTGATTATTCCATATTATGAATAAAACATATAGCTTTCTTAGCCTGATTATATTTTTGGTAGGAGGCTAGCATATTGTATCATGCATTGTAATTGTTTGTTTCTAAGGAGCCATAAAGTTGCTAATGTAGTTTTTCAGGATTTTTTTAAAATCAGTTTTTAAAGTTTGGATATCTACATGCACGTTGTTGGAGTACTGTAATGAACTGACTGTATCTCCCTCTGAAGTTTCCAAAGGCTACAGAGGCAGACACAATATGGTCTTTCTGCAGTTCCTATTAGATTAAGAAGCAGGATCCCAAAAGTGTAAGTTATTTGGATTTATTTGCCTGACTTGGCCACTGCTCATCCCCATCAGAAGAATATAGTCATGACTAATTTCCACCCAGCATTGGCTCTGTTCTTCGTCAACTGCTAACAAAAGGAAGCGGCTTAATTTTCCTTCTTTTTACAGTTTGCAGATAAAAAAAGCTTAATTAATGGTAGCAGGGACCAGATTATGAAGAATTGTCTCGGGGGTTTTATTGGCTGTAGCTGCTATTTGGTGTGCCAAGATCTCCTCCAACCATGCTGATAAAACTCATCTCCTTCTGATTTGGATTCAGTAATAACAACCTAAATATTATTCAGAAATAAAAACTTGCACAGAAAACAGGAAGAAAGCTCTTATGCTCAAACTGAGCCTTTCTCAACCAATTAATCAGAGCTGCTGTAGGAAGGCCCAGGCTGGGGCAGCTGCTTCAGTTTTAAAACTATTTCAGATACAAATTACCAGATTAGGTCATCATCATCTTCATCACATCTTCATCATCGTCATCTTTTAAGTTCTAAAGTGTAATTTGATAATGACTAGAATAGTTATTAGGTGTTATTTCAAATTGATATGATAATAACAATATTTTTAAAAATCTGTTTTTTTTCAATAGGCAGGGATTGTAAGTGTATTCATAATGGAGTAATGAATTTTTTTGTAATACATGAAGATTTGGAGGATTCAAAACTGCCCTAATCTAAGTCCTGCAGAAAGAAAGTTAAATATTTATTAATTCCAAACGGTACCTAAATAGCTGTATTTTTTTTACTTAAAATACTACTGGTATTAAATATATCAATTCTATTCTTTCTTTTCTGATTTCTTAATTTTTGCTCAGATGTAACAATTTCATACGGAATGGAAATTAAATTGTTTCTCACTATATTTCATTCACATATCACCTGCTTTGAATTTAATTGTGCTTTATTACATAGTTCAAAGCAGAGGAGAAGCAAAAAATAATGGCTAATCTCAACAAAGTGACAGACTGGCTAGTGGTAACTTCGGTCCAGAGCAGTGCCAGATAGTAATGGCAAGTATGGAAATGAATGTGTAGAAAGACAACAAGCAGCTAAGCAGATTCCCGATAAGGGCCTTCTCCACAAAACAGCACATTACTCAAGTAGATAACCTTGGGCTGAGTGTCAAAAAGTGACTAAAACCAGAACTAAAATTGGTTTTATGAATGGAAGCACTCTTAACTGACTCTTAGGCTAAGCCATGTGCTTCTTTAATTTCTCCATTGACATTTTATTGCCCTACATCATATTGTCACTTTTAGTTTTTTCACAACCACTTCCATCCTTGAGTTAAAATAAAAATTATCTCTGCAGCCTTGATTCCAGTAGAATTGAAGAGAAGATAACGCAGAAGCTACCAAATATTTCCTGTATGCGTGGTTAAGCTAGCTGGGGATGGTAGTTGACAGAATGGACAAAACTGTTCTATATGATACTATATATGATTTACAGTGTATCACCTCTATCAGTGAAAAATAAGATATTTTCACAAGTGACATGAAAGCATACTTGATGGCTGCTCCTTGTTTAAGACTATTTCCATCCCCATGTAGCTGTGATTTCACAAGTATTTCATCACAAGATATATGTTTAGACCAGCTTTCTCTAGCTTGATGTCAGCCCTTTGTGGTAAACCAGACTAGGAAACCAAGTTGTATAGTCTAATGCTAATTTTATTATCAAGTTACAGTAACAGTATCTTACAGGTTTGAATGCACTTCCCTCCCTCTCTCTATCTTACCTGAAGGTCAGACAAGAAATAATGGGTGGAAACTGATCAAGGAGAGATTCAATCTAGAAACAAGGAGAAATTTTCTGATAGTGAGAACAATCAAGCAATGGAACAGCTTGCCTTCAGAAGTTGTGGGAGTTTCATCACTGGAAGCTTTCAAGAAGAGCCTAGACAGCCATCTGTCAGAAATGGTTTCCTGCTTGAACAGGGGGTTGGACTAGATGACCATCAAGTTCCAACTCTTGTTATTCTAAATCTAAAATCTTCATGAGAACGAGGGAGGATCAAGCTTAAAGCATTTTCTCAAATTACTTTTATGCCTAGCACTCAAATTTCTTTTATCTGACCATTGTCTTGGTTGCAATCTTTCTTCTGCTCCTCAAAACTATCCTTTTGGTACATTACATCTGGATAATACAATTCCCATAATTCTTAGTAATAGCTATGTTTTTTTTTTAATTACATTTATATGCCGCCCTTCTCCGGAGACTCAGGGCGGCTTACAATTTTTGGGAAACAACCCAGTGTGCTCAGCAATAGCCTTCATTCCATTGTATATGCCTGCTTATTACTAAGCGGCATTTTTACAAAGTCAGCTTATTGCCCCCAACAATCTTGGGTCCTCAATTTACCTACCCCGAGAGGATGGAAGGCTGAGTCAACCTTGAGCCTGGTGGGATTCGAGCCTACAGTAATTGTAGACAGCTGGAACTTGAATGCAGGCATTTAACAGCCTGAGCCACCAAGGCCCTTGGTGTTGCTTGAGAAATTCTGGGACTGGCAGTCCACATATCCAGAAGGAACCAACATTAGGAAAGATCGGCTTAAAATGGAAAACAACTAATTATATATTAAACATATTATTTTTAAATGTAGAATTCAGATATGTGGAGCGTAGCCCACATTAAGTGCATAGTTCTCTGCTTTTTTTCTTATTCACTTATTTGTGAATGATTCTTTCACAAACAATTTTGTGAAAGAATCCCTTCCTCATTTGCGGTACTCTTAAGTAGCCAGCCATACAGGGCCCCAGATTCTTCCTGAGAGATAATGGAGGAAAATGTACAAAGTCCCTGATGTAATCCAAAACCTTGCATTTTTAGCTCTGGCCCTATCTCACAACTTGTTTTTCGGGATTACCTAAATACTGAATAGGATGTCTTAAGCAATTGGTGGGCTGGTAGCAGTCCCACTAATTGCTTTGAGTCTTAATTCCTTGTTGATGTGTTTACTTAGTAAGGGCCATATCTAATGTCAGTGGAGCAGTTGTTTTGAACTGACATGCTCTCTGTTGCTGGCGCTGACAGTAAGTATAGTTTGAAACACACAATTCAAACGAGCAGGGCAGAACTAGCCCTCTCATCCCTGCCACCACCAAACTCTTGCCTTTCCCCTACATGTATCAGGGGACCAACTTAGATATTATTCATTAAAAACCTCAGCCAAATCTGCAGCCTTCATCCATTTGCCATGACTAATATCAGGCATTTGAACATTTTTATTAAACTCTGCCGTTTCCTCTCCTTTTTAAAATTTAATAATAAATTGGATGTCACATTATAGCTGCATTTATTAAAACCCACCAGAGCTTGCTCACTCAGTATGCTGCAGTCGTGTGAATTATTAAAGTCACCCTCAACCTCCCCTCTCACTGGGCCTTTGCTGCAACTGCACAAGGTGTTTCTCCCTTCCCCGTTTTATTTGCCAGACAGAATAAGTGCCAGCAGGAGACAGAGGTAAAACAGGCTATACTTTTAACTGAAATTGGAAAATAAACATTCAAGTAAAAGACGAATATGGCACCACAGCTATAGAACAGAGGCTGCTCTTAAAGGAAATAGGCAACGTTAAGAAAAGTATTTCAGAAAAAAATACAAGTAGAAAATCCCAATTTCTATTATATGTTGTGACAACGAAGCTAATTGTCAGGTATAATGGTTGTAAGGATGTATCTGAACAGGAGAAGGAGGATGAAATGCATAGACTGGGTAACTTGCACAATGATGTTCTTGTAACCTAGCAATAAAGATAATGTTAGTACTCATGGTTGAAGGGCTAGCAAGTTTGAAAGTATACTTATCCCCCTCCCATCTTTACAGTCCAAGAAATTAGGGATGGTCCCTGCTGAGACATTTGCTAAACAAACATTCCTTCTGTGGGATAAGCTGCCTTTACCTCAGTGTTTCCTAGTCTGCAGCTCCTCCTCTTGTTTCTCAAGAGGAGGAGAGTTTCACAGACAACTACAGAGGGACATCTTCCACAGGCTAAGTAGCACTGGATACATTAAAAATGTATCTGAACAATTCTTCATTAAGCCAGCTAAATGTCATAGACTTTTGAGTTCCCCAGAACTTTTTATTATATGAGATATTGAAAAAGCAGAGAGATGGATAAGGAAAAATGCTGGTTGATTAATGCTGTTTGATTAAGTCATGGGATCTGCATTTAATTATGTAAAAGGTGTTTACATAATACATAAGGCATTGCTCTATGTCTGAAAAGAGACAACACATCTAACTCATCAGCCTAAGCAACAGGAATGGAAAATCTCAGTATGAAGGAAACATTTGCCAGCAGGTGGCACTATTTAGTGGTCAACGATCCAACAACAGGTAGGAAGAGGAAAAATCTAGTTATAAACAATAAAAAGGAAAAGGGAAGGGGTAGGCAATCACATAGTCAAACTTTATTTTTGAATGTTAAAAATATTGGTGGTTTTTTTTTTTTGTTATTGTGGCAAAATAAAAAAAGCTGAGGTCGATAAAGACTTTTAATTTACCAGGTTGAATAATTCTTCTCTCTTGTTTTTCCTGCTTGATGTTTTATCACACCTATTGTCATATACATTCTAGGACAGGAAGCAAATTTCTCCAGAGTACTGTATTTGTTCTGAAGACAATAAGAAAGCTCCAGGTTCAGTCAGCAGGATTCAGACTCAAGAGAATATCTTTCTGATAATTCCATGAATGGCATTCTGTACTATACTTAGCAAACAAAACTGTTTTTTCTTATGTATGGCTATTCATATGCTATTTTAAACAGGCAGGAATGTGCCTGTATATGTTAATCTTTTTTCCTGCTTATGTACACATTTTGCTTATACGGATGGTCATATGCAAACCCAAAGTGATGTCTTTCTTAAATGTCAAAGTTTGCACAACATCCTGGTTTTAAGGACCCAGTTTTTTCTTTTTCTTGAGCATGGGCATGATCTGTGCTTGGATCGTTAGCTGAAGCCTTTTCAGTCTGAGTCTGGGGCCATGCACATCCCATTTTGGATTATTTAAAAGGTGTTTCTTCTGTCCACACTCTAACCACCATAAGAGATGGCTACTCCTAAAGACCTGATAGTGGCACTGAAACCCATACTGGTTCTTGTAACTAACAACAGAACCACATTTTGATCTTCCTAGCTAGCATCTTTTAATTTATGGGATAGGAGACAACTTCAACCATAACAATACAAGAGCATACAGTAGATCCAAACTCATGGTTAACCGCACCAAACTTGATTGCAGGAAATATGACTTTAGCAACAGAGTGGTCAATGTCTGGAATACTCTGCCTGACTCTGTGGTTTCTTCCCCAAACCCCAAAAACTTTAACCTTAGACTGTCTACTATTGACCTCACCCCTTTCCTAAGAGGTCTGTAGGGGGCATGCATAAGCGCACCAAAGTGCCTACCGTCCCTGTCCTATTGTTTCCTTTTTATTTTTCTTATATGTATCCATTTCATGTATTCATAACTATGTTTATACTTATACATATTATCTTGTAAGCAATTGACTAATCAAATAAATAAATAAATAAAAATGACAAATGATGATATGAATATATCTAATCTGGGTTAATTGGCCATTTTGATAGTTTGACCTTCGCCAGAAAGACTCTTGTAATGTGAAGAAAACCAGGAACTATCCTTTGGGTTCTGTTTACAGAGCAAGGGCACCAATTGCTTCGTTTTCTTCTCCTTTCTCTGACTTGACACTGAGATGATGAACCCTTTCTCCCTGATCTATATTTCTTTTCTTTTTTTTGACAAATGGATTGTGTAGTGGATACATGATGAAACCCAGACCAAAGAACCATGATATTTCAGAGCTAGGCAAGAGCCTCAGAAAGTTCTCTGCTGCACAAACACTAAATTATGTGGTTTTTCTTTTCTAATGAAATGGTTTGCCAATGCCTGTATCATAGGCTTGGAGTTCTTTTTCTTCTTCTTTTTCTCCTCTCCTCTCTCTCCTGCTGCAGTTACTGTTGTTAAATATTACTAATGAACAAAATATATAAAGCCTTGGTTTAGTTTGAGCAGCACTTTTCTTAAAACATTATTAGGATAGTGAGCCTTTCTAGGGTATTATTAAAACTTTGCAGGCTTCTCCAAGAGTAACTAAGACAAAACAGTTATTATGGCAATGCTTGCTTTGGTCCATCGCCCAGAGGAAAACTAATTTAAATGAAGATGAAGGAACAAAGTTTTCCCTGGTTCATCCTGGCCTGTGTGGTGGCCAGCAGAGCAGAGGGATAATGATAAAGTTGAATGCAAGAAATAGAGGCATTTTCCAGCTGGTGCCCAGGGCTGACTGGCTACCCCAAGTAACCCACAACTATCATAATATCTTGGTAGGAGAACAGCCAGAGAAAGGAAACACTCAGTAGCCACTCTTTTTTCTGGCAGGACTTCTGTGTCTTTCAAACCAAAATAAATTCAACAGATGACGCTTTCTTCCAGACAGAATTGCAATGACACAAAGTGTTCATTCTATTTTATTTTTTCTTATCACTTAAAGTCTTTTGCCAAAAACAAAACAAAACAAAAGTGTGATGAACTTGTTTGAAACAGTGGTGATGTGGGTAGATACAGAAAGTTCAGGCTCAGCAGGGTTAATTGAAGCTACTGAGGCATCTCTTGGAGATCCGCAATGCCCCAGCAGGAGCGCCGAACCAGCATATTTTAACGTAACAACAAATAACTTTAATTAACTTCTGTGGCAGTGACAGATTCCAAACAATTAACCTTAGGTCTGGAGCTGAGGAGGAGGTGATTTTCTTCTTTTAATTTTTAAGTGGTGTTGAAACAAGAAAGAGTTGGTCCCCTTGAGATTCTTGCTGCAGCAGAAGAACAGGCAGCCCAGTGTAACTGCAGCCTGAATTAAGTCCGCAGTTGACAGATTGGATGATGGGAAGGAATCAAAGTTGACTTTCTGTACCTGAGCTACTACTCCAACTGGTACAACAGGAAACAAAGCATAGGATTATTATTTTTGTTATCTGGACAGCTTGTCAATGGCAACTGTTAGTTGCCAACATGGATACCACATGGTTAAATAAACTGTGATGATATCCAGTCCAGGAGAAATCTAAAACAGTCACATGTCACTGAAAAATGAATCAAGTGTAATAACACAACAGTGGTATAGACTAGTTTCTCAGCAATGGCAATTTTAAGATAAGTGTGGGTTTCAATTCTCAGATTTCACCAGCCAGTACGGGGAATGGCTGTGGAATTCTGGGAATTAATGTCTACACATTTTCAAAAAACACTAGTCTAGATACTTCATGAAGCTTATGATCTTCTTAGAAACCCTTTAAATCATGAATGACTGACAAGGTCCACATGTGGCCCTTGGCCACAAAAAAATGTGGCCTATTATGTTGCTGGATTACTTATTCCCAGGGTGAAGGAGAAGCAGAGTGCTGGTTTTTTGCTTGTTAATGTCAGAAAATCAAATAATCTGAAAGAGCATTTCTGAGACAGAGTGTAAAATGTGTGGCTCCCATCTACTCTCCAGCGTTTCAAATTGCTGGGTCACTGCATAGAAACAACAAAACTGATGAATTTAAACAGTGAAGAATTGTATATATAGCATTTGCACATGTGCTGTCTATACAGGCATATTCATGATTGCAGGGCTGAAGTAAATCACATCCATTCACACCCTTCAATGTATTATTATGTAGCTTCTGTCTCATAGAAACCGTCAGATATACGGTATGTACATAAAATGTTGTGTATAACTGTAATCCCCATCAGATGGCTGTTTAAGTCTTTCACATTTATGTTCTGCTCACTGGGCATAAATGTTTTTTATGTGTCAGAAACCCCATTTATAACATGATTAATTGCTTCCCAGACTTGAAAACAACCAATTTCCAAGAATCAAAGGAATCCATATGGATCCTATCAAGAGACAATGTTGTTCTTCTATTGTTTGTTGCTAATCCTGGTTCCGCGACAGACTATCCATCAGATTTTCTTAACTAAGTAAGATGTTGTTCAATTTAAGGAACCCAGAAACTGTAGCTTTTTCTAAAGATTTCTAAGTTGTGACAATCAGAAAAGAAGTGCACTTAGCCTTTGGAATGCTTTCATAATTTTTTTCTTTTCTTTTTTGTGGACCTGAGAAAACCTTTGAAAGTTAAAAGCAGTCTAGGGAAGTTTTAAAATGCCATCTTTTGATTAACCAGGATTGTTTACCAATGTTTCAGAAAATACAATTTGTTCTATTTTGTAACAGCACTAATATTTTCAATTCGGCTGGACAATTAAAAAAAGAAATGCAAGTTAGGTCAGAGAAGTGCTAGCTAAAACTCTGCAATGGTAGGGAGTAAAGATAGAAGGTGGGTGTAGTCTGCAAAAAGGCATGGAGAAACTAGTATGTATCAACACACGTTTCCTGTTATGCTGTGAGTTTAAAAATCCCTAGACCAAAATTATAATGTGGGTATCGAGCTAATTCTTGAGCCTACATCCCATTGCTGAGCTATACTCTAGAAGAGATACAGAACAGATTTGGATACTATCAACAAAGCTGGTATGAAATTATTTAAGCCTCTTGACTGATACCTGAACAACACAGTGTAGATCATTTCTGGTGGCCATATTGTGCCTGCTTTGAAAATTATTCCAAAGAATAACAGAATGATAAAATAACAGAGTTGGAAGGGATTTGGAGGTCTTCTAGTCCAGGGGTCGCCAACCTTTTGGATCTCAGGGACCCCCAAACTCATAATTTTAAATCCCGCGGACCACTAATATGAATCCAGCATGACGCTCGCTGAAGCACTTGGACTCCCACTGACAGGATAAGGTCCTTCAGCCACTTAGCTTGGCTGCCTGTTTCTGCAACCTAAAATACTCAAAGAGTCATTTGGACCCATTTCCCACAGAAAACAAAACACCAGGATCTCTCATCTCTCTTTCTCTCTCATCCCTCTTTCCCTCCCTCCCCCTCTCTTTCTCCCTTTCTCTCTCTCTCTCTCTCTTTCTGCCTTTCTCCCTCTTTCTGATGTCCAGAGGCCGACAAGCCATGTGCTGAAGACCAGATGGCTGGCGGGGAGGTGGGGCAACAGGGGTGATACGGGCAGTGGATGGACTCATATGTGTGGGAGATCGTGGCATTGGAGTCCTTCCTGGCCTGTGAGAAGGTGGGGACAGAGGGAAAGGAACTTTGGAACTGGTGTCACCTCCTGCCTCCACGTATCGAGGAGGTCAAGCGGCTGCCAGCAATGCCCTCAGGTGAAGATGTTGCAAGGGGGAGGCTCAACCCCCTTCCCTTAGGAGCTTCTCTTCCTCCTTGCCAGAAGCACTCACACGCAAAGCGCTCACTGCCCCTCTGGCACCTGACAAGCCTCCTCCTTCCTGCTGGGTGTGTGAGCTTCTGGTGAGGAGGAAGAGGGTGTTGAGCCTCCCCCTCATCTTCACCTGAGGGCATCGCTGGCAGCCACTTCCTGAGGCTCAGGAGGTCCGCACTCTTCCTGCTGCTGCTCGGCCTCCTCGATGGGCTGAGCCAGGAGGCAGCAGCCATGACATGGATTTGCTAGGGAGACAGCAGGATTGCCCCACCTCCATGCCAGCCACCTGGTCTTCAGCATGCTGTGGCCCACCAACATTTTCTCACGGACCACCAGTGGGCCACAGCCCACTGGTTGGCAACCACTGTTCTAGTCCAACCCCCTGCTCAAGCAGGAGACCCCTTAAACACTTTTGTTGTTGTTCTCTGAACTCTTTCTAGAGCCTCAACATCTTTTTTAATATCATGGTGACCAAAAGTAGATGCGATATTCTAAATGTGGTCTTATGAAGGCATAATAAAGTAATATTAGCACATCACGTGATCTTTATTCCATCCCTCTGTTAATGCAGCCTAGGATTGCATTGGCCTTTTTGGGAACTGCAGCACACTGGTGGCTCATATTTAAGCAGTTATCCACTAGAACCACTAGATCCCTGTTGCAGTTACTGCAATTGAGCCAAGTACCACCTATTCTGTACCTATTTCATCCTGTTTCATCATGTGCAGCAGCATGATGCTTATTCAATTTAATTCAGTTTTAATTTTTGTACTCTTCTTTTAATGTAAGCCACCCTGAGTCCTTCGGGAGATAGGGCGGCATAGAAGTCTCATAATAAATAAATGAATGAATGAATGAATGAAGTTCTTTATTATGAAGTTCTTGCATGAAGAATGAGAACATAGCTTCCAGGATAAAAAAGAAGGTACAGTGTTCTGACCTCAGAAGGTCTTAGACAAATACCTCATATTCTTTTTTGGTGACTGTACTTTTAAACAAGAGTACTATTATCCAGTCCCATATGGAATGTGAAGTGCAATGGTATTGTATTGTTGTACAGCTATTATACTTCACTGTCTACTCATGATGTCTACTCAATTTTAAATTTATTGAAAAGTCCACAACTGACTGGGTTTGTATTGTATGCTAAATCATAAATCATGATTCACAAATAACAGTTACTGAATTTACACAACACAGAAGTGGTGCTTTCATTTTAAAATGGTCAGAATTGCTCAGGATGGATGGATCTTATGTCAGGAGTCAAGCAGAGTCCAGGGACCATAGAACAAAAGTAAGTGGAATCAAAAACGAAGTTGGCAGGCCAACCCATTATCCTTTACATGCACATAGAACACATAAATGCATCCAAACACTTATTCTAAACATAATGCACACCAACCAATTCTGTTATACAGACAGCCATTTTTCATACATAGAACATGTTTTCTCACCGACACAGGCAGTATAACAAAAGTCAAGAACAGGCCAGAGTTTCTCACTCCTGATTTTGGGCAAGTGCAGGATCATTGGTGCTGAGGTGGAGGCTAAGAGTAGAATCACACTGAGAAAATAGTTTAAGAAACCATATATCGTACCTAAGAAAATTAAAAAGGAGAAATAGATTTTCAAACCCTGCTGCTCCACAGGTATGGAGGTAAGAGCATATACTATAATAATAAGAATGGCAAAGCATGCTTATTTTTCCATATTTATTATGTCTGCATATTCATATCTATCAACTCATGTCCAACTTTCTTCTGGAAAAGAAGGCAGGGGAACATCCTCCAATAGGACACTCTGACAGAATTATGAGCTTTTTTTACAGATAAAATTTGTATACAATTTCTTGGATTTGGATATCTATTGGGCAGAATTTAGTGAGATGACTCAGATGACAGTTTGCAAGACTATCTGGGGATTATTTTGAGTTTATGGAGAAGGAGGATGTAACCTAGGTTCTCTGTGGCTACAGTATATCTTCGTGCCTGTAGATAGGATCCGTGCTTACCAGATTGGGGATTATCTATCACAGCTTGCCGGATTGGGGATTGGAGGCACTGTATCCCAGTATTTCTGTTCCTTCCTTAGTGGACAATCTCCATTTCTGTGCATAGGGATACAACAATCATACCTGTATTTGTTCCAACGTAAGGTGTCTGGATTCTGTTCTCCTCATGTACTATTTAGCATCTATATTAATCAATGCAGGTTTTACATCCATTTATGTGAAATGTAATCTTTGTGCTAATGATACTGAGCAGTAATTGCATGTCCAGGCTAGGTTGTGGTTGCAATCAAAATCCTGGCCTGATGCCTGGAGGCTATGATAATGTGAATGAGCCAAAATTCAAAATAAATCCTAGAAAGACAGAGTTGCTGTTTTCAGTAATTAACCTACGTAGCTCAATTCTTGTTTTACCACTGGCTGTCAATAAGATTGCACCTCTTTTGAAGAAGCAGGTTCCTAGGTATAGAGGTGAGCGTTCTGGAATTCAAGACTAGAGGAACAGACAGATGCTACTGCCAAGGATGCTTTTGCCCAATTTCAGCTGGCATAACAATTGCAGTTCTTTCTAGTCTTGAGTGGCTTCTCATCACTGCAGAGCTAGACCACTGCAATGCACTCTATATGAAACCACTGTGCAGAAAATTCAAAAGCTACAATTGGTCCAGAATGTTATGGTACATCTGCTAAAAAGTATTAAGGGATTTAGCAGGGATACACCAATTCTAGTATTATTTTTATGTATTTTAGCCATTCTAAAGGTAATATATAATCTTAAGGCAAGGTAATTGGTTGCCCACACACCATGCCTGTTTTAATTCTGCCAGCAACACAATAAATAAGGTAGGTTAGACAGAATAACTAGCTCAATGCCACCTACTTATTTTTATGGCTGAACAGATCAATGCAGCTCTCATAGCTTAAATCCCATGACTCAAAAGCTACGTTTACTGCTTCACCATTTCTAGCTTTGTGTGGGTCATCATTTAGGTCCTAATTGAAATCAAGCCATTCATGCTCATTTCAGTTTAGGTTTTTCTGAATGTCTTTCCAGATTTCAGATCTGAAAGAAACTGCCTTGAGACAGGGTTTGGGTTTTTTTTTTCCATACATGGTGTTTAAATATAGACTTTCAGGCTTTGAAACAAAATAAAAATTTGAAAAACAAAGGTGGCATTTACTATGAATTCCAGCTAGCAGTGAAGCTGAAGAATAGTTAAATTCACAATGGAGACACTGACCAGTATTGCTATTTTTGGAGGAGTTCTATTGTGGTCTCTTTGATCATCACTTTTCAATTGATATTCATTCTTCTTTCTGCAATGAGGAAACCCAAAGCTGTGACAACATAGGCCTCGCCAAATAATATCCTGCATGCCTCATCCAGTTTATATACAGTATATGTTTTGGCACACTTTGAAATCTGACCTCCATTTTAAAAGCTGTTTCAAAACTTGTTTAGCAGTTTCCTTCCCTGCTGATCTAATCTTTCCTCCTTTAAAATCTTTAAAGATTTTACTGAAAGTTAAACTGAATGTTGCTAGAGATTTTAGTTCTTAGGATGGATTCTTAGGCTTCCCATTAAAAGAAAAAGGCTTCTTTTTTCTCCAAGGTTTCTGCTACTTGAATTATATGCATCAATGTAGTCTAATCTCTGAACAATTAGAAAAGATAATTGTGAGTGTGATACATCAAATCAATGAAATTATACTCCCCCAGAAGCTAATCAAAGTCCTCTTTAATGTCCATTTGATTTGTATCAGTTAAATGCAATAACTTCTTCTACTTGCTTTGATGTACTTGTCATCCAGGGATTGGTCATACAATTAAGTATATTGATTTTGTTTACCCAGAATTAACTTATACTAAAGTTCTCCATAGAAAAATTTCCTCTGGCTTCTTTAAATTCACCCTAGAGTTTCCATATTCATTATTATTCTAGGGAACTGGGGCACCAGTTGATGATGAAATAAATGTTCAAATGGGAAAGAGTACAAATGACCCCGCATTATGAATCCTATATATGTCCTTCTCAGTAATAATCATACAATTCATCACTCTCCCAGTCATCATTTGATCCCAGGTTGGGTCCCTTGGGCAGAGCCAGTGAGGTTAAATTCAGTTGATCTGCAAATATAGGACACAAAGCATATGGTTACTATCTGAAATGAGTTACTGTCCTCCCTTATCTACTGCTAAGAATTGTTGGCTAAAATAATTACATTTTCAAATAATAATATATAATAAGTCATGTAAACTGGATAATGGGTCCTGCCTATGAGTTTTACAATCTATCAGCATAGTTGTAACTGTCAAACAATTTGTCAGGCAATTAGCATATTGGTTGTAGATATTTCAGACAATGATTGCCTTCTCGGGGGGGGGGTGGATGGGATGGTTTTAAATTCATTTTAATTTGGACAAATATTGGGCTTATTTTGGTTTAATTCTTTTTTAACTATTTATTGTCGGTGTATGTTTTTAGTTGTGAGCCACCCCGAGTCTTCGGAGATGGGGCGGCATACAAGTCCAATAAATAAATAAATAAATAAATAAATAAATAAATTTGTAGTGACCAAGCTAGTGGATTTGATAGTAGCTGAACTCCAAAACATCTGGAGGAAGTCATCTATCTTTTTGCTAACAATGGGACAAAGGCTGCTATTTTGATGGCAATGCCATGCCGTCAAAAAGTGCTGTTTGAAATGCAAGGAAGAAACACAGCTCCTTTTCTTTACAAAACAGTATTTATATTTTTATATCAACAGCATTTTATGGAGCTTGGAAAATAAATAATTTACTTGGTGAAACTGGAGAGGGATTTCCATATTTCCATATTTCTAAATTCTATCTCCATGCTGTCACAAGATATATAAAATAGGAACTAATGGCTAGGTAGACATTATCAGCTTTGGGAATATAGAAGACATGTATGGGTACTGGTGGACACAAGAGAAAACCAACTATTGAGACAAACAGGTTGGCTAAAGGAATGACTTAGGGCTAGTTTTTACTTACCAGGAGTGAGGACCATAAGGCTGGCAGGAGCTGCCACTTGCCCAACACTGTTTCTTGCGTAGCAATGATACGTTCCTTCATCAGTCAATCGCACAGCTTGGATCTGAAGCCAGCTGGTTACCTCATACTTCTGAGGACCTCCCCTAAACTACAGCCAATTACATAAGACACATTTCAAATATCTCTCTATCTCTATCCCTATCCCTATCCCTATCCCTATCTCTATCTATCTATCTATCTATCTATCTATCTATCTATCTATCTAACTATCTAACTATATTTCCACTGGGGAAAACTCTTTTTAAAAACTTTACTCTGGGGTTTATTGATAACTTGCCAGCCATCTTTATCAATGACTATAATAAAATTTTGACAGATAGGTTAGGCTGAGAGAAACTAGGCTTAAAGTCACCCACTAAGCTTCCATGGGTAAAATGGCTACAGCTACTCTGCATTAGCTCTGGTATAAAAATATTTACCTTAATAAATACATAATAGAATAATTACAATAAATATCATATGGTTTCAATGTTCAAACAACACATTAAAGCTTCACTATGCAGAATCATATTTATTCATTTTCCCATAGTCAATATAAAATGTAGGGATATCTTCCATCTTGGATTTTAAGTTGGATGGACAAGAATCATTCACCACTCTTAAACTCTGCCCATGCATGAAAAATCCAAACTCCCCATTTTGTTTCAGAATGTACAGTAATTCATATTCAACATCTTTTACTATTTCTTTTCTGAGCACTCTATTTAATACTTTATAAACCTTAAAGCAACACAGTGATACTGTAGAGCAGGCCCAAAACATAATTCTAACATACAGACATTAAAGACCATCCTTACTATACATCTTCTGAGGGATCCAGTATATTTAAGAAGTATTTTGTTGAATTAACTCCATTTGGCTTAGGATCTGCATATGTGTGAAACCCTCTGCTCTGGGTTGAATTTGCTCAACTGATGAGATTACAAAGCAAAGCCTTGCTGAGAATCCTTCCTCCAATTTAGTTTAATTTAGTTTAGTTTTTTTGGATTTCTATGCCGCCCCATCTCCCAAAGGACTCGGGGCGGCGTACAATCATAAAAACAATATAAATATAAATACTATACAATTTTAAAAAGAGATTAAACATGAAACCCAATAATCTGAATTAAAATAACACTATTCAATTAAAACCCCCATCCCTCTCCTCAGTCCAGGTTGGCAAGTTGGAACAACCATGTTTTCATGTCCCGCCGGAAGGATGGGAGCCACCCAAAGGGTCGGGAGCCACTCGAAGCTCCAGGGGCAGCTGGTTCCATAGGGTGGGTGCTCCCACAGAGAAGGCCCTACCCCTGGGGGTCGCCAGCTGACATTGTCTGGCCGACGGCACCCCAAGGAGGCCCTGTCTGTGAGAGCGCACGGGATGTTGGGAAGCCGTTATTGGCAGCAGGGTCTCCCTCAATGCCTCCTCCCTTGAAATTTTTTTTCAATGATAGCCTTTCTCTTCTAGAACTGCCTACATCACATATTAGACCACTCCCTCTTGATTAGCTATGAAGAGTTATAAAAAGACACCCCTTCTGGGGCGGTTTGATGAAAGATTATCCAATTTGCAGATCCAGTGGGCTGGGTGTTATTAGCTGTATTGAGTTTCTTTCTATTGTTTTGGGAGACTATTTTATATTTGGAGATTATAAAGCAAAGTTTGGTGCAAAGCAGGCATCACATTAGAAAAATATGTTTAACTATTAAATTCATGGATGTACAGGTGAAACTCGAAAAATTAGAATATCGTGCAAAAGTTCATTTATTTCAGTAATGCAACTTAAAAGGTGAAACTAATAAATGAGATAGACTCGTTACATGCAAAACAAGATAGTTCAGGCATTGATTTGCCATAATTGTAATGATTATGGCTTACAGCTCATGAAAACCCCAAATCCATGATCTCAGAAAATTAGAATATTACATGCAATCAATAAAACAAGGATTGTACATAGAACAATATCGAACCTCTGAAAAGTATAAGCATGCATATGTACTCAATACTTGGTTTGGGCCCCTTTTGCAGCAATTACTGCCTCAATGCAGCGTGGCATGGAAGCTATGAGCCTGTGGCACTGCTGAGGTGTTATGGAAGACCAGGATGCTTCAATAGCGGCCTTCAGCTCTTCTGCATTGTTCGGTCTCATGTCTCTCATTTTTCTCTTGGCAATGCCCCATAGATTCTGTATGGGGTTCTGGTCAGGCAAGTGTGCTGACCAATCAAGCACAGTAATCCCATGGTCATTGAACCAGGTTTTGGTGCTTTTGGCAGTGTGGGCAGGTGCCAAGTACTGCTGGAAAATGAAGTCAGCATCCCCATAAAGCTCATCTGCAGAAGGAAGCATGAAGTGCTCCAAAATCTGCTGGTAGATGGCTGCATTGACCCTGGACTTAATGAAGCACAGTGGACCAACACCAGCAGATGACGTGGCTCCCCAAATCAACACAAACTGTGGAAACTTCACACTGGACTTCAAGCATCTTGCAGTGTGTGCCTCTCCATTCTTCCTCCAGACTCTGGGTCCTTGGTTTCCAAATGAGATGCAAAAGTTGCTCTCATTCAGAAAAGAGGACATTGGACCACTGAGCAACAGACCAAGTCTGTTTTTCTTTAGCCCAGGTAAGACGCTTCTGATGACATTTGAAGCCCATGTCCAGGATCCGTCTGTGTGTGGTGGCTCTTGATGCACTGACTCCAGCCTCAATCCACTCCTTGTGAAAGTCCCCAACACTTTTGAATGGCCTTTTCCTGACAATCCTCTCCAGGCTGCGGTCATCCCTGCTGCTTTTGCACCTTTTTCTTCCACATTTTCCCCTTCCACATAACTTTCTATTAATGTGCTTTGATACAGCACTTTGGGAACATCCAACTTCTTTTGCAATTACCTTTTGAGGCTTTCCCTCCTTATGGAGGGTGTCAATGATGGTTTTCTGCACAACTGTCAGGTCAGCAGTCTTTCCCATGATTGTGATTCCTACTGAACCAGACTGAGAGCCCATTTAAAAGCTCAGGAACCCTATGCAGGTGTTATGGCTTAATTAGATGATTAGAGTGGGACACTTTGAGCCTAGAATATTGCATCTTTTCATAATATTCTAATTTTCTGAGATTGTGGATTTGGGGTTTTCATGAGCTGTAAGCCATAATCATCACAATTATGACAAATCATGGCTTGAACTATCTTGCTTTGCATGTAATGAGTCTATCTCATATATTAGTTTCACCTTTTAAGTTGCATTACTGAAATAAATGAATTTTTGCACAATATTCTAATTTTTTGAGTTTCACCTGCATATTTAACACTGCACTTTGAAATTTGTCTTTTTACAGTTTTCAGCTCTGCTCCCTTTTCGTATTCCCACTGGTTAGGGAAAACAGTTCATCCCATCATCTCCATATATATTTGGAAAGTGTTGGATTCCATCCTATTTTTGACTTTCTTTAGCCTGATTCCAAAGCACATTGTGGGTGTGTGATTACATATACATAATGCATATGGAACTTAAGGTTTTTCAAAAAAAAAAACTCATGCATTTCATCCTATATGCACACAATATGCATATGTATTTTGTACTTGGGCATGTGCTAGACATTTCAAACTGATGTAAAATACCAATGAATGTTGCTGTTCTTTCCATAATGGAAAATAATCTAAATTATTTACAGATGGAAGTAGCAGCCATATATGTTCTCTTTCTTCTTTTAAAGCCTAAATGAGGAAGTTTGGAAATTGCCCACATACTGTCTTCATTTCTTCATTACTGTAAACAGGATACATGGAATCCATGTCTCTATGTGAATGCCTACATCCAGATTTTTTCCTTCACTGTCAGAACAGTGAACTGCACCCAAAAAAAGTATGTTGCATAATTAATTGACAGATTTAAAAAAACCTCCCTTGGAATAACCATTTAGTTATCTAACTGCATTGCAAAATTGAGACAATTCTAAAATGTGTCATGTATTGGCAGGGGCTGAACCAGAAGGGAAAGTGGGGAGGGATTATAGATTCAGGAGGAAAAAGAGCACATAAATAGCTATGTATACCCAAAGTTTGATAATTGCACTCCAAATTGCTAGAAATCTCATGTATCTCTTAATATTTCGGAGATATATTATATTGCAGTCTAATAGACTGCATCAGACAGTTCAAAATTTATATTTTACTTGATGGACTTATTTCCCACATTTTCTGAAGGGATTCAGTCTATCATCATGTAATCTCTATAGCAACATTCCCGTAAAACAAACCTCTTTAAAATGGAGTGACTGGACCAAATTCAGCCACTGGGAGTAGACTCAAAAGCATGGATTTGGAAAAGGGCAACTAGGCCTTTGTCTCATCCAGTGCTTAGGGCATAAATCCAAATTAAAGCAGCCTTGATGAATGGCTACTATAATCTTGGTTTGACCACTAACAATGACGGGGAGCCAACTTCACTGGGTAATTGATTTGACTGTATATATATATATATATATATATATATATATATATATATATATGTCTTGGTGTATTCGGTCTTGTCCCGTGTAAGATTGAGAATACCTTGGCAACGTTTCGACGAAATCTCATCCGTCATCTTCAGGCTGGTGTCTTCAGCTTCATTCTCCTGGGAGAAGTGTGTGATCGTGGCTGTTTTTCCCTTTTAAACTCTAGAGTTGGCTGTGTTGTTACTTCTTGATTGGTTTGTGGAGTTGATGTATGCAGATTGGATGGCTTTTTTCTGAGACCCTGTGTGGCTGAGGTGCTGGCTGTGTGTCTCTCAGCCTTTTGTGTTGTAACGACCTGGGTAATGGGCTGTGTGATGACCTTCTGAGTTCTATTGTTGTGACGTCCTGGTTGTGGTGCTGTAATCTCCTGGGTCATTGTCTGTGTTGCAACCTCCTGATGTTTTGTGTTGTGATCTCCTGAGTTCTGTGATGTAGTATCCTGGGTGGAAGGCTGTGATGTGACATTCTGGGCCTTGGTTTGGCTCCGAGCTCAATCTTACACGGGACAAGACCCGAATACACCAAGACCTACATATATATATATATATATATATATATATATATATATATATATATCTTAGAATTCAGTTGGAATCTATTTTTCTCTAACATAAATTCATTATTCTGGGTATTGAAGCAATAAAGAAAAGGCATTTCCCTTTTCAGTGTGATTTCCTATCAGATATTTAAAGAGTGTATCCCCCAATCTATTTTGTCTTCTAATGCGTAGCACTTTCAATCTCATTTCGTAGGCTTTAGTTTATAATATCCTAATCATCCTCACTGCCTTTCTAAGTTAATTCCTATTTCTCCAAATCCTCATTAAAGTGTGATGCCCAGATCTGGACACAATGCGAAATGAAATATGATCGAAACATAATAAAATGGAACCAAACTGCATTTTTCTTGTTGATTCATATTCAGTTTTCCACAAGATTTTCCTACCATGAAATTCTAGTTATATTAGCTCACATTAAAATCTATTTTTGTAAGAATCAAAATATATGTTTTGATTCCAGTCTTGGTTTCCCTTAAAATCAAGAACTCCAGCAATGCACGATCACTTTCTAAAAATGCCATTTCATTCTATAATCCATATTCATGTAATTAACACAGACCATACTTCCAGAAATGAACTCCTATCAACACATTTTGGGTAACCAGTGACTGATCTGTAAGAAACGATGTTTGGTCCATTTGCATGGATGATGGATGAGAATACTATCTGAGGACTGAAAGATTTGACCTTTTTCTAAAATTGTGAAAGCCTATGGTGTTTTGTCCTACACCATAGGGGGATCAGTAATTGTGAGGTCTGATATGCTTAGGATGTTGTTTTGCTGTATCCTTAAGGATTGCTCCTAGCAATCAGTACACCTCACAAGCTAATGTGTCCGGTAAAGATACACATGTTTCGCTTCTTCATAGTGGAGAATTACCAATTACCATGGCTCTTCTTTGTCACAGTTGCATCTCCCTCTGCCTTTTAGGGATTTATTGTTTTCCATCCTGCAGCATCTCTTCTTCTGAATTATCTCAGCCCATTTCAGCCACAAAAGCCTCAAACCTATTTCTGAGTACATGGTGCACAATATCTTTGTCTCTTGATTCTGGTTATTTTCATTCACTAGGCTTATTCCTATAGAGGCCTCACAAATGGCTATGGCTATCTGCTTCAATAGCAATAAATATGTCAGACTTATCTCAAGGTAATTAATCCAGTCCAAAACTATACCTGTGAAGGCTATCTTACAAGCAAACTATGCACTAGGGGAAAAACAACAGGAAATTTATGAAGCCAAACTAAACTAAGTCAAATTTCCAGGGAAAAAAATCCTGATAGTGAGGAGACTGCAGTAGGAATTTCATGGAGCCTTCACAGAATGGTGTTATTCTGTGATACAAGTCCATGATGATCCTTAGATAACAGCTGCTTCTGATCCTGCTGGCTCTCAGCAAATTTGGTTTCCCCTAGCAGATTTCTCCTGAGTAATCTTGCAAAGTCTTGCTGTCTCTTTGTGAAGTTGAGCATTCCTATTCTCTCTGTCACTATGGGGTTGGGTTTTTTTTTTTTTGAGATTTGTCTGTGCAGCTCCTAAGCTAAGATTTGAAGGCAGGTGCCTGCTAGCTAGCACATTTGTTATCTTGTCTCCATAGTAATGAGATAAGACAGTCTTGTGATTTCTGGTTTACTGCGCATGTTTCAAAAAGTTTTTACTTCACTTCCTGTAACTTCCTTTGTTCTTTTCTTATATATGCCTTGATGTGAGATTAAGCTGCTGGTGTGTAGCTCGTTAGGTTTTATTATTTTTGTAAAATAAAAAGATGTTTCTTAGATTACTTTCCGGGTTTCATTTAAGCAAAGTTGACAGCAGAGAAAAGCACGGTCTATCACCTCTAATTAACAGGGATGTTTGGAAGATTTTTACTCCCTAACTCTCTCTGCCCATTGTTTACTTTTCAACTGTTGGCCTACTTGAGGCTAGATGGAGGAAGTTTCAGGTTTGGGTCAAAATTGTAGTGTTCGTTTTAAGAAAGTTGGGGTCAATGCAGTGGTGGGATTCAAATTTCTTTACTACCGGTTCTGTGGGCATGGCTTAGTGGCGTGGTAGGGGAAGGATACTGTAAAATCTCCAGTCAGAGGTGGTATTTGCCGGCTCTCCAAACTACTCAAAATTTCTGCTACCGGTTCTCCAGAACTGGTCAGAACCTGCTGAATACCACCACTGTGTCAGTGGTAACTCGGGTTCTATGGTACCTGGCAACATAGATTTCTGGAAATGATTCATCAAACGATTAATGAGGAGGAATCTTGAAACCATGCTATATGACAGCTTCTTCATTTGAGTTTCTTCCTTATAGAGTGTTGATTCTACTATCAGTTTACATTGTAGTGCCTCTTTACTATGATCTGATAAATTCTTGCTCATGAGCTGAAGTATCTCCTTATTGCTCCAATCTTCACCTTTTCTTCAAGAAGTACACAAGCTTGGACCTGCTGTGAATATAGGTCAAGATTCTCTCAGGTAGGTACACAAACATGCCACAAGAGCTCCAGTTCATAACTACAGATTTTTATCCACTCATCTTTGGGAGGGCGGGGGTTGGGGGGAGCAGCACTAGGAGAAAGGCTTGTATTTCCACCTGTTTCTGGTTCTCAGATTAGCTGAAGTACAAACTTTCAATCCCCAGAGAAAATCTGTTAGAAACTCTTCGGTCAAATTCAACCAGCAAACTCCTGTTAGCAAAAGTCAAAGTCTTTGACTTGCTGAAGGAGCCAGATTTAACATTAAAATATGAACCAATAAAATGGCATGATCAGTCTTTTTTCACGGCAGCTATACAAAATCTGGCTCTTATGTGGATAATAAGATATTTCGTCTCATAAAGTAACAGCCTGACATAAAACGCATCCATTCTGCCTGGGTATCGGCATGGCATACTATTCCATGGCACATTTTTATGGAGATCCCTATAAAAAGGTGCGGGTATGTTGTACTGTTTTAGTGTTCAGTTCAAATGGGCACACGCACTCAACTAAAGGAATTTTAGAATATCTGCCCTTCAAAAATACAAGACAGAGAACAGTGTGCCCCACATGATCCATACCCAACATTTTAATTACTTCATCACATTAGCAAAACAATCTTTATCCTCACATAACAGCAGCTCCAAGTCACTCTGTCCCTTGACATTGCTCATACATCTTTAGCTTCTCCCACTAATTTAATTAATTTAATTTAATTTAATTTATTAAATTTATATCCCGCCTCACTTCCCCCAACGGGGAACTCGAGGCGGCATACAAAAAGATAAAAACAATTTCTATACAATGTAAAAACAAAAACTCATTCATATCAGTCCAAACATACACGGGGGAAGGACAAGGTCTCAATGCCATGCCCCCCGACAAAGCCAGGTCTTAACGGCTTTGCGGAAGGCAAGTAGATTTGGGATGGTTCTAATCTCCATGGGGAGCATATTCCAGAGGGACGGTGCTGCTACAGAGAAGGCCCTAGCCCGTGGACCCGCCAGCCGACATTGCCTGGCTGATGGTATCCGGAGCAATCCCTCCCTGTGAGATCTAACCGGGCGCTGGGAGGCATAAGGTAGCAGTAGGCGGTCTCGTAGGTATCCTAAGCCATGAAGGGCTTTAAAAGTTGTCACTAGCACCTTGAATTGCACCCGGAAGACCACTGGTAACCAATGCAGCTCGTGGAGGATAGATGTTATATGGGCCAACTGTATGGGCCAACTCTATATGGTTAATCCAACTATCTGTTGGATTAACATCTCTAGGTGAGGAAACTTATATGTTCAATTGCAAGTATGAAGATTTATATACATGCATGAAGAGTATGCAAGTATGCAAAAAAAATTGCACGAGGACAATGATAAATACATAATGATAGTATAGAATTGTTTGTATATGAAAGTCAAATCTTTTGTAAAAGCTGGAGGGTCCATATGCCTGTACAACCATTCTTTTCCTTACACTTCACTTAAGACAAATGTACGCAGGATTACATTCTTAAAATCCCACTCTCTAAAAAAGGTGTCCCAATCCCATGCTGCATACACAGTTAGCAGTGCATTAGGATCTTGGTACTCTTGCTCAATATCTATTATTCCACTAAACATTTCTGGTGCAATATATTCTATGGCATTACACCCAGACTATTTTTAATTAACTCATAGCAGCAAACATTCTCTCTGGAAATTTTCCCATTGTTTTACCTTTTTCTTGCAATTCCTGGTTCCAGTTTAATTTGTTTAGTTGTATTTTCCTCATCTGTTTTCTTGCACTAGTGTGATTGTGCTTATGTCAAAGAGGTAGTTGAAGTTTGATACAACAATGCCAGGAACAAAAATGTCTCTTATTCTAAACGATAGATACTATCACAAATATTATCCTACTGTTTCTCTTGACATAACATGGAACTATCCCAGCAGCCCCCTAACCAGATTGTGACTTGACATATGCTTTTACCTCACCCAAACATTCCATATAGTAGTAGAAATTTTAGTTTCCATAAATGATTCCTAGCATTTCCTCACACACCCTCCAAATGGAAGGGTGTAGCACTAAGTTTGCAGCCTTTTAAGTTCTATTTTAGGCTGGCTTCCCAAGCTTGTTAACCTCTGTGAAGATCCATGTTTGAAACATTCACAGATCACCACAATATTTCTAACTGCTAATGTAAATGTGTGTAATTATGCCCAGCAAGAGAACACGCAGTAAAAATGGAATGGTAATTAAAGCTTGCAGTAAGAAAAACAAAAGAAAAATGAGGAACAGGTTCATGGGTTAACTGTATTTTTAGCAGCGCCAAAAAACAAAACAAAGCAAAACAACAACAAGAAAAACCTCACAGAAGGTTATTTGAAGAAATCTGCGCATGTCCAAAGCTGGCTGTCATATGTTAAGGAAGTCCATCTTTTGTTAAGCAAGCAGAAGTTGTAAATCAGCAATGTATAGGATGGAAGACCTGAAGAATTTTCAGAGCCAATTTGATGTTATTATTAAAGTTTTCACCTAGGAGATGCAGGTTTCTCAACAAAAAGAAGAAGTCAGTATTACATATGCCAATTGAGCTTCTAGGTGGGAAGTGGGAATAAATCTAATAAAATAATTAACTATGAATAGTGACACTTTAGGACAGAGGTCTCCAAACTTAGCAACTTTAAGACTTGTGGACTTCAACTCCCAGAATTCTGGGAATTGAAGTCCACAAGTCTTAAAGTTGCCAAGTTTAGGACCATATACAAAGGTCCTAAACCTGCTTTAGGACCATATACAAAGAGCTAAAGGGAGGACCATATTGCCCATATACATAAATAACCACTGTCTGAGGGCAGACCAGATTTTCAGGGTTACCTGAACTGAAATGTGGGGGTCATCTCCAGGAAGCAGCATATCCAGACCCTCTTTCCTCCATTCAATAGATGCCATGGGAAATGCAAAGACCTCACAGCCAAAGATCACATCTTGCCCAGTGATGTTCCAGATATCATAAGGAGGAGATACAATACGGGGCTCTAGGAAAAGCCAAAAAAACATCTGAGAAGCCAAGACTCTCTAGATTACTTGTCTGTGAAAATATTATCGTTTCTGTTCCATTTGAGAGATGATGATTCCTACAAGTTACCATTTAGTACATATTTCAAGAGATCCTTTAATTCTTATCTTTTGATAATAAGCATGTAGTCAAGGCCTGTCTTACTTTATTTTATTTTATTTGGGTTGTGGTTCGCCGGCAGCCTGTGCAGATGGGCAGCAGAATCAGACAGTGGGGAAGAACAGGGACCAGTCCAGGGGTCTGGAGAGGACTCGGACGAGGGTCCTGCATCCAATGCAGAGATGGGGCCAGGACCATCTGGGAGTGGGTTGCTGACTCCGGAGCCTGTCAGTAGCGAGGCTGAGGAACAAGGGGAGCCTGTTCCCAGTGTGCATGTGCACAGAGCTGCTAGAAGGCAAAAGCAGCTGAGACAAAAGGGGCGGCTCGGGAGTAAGGCTTGGAGGTGATTGCCCCTCCCAAAGGTATAAAGGACAGCAAAGGTGACGAAACCTTTGTAGGAGGCAAAGTCGTTCATTCTGTTCGAATTAATCCTTGAAGCTCTGTGTGGACTTTGTACTTTGGTTGTTTTTTTTTATAATTATTTGGCACTCTAGTTGTTGGCAGCAATTCAAAGGAAAGAAAGGTGGGTGCTTATCTCGAAGGGACTGTTTGGGACTCATTACCAGCTGGGAATGAAAATAATTCCCAGCATTGAAATAAAACAAGAGTTGTTTTAACTAACCACGTGCTTAATTACAGTCTTGGGAAGAACAATTTGTAACATCTAAACTTGTCATAATGGCATGGGCATGGGACCAGGTTACTTTCAGAACTGTCTCTCCTCATCTGTCTCATGCAGCCCAACAGGAAAGGCATGTTCTAGGTCCCATCAACTGGGGAAAGTCATCAGGTGGGTCCATAGACGAAAGCCTTTTCTATTGTAATACCTCATTCCTCTGCAGATTAGGCTTGCCCGAACCCTATAGGCAGGGGTGGGCTGCTGAGGACTCGCAGGGATCCGGGAGATTCTGTGCAGTTTGGAGAGCCCCCAAATCCCACTCCTGGATGGCTCCGCCCACTTCACCCTGCCCCTCCCAGGAGTCGCCGGGCAGCCCATTTTGGATGCAGGTAAGTGCAGGGTGTGTGCAGAGGCTCGGGGAGGGTGAAAAACAGGCCTCCGGAAGTTTGGGAAGGCTGGAAATGGGCCCGTTTCCAGCTTCCAGAGAGCCTCCGGAGCCCGGGGAGGCCGTTTTTGCCCTCCTGGAGGCTCAAGGAAAGCCTCTGGAGCCCAGGGAGGGCAAAAATGCCCACCCTGCCATGGTGCAGGAGGCCGACTAGGCCACGCCCACCCAGCAACTGGGCAGAGAACCCCTTGCTAAAAATTTTGAAGCCCATCCTGCCCTATAGTGGGGCGGGTTTTTAACTGTATTTTAGATTAGTTTTATTGTTTTAGTGGTTATTGGGCTTGGGGGTTTAATAGCGTTTTAATCTATTTAATTTGTATTCTGTATTTTTATGATGTAAGCCGCCCTGAGTCCTTAGAGAGAAGGGTGGCATACAAGTCCAATAAAATAAATAAATAAATAAATAAATATAGGCTTTCAAGAAGGCCTTAAAAACCTAGCTCGGAACCAAGCCGGGGCTCAAGCTGTGTGGTTAAGCCTACTATATTGATGACGGATGCTGTGGTTTTATTTAATCTCAGCGCCTGTATTTGTTTTGTATTGTCTTTATGGTATTTTATCTTTTACTTTTTGATCACCTCCTAGAGTCATATGTTTGAGATGGATGGTCATATAAATGGAATAAATAAGTGAACTATTGCACTAGTCTCTCAGTTTCTTTTCAGCGGAAAACCTTTTATGATTGAGCTAAATAGTGCTGCTTTGCCAGGCCATCAGCAGCTGTTATAAAGAATGTATTTGCATCATCATGGCACATCTGTGAACAAGGGCCCTTGGCCCCTAAACGGTGGTCCGGTGCTTTGTCGCAGTCGTTTAAATGAAATGCTTTCTAGGGATGTTACCGCTGCCTCCTGTTGCTGGGGAAACATGACAGCTTTGTGGCAGCTGCTAATCAGCTTGCTTTATTGTCAAATGCTTGGATTTGACTTAAGCTTTCCAGCTAACTCACTTTTCCTCTTGTTTTAAGGTTTGATGCCCGGGGAGAGACGGTAGCTGGCTGGTAGGTAGAGCACAAGTTCTGCATACAGAATGACTTTTATTCAAGCTCTGGAACCTCCAGAGTTTTGTTCTGGTTTTTACAAAGATCAATAGCAATGAGATAGATTTTTACCTCAGCTTGCCCTGACAGTTAGATATTAGATGCCAGGCTAGATGAATTATTTATGCTTTATTAGAAAGCAGCTTCTAATCTTTCAGAGTTTTTTTTTAACAACATGTATATGAGTCTAAATATTAGAAACATTCACTTCTTCCAGTATCACAATCCTATATCTCCACATTCTTTTCTGTTTCTCCACAACCAACCTAAATTTGCTTTTTGTTACTGTACCACCAACAACATGGAATCTTAGTTTATTCTTCTGTTTCAGGCTATCTCCTTTCCTTGTGATAAGAAGATCAAATTAGAGATAGTTCCTTCAGCATTTGCAGTCTAGCCGCTGTTTATTACCAGTTTGTAATAGTGTCATCTCAGTATCCCATGAAATTTTGTACATACTTTGTATCATTGGCAACTTCATATTTGGTAGGAAGAAATGGGATACTAAGTCACAAACTTAGCTTGTAACAGTCATTACAATTATTACAGAAGAGACATGTAATATATAAACGCTGTTTTAGTAGCAGACATATTCTATCTAGAACAATATCTAGTCTGGTTTGATTTACCAAGTTCTGCCATAATATGAATTCCTGGAATAGTATATTAGTGCAGACCAATGTGAACGCCAGATGACACTTGATATCCCTAATATATAATGTTTGTTACCCATGAAATATTTCTAGCACTTACCTTAACTCTAGAGATTATTTTTATATATCATTGCTTGGGGTTGTCTAGCTCTAGAAAGTAACAGTCTGTCATTGTGGAATTCCAGATATTCAGGTTCATCTTAATGCTGAGGACTGTTTTACCCTGGTGAATTCATCAATAGGCATTGATTCCTTATCCTCAATTATTTAATTCTTTTTAAAATCTTTATGATTGCAACACTCCATGGAAACAATAGATACACACTGACTGTGTACTATTAAGAAATATGTCCAGTCCTTATAGAGAAAGATGGTAGATAAATGGCAGTACATGCAGAAAAACCCTGATTCAATCTTTGGTATCTTTGGACTAGATAGCAGATTTGGGGTGGGGAATTCTGAGAACTGCAAAATTATTGAAACCAGGTTAACAGATAACAGATAATTAGAATTGGAAGGGACCTTGTAGGTCATCTAGTGCAACCCCCCACCCAAGGGGGAGACCGTACACCATTTCTGACAAATGGCAGTCCAATCTCTTCTTGAAAGTCTCAAGTGATGATGCTCCCACAACTTCTGAGGGCAAGCTGTTCCATTGGTTGATTGTTCTCATTGTCAGAAAGTTTCTCCTTATTTCCAGGTTAAATCTCTCCTTGTTCAGTTTCCATCCATTATTCCTTGTCTGGCCTACAGACACTTTAGAAAATAGCTTGACCCCTTCCTCTCTGTGGGAGCCCCTCAAATATTGGAAGACCGCTATCATGTCTCCCCTGGTCCTTCTCTTTACTAGACTAGCCAAGCCCAGTTCCTGCAACCGTTCATTGTATGTTTTAGCCTCCAGTCCCCTAATCATCCTGGTTGCTCTTCTCTGTACTTTTTCTAAAGTCTCAACATCTTTTTTATAATGTGGTGAACAAAATTGGATGCAGTACTCTAGGTGTGGTCTTACTAAGGCTTTATAGAGTGGTATTAGTACTTCCCTTGATCTTGATTGTATCCCTCTGTTAATACAATTTAGGATTGCATTAGCTTTTTTGGCTGCTGCTGCACACTGCTGGCTCATATTTAGCTGGTTGTCCACTAAGACTCCAAGATCCCTCTCACAGTTACTGCTATTGAGCCTGGTTTCACCCAGTCTATATATGTACTTTTGGTTTTTCTTGCCTAAGTGTAGGACTTTACTTTTCTCTACATTGAATTTCATTTTGTTAGATACGGCCCAGTGTTCTAGTCTGTCAAGATCCATCTGGATCTTGAGCCTATCTTCTTGGGCGTTAGCTATTCCTGCCAGCTTAGTATCATCTGCAAATTTATTTATTTAAATAAATAAACAAAATTTGGTAAGTTCCCCTTCTATTCCCTCATCTAAGTCATTAATGAAGATATTGAAGAGTACTGGGCCTAAGACGGAACCTTGTGGCACCCCACTGCTTACTTCCCTCCATGTAGACTTAAACCCATTAAGGACTACTCTTTGAGTACCGTTTGCCAGCCAGTTGCGAGTCCATCTACCGGTGGTGCTATCTATTCCACTTTTTTCTAGCTTACTAAGAAAGGTTGTTTTTGACAATCTCTCTTATCCAATTTAAAACCATCCGATTATTCACTTCACTAGACATTTTTTGTTTTGAAAATGTAAGAGCGTAGAATCGTCGTTTCCCATTTATTTTATTTCCAAAACATTTAAAAGCAGTCCTTTCTGGACTCACCCAGGCCTTGGGGAAGAGGGACTTACAGTGGACCTTACCTGATTCACAGGGTCCTTCATGAGCTACAGTGAGATTAGCCTCAGGGTTGGAATTAAACACCTCTTGGAATTTGCAGATCTGAGCATATGTTTTGCCATCAGAGCCACAAAGAGCTTGGCTAGATAAACAAGTGCACTGGGGCTCAGGCACCTCGCCATGTTGCAGGTCTTCTGAATCAAGATGGCACTCTAAATGATCCCCACATTTGCCATAGAAGTGATTGGTATGGTCCAGGTCACAGATCTGTCCCTCTAGATTTGCACATTCCCAACAACAGTCACAGGCATCCAGGACGACTCCAGCCAGGCAACCACGAGGGGTGGGGCATTCTTCCAACCTACATTCCACGCAACTCTCCCCTTCCTCTAGAAGCCTCTGCCAGCCACGTTGCAAGTAATCAGGACCAATGGGCACTGCCGAAACGAGTGCATCCCAGCAGAGAAATAGCATAAGAAAGGTGACTTGTAAAGAAGCTAGGGTAGCAGGTTGAGACATTCTCACAAGTTCACTGCAAGTTGGCACCCGTTTGTGACCCTTTCTTGTCACCATCCCTGGGGCGATGGAAGAGCATTCACTACCTGCTCCTTTTCAAAACCACGAAGGCATCACTGCCTGCAAAAAAAGGGGGAAGGAATTCAGATGCAGCCATTATTTCACCTTCCAGTTACTGTACATGAATACTTGAATTGGAACATTTTGAAAACAATCTTTCCATGCCTCCCATTGATGATTTAAACCAGTGCTGCTATGCCAGCGATTCTGACCCGTTTAGCTGAACCGGTAGTAAAAGAAAAGCTTCCTAGGATCAGCTGAGAGGAGGAAAAAAAACCCTCCACAATCAGCTGAGAAGAAAAAGAAGAGAAAAACACAGGATCAGCCCTCCCATCAGGCCTCAGCTGGTGTGGAGAAAGCTGCGCACACATGGGTTAGGTGCGCACGCACACGTTAGGTGCGCATGCATACACGCGCAATCACCGAACCGGTAGTGGAACAGGTAGGATCCCATTGCAGATCTAAACCCCTTATTGTGGTTTTTCTGGAGCAGGATGAAAAGCTGACTCTTCTTAGTGTAAGTAGCTCTCAGGCAAATTATACTATCAAGACAGTATTCTAGTCTTTAGGTCAGTCAGTGAGAGAGGCAGGTTCATCTCCTATTCAGATTGTTGCAAAATGATGGGGACACAACAGCCAAAGGCATTGTCACTTATGCCTGAGAGGCATAACAGGTTCTTGAGCAGGGTCACAGGGGATCCAGTTTCATACCAATATCAGCACATGAATGACGAATATGAGACACAGAAATGCCTGTGATCATTTTGGTTCTATTTATTTCATTATTTTTATTCTACTTTATTTTGTATAGTTGGTACCATATTAAATTCAAGTTGACAGTCAGTAACAGGTAGAGATTCAATTAAGGTAATCTAAAACATGGCATAGAATCATTGCAGAACTCTCAGAACTTAAACACAGGATCACACTTACATAGGGATACAGTTTTTATTGTATTACTTCTAAGCACATTGTTGGGTAAAATATGGCTAACATGTTTTTATTTATATCTCTTCAAGTAAGTGAAAGAATTCAAGGTTTATAGCTTAAATGATAGCTGGTCAGTGAGGAGGTCAAATTCCTAGAGCTCCACTTTTCTCTCTGGTACTAAATGATTGAACCTCTTTCAGGTTCAAAACTTATTAACCAACTTTTTAGACTGTCATTGTGCAGCTGATGTGGAGTTGAACATGGTGCTTTTTTATAGTTCTCCTAATATGGGCCTTTAAAAAGTCAATTGTATTGTTTTGTGGCCCTTACCTTCCCCCCCATCAATGAGTTGTGCAAATTCAATTTAATGGTTTTTAACCAGGGGGGGTGAGGTTGTGCCATAAGCAAATGATGAAAAAGACTTATTTTTGAAAATATGCTTTTGAATCAGCTACCAAAAAGCAATTAAATTTAAAACAATTCTTTTAATATGTTAATATGTATCCACATATAAATATGGAAAAATAATATAAAGAACAAATGTCATGCACAGGGCATGCAGTAGAAGGGCCTCTTGAAAGTTTTCAAACTGCACATTAATTGTAACAAAGCAAATTTATATTTTGCAAGTCTTTTTTTCTGGAACAAAATGTTTCTCTCCTTCAGTATCTTGGATTAATTACATTTGATGTAACTGTTTCTGCCAATGATGTCCCATTTTTAAATAGGTTTTTATTAGAAAATTTAGAGGACTTCTTTAATTTTTTATTATGCAGTGTGATTGGTACAAGATGTGTGCTCCTAATGGAAAAGCAGTTACTGCTATGATCAGTTGTTCTTCTAATGAAGTGCTAAATTGTCTTCAGAGATTTAATATAACTGCCTTTTAAAAAAAAGCAGCATTGCTATTTCCCATTACCCAATTATATAATGTTCAATTACTGAGCTTAGTCATTTAAGCTTAAATATATAGGCCTGACTCCAAAAATGCCTTTTCAAGAATGGAAAGATTTTTTTTCCCCAACATTAGTATAAGATTAGTTTAGGATATTGCATAATCAGTTACTCAAGATGCAAGCTTAACTCAATGTTGTCTTTGTCGAAATTCTACATTTCTATGATAATTTTTTTCAATAATACCACTGTTAGAATATCTTGAATATCTCTGAATATCTTGAATATCTCTGGATTTAGTTTAGCAGTTTATGTAAAAGGAACCTGTTTATTTATCTACCCTTCAGTGTGAGTAACTTACTGATGAATTAAACTAAAGCTGCAGAAAGCACATATAAGAATTTGGGGAGGAGATGGAACCAAGCAAACAAACAATAAAAAGCCTTCAAAACTAGTGAAATTGTAAAGCTGCTGGCAACTTCACAATAAAAATAGAACAATGCTATCCAGATGTTGCCCAGAGCATAAGCACTGATACATGTTTAGTGAAACTATCTTTAGGATATTTTAGTCCTAGCCTACTGACAGTTAGCAGTTTGAATTGGCCATAGAAATAAATTAGTATTCAATACAGCTGGAATAGTATAAGAATAATACATTCATCATAGGAAATGTTTGTTAAATTCCCCCCCACTTTTTTTTTAACTGAACAGTTTCTCAGCTGAGAACTGAACAAAGACAGTCCCAGTGAGACTCTATTGCAATAGTTCAGGCTATTACTGCATAAGTATAGCCAAGTCTGCCTTCATCCCAGCTGGCATGCCAGCTTAAGCTGGGGAGAAACACCCCTATTGTGGCCTTCTCAACATCCAGAAATGTCAAACTCAGGAAACCTTCAACCAGCCAGATTAGTTTCTGGAGACAGAGAGCACCCATATACAGAACCAGCTGTACATACTTTCCTGGATCAGTCAATTCCCCAAAGAAACAGTACAGCATCTTGGATTACATTTCAATTTCTTAACTCTGATCTCATTTATTACTTATTTCACCAGTCCAGAGCCTCAATTACTTCCCAAAAATGTAAAGGAAAGGAAGACAGAGCTGCTTGATTTCCTGTAAATGTTTAGCAATTTTTGTCAGTATGATAATTTTCCAGGATCTTAAATGGAAGTGATAGATGCATGAGAGAAATAAGGTCAGATGAGCTAGAAGGCCAGAAACAAATAGCCCATGGGTACGCCTTTGAAGTAAAGAGAGAAACCTAAGGGAGGAAATTCCAAAAACCCAGTCTCCCCTGAACTATGTAACATGCTCCATATGCTGGAATTATTAGCAGAACTATCTGGGCAGAAAGTAGAAGGAAAGAGACAAGTACAGTATTAAGAAATATTTGAAATGGAAAGGATACATATAATAGTTGGCAATAAAAGTTGACAAATAATTATAAGACATTCTTGTTACTTCATGGTAAGGCATTCCATTTTTATCAGTTTCAATAACCATAATATTAGTCAGCGAAAAATAGTACAAGACAGAGCAGATTCTTTATAGGGATAGTTAACATGTAAAATAAAAATTGACAAATCACATCAGTGTTGGATACATGTGCAGTTAAGAGTTGTGCTTAGGTCAGTTATTTTACATTATCCAGAAATTTAAGAAGACTACTCCTAATATTTATTTAATCTGTTTAAAGCACCTCTTACATAGCAACTGAATTAAACATTCCCCACAGTGACCCAGATTATTCCTGAATGATACAAAACATTTTTTGAGAAACAGCTTGTGAAACAATCTTCTAAATACTCTTCAATCAAATCTATATAGTTTTACAGAAGTTTATGCATATAAATGCTAAGTTTTACTTCATCTTACTTCAAATTGATACAATTCTTCCTTTAGGATTAGAGAAAATTAGAACCCTTTTGTTCATAATTCTTCCAAAATCAATGAGTCCATCTAGTACCTTTTCAATAGTCCTAATTTTTGAACCCCCAACCTTGTCAATTTAAAATTAAATTTTGTCAGTTTGAAGCACCCTCTTTATGCTCCTTTGTCTCCCTGATCACAAAATGTATTTCCATAATGAAGGGGTCAGTCTGGTTTTTTCAAACTTTCAAACTGTTTCAATATTTCAAACTTTTCCACTTTAAGATGTGCAGTCTTCAACTACTGGAATTCCCCATTCAGCATACAATAAATGCTCCTTGTGCACATCAACCAACTGCCATAAATAATTACTATGAAACCATAGGTGAGGGGGAGAGGGAGAGGGGGGGAGAGAGAGAATCTCAGATACTCATTGGTGATATTTGGAATGCTATTTAGACTTAAATCTGGTTTAAACCTAATCCTGATCTAAATATTTTCCACATTATTCGAATACTAATTTTCTTAAGGTAACAATTATCCATTGGTAATCAGTGGTCTGCACACTGGAAATACTAAGAAAAAGTTTTATGGTGGAACTGGAGAACTTTGGAATTCAAGTAACTGGTTTGGATAGGTAGATATAAAGAATCCTCAAAGACATGCAGTAGAATACAATTTATTACAGGACTCTTTAATTGACAAAATTAAGTATTGGTTATATCTCAAGGACTGTATGCAAAGCAAGAACAACACGGAAATAGGTAATTATTAAGTGGGGGAAGGGGATCATGTTGATTCCTAGCAAATGTCTAGACTAGTCCTAGATTTCTTGGTAAGAATATCAGAAGTGGTTTGCCATTACTTTTTTCCTAGAGCTGAGGGGAAGAAACAGCCCAAGATCATCCTGTTAGTTTTATGGCTAAAGCACGACTACAGCTCACAATCTCCCAATCCCTAGTCTAATGCTTTTAATTACTATACCAAAATGACTCTCAGTTAAGCAGGGAGTTAGGGACTGTTGCTGAAACCAGCCAGGAATGCAAGCTTGTACAATATTTAAATCAGTGCTATTTCTCTGCCGTAAAGTAAAACTGTTAATCGCCAGGATTGCTATTCACGTTTATTGCACAGGACTCCCTTGTAAGAGGTCAAATAGGGACTAGTCATGCTGATGAAAACATTCATCCACTGCTCCATTATCCTGATCCATGATCATTTTCCTCAGCTAGTTCATTCAGGATCTTAAAGGCTGTTTTGCCAGAGAATATGCAATAATCACACCTCTTGCGCTACATCAGAGAGCTAAGTGTTGTTCCTGAACATCTAGCCTTTGGGTAATGGCAGTGTGTGTCTGATTACTATTTTTAGGTCACGGGCAGGCTGCCTATAAGGAACTTTTCCCTTCCTTTCTCCAATATACTAGCATCTCCAATGGCACCCATCCCTCTTTTGCCTGGATTTTTAAAAAGTGAATGATATGGAATTACACATTAGTAACCATTTTTGTTCAAAATACTTGGTGGGTGGCTTGGGTTGACAATCATTTATTTGTTTGTTTTTATGTCCCACCACAGTCCCAAAGGATTCTCAGTGATTTCACTAAAATATAAATGTTAAAAATATCGACAGTGCAACAGTGCCACATGCACACAAACAACAACAGCAAAAATCAAGAAGAATTCAGAAAGACAGTCCAAAAATATTTCAGGCATCATGCCTCAAATGCCCTCTAGAAGAACAGTTTCTTCAACTGCTTCTGGCAGATAGCTAAAACCAGGACTAATCTAACCCCATTAGTAAATAACAATAGTTTATAGTCATCCATCCAGTCACCAGTATCTCAAGATAACAATAATGGAGACTAGTTTCCCCCAGCCCCGCCCCCGCCCCCGCTTAATGATAGTTAGGTGACTCTACAACAGTATTGATATAACCTCAGCAACTTTAAGATGAGTGGACTTCAACTCCCAGAATTCCCCAGTCAGCATCTCAAAGTCATAAAGATTGAGAAACACTGTCCTAGAGATGCTATAATAAGGCTCCTGCTTATATTTGAGGTCATTATGAATGTTTCCCAACCACTGTAATTAGCTGTCAACTTTAATTCTTCCTTGATGCTTGACATCCTCACCTGAAGTGTTTGAAGATTTTCCTTTGATCTTAAGTCTATATGCATCTTTTTCTGTAGCACAATAATGTTATCAAGTGGAGGATGAATGCATGGTTCTAATTTATAGCAAATTTTGGCTCAGAATGTTTTTCTTTTACAAATTTGAGTTTTATTATTTAATTTCTGATATGTAACTCTGCTATATAACAATGGTTCTTTGTTTTCTTCTTCAAAAGTAATTCTCTTTTTGGAGTTACAAAGAGAACTCATTGCTTTCTGTCAGATCTTCGATCATATATCTATTTCATAATGCTTTTCTGGAAGTTGGGAGAGAAGTCTAGTATCCCAGGTTCACCTTCCTATTTGGGCTTTGTAGACAAATAGACTTTTATAGGTCTGTAAGACTCCAAATCCAGTCATTCCAGGCTGCTCTGTATCACTTATACTAGTTCTAAGGATAGACTTTAATGTTTCAGTATCTCTTTGTAGTATTTTTAATTCCCCAAATTTATTTAATTAACAGCCCATCTTGGAAATTTATAATTCTTGTCTTACCTATCAAATTATAATCTAACTATAGAAGAACACTGAATTACAAATCAGCCTTTGAATTTCAGATCAAACTAATCCATAGATTAGTTCGGCTGTTTTCTGGAAAAGCATGTTACACAAAATTCTGGACTTTGGGGATAAATTGGTTTGACAGCCAAGCCTTCATAGAACTGTCCTTCTTTTCTCCTAATCACTAATACACTTAACAGATAACAGATAATCAGAGTTGGAAGGGACCTTGTAGGTCATCTAATCCAACCCCCCGCCCAAGCGGGAGACCCTACACCATTTCTGACAAATGGCAATCCAATCTCTTCTTGAAAGTCTCAAGTGATGGAGCTCCACAACTTCCGAGGGCAAGCTGTTCCATTGGTTGATTGTTCTCACTGTCAGAAAGTTTCTCCTTATTTCCAGGTTAAATCTCTCCTTGTTCAGTTTCCATCCATTATTCCTTGTCTGGCCTACAGGTGCCTTAGAAAATAGCTTGACGCTTTCCTCTCTGTGGCAGCCCCTCAAATATTGGAAGACTACTATCATGTCTCCCCTGGTCCTTCTTGTTATGTATGCAGAGTTTGAATTGATTGGTTGTTCTTGTAAAGTGTTTGAAATCATTGGTTTAAAAGTGCGGGAAAACCCTGCACTCTGATTGGCTGTCAGCAGCCTCGGCTAAGCCAAATTGGGTCTGTTCTGAGCTGAAGTCACAATAAAACTAAGAGCTGAAGCACTCCGCGTCCTGCCTCTCTATGCAAACTTAACACTTCTCTTCACTAGACTAGCCATGCCGAGTTCCTGTAACCGTTCTTCATATGTTTTAGTATCCAGTCCCCTAATCATCCTAGTTGCTCTTCTCTATACTTTTTCTAGAGTCTCAACATCTTTTTTATAGTGTGGTGAGCAAAACTGGATACAGTACTCTAGGTGTGGTCTTACTAAGGCTTTATAGAGTGGTATTAGTGCCTCACTTGATCTCGATTGTATCCCTCTGTTAATGCAATTTAGGATTGCATTAACTTATATCAAACTTTTTGATAGACAGTCGCTAATATTGGTAAACAAGGAACAATATCAGTAATATGACAGAACTGAATTGATCATGACATATAATGGACTGTGGTTAACACCTTAGCTTTAAAAAAATAGTTTAAGAAGGTACAATGTCAGCTGGCGGTGCCTCGGGGAAGGGCCTACTCTGTTGCGGCCCCCACCTTGTGGAACCAACTCCCTTTGGAGCTCCGTTTGGCTCCTGATCTTCGCTCTTTCTGCCACAATTTGAAGACCTGGTTGTTTGAACAGGCTGGGCTGGACTGACCTCCTGGGGGGGTTAAATTTATTTTAATTGTTTTAGTGATTGGACTTGTTTGGTTTAATTCTTTTTTAAATATTTATTGTTGTCTTCTAATTGTGAGCCTCCCCGAGTCCTTTCGGAGAGGGGGCAGCATACAAGTCCAATTAAATAAATAAATAAATAAATTTGTCACAAAGTTAAATCACAGAAGAAAGCTAAGTGCAGATCAGAATAAATGGGATACATTTTCTGTATTCCAAACAGATTCTTGATCAAACATCTTGATCAACATTATTCTCAACCTACTCATTCAAGTTTGATTAGAATAATCCAATTTTTAATAATCCAGCTATCCAGGAAACAACTATGAAAGCACCTTATACTTTGTAGGAACTTCAGATGCCAATAGCTTCACCCATAAAAAGAATTCTTTGGAATAATCCAGATGTTTATCCCATTTATGTTTAATGGATTCCAAGGATTCTTTATCTAATTTAATTGAAAACGTGAAGTCAGATCTGAAATACTTATTTTTCCAAAAGTTCAAATGCTTCAGAAATGTAAAGGAACATCATTCCAGGAACTCTCAAGGAACAAAGCAGTTATTGCAGACTACAAGGAACATGAAGGAAAAGTTTCTGGGTTTAAAAAGAGATTATCATGTAATTCCCTGGGGATACTTCATCATTATAAGACTTATATCTGATGTAGATAGACAGAAACGGGGAGGGGGGAGGCAGAGTAACTCTTATGATGGATGTCTCCTTCTTTTAAGAGCTTTCCTGGTCCTTAGCATAATACATACAATAAGCACAACAGTTACAAAACACCCCATAGTTTAAATCTGGCAACAACTCTGCTCCCTAGGCTTTGATGGAAGTTAGAGACACCTACCTCATGTCAGACAGGGCAAAGCTGGCAGCTCATTCAAAATCCACTGCTCAGTTGCTTCCAGTGTTCTGAGTATCTCTTTCAGCTTAGGTTGTGCTGGATGGTGTTTGCCTTTTCCAAAGGATTAGTCTTCTGTTTCACTGCTTAAACAAGGACCAATGATGTCACAATGAAATGTGATCCCCTGGACCCAGCCTTTACAGAACTCCCCCCACATATGCACATCAACAACGATGAAAACTTGCCTGATTAGCCACTAAATTTGCTTGTATGCTGAACAGCCAGAAGTAAACCCCAGCAGCAGCCTCCCTCTCAACTCCACTGAGCAACTACAGTTGTAACTAAATACCTTGCTCACTGCTTGTTTTAGAAATAACTGCTTGGAGAAAAAGAACCCCCAATTTCTATAGTATAAAGTGGAATTCAGCTCTAAAAATATATCTTGGGAGATAGGTTTGCCTAATCTGCCAAAGCAAGAAGTATCCAGAAATTTCTGATGTGCCTATCCAGAACTGTGGGAGGAAAGCTCATATTTATAGAAATAATAGCAAGATAAAACAATGTTAGATGGTTGGTAAGAGTGCTATTATTCCCAAACAGTATTCTATTATTGCCTTAGTTTATCTTCATTTGCACACTACCTTTATAAATACAATCCATCTTATGAAAGCAAAAGATTTTGGAAAATTAATGTTTTAAACCCTGCATATAAAAAACAATACTATTAAAACAAGCATGCCCTGCATCACCATTTTTTTAACCTAAGCAGCAGAAAACAAAACAAAAATTGTACTCTTCAAAATATGAGAACAAGAGAGAAGTCCACAACTGACTCTTTATGCATTTTGGGGATTCTAAAAAGAATAAAGGCAGCTGTGTTACCGTGATTAACAACAAATCGAAACCATAAATTTGCTAAATAAATACATACATACATAAAAATCCATATTAAACCAATACCTTTAGGAGGCTGGCAAAAGGTTTAGAAAATAGCATGCAAGCTTTTGATTTTTCCAAAATCATGGGAGGGCGGGAGAGACAATGAGACCATCTAGTCAATACTTGCCCGTATTAAGCTATATTCCTAGGTGGATGAATGGAATAATGTGATAGGGTGTTTATATTCACTTTGGATAAAAATGTCTTAGAAGAAGAAATAAGGAAATTATTGTTGACACCCTTTTAGAAATATATTTGCATACAGATAACTAGTACGCTGTTTCTTTTTGAGATAAGCAATGTAATATACAGAAAGAACGAAGGGTATAAAAACATTAAGCACAATATATATATTAAAAGCATGAGATTTAAAAAAAGTAAGCATGTCTAAATTATATGAAGACTATTCCTCTCCATACTTTTCTATCCTTGCAAATGTCTTTGCTTTCATCACTGCTATGCAACACTTCATACACTGCCTTTTGTTCTATGAAATTCTCACCTCTGTGTCTCAGAGGATCTCATCAACTGCATGATTTTCTCAAGCCTCTCATTCTTCTTGAGCTGTTCGCTTTTCTTTCATATATTTGTTTTGTAATTCAATCCTAATAGTTCTTTCTATGTAAGCAAACCATCTTAATGTACTTACTTCTTAAGTACAGTAGTGATCATTGATTCAAGTTTGCATTCAAACACATTCCTTTAAGAAACTATTCATTCATGGCCCTATTGGTTTTACCGCCATACATTTTCCTCTGCCTTCAATTTAATATTATGTTTCTCCTGACATATTGAACTTTGACCTATAACTTATTTTGTAAGTTTTGTAGATGTGTGTATTATCTTCTACGTTTTTGTTAGCATTCACACATCTCACAGTTTCTCTACAATATCGGTGCCCACGATGAGAAGGGGCTCAAAATTAGAAATTCATGATTCCAGCCCCATTCTTTCTGAATGTGTGTTATCACACACATGTTTGAAAGAATAATGTTTACATGACAAAGTTTTGTCTTCCATCTTACAGGTTCCCCCTTGCAAATGCTGCTATCTCCATCCATTTACCTATTGCTGGTGTCTTTTCTGGCTTTTCAGATGATCCCAAGTTGCATATACTAAAATCAAAACAGCATCATTCAATAGTGTTTGGGAGCAGATGCAGTAGAGACAGCACAGGGATCAACAATTTAAAATTTAAAAATGCATACCAGTATTATTCTCTCCCAGCCCAAGGATGAGTGAATACCACATTAAACTAACAGAAAGGGGAAAAAATCCAGAGTGTCCCTATGTGCTCTGATAAATTGCTTGCCTTAACCATTTTTTTCCACTAATAAACTTCTGAAGATTTTAGGCTCAACCTAGTGATCCGGTTGCCAAAACACAAAGATGCATTTATCTTTTGGTAAGTAAATGAGGGTATTCATTCATTCATTCGTTTGTTTGTTTATGGATGCCTGAAGGTTAATTCCTCTGGATTTTGGAAATGAAAGTGGTAGGATAGTACCCATACCCAAGTATTTATATTAGTCTAATTTGATTACCAGAGTTAAGGGCTGAATCATCACCCATCTAAGTGTAAATATTAAGTTAACATCAGCTCTACTACTGTTTCCTGTAGTATTGGTAGCTCAATCCTAGCATTTTTAGCATTATTACCATCACTAAAGTGGTTGGATTTTCTTTCACCTACCTCCAGCAACAAAATTTATGATGGGATACTAATATTGGGATAAAGACACCAAGGAAATAAATTGAAATATTGCATAAGCATAAAGGATGCTGAAATATTTCCATAAATCTTGTAGTATCCCCATTCTTCAGTATCATTTTAGAGAATAATAATTTTCTCAGTTCCTACATATGGAGGGAAAGCCATCTAAGGAATAATCAGATGGAGTTGTACTCTTTATTCAAGATAGCACAGTTAACAGTTGCAACATAATCCCAAATGTTATTTTGATATTTGTGATTTATCCACATAGCCTTATTTACTGACATCTCAAAACCCAATCTGTTCTTTATTTATAGCTGTTGCCATAGTTCAAACCAACCTTTGGTTCAAAATAGCCTGTAGTGGCAAGCCATTTTGAAGAAGGGAAGCTTCCCCTGCCTGAACATTTAAATTCATAGTGGAATTATGAAATATAAACCAGAAACTTTTATTATAATTTCAAGGATAATCAGAGAAAAAGCCAAAAAAAGTCCAAGCCCAAAGAAAATTCAAATGTCAGGAAGGAAAGAAGATGATTTATCCCACTAAATAGAGAGAAGGAAAAAGAAAGAATGGAATTTTAGAACAGTATGGATAACTAATACATGCACCAAAAAAATACTTATGGGCCAACAAAGAAGATAGAGAAATGACAATGATAAAACTTTGTGAAGGAAAATAGAAGTCTTAAGTTGCATCCATTTTCAGATCAAGCTATGCCTGGTACTTAAACTTGGGCAGAGACATTGTAATTAAATGCTCATAATTGCCTCTGGTTGTTGTTTCTTGCAGTGTTTCTCTTGTGTACCTTGGAAGAAGAATTCACCTCTTATGCTGTTCTTTCCTTTAAACTCTTAAGGCATTTTATCTTTTGACTCATAGCCACCAAAGAGGAAATTCAAAGAGGTGTTTGTATTTTGTTGTTGTTTTTTCCACTCTAGGTCATCATCAGAGTCTTGGATAGCGGATGTATTTTATGGAGACTGCAGTAATTAGGGAGGCTGGCAGCTCAATTTATTTGAAAAGAAATTACTCTGGGGGAATGATTTGAACAAGAGGCTGACTACAGAGTATGTGTTCTATCCCTCATGAAGTCTGGTATCATGTCTAAACTATTCTGGGCTTCACATATTTGTGCTATAATCACGTCCCTTTGGTTTTGATGGAAACAATTTTTGCACATTGATGCTATATAAATAATTAAGAATAATCTTAAACGTAAGACAAAGGTAGATGAAACCCAATAAATGCTATTTTGTTCCACCAATGTCTTGCTGATTATTTCCAAGTACATATGTATGTATATGCTTGCTTTTATCTATGGGCTATCCCAATGTTAGACTCTTGAGTGGTTTGCATAATACAATAAATATGCAAGAAAACCACAGAAAAGTGGTTTCCAAAGAAAGTCCAGCTAAATTTTAAGGGCTTTGTTTAAACAGAGCCAGGGTGTGGGCCAAGCAAATTTTGGGTGGGATTAAATTTTACAATACGCTAGTCCTGTGCCAAAAAAATACATAACTAAGTCAGTGGGAATAGTGTGTCATAAAAATATCACAAAGGGTCAGTTGACCAGTTGGCTAAGTGTCAGAAAGATAAAAAATAATCTAAAATAAATCCAGTCTTATATAGGGTAAAATTATCCCATCAGGTGAGTTGTGGGAAAAATAGTTCATTATCCAGTTTTGTCTATTAGTCACCCAAGAAAAGATGTTGGAGTGAAAGTGTGCTTAAAAAGCCTAGATTGACATTTTGCAATGGCAGAGGAATTTTGAGCATTCATGAGGAATTTAGTTCTAATAAAAGGTTTACCTTTAGCCAAAAAGACTTCATTATTATGATGTAAAGTTAGCTGAAACAACACTGAACAGATAAATAGTTGTCAGGCTTACACAGGTGCAAGGGGGTAGTTTGGGTACAGTGGAAACGCACGTTATGCCATGAAATAGATAATATACAATCCTGTAGTATATTGCTATGAGGATATACTATTAAATGCATGTGCAAAGGTAAATTGTGGGGAAAAGGATTTTCCACTGGTTACAAATGTGTAAGTGACCAAATGTCAACTAGCCAATGAAATGGAACCATTTGTAATGCCATATATGAAACTGATTATATAAGCTGGCTTGTATGTGTACTTGGAAAGCCAGTTTGGTGTGGAAGGCTAGAAATTGGGAGACAGTGAATTCCAGTCCTGCCTTAGACACAATTGAGTGACTTTGGGCCAGATACTCTCCCACAGTCCTAGAAAGCAGGCAATGGCAAAACACACTTGAAATCTTTCCAAGAAAACTGCAGGGACTAGTCCTCCCTTTTTGCTTCATTTCCTGTTTAGTTCCCTAATTCTAATATCTATTCCAAAAACTTCATTTCTTATTGAAACACCCCCCTCAATCAGAAAATATTTAAATTTTAGGCACACTATCCTCCTGCTTGGTCAATCCTGGGAGGAGAACATGAAGGCAGCAAGTTTACCTATTTCCTCCTTCTGAGTAAATCAGTGCAAAAATGGACTTGATTTGGAAGAAAGGAACGTGGCTGCATTTACAGGTCTGGTCTCATGTATGAGTTGGGATGACACAGGAACGTAGGTGAAGGATCTAGAGCAGGGGTGTCAAACTTGATTTCATTGAGGGCCACATCAGGATTGTGTTTGACCTTGAGGGGCTGGGGTGGGTGTGGGTGTGGGTGTGGGTGTGGCCAGCTCAACGTCACTCGTGTCAGGGGTTCCTGTGGTGACCTGAGCGCTCTGCCAGCAAAAATGGACTCCTGAGCTCCATTTTTAGCTGCAACGGCCTCCTGTAACCCACTGCCAGCAAAAATGGAGCTCAGGAGGGCCGCATCTGGAGTTCAAGATGGCCTCATGCTCCAAACTACAATTTTACTGGCAGAGACACTGCGGGCTGGTCCTTTGTTGTTTCCACGGTGGCCTCACAGGCCAGAGCACCCCATGGACCAAATCCAGCCCAAGGACCTTGAATTTGACACTCCTGATCTAGAGACTCCTTCCATGGGAACCACATCCTACTTTAGGTGTATATGCAAGTATGCTCCACAATACCAACAAAACATAATCAGATACTAGTAGATAATTCTACTCCCATTCCTGTAGCCCAATCTATAATACAGCAGTTCTTCATAAAAACATTCTTCGTTCTCGCACATACCATTCATCGTCTGCTTCCCCCTCCCATTAGAGGCTCAATGCATGTCTATTTTTCCTAATTCCCTCTTAATCTGTTCCAGGAACTGTAAAGCATCTTTGATACAGTCTATATTCAGTATCACTAATGAATCTTGGATTTTAGGAAAACATGTAGGAAAATATGTACTGCAACATTTTTCTTCCCTTAATAGCCCAGCCAAGTGTTTAGCAGATTGATTTCAAAAATACACTTAGACAGAGTTATCAGAATAAAGGCTGAATTTACAAACTCCCCCGCACACATATATTCACAAATACGTACAAACATTTATTCCAGCCAATTCACGAATGATTTTATCTTTCCTTAATTTCGCAGCTGCTTTTTCCTCCTCCTCCTTCCTCCAATACATTTTTAAAGAATGTCTTTGGATCCAGCCTCATTTTGACGATATTTTAATTAATGAAGGGAATTAATGAGTATCAGGCAGCAGTTTTGTCACTCAAACTTTTCCTTCTATCTTCTACTTTTCCCTTGAACTTCTTCTTCTTGAGAAGTAGAGAACACCAATAATAAAAACATACAATTTGCAATTAATCCTGAAGACTTTGGCAAGGACTTTGTAAATGTCATTATAAAAACAAATTTTATGCACATTGCCTGCTTTAGACTTCAATAAGCTTCCCCAACTGGTGGCTACCAGATGTCTTTGACTGAAGCTGCCATATCCCCAACTGTACAAGCTTTGTCTTTTCCAACTCAGAATCCCACCATTTGTTTTCTCAAACAACAATAGGAAAATGGGAGATTAAATAATTAGTCTACTGTACAATTTTGCTATTGCTGTACTGAATGGGATATCAAACTTACAGAGCTCTATGTTATCAATTTGAAAGGTAGCTTTGTGGTGTTTATCCTGAGTTTAAATGCTAATTTTCTTCAATACAGGCGTTAGAACGTCACAAAGGGCGATTACATGACTCCTGGACACTGCAACTGTCATAAATGTGAGTCAGTTGTCAAGCATTCAAATGTAAATCGTATGACCATGAGGATGGTAAAAGGGTTGTAAGTGTGAAAAATGGTCGTAAGCCACTTTTTTCAGTGTTGTAACTTTGAACAGTCACTAAATGAACTGTTGTAAGTCAAGGACTATCTGTATATAGAAAAAAGGAAGAAGTGGAGAAGAGAAAGAGAAACAAATGCCTGAAAGCTCCAATTTCCATGGATGTATTTACCCCTCAGATATGTGAAAAACATGTTAGTCTTTTCCAAAATAGGCAGCTGCAGTAAAAGAAGTGTTGGGACATTTCCCTTGGACCTTGCTAGATTCCATCACAGAAGTACAGATGTTCCACAATTCTTAGGGCAACCCACAGGAAACAAATGAAATCTGTAAAAACCTATAGGTTAAGCCTATAACATAGGCATATTGAAGTCAGGCTCTCTCCACAGTCCCCACTGCTCCAAAACCATTTCTTGCTCTTGCCAAGTTGAACTTTCTCAGGCCGAGAAATCAGACTCTTTCCCCATCTGCATTAACTGCAGGAGGGATAAGTAAGGGGACTCTGGCCTGTTGGCTTATCCTGGGCATATTCTGGGCTGTCTTCCTGGTAGAAAATTCCCTCTCAGCAAATTCTTCCAGAAACCATTTTGCATGCTGTGGCCAACCACACTAATTTCCCAGAGTTCTTTTCAGAGCTAACACTCACAGGCTACTAAAGATTGGCCAGCCCTGTTTCTAAACGATTCCATCCTTTTCCTTTTGGAAATGCTTTCTATACACCTTTCCCTTTCTAGGCCAGTGCTGGATTTTCCACTGGCCCATATATTTCTCTCCACAATTTAGTAATTGGCACATTTTAAAAAGGCCATCAAACAGCATTGGCAAAGGAATTGGTGTTTAGCTTTCCTATACAGTATGTTCGAAAGGCCCCTACACCATGGGAACCTTGTTTTGTTTCCCAAACCTTTTATGAATGTGAGATTAACAGAGGCTACAGTCCATGTGAAGCTTAGCCAGAAACTCCACTGAATGTGTTGTCTGCCAAACCATCACATCCTGTTAAGAGAGACCCTCGCAGCACTTACCTCGGCATGTGCTTGGTCTGTGTGATGTTGTTGGGATCGTTTCTTTTTTGGTCTGGTGCACAGTGTAGGAAAAAGAAAAGGAAGGATTTTATATGTGCAGGCGATTCTGTGGCAGAACCATATGAAAATGGTTATATTGAACTCCATATTGGGATCCAGCATATTTCAACTCTCATTTCTCTGACTATCCAAAAGCCTCTCCTAGTTACGAATTCTCCTCTTCCCTAAGATGTACACAGTTTTACTGCTGACTAACATGGGCAGAGCTACTATGGCACTACAGTGTTGCAGTGATTAGAATGCAGTACTGCATGCTACTTCTTTAAAAAAAAATTTTTTTATTTTTTAAGACAAACATAAACAAACAAAACATAAAAAACATAAAACCATCTTCCATTTTAAATACTTACAGTGTGTCAGTTGGTTACAAATCTTTTGTGCTATCCTTTCATAGTCATCACTCAGTTTATATACATTCTCACATTGTCAATCTAACATATGCTTATATATTTATCAGTTATTAAACATTCATGACTAAACTATTCCACTAAACTATATTCCACTAAACTATATTTATACAAGATGTTCTAGATTTTATTATAAAATGTATATTACACTTTCATCCAATGGTTAAATATATTTGTATTATATTTTATATCAATCTATTAAACTTCTATTATAAGATTTCCTGATGTATTTACATTACCATGTCTTTTTACCCAACCATTGATAAAACAAATCCCATATCATGTAAAATTGTTTATCTTCTTGTTCTCTGATTTCAAATGTCAATTTACTCATTTCAGCACAGTCCATAATTTTCTTAATAACTTCCTCCTGCATAGGTATTTTTTCATTTTTCCAATTCTTAGCAAATACAATCCTAGCTGCTGTCAAAACTTTTACAATCAAATATTTCAATTCTTGCATGCTACTTCTGTTGATCACCAGTTGCCAGCAGTTTGGCAGTTTGATCCTGACCGGCTAAAGGTTGTCTCAGCCTTCCATCCTTCCGAGGTGGGTAAAATGAGAACCCAGATGGTTGGGGGCAATATGTTGACTCTGTAACTGCTTAGAGAGGGCTGTAAAAGCACTATGAAGCGGTATATAAGTCTAAATGCTATTGCTACTGCTACTATATAATTGGTAGCATTTTGTAATGTGATAAATTATTTTTCTGTGATTCAGTGATATAGTGTACTACATGTTTGTTTGAGTGTATAGTATATAATATATATGCTGGATGTTTATTATTCCCATTGATTGTTCTGGGATATTCTGTTCAGTGTTGGATCTAACTTGCAACCTTCCTTCTTCATTCCTGCTTTAATTGGTCATGTGCCAGTTAAACTATTCCAAAACAGCCTTGGTTATATTGGAGGGCACACTCTACAACTCTGTCCCCGAGCTACGTAGGTTGCTAATTAGAATCTGGGTACAATTCAAGTGCTGGTTTTGATCTTTAAAGCCTCTATGGCATGGGACCAGATCATTTGAGGGAACTGTCCAATTACATTTTTTTAAATTACATTTATATGCTGCCCTTCTCCGAAGACTCAGGGCAGCTTACAATTTTTGGGATACAACCCAATGTGCTCAGCAATAGCCTTCATCCCATTGTATATGCCTGCTTATTACTAAGCGGCATTTTTACAAAGTCAGCTTATTGCCCCCAACAATCTTGGGTCCTCCTTTACCCATTCACCAGACCAAGCATGAGAGGTATGCTCTGGGTCCCATCTCCAAAAGAGCTCTGGTAAGACCTAGGTGGCATGCGTTCTCTGTTGTGGCCTCTGTCCTCTGGAAGATCATTCCCCCTGAGGAGAGGTCAACTCTATCTCTGTGAGTCTTCCAGAAGGCATTAAAACATGGGTTTTCTCTTTGTGGATCCAAGGGAGAACCTTTTTGAAACCAATCATTAGCGTGTAACATTCTTGCAGCTGTTCTCTGCAGTCATTGGGAAACTCTAAGAAACTTTTTGAAATTACCAAATCCCTGTTGAAAAGTGACAACTCACGGGTCATTCCACATATTAACCATTATTTGCATTTTATTGATAGAGAATTGTTATTAATATAGTCATGGTTTTCCCAAGACTACTCACCAGGAAAATTAAAGTGTTTGCCTGACTATATATTTGGAACTTTGAGAACATAATGTAGGTGTAAAATTGTTGCCATGATGGGCACCAGAAGTTACACAACCCATTTACAAGAAAAAAATTGATTTCAAGGATCTTCTCTATTGTTCTAGTAGGAATTTTATGGGGCTCAGATAAATAAGATGCTGGAGGTGATAATTTGTTTTGCTAATTTTTGCATTCATTGCTAAAGAATTTAAAATAATTAATATTATAAAAGAAAATGAGATGTATATAGCATGCCATGTCATAAGAGAAGTGACTGGGACATAGTGGAGTTGTTGGATACTGTGTTACCTGCAATGACCAGGTTTAACTCCTACTTATGTACATAACCTACATACATACCCTACCATATGTACCCATGCTCCCATACTTACCCATGATTCTACCCAGCACAACTTTTTTTATCCCTTACTAAACAGTGAAACTGATGAGCTACTTTCTAGGAATCTTGCACTGTCCTTTCTCAAAGTTAAACTCAGGAAAATAGAGTTTAATTTCCAGACTAAAGAAGGCAGCACCTGGTAGATGAATGACTCCCCCCGCACACCTCCAAGGTTCCCTGGGGCATCCAGTTGCAATACATGTTTTCTCCATTACAAATATGTGAGTATTTCTCTGTTTCTCCCCCACTCCCCCAAACGAAGAGGTTACAAAAGCATTAGAAGGAATGGACCAAGATCAGCTTCATTTAATATCTAGAAAAGGCAGCCTGCCATTAACTATAAGTGCTACAAACAGCTGAGGCATTTCTAGCATGCAGAGACATAATTTAAAATGCAAGGATCCCATCAGGAATTACTTCTGAGGTTGGAAAAACAAGAAATATATTTGCTATACATTTCTGCTGTTGTGGCTAAATCTCAGTTTAGCAAGCCAACTAGGAGGACTGCAGTAAGATGTGGTTAAATTACACTTCTACACCTCCACTTAATTGAGAGATTAAGGCCCTGAGCATTTTTCTTTATTGCAAAATAAAGTAGAATGAAACAAGAATAGAGTTAAAATGACTGGTTGAGATATGAAGCCTACAATAGTAATTAGACCATTAATAAATCAATTTACAAGAATTGAAACTTACAAATTCATTGACATTCTCCCACTACTGTCAGTATCCAGTTTAATATCCTGAGGTCCTTCAGCTATAGTGGATTATTTCCATCAGTGCTAGCTACAAGCCTAGTTGAAAATTACAGACTTTTTTTATCCCTTACTAATCTCCTTATGCTGCGTCACCTGTAAAGTCATGGAATCAATTATTAACCAATCCATTAGCCTCCACTTAGAGACAAACAAACTACTCTCTAATAAACAATTTGGTTTCAGAAAAAAACTATCGTGTAATCTGCAACTCTTACACTGCAAAAACATATGGACTACACAACTCAATCAGGGCAAAGCAATAGACACAATCTACATAGACTTCTGTAAAGCCTTTGATTCAGTGGTACACGGCAAACTATTATTAAAACTAAAACCTTATGGTATCTCTGGACACCTGCATAACTGGATAGAAGCATTCCTGTCAAACAGACAACAAATGGTCAAAATTAGAAACATCCTATCAAATTCTGTACCTGTCAACAGTGGTGTCCCTCAAGGCAGTGTTCTAGGACCAACTCTCTTCATACTCTACATAAATGACCTCTGTGGTCATATTAAGAGCAATTGCATTCTCTTTGCTGATGATGTAACGCTATTCAACACCACAGATAATTCTGCTACCCTTCAAAAAGACCTTGACTATGTATCAGAATGGTCAAACAAATGGCAACTTCAAATCTCAACAAAAAAATGCTCTGTCTTACATATTGGCAAAAAAAAATCAGAAAATAAAATACAAGCTCAAGACCTTGTTGATAATCCAAACTCTGTCAAGGACCTTGGAGTACTCATCTCAAATGATCTAAGTGCTAGAGCCCACTGTAACTACATAGCCAAAAAGGCATTAAGAGTTTTTAACCTAATCCTACGTAGCTTTTTCTCTGGTAATATCACACTACTAACTACAGCATACAAAACATTTGCTAGACCAATACTTGAATACAGCTCACCAGTCTGGAACCCACATTACGTATCTGAAATTAACACAGTAGAGAAAGTCCAAAAATATTTCACAAGAAGAGTTCTCCACTCCTCTACTCAATGCAGAATACCTTATGCCACCAGACTTGAGGTTCTAGACCTAGAAAACCTAGAACTATGCCATCTTCGGTCCGATCTAAGTATAGTATATAAAATCATACATTGCAATGTCCTACCTGTCAACGAATACTTCAGCTTCAACCATAACAATACAAGAGCACACAATAGATACAAACTCATGGTTAACCGCACCAAACTTGATTGCAGGAAATACGACTTCAGCAACAGAGTGGTCAATGTCTGGAATACTCTACCAGACTCTGTGGTTTCTTCCCCAAACCCCAAAAACTTTAACCTTAGACTGTCTACTATTGACCTCACCCCTTTCCTAAGAGGTCTGTAGGGGGCATGCATAAGCACACCAAAGTGCCTACCATCCCTGTCCTATTGTTTATTTTCTTATAAGTATCCATGTATTTATAACTATGTTTATACTTATACCTATTATCTTGTAAGCAATTGACTAATCAAATAAATAAACATGAGATTATGACAGTTGTTGTCCAAAACATCTGGAGAACATCAGGTTGCCTTTTCCAATTTCAAGCTGGTATGGTAATACCTTTTGCAGGCAGCTTCCTGAAAATTTGAAATAGTCAAATATACATTGGAATGAAGCATTGTTGTTTCTCTAAAGTAGAGGTACTTGAGGAATTTGGACATTGTAGCGGTCTGAAGACAATGACTATAGAGCTCGCAGACAGCCAGTTTCTATGGAGATGGCTGAATCCAAGGAATTTTTATCACCTACTTCCTGTCGAAGAACAGAGGGAACCAACCTTTCCTTTTTCTTTATGGTGAAGGATGGGGAAATATTACAGATTCTTGCCCCAATTCCCTCTCCTTTTGCAAACAGTCATTGATTCAGCAGAGGCAAACAGAAAAATTCAAAGAGAGCCAGCAGGATACCACTTATTTTTCCTTTGAGGAATGGGATTTCTGGCCCCCTCCTAGCAATTTAAACAGGCTTTACAACTTTTTTTTTTAATTACATTTATATGCCGCCCTTCTCCGAAGACTCAGGGTGGCTTACAATTTTTTGGGATACAACCCAGTGTGCTCAGCAATAGCCTTCATTCCACTGTATATGCCTGCTTATTACTAAGCGGCATTTTTACAAAGTCAGCTTATTGCCCCCAACAATCTTGGGTCCTCAATTTACCTACCCCAAGAGGATGGAAGGCTGAGTCAACCTTGAGCCTGGTGGGATTCGAGCCTACAGTAATTGTAGACAGCTGGATCTTAAGTGCAGGCATTTAACAGCCTGAGCCACCAAGGCCCTTGTGCAACTTTGTTGCACAAGAAGAGAAAGTCTTGCACTGGCAATCTGAATAATTTATATCTTTACTCTGGAGATTCAGATTAGCATTGTACATTCACTTGGGAGTCCTGGATTCAATATACTTTTGCTCTTGTCACAGGAATTCAAATTGCTTTTAATCTTTACAGGGATTCAGATATAACAATAATTATTTACTTTTGGGAGTCCAAATTAACTGTCTTTTTACTGAGGGAGTTTCAGAACTCAATGTTCTTTTACTGAGAGAGTCCAGATAACCAATATCCCTTCACTGAGGGAGTCCAGATTAGCATTATCCTTTTACTGTTCTCTCCTTTATAATTACTGGCTGAGTGTAAAAAGACAGACAGATAACTCTACAAAGGCATCCATACAAAGTTTCTTTATTGGTTCATCAGGCATCCTCATATATAATTCACGGTTACATCGAGATTCATCTCAATGTCCAAATCTTTGCATAGCTGACTCCATAGTGTAAAAGGATAGTGATCTTTTCATCCCCACAATGAAGGAGCAAGACGGTGAGGCACCAGCATACTGCTGGGGTCCAGACAAGAGTGAAGGAACCTCCCACAACCCACCAAGGGTCAATTCAGTGACCAATCAGGATTACAGATGTGACTACATGACATGGACTACATTTCCCATGATGCCTTAACTACATTTACCATGATGCATTCCCTCAAGGGGACAGCTCCCAATTCCTAACTAACTATCCCAATTCCCAATTAACTATAAACTGTCTGGACAGCACACTGTTAATGTGATTTTTTAATATGGTCATTACTGTATGAATTTGCTTTGAATGTCCTTAAGCACCATTATGTTCTTATGGTATTATTTTATTATTGTTTGTTGTTCTAGTTTGTTATTGGTTTTAAACTTAGGCTTAAACTCACTGAATTGCAGCACAGATATGCAGTTATATAAATTAATATAATAAGTAAAATATTAAATAACTTGATTGAATAAATTATAGTGAATTTTGATAGGATCTGACTTGATCTGGGTTTTTTTTTTGCCTCCACGTGTCTACCAGAATTCTGCTTTCATTAAGATTTCATATTGTGTTGCAAAGTATTTTGGCTTAATTAATTGCCAAAACTAAAATATATTTAAAAAGCGGTGTCAAAAAGTTATAATTAAAGATTATGCTTTTTTTAAAAAAAATCTAGTTTCCAGTGCAATGCCTAGATGGAATAATTAAATTAATGAACATGATTGAAAATGATAGGTTTAGGAAATAGCCCAATTATCCTTTTGCTAAATTGAGTGAAAATAGGACAAGTCTAACCGAAGGAAACATATTAATATTAGTGTGTGAGGTAGCAGCTTGATGCAGCCCTCCAAGCTGCAGCCCACAAGACTGTCAATTGCATTCATTTTCCTAATCCCATCATGTTCTACACATTATATTTCATCCATACAATCAGAGTAGACTTTAAATAGAATCTATAATACCCTATAGTTATATATTTCCATTTCTGTTCACTTTCTTGATCCTGGAAGAAAAGATAATGTAAATATTCTGTGATTCATGATGCAGTGGATTTTCTGGATAACTCAAGGATGAGTAACTTGCATTCCATCAGAGGTATCTTCTGGTTATGGTAAAAAAAATCAAGTTGACAACCACAATGGTATGATCAGAGCTCTTCCCATTTTAAAATAAGCATTACACATTGCATCATTTTGGTTGCCATCTTGACTTTTCACTATAGAAAAGAACTCAAAGAACCAGAAGTAACTCCAGTTTTTTTTCCTATGCTGTTAGATTCTAGTAACATTTTGCCATTGTGGTTAGGTGGCAAACAATCAACGTTTAGCAGTATTTTTGAGCATTCACTGGAATGTTTTTGAGCATTTATATAAAGTGGGGCGGGAGACCCCAAGTACATGGGCTGAGCTTCTGAGAGCTTTTTTTTTTCCTTCAAAGAAAGAAAATGAACACGGAAAAGGGAGTGGTGAATAGCCTCCTCTAATAATATCATCACATAATTGCTATGCATATGCAAGGCAACAGGGAAAAGAACCCATTTAAAGGCATGGTCACTTGAAGGAAAAATCACTTGGTCTTAATTAAGGTGTACTGGAATCATAAAATGCAATTCTTCTGGGATGGATTCCTAGTATCAAGCAGCCCTAGAATAAGTAAATTACTCCTTCAGACTTTTTTTGCTTTTTGCTCTACCATACAATCCCCTCTTCCCCCTCAAACATGCATCATTTCACATTGCAATGAAAGCCAAACTATTTAAGCCAGACTTCTGGGTAGAATGACTGAAATCTGTTCCATTTCTGAAATGACAGGATAGAACTTTGTGTTTTTAATGCAACTTCTTCCTCTCCTCATCCTCTTCTCCCTGAAGGAGGAGTGGAGATGGAGACAGCAAAACCATTGGGACAGCATTAATGCATCCAATGCAGTCATGCAGAGCAGGAAAACCATTGAAACATGACAAGCTCATAGTAGCGTTTGCAGGCATTTTTCACACATTGCTGAAAGAAACAAGTGCCCGTTTTTTGGGCAAAGTCTAGACAAAAAGTCTGTGTAGTTAGAAGCCTAAGTTAATTACATAGCTGTTGCCAACTGGCTGGCTGTTGACGAATCTGCTAAATCCATGCGTACATCATATAATTAATGCATGTGAAATAATTTTGTTCAGTCTGTGAGCTGGCAACTACTTATCTTCATCCTTACTAAGTAGTAGTCCTATCAAAACCATTTGCTTCAGTTTGCTTCTTTTCATAATTTATTATTTATTTATTTTGACTTGTATGCCGCCACTCTCCAAAAAGGACTCGGGGCGGCTCACAGATAAAAACACAGAACAATAAATTATTTAAAAAGAAATTAAACTAAGCAAGCCAAAATACAACTATAAAACCAAATTAAAATCGAATTTAAAACCCACCCTCTCCCCCAGGAGATCAGTCCAGCCCAGCCTGTAAAACAACCAGGTTTTAGATCGCTGGAAAGAGGAGAGATCGGGAGCCAGCCGGAGCTCAACGGGTAGCTGGTTCCATAAGGCGGGGGCCGATACAGAATAGGCCCTTCCCCGGGTCACCGCAAGCCGACATTGTTGTGCGGATGGCAACCCGAGGAGTCCCAACCTGTGTGCTTGCACAGGGCAACCGGTATTTGATATCGGCAGGAGACGCTCCCGCAAGTACCCCGGACCAATGCCATGAAGGACTTTGAATGTTAATGTCAAAACCTTGAATCGCACCCGGAGGGCAACCGGCAACCAATGCAGCTCGCGCAGGAGGGGCGTAACATGGGAGTATCGGGAAACTCCCATCACAACGCATTCTGCACCAGCTGGAGCCTCTGGATGGTATGCAAGGGCACTCCTACATAGAGAGCATTGCAGTAGTCGAGTCGGGATGTAACAAGTGCATGAGTGACCGTGCGAAGGGCATCTCGATCCAGGTAAGGGCGGAGCTGGCGAACCAGCCGAACCTGGGCAAAGGCCCCCCTGGCCACGGCTCCCACCTGCTCCTCCCCACTGAGCCCTGAGTCCAGGAGAACACCCAGGTTCTGCACCCTATCCACAGGGGGTAACACCTCTCCCCCTATGGCCAAAGGTGGAATATACTCACTGGAGCGAGATGCCTGTACACACAGCCACTCAGTCTTGGCCGGATTGAGCTGTAGTCTGTTCCTGCCCATCCAGATCCGTACCGCATCCAAGCAACGGGACATCACAGAGAGGGCATCACTGATTTGGTTTGGGGTAGAGTTGTATAACTGGGTATCATCAGCATACTGATGATACCTCACCCCAAAACCTCGGATGATCTCGCCCAGTGGCTTCATATAGATGTTGAACAGAAGGGGCGAGAGGACCGATCCCTGCGGGACCCCACACGTGAGAGCCCTTGGGGCCGACCTCTGCCCCACTGCCAATACCAATTGCGAACGCCCTGAGAGTAGGAGGAGAACCACTGCAGAACAGTGCCTCCCACTCCCAACCCCTCAAGGCGCCGCAATAAGATACCATGGTCAATGGTATCGAAGGCCGCCGAGAGATCTAATAGGACCAGGACAGAGGAAAAACCTCTGTCCTGCGCCCTCCAGAGATCATCCACCAGTGCGACCAATGCCATCTCTGTACTGAACCCGGGCCGGAAGCCCAATTAATAGGGATCTAGATAGTCCGCTTCATCCAGGAAAAGCGGAAACTGTTGAGCCACCACACTCTCAACAACCTTCACTAAAAAACGAAGGTTGGAGACCAGACAAAAGTTGTTTAATACGGCAGGATCCAGGGCAGGCTTCTTCAGGCGGGGTCTCACCACTGCCTCTTTCAAGGCGGTGGGGAAAGAGCCTTCCTTTAACGAAGCATTGACAACTGCCCGGAGCCAGCCGCACGTGGCCTCCCTGGCGGCATATACCATCCAGGAAGGGCATGGGTCCAATAAACGTGGTGGAACTCAAACATCACATAATCCTGTCCACTTCATCCTCGGAAACAGGATCAAACTCAGCCCAGATGATATCGGCCGGACTTCTTGTCCCTCCCTCCTCAGACCACTGCAAGTTAGAGTCTAACCCCTCCCGAATCCGAGCGATCTTATCCAGCAGATACTGACCAAATTCCTCAGCTCTACCCTGCATAGGATCCAACCCCGTCTCCCGATGTGAGAGGGAGCGGGTGACCCTAAACAGGGCAGCTGGGCGGTCGTCTGCGGACGCTTTGAGAGAGGAGAGGTATGACCTCTTCGTCGCCCCCAAAGCTACCAGGTAAGTCCTAATATAGGCTCTTAGCTGGGCTCAGTTGGATTCGGAGTGGGTCGATCTCCACCTGCTCTCTAACCCCCTCCTATGCCGCTTCATCTGCCTAAGCTCCTCTGTGAACCAAGGAGCCATCTGGGATCTGCGGCGAGTGAGGGGACGCAAGGGGACAACTCGGTCGAGGGCCTCAGTGGCAGCCTGTTGCCAAGTGGCCGCCAGTACCTCGGCCAAGCTGTGGATAAGGGAGGCGGGCAAAAACCCCAGTTCTGTCTGGAACCTTTCAGGGTCCATCAGACGTCTGGGGCGGAACCATCTCAGTGGCTCCTCATCCCAGCGGTGTGGGGCCACTTGTTGGAAGACCAGCCGCAGGAGATAGTGATCTGACCATGCTATGGGTTGGACATTCACGGTGCCCACCTCCAGATCACTACGCCAACATTCCAAGACAAAAACAAGGTCGAGCGTGTTGCCCCCCTCATATGTAGGGGCCTGTATTATTTGGGTCAGGTCCATAGCTGCCATGGAAGCCATGGGCCAATCCCGACGTCCCCCCCAGGGAGGGCAGGTTGAAGTCACCCAAAACCAAAAGGTTTGGGAACTCTACCGCCACTCCCGAGAGGGCATCGAGCAGCCCAGGCAGGGCCGTTGCCACATAGTTGGGGGATAGGTATATAAGCAACAGGCCCAACCAACCACCAGGCCCCAACCTCAAGAGGAGGGCTTCACACCCACCTATCTGCGGAACAGTGACCTCCCTTGGAATCAGGGTCTCCCGAATAACAACAGTGACCCCCCCACCCCTCCCCTGAGCTTGCGGCCGGTGCAAAAATCTGAAAACCTGGGGGGCACAGATTGACCAGAGGCACTCCACCCTCCAGCCCCAACCAGATCTCAGTGATACAGGCCAGGTCCGCGGCCTCCTCCCTGATCAATTCACCAAGGAGGGGAGCCTTATTAACCATGGACCTGGCATTAAAATACACCAACCTGAGCCCAGGGCCTCCGAGTCCCGTATCCCCAGGGGAGTGGGCAGAGGCATGGGAGTCATCCCTGCCTCAGCCGCCAGAGTCCAACGGGCCCCCCTCCCCCCCTCCACAGCGCGATCCCCAGTTGGGCTGGACGGAGTTCCTTCCTTTCTGGGTGAAAATTGATCATCCACATGCCCAGACGGACAACCCTCCCCCCTCCCTAACCCTTTAAGATAGCGAAGCAAAAAATTTAAAAGTTTCCCTTTGCCCAATTTAAAATTACCCCCCTTGGTTGTGCAATGCCACCTCTCAAGATCTAACAATCCGTCATAAAGGTAAGCTCTTGACACCCCCATGGGCCATACTAGAGACAAGGGGACAGTCCTGTAGGCCCGCAGCTCCATAGGTGAATAAGCCAGAATCATGATAAAAATTAAAACACAGAAGATAGGGAAGATAAAAACGGCCACAAATAATTGATGTTAAAACATATTAGAATTAAAAAGTTGTCATCATTGTCTCCAGTCCTTGCAACCAGCACCAGTCCTTGCAACCAGGTAATAAATACCTCCCAATTTCAGTGGCTTGCAACTTTCATTCTGAATGTTTTTTCATTGTTCCTTTTCCTTCATATTGCCTTCATAGTCTACTATATACTGTATATAGCCTTCATAGTATACTACATAGTCCCTGACCACACTATCATTTTATCTTATTGACTGTAATGACCAGTTGGCTTGTTGATGAAGTCATGATTGTACTTCAGATGTGAAGACTTTATAACATTTGTTAATAAACTCATGATGGTAATTTGTGGGTTTAAAACAAAACTGGAGCAAAGTTGGTTTAGGAATTTTGAGAAACAAAGCAAGATCAAGAAGAAACAGAAGCTATGTGAACAACAGAAAAATAATACATGGTATTGTGAAGGGGTTGCGGATTTATCCTTTTTGACAGCTCTGAATATTATGCTCTAAATAACTATTATAAAATGCAGTCCTCATTAAATTGGGTTTGGTAAAATCCAATTAAATACAAAGTCCTTACTTTGAGGCATGACATTGTTTGGAGTGCTTTTCTCTCCTTTCAGTATTTATTTTATTATGAAACATTTAAACCACTTTGAACATATGGATGGTGAGAAACATCTCCAACCAGGCAGGGAGGAGGACTCAAGTAGGGAATTAGCCTTGAATTGTTGTGTATCCACAAAAGATCCAGCACTGACCCTCCCCTCCCAAGTTCTATGGAACCTTCACTATCTATTCCCAAGGGGAAGCAAACAACCTGGGAAGATTCCTGTATTATAGGCAGAAAACAACCAAATAGTTAACTTTGACTCTACACATGAGGATCTGGTCATTTGTGCCTGACAATACCCATACAGAGGTAACCTGCATGGGTCTTAGCATTTTTGATGGACATATTTTGTCTTTGCTGTGTAAAACCAGTTCTACATGAATAGGATAAACTAAAAACCTGTGACCTAGATAGCAAAATTGCTGAATTTCAGGCTAAATTGCCCCCCCCCCTTTTTTTACTAAATTTTCTATAAGCCAAAGAATTCTAGATTTAAAGGGCTTCGTTGTTTCCAGCTGTTTGACAGAGGGAGCCATGCTTTTCAGGACCATGACTCCAGAGCTTTCATTCACTTATTTTATTTCAGCTCTAATCCATTCTTCCCGCTTGAGAAAGGACGAGGCACCACAGAAGTATCCGCTTTACTGTATAAGGAATATTTGCTCTTTTCCAAAGTAAGTTGTTTCTTTTGATGCTCAGAGCTGCAGGGGTTTCTCATGAATGAAAAAGAAAACTAGTATGGTAAATTCTAAATTATACTTCTTACTGTTTTCAAAAAGACACTTCTATTTTTAGTTGATTTTGTGTGCCAGTTTTAACTCTGGTTCCTAAATTCCTGTGGAGAAATCTCACTCTATCATTATGGCAAGTAGTTTATTCCTGAAATATTTCTTTTGTTAGGAAAGCAAAATCCTCATTCCCTCTCTTTATTTGCACAAAGTGTTGCTGAATTTTTAGTGTAATGCTTCAAGATTTTTTTCACTGTGTGGAATTCCCAATGTAGAGGCAGAGTTTTTGACAAGGAATAGGATCCTTCAAGACCAAGATCAGGTTTAAACTATGACCTGGGTTGGCCAAACTCATACCAACAAATACAGGTGGTCCTCAATTTACAACACTTCATTTAGTGACTGTTCAAAGTTAGAACAGCACTGAAAAAAGTGACATGATCATTGTTCACACTTATGACCATTGCAGCATGGTCATGTTGGATGCTTGGCAACTTGTTCATATTTATGACGGTTACAGAGCCCAGGGTCATATGATCACCTTTTGTGACCTTCTGACAAGCAAATTTAATGGGGAAACCACTTGACAACCATGTTGCTAATTTAACAACTATAGTGATTCACTTAACAAATGTGGCAAAATAAATTGTAAAATGGAGAAAACTCACTTAACAAATTTCTCACTTAACAACATAAATTTTGGGCTCAATTGTGGTTGTAAATGGAGGACTACCTGTACAGAGAACTGTGTTTGCAGTTTAGAAAGAAAACATTTCCCAAATTCTTTCAGTAATTTAAATATAATTCTAAGAAGATAAAAAACCCAATGATAAACAGCATGTCGAAAGTGTATGGTTATCTCATACAGACTGTCAAATATTCCTAATTTCAAACTACTCCAAAATGTTCATCATCCCTGTGGAAGAAGAAAAACAACTTTACTTAATGCTCCAAAGAAGCCCTTTGATTGCTTGCAAGATATACTGAGTTGGAGAAAGCAGCCAAAGGCCATCAATGCCTTTAGTCATTTATACTAGAGCTGATAGATACATGTTCTCTATCCTTTCTCTATAGATCATTAAGAATGATTTCAGTCTCCCTGCATGTTCAGACCCCATCATAGTTTGTGTGGCTACTTTGTCAATAAGATTCAGCAAAGTGTACTAGCTTTGCTATAACGCCCCTACCTTATTAGCAAAATATTTCAAAATATTCCATTAGTGGCAGCTAGGGATTTAAGAAAGTTTTGTCCTTTAATTTCCTTAGCAAGTTATCACTCCCCTCAGAGAGATGTCAATTAGAACATATAGATATAGATGGATAGATGGAGAAAGGTATTGTCCTTGGAGAAACACAATAATCTCAAAAATGGGATTATTAGACTAAAGAAAAGTTTTTAAAAAGTCAACTTCAGAAAACATATGACAAATAGGCCCCTTTATGTACAAGTCATTTACATTTATGAAGATCTTTGTTAATTCATTTTAAAAACCTTCTTTGGAAAATATTATTGTAAAGCATTGTTGTACAAAAATATTATCTAAAACTACCATTCAGGACTGAGTGAACTACAAATTGAAAGGTGAAATCCTATCCTTACCTACCTGACATAAATTCCATTTAGCTGTTTAAGATTTTTAAAATGTTTAGGGACAATTTATTGTAAATAAATAAAGAGCCTTGGTGGTGCAGGCTGTTAAATGCCTAGCACTTAAGTTCCAGCTGCCTGCAATTACTGCAGGCTCGAATCCCACCAGGCTCAAGGCTGACTCAGCCTTCCATCCTCTCAGGGTAGGTAAATTGAGGACCCAAGATTGTTGGGGGCAATAAGCTGACTTTGTAAAAATGCCGCTTAGTAATAAGCAGGCATATACAATGGAATGAAAGCTATTGCTGAGTGCATTGGGTTGTATCCCAAAAATTGTAAGCCGCCCTGAGTCTTCGGAGAAGGGCGGCATATAAATGTAATTAAATATATATATATATATATATATATTAAAGTAAGTTCATATATATTTCATGCATCGCACATAATTACTCTGTTTTGTTTTGTTTTGAATTTGCATTTATATGCCGCCCTTCTCCGGAGACTCAGGGCAGCTTACAATTTTTTGGAGCACAACCCAATGTGCTCAGCAATTTAACATACATCATCACTTAGTTACTTACTATAAGATCTATACACTTTTCAGATTGTTTTAAAAATATTTGATGTGATTAATACTGTTATGTATGCAGAATTTAAAATGACTGGGTATTGTTGTAAAGTGTTTGAATTCATTGGTTGTAAAAGTGCGGGAAAACCCTGCACTCTGATTGGCTGGCAGCCGCAGCAGCCGGCTATAAATAGCTGCCGCGGCTGAGCCAGTTGGGTCCGTTCTGAGCTGAAGTCACAATAAACTTTGAGTTGAAGCACTCCGCGTCCTGCCTCTCTATGCAAACTTAACACTGGCGACGAAGGTGGGATTTCCCTGAAGAGAAGGCAACGCGGAACAGAGAAGAGCGAGATGGCTGCGCTGAACACCCCCAGCCCCATTCGACCCGAAGAATGAAGACTGGGAGTCGTATGCAGATCGGTTTCAGATGTTTTGGAAGGAAGCGATCTGGCCGCCATTTCTGAGCAGCGGAAGAGGGCGGTTTTTCTCACGTATTGCGGTCCGGCAGTTTTCAAGATGGCGAAGGCATTAGCAGGTGCAGCAGACGTGAAGGTAATGGCATGGCCTGATCTAGAGAGGCTTTTAAGGGCACACTACGCACCCCAAGTATCGTGCCTCATTAAGAGACACGAGTTTTATCGCCGCGATCAGGGGGAAGACGAAAGCATAAATGACTTCGTGGCAAGTTTAAGAGACATTGGGGTGCGAATTCAGCAGCTTAGAGGAGGCCATGCGATCGTTTTGTTTTGGGCCTTAAAGACAAGGTTTTGCAGAGCAAATTACTGATGAAACCCAAGATCACGCTGAAAGAAGCCATAGAGGAAGCATCTTCAGCAGAAGCCACCAAATCCTCAGCAGCAGCCATGAGAAAGATGAACAAGACTACGGGCCATTTAGATGGGGAAAAGACCACTACAACTCATTTTGATGAACTTGAATCTGAGTCAGAATACAGTGGAGAAGAAGAAGAAATCAACAGACTCAGAATGGAGCGGAAAAGAAACGACCTGAGAAGGAAGAGGCGTGATTTCCACTGCATAGGTTGTGGGGAAACCACCCCGCACTGAATGCAAGTTCCTGGACACCATTTGCCTCCGATGTGAAAAAAGAGGGCACCTTGCAAGAGTCTGCAAATCATCCAGAACTCCACCAAACAGAAGAAAGTTTGCTACAAACAACAAAGACAGAGAAGTCAAGCCAAACAACACCAGTGAGAAAATGGGGCAACACAGAAGCAAATGGAAGGAATGAAACTCATCAAACAGTAACTATTGGTCATTCTTCCTCTTTAAATAACAGGAAAGTGCATGTCAAGGTATTCATTGAAGGAAGGCCTTGCCAAATGGAAGTGGACTCAGGTTCATACTTATCCATGGTGTCATGGGACACTATTCAGAGACTGATACCAGACATTCAGAAGACTCACTTCAAGAAGCAGGCATTAACTCTTAAAGACTACCAAGGGAACAAGATTCCAGTAGTTGGAACAAGAGAATTCAACGTGAAGTTCAAAGGTCACATCAAACGCCTACCCCTGACCATCGTGGATAAAGATCGCCCAAGTTTGCTGGGCTAGAATGGTTCAACCCGCTGGGCATCAAGTGACTGGCATCAATCACGTAAGCAACACTGAGTGGGAAGAGTCCTTGAAGTCTGAGTTTCCAGAGGTCTTCAGCGACGGATTAGGCAAGTACTTGGGGACCCCTATCACATTTAACCTAGATCCCAAGGTACAACCAATCAGATTAAAACCCAGAAGGGTACCCTTTGCATTGAAGGAAAAATTGATGAACAATTAGATAAACTTATAGCCCAAGGGGTGCTGGAGCCCACAGACCACTCCAGGTGGGAAACACCCATAGTCACGCCAGTCAAGGCTGACGGTTCCGTGAGAATCTGGGGATTACAAGGGGACATTGAACCATGCGCTACAGCAGAGCGCATATCCGGTTCCAGTGGTTCATCATTTATTACATTCTCTGGGGGGGCACAGTCTTCGCCAAATTGGACCTGGCCCAAGCATACCAGCAGTTAACAGTAGATGATCTAACTGCAGAAGCCCAAACCATTGTAACCCATCGGGTGCATTCAAATGCAAGAGGTTACAATTGGAGTAAGTGTGGCACCAGGCATCTTTCAAAGCCTCATGGAAAGGATGCTACAAGGGTTGCCTGGGGTGGTGCCTTATTTTGATGACGTTTTAATCTCTGCTGAAAATGACACTCAGTTACACGAGAAACTCAGAGAAGTTCTAACCAGGTTCAAAAAGCGGGTTAAAAGTCAAAAAGAGAAATGCACACTAAGAACTGACAAAGTAGAATTCTTGGGTTATATGATTGATAAACATGGCATCCACCCCACAGAAGCCAAAGTTCAGGCAATCAAAGAAGCCCCCAGGCCTAGATGCAAAACTGATTTGCAAGCATTCCTGGGACTTATTAATTTCTATCATATGTTTCTACCTCAGAAAGCAACCACTGCAGAACCCTTACACAGATTACTGGATAAAAATCTGCATGGGTCTGGGGCACAAAAGAAGAAGCTGCATTTAACAACATCAAGAGACAAATCACTTCTGATTGTGTCCTGATACAGTTTTCTGAGAATTTACCTGTAGTATTGACTTGTGATGCATCCCCTTTGGAGTGGGGGGTGTTGAGCCACATGCTTCCCAGTGGAAGGGAAGCCCCTATTGCATTTTACTCTCGCACTTTGACCAAAGCAGAGAGAAACTACAGTCAACTGGACAAGGAAGCTATCGTGGCAGCAGTCAAGAAGTTCCATGAGTACGTATATGGGAGAAGGTTCACCATTGTTACAGATCACAAACCTCTTTTAGGCATTGTGGCAGGGGACAGACCAACGCCCACCATCCTGTCACCAAGAATGCTGAGATGGACTGAATTTCTTGCTGCTTATTCATATAAACTCATTCACAGACCGGAAAAGACATTGGGCACGCTGATGCTTTGAGTCGCTGCCCACTTCCTTTGCACACTGAGGACCCTGCTCCTGAAACTTACACCTTCTTTCTAGAAACTGTTGCCAAACTTCCAGTTCATGCTGCTGAAATTGCTAGAGAAACTGCCAAAGACACTTCATTGGCTCCTATTGTAGGCTGGATTAAAAGGGTTGGCCACTACATGATCTACCTCAAGCTTCCCAACCTTTTAAATCCAGACAAACTGAATTATCTGTCTTGAGGGGATGTATTTTGTGGGGTAACAGGGTGGTTATTCCTGCAAAATTGCAGAAAGAGGTTTTGGAAATGTTACATGAGGGTCATCCGGTATTGTCAGAATGAAGGGATTGGCCAGGAGTTATGTATGGTGGCCTGGTATAGACAAAATGGTTGAAAACTGGGTTGCATCCTGCCCAAACTGTCAGCAAGTAAGGCCTGCTCCACCCCTCGCCCCCAAACAAGAATGGGAATGTCCTAGGGGTCCATGGTCCAGGATTCACATTGATTTTGCTGGCCCTACCAGAGGGCACACTTTCCTTATTGTAGTTGATGCATACTCCAGATGGTTAGAGGTTATCCCCATGGTTTCCACCACTGCAGACGCTGTTATCAAACAACTTAAGAAACTTTTGTAACTCATGGGTTACCTGATGTGCTTGTTTCTGACAATGGTCCTCAATTTACTGCTAATCTTTTGAATCATATTTAGCACAGCAGGGTATCAGACACGCCCTTACTGCCCCTGGGCATCCTTCGACTAACGGCCGGGCTGAACGCATGGTACGTTTTACCAAGGAGAAACTCCAACAATTGGGTCCAGGGGACATCACTGAGAAAGTTGAAAACTACTCAGTATCCAACACATCACTCCTAGTCCATCCACTAACTTAACTCCTGCCGAGCTTTTGATGGGGAGAAAACTCAGGTCTACCCTAGACCGCCTTCACCCCACTTACGCACCCAACGCACCTCTAGATTCCACCAGCAAAACTCGCACATTCACTGTGGGTGATTCTGTTTATGCTAAGAACCTTGTGGGTGAACCACTATGGATTCCTGCTGAGATAACCCAGGTTACAGGCCCCAGGTCTTACAGGGTTCAAACTGAGGATGGTGTCTTGTGGAGTAGGCACATAGACCAGTTACGGTCCAGACTGCCTCTGGAGCATCGCCCTTGCTCCTCTCTGGATCCCATGCCCTCAGCCTCTTCTAGGGGAAGGGGAGATAATGATGGTAATCAGCAAGTGAGAATCAACCCCATGTGTAACGAGCTAACACGACAGGAACCATCCCAAAACCTGTCAGGGTACCAACAACCATTTTTGCAAATAGAAGATTGCACATCACTACCAGATTTAGGGGTGACATTGGGTTGGAGATGGATTGGGAGGAGAGACCAGGTTGTAGTAACCAAGCAGGTTCTACCAATACAAGAAGTCCTAATAAGGGAATGTTGGCAGATACATTTCCTTCCTCACAAAGTGAGATTCCCAAAACACCTGAACCACGCAGGTCTCAACGCAGTAAGAGCCCCACCTATCTACAAGAGTATATTAGATAGATGGGGTTTGAGTATGGACCAAACCTAGTGGGGAGGGGTGTTATGTATGCAGAGTTTAAAATGACTGGGTATTGTTGTAAAGTGTTTGAATTCATTGGTTGTAAAAGTGCAGGAAAACCCTGCACTCTGATTGGCTAGCAGCCGCGGCAGCCGGCTATAAATAGCTGCCGCGGCTGAGCCAGTTGGGTCCGTTCTGAGCTGAAGTCACAATAAATTTTGAGTTGAAGCACTCTGCGTCCTGCCTCTCTATGCGAATTTAACAAATACAATCTTGCAGACACATTGATTGGGGGGGCCTAGGCAGCAGAGTAGCAATAGTTGTTGTCAAGAGCACAACTTTGACATTGTGAAATAAGCAGCATATAGACAGATGATAGATAGATGATAGACAAATAAATAGAGATAGATAGATGAGAGAGAGATGAGACAGACAGACAGACAGACAGACAGACAGATTTTCATTCTTAGGTCCATTGTGGCATCTGCAGTGTTGCTTCTGTTAAAACCACCATCACCAGCCAGAAAGGGGCCAGTTATGGGAGCTGCCAACTGAATCCCTCACATACTTCTAGCTTTTCCTCTTCTTTCAAGGCAAATTACAGAAAATAAGCCTATTGTTCTCCTGAAATGTTTCTTATTTACTTAAATCAGGAAAATTCCTGAGGGTAATGCAGAGAAAAAAACAGAACTCCACCAAATAAAGGACACTGTTATGGTCCATAAAAGCTTGGTGATGAAGGTGGGGGGCATTTTAAGGATGGCCTGTTGATAATCTTCTTTGTACCTTCATCTGTATAATACACAGATAGAGCTGCAGTCCTCTGGGCAATCCTCTCCATAGTGATTAAAACATTAAATCAGCCTTTCTCAACCAAGTTCCAACCAAATTTGCTCAGCTAAAACCATAAGACTGTTTAGCTAGTATACATATTAGCTTGAAACCTGAGAATTATTGGAGTTGTAGTAGTCCAGGACCATCAGAAGTTTGAAGTTTGGGGAAGGCCATCATAAAGAACTTGTAGATGAGCAAAACAAATAATAAATTCTAAAATAAGTTCTTTGACTACTGTACTGCTCTTTTATACCACCTAATGTTTGATGGCCTGTCAAAGAACAGAATTCTGACCTGACCTGTCTAAGGGCAACTTCCAGTTTAAGGATAAAGAAGCATATTAAGGAGGTTAAAGTAACCCATCAACAGCTAATTTTTGTCAGGAGAAAGCATGGCTGAGACCATACATTGGTTATGCTCATGAGATGAGTGGGCCCATCCCACGTCTATATAAAGACATCACCATTATATAATTTTTATGTAGCACAAAGAAAAATGTGAAAATCCTATAAAGAATCTTAATTTTTGTGTGGAACCATAATGTTGAAAACAGACATTGAATCCATCTCCTCACCCAATATGGCAGCTATGCTATGCTGGCTGAGGAATTCTGGGAGTTGAAGTCCACAAGTCCTAAAGTTGCCAAGTTTGGAGACCTCTGCAATATAGGAATCCAAATTGAAACATCTACAACAGATGGTTGTGCAATCTTTATTTGGATTCAAGCAGTAAGGGAGAGCCCAGCCACCTTTCTGGTTCTACTGCCAAGCTTTTTTATTGCTAGGAAATGCATTCTGACATTCAACTGGAATCTGCCTTCCTGTAACTTAACTCTATTACCCTGTGCCTTCCCTTTGGGATGACAGAGAACAAGTCTTCTGAGATATGTGGCTGCATTATGGTTTGTGCTTTTCCAGGCAGTTCAGCAGTGAGTGAGAAGAAGCCAAGAGCAATAAACACAATACTGTGAGGTCCTCCATTCTCACACAGCTGGAGGACTTGAACTCCTTGGAAAACTGTAAGTATCTCTTCAGTTTTGCTCAGTTTGGGGTCTAAGTGATCATGAAGTAATTATTTTGAGATGGCTAACAAAGTGTGTTTGCAGCATGGTCTAGAAGTAAAAGACAATTCTGTAATTGTCTATAGTAAGCAATTATTACAGACAATTCTATAATAAATAGTAATTTTTAGTTAATCCAACGTTCTATTATCACATGCTACCTTAATTGCAAAGCAGAGCAAGTGCAAAAAGTAGAGTTTTTCCTTTATTCAGAAAAAAAGCCAGAGGCACGGTATTGCATATATGAAAGTGAGTCAAATGTTGCCCATTGCCTATTTCTAAACTTGTAATAAAAAGTGGGAAAAGACGTATAAAAAGACATGTAAATCAGATTTTTGGTTTGTTTCTTTTTAAAACTCAGTAGTAATCCTAATCCTAGGAATTGATCGCAGATTGCACCAGACATTTATTTCCCTGTCATCGATCCTAAACAGCTCATTGCTTAACCAGATAAATTAAGCCAAAATCAGCCAGAAGAAGACATTAAAATTGGCCCACTTCCCAACATCTGGCAGAATAGTCTGCTTGCCTCTCAGGGACTCCTGCTACAGGGTTTCTGATAATCAGACATCTGGTTTCCAAATAAGAAATGGAAAGCAAAGCCCTTTATGTAGCGTAGCAGAGAAAAACAAAAGGAGAGGGTTGTTTTGTTTTAGCCATTTCTGTTGTTAATTATCTCCCTGTAATATTAGTTGCACTGACTTAGAAACAGCCCACAAAGAGGCTAAGGGGTAGACAACATCTGGATGTCAGCATTCCATCATGCCCAAAGGTGAAGGAAGGTAACAAAAGCAATTCAGCAGTATTCAAACCAGAAGAATGGTCTAGGTAGTCGACTATATATAATCTGAAGGAGGTATCTCAAATTAGGTCAAATTCCTTATTTTTGAAGCTATTGTTTCCCAATAACACAGCTCTGGGATTCTCTCCCACTGTGAAATCCATTTCAAATCCAATTAATTGTAACCAGGATAATTTACCATGGAACGTGTGATTCTCTAATGAAACTCACTTGATTGATTTTGCAGAATATCTTCTGCTATAAGGAAGGATTGTACTGTAACATATGGTCTGCCGCCTTTAAAAATGTGGCAATGCTCACTTTTCACAAAAAAGCCAATACAAAGAAATCCCAAGTCTCCAAAAAGATGTGATATTTCTTTATGTTGGCATTTTTGTCCTGTCACCAGACACACTGACACATTCCCTGCAGCTTCAGTAAAACACTGTTCTGCTAACTGTTGTCTGAGAACCAGTCTGCATGATGCAGGCTTCCTCTTGTCCCCACCCATAGTTGAGGCCAGCTAACTCTGGGTTTTTCTCATTGTTGGAGAAGTAGTATTTTCCATCCTCACCCAACCCTTACTATATAATGGTGATGTGGCAGGGGGCTGACATTTGTCCAGTACCCAGTGGCTATCTTCAGCTGCTGTGGAAATAAATCCTCTTCTGCAATTGCTGCCAACTACTCTCCATGGCTATATAGTGCTGCTGCTTTGACATGTCAGAGGAGGAGGCGCAGGAGGAGGAGGAGCAGCAGCAGCAGGATTGCCAGACTAAGACCTGCCCAGAAGACCCATAAAGAAACCAATGGCCCAACAGGTAGTTTGTCCTGACAGAACCCCACAACCTGTCCCTTGTTTTTCCATGAATCTGAAACAGTGGTCCTTTGCCATTTTCTTTAGGTATTGCTGGTAGACTAGGCCTGGGACCAAGACCTCTATGGTAGGTTTCACCAAGACTGCTAGAGCAGCACTTGATTTAAAAATTCTGATCAATGGCTACATTTGCCAGTCTAGCTCTGGCACACGGGCACACAGACTTCTAGTGGTACAAGGGATTAATCAATTGTGGCTACTTTCTAACACCAGGGCTGGGGAACTATGGCCCCATTATGATATCTGTACTTTAACTCCCAGAATTCCTGAGCCAACCATGCTCAGGAATTCTGGGAGTTGAAGTCCATAGGTCATAAAGGGACCATAGTTCCCCAGCCCTGTTCTAACCAATGTTTTTCAAACTTGGTGACTTTAAGATGTGTGATCTGGCATTTCCATAATTCCCCAACCAGTGTGCTGGGAATTCACACTTCTTAAAGTTGCCAAGTTTGAAAAACACTGTTCTATCCTAGTGGGAGTCTCTAGAATTTTCTTTTGTTACAGGTTCCTGTTACAGTTAAGGAAAAGAATAATTGTCACAGAAATCTTTGGTTGAAGAAACATATGTTTACAATTGTATGTCAAGCACTACTTTTTTAGCACAAACATAAGCTATATTTTTAAACTAACCCAGTATTTTTTTGAAAGAATTGCTGCTCCTTTGGGCATTTAAAGGACCAGGGAATACAATTTTGGTTGTGCCCCTTTATAACAGGAAGACAATCCATTACACTGCAAACTGAGCTTTATTTTATCAAGCCTGAGGCTGAAGTATACATTCACCTAATTGGAATTGTTCATAATGATTGTCTGCCTAACAAAGGAAGTATAACTGCGTCAGTAGAAGAAAATGTACAGTGTATTCAAAAAATCCCCTTCACTTTTGTCAATTTTGTTATATTGCAACCTGATTCTACAGTTGTTGACATTCATTTTTTTCCTCATTAATCTACATTCAGTACCCCATAATGACAAAGTGAAAATTTCACAGCACATGGACAGACTTAACTATGGAGCTAGCTGGGATGCTGTGAGCATGTGAGACTAAATTTTAAAAAATGCTAGAGAATCCTTGGAAGCTTGAAATCAGCATCAATAGGCACATAGAGATATATCACATTGATTTCAATGCCCAGATAAATAGGGGCTAACACCAGGGGCAACATCAGAAAGCAATCAAAGAATAAACAACAGGCTAAAGGTGGTATTCAGCAGGTTCTGACCAGTTATGGAGAACCAGTCGTGGAAATTTTGAGCAGTTCGGAGAACCAGCAAATACCTCCTCTAACTGGAGATTTTACAGTCTCCTTCCCCTGTCATGACCACCAAGCCACACCCACAGAACTGGTAGTAAAAAAATTTGAATCCCACCACTGTTCTGACCAGTTCTGGAGAACCGGTAGTGGAAATTTTGAGTAGTTTGGAGAACCGGCAAATACCACCTCTGACTGGCCTCATCTATTCTCTGCCTCCCAAATCCCAGTTGATCAGCTGGATCTTCTTTTGTTGCCCTGCACAGGAGAACTGAGCTGGAAAGCAGATTAGTGGGGTGGGGTGGGAATGGGGATTTTACAGTATCCTTCCCCTGCCACGCCCACAGAACTAGTAGTAAAAGAATTTGAATCCCATCACTGCAACAGCCTAATGAAAAAACTACCAAGAGAAAATACCTGCCTCCCAACATTGTCAGGGCAAGCTATTGTATATAAATAGAGAACACTGGCACTGAAAATGTAACTTAGCTGGGTAATGAAAAATCTACATGAAAACAACAAAGCTCAGAGAACACCAAGAACTCCTCTTAATTTTTCTCAAAGTTTGTTTTAATGATTCTATCCAGTGCAAATAAGATACAATAGTATCCTGAGCATCAGGGATTCAGGCAAATGTAGGGACTTGGATCATTCGATAGCAATTGTCCTTTATGTTTTAGGTTTCTCACCTATGGGATACTCTTAACTGTATTTACCATTAACTGCATCAAATCTACTTTGTGAAATTCAAACAGGAAAAAAAAGGAAGCAACTTGGCAAGCAATTTTCCTTTGCAAGAAAACAAATCTCTAGAACAGAAAGGAACAATTCAAATAGCCCTGAAATCTGTTTCAGTTGGTACGTAATTCCTGAGGACCCTTCTATAAAGAACAAGGGAATACTGGGCCAAATTCTGGTCATAGTTTTCTAACTGGGGATTACTCCAGATTTGTTTAATTGTTCATTTCTCTTTGTGGAACTATGGTCTTCACTTATCACAGGCAGTGACATATGGATTTAACAAGAGTTAGCAAAGTAGTTATTTACAAATACACTGATCTTCCCCCTAGTTCAGAATTATCTCTGTTCCATATTGTAAATACAGCGCCCTCTGCTGCCAACTAAAGGACGCATACTAGTGATCTGCACAGATCACAAAGCTGTCAGCAGCTATCTCATCTTGTAGAAGCTGATTGATAATTAAATTATGAGCTGGCTATAAAGGAGTAATTTTTATTTGGTCACCCTGAATTTTTATTATTATTTATTAGATTTATATCCCGCCTCACTTCCCCCAAAGGGGAACTCGAGGCGGCGATAAAATAAACTCACTCATTGAAAACTTCCTCTGTTTGGTCCATTTTAAGTGATTTAAATTACAATTTTTGTAAGTCTGAGTTGCAGCAGATGTATTCCAACAAATCTTTAAGAGTACAAGGAAAATTAATCTATTTGATTATCATTTGAGATATTTTTTCAACTTTATAACTCTTCACTGAATGCTAAATGACCATCTATCAAAGATATGGTAATTCATCTTCCATAGCAAATAGACATTGGAGCAAAGGTTAGAATCAATAACCTTCAACTTGCTTTCCAATTCTACATTATTGTTTTGCTAGTACGGTTAGGGTTTCATAAGTGCATGCCCACAAACAAACAGATAGAGTCTTGAGAAAATAAAATGTTTATCACAAAACGTAATGTAGTCGAAGTATTACATCCGATGTGGAGCAGTGGGAAATCAGGAAAAGAGCTCTCCTCTTGCTATAGCATTAATATTTGGTTGTTCATGAGATCAGTGTTACTATCACAATGTCAACAGGGAATTAAAGTTGTGCCTATCATACACAATAACTGCAACATCACTTATCTCTCAATCCATAATAATTATCATCTTAAGCACCAGGCAGATACAATGTCTGATGTAAATAGTGATGACACAAACTTTTCCTATGTTTCAGTCATTTGTCAAATGCATCTTTTTAAAGGTTTACATTTGAAGATTGTCTTTCTACTGAATAAACTCATGTCCTAGAATGCTGTCTAGAAAGACATGGTTTTAAAAACAACTGAGCTAGTTCTCTTCACAATTCCCAAAATAGGCAGAAGTACTTGTTGAATCAGAGCAGTGTTTCACAACCTCACCAATTCTACGATGTGTAGATTTCAACTCCTAGAATTCTGGGAGTTGAAGTCCACATAAGTCACTGAATTAAAGGAATGGGATTATGTGGCCTAAAAACTAGGCCAGCCCCACCTAAAATATGAATTGACAGCAGTGCATGAAATAAATTAATTTTAGGCTTTGATTTAATGTCCAAATTGCCTTCAGCTCAACAAAAAAGTACGCCCGCTGCCAATCACTAAGGCAGATAAAAAGCAATACCAGTTCCTAATTTCTACTTTTTTTTGGAATGTGATCATAGCTGGGATAGCAGGGATAGGACAATTTACTATTCTCCTATGACGCTCTTATCCTGAACTATATCTCCACCCCCACCCCATGCACTCACAGGAGACTGGCCATTATCAGGCGTCATTAAAGAGCAATTAGATGGAAATTAAGCTGAGAACAAGTATTGATTAGCTCATTAAGGATGGGGAGCCGACTCTGTCAATAGAAATTACCAGCCCTAACCCCATTATCTGCAAGGTTAAAGTCTGCGGTTGGGGCCTCCTCATTAAATATCCTTGAGATGAATCGATTCCTATTCCTCCCCTGCTTTGCCCATGGCTCATTCTATAATTGCTCAGAAATGTTGCAATGGCTCCCTGTTCTCTTCCTATTGGGTAGTTAAACCAGGATTGGACTGAGCAAGAAACTAGAAGCATCATTGAGGGTTTTATATCTGCTATGGGAAGAAATTCTGTAAGCTGCCACTGGGAATGTTTTCAGCTAGCCTGGATTCTGACTGAGCCCTGGTTTGAAGTTACACAGGACGACAGATGCCCTAGTATTCCAACACTGCCAACTGACCAAATTAATATATATTTCAATTTAATCCATAAATTTGATGCACACTTATGATGGAAATACAGTTCTGCTCCTATTATACCTGAGTTAAACAAAACATATTTTTGCTGTGATTGTATTTTATGGATTTTTGTAACTACAGTAAAGTTGAAAGCTGATATACATTTTTAAAAGTACCTTTTTAAATCTTTAGCTTGGACTAGTTGTTGATTTTACACATTTGGACTAGGAAAACATTTATACAAAAATTACATTCAATAATAAATATACTAGCTCCAATACTGTTTTGAAAGTGCATGTGTAAACTTCGTACAGTTTCCTGCATTAGATATTAACATAAGGCAATCTCTTGCAGACTGATGGCCTTCTAATATTTCAATCTAGGTTGAAAATGGGCAATTTTCTTAAAACCAGATTTTGAGGGGTGTGGGGATGGAGGTACAAGGACACTTATGGTAAATCTTTTCGCCTCCCAGGTCTGGAAAGGGAACAACTACTCTAAAAGCCCTATGGGACTGGAGGATGCTTTTTAAGAGTTACCAGTAACAATATTTATGGAACGCTACCAAAAAACACAAAAAGGGCAACTAATTCAAGTGCAGCCCAGAGAGACTGTAGACTACCTGCTTATGAGCGATCTACTCTGTCCACATCTATAAGAGCCATTGCAAATCAACACAGATGGAGGGAACTGACTGGGGAAAGGCTATGTGAATGCTCTCATAAAAAGTGCTGAAGATGCTGTCCTCTGGCTTACGTCAGCTTTGAAATTCAGCTGCCAACATAATGGGAAGGAGGGTGGAGGAGTTGACAAGTTCAAGGTTATTCTGTATGTTGTACTAAGAAATTCCAGTTGCAGTTAATTGGTTCTCATGATTTATGAAGTGTAGAAGTGGGAGGAGAAAAAGGTGGATTCTGTGTAGCCCGCAAAAATTCTTTCACTTTAGAAAATGCCTTAGACGTACCAGATCTGTTTCTAATAAATCAGTTGGAGAGAATATGTCTCAGAGTGATTGATATCATGGCTACTTTCTGGATGCCTTACAGCTTATTCTTCTAGTAATTATTTTATACGAATCTTTGTTTTTCATTTCCATTTCCTTGTTGTTGCTGATTTTTTATTTCCCTCTTTTTGTAAAACTTTCCTGTGGGATGGGGGATGCATACGTGGCAACGATTTAAGATGAACCACTGATCGAAAGTTCCACCTTGTATGACCATCTTAGTAGGACTGTTTCTATAGGAACTTCTGAAGATCATTCTACATCAACTCTCCTTTCTGTTGCATTGAGCCTAGATCTAGGGATTCAGAAATATCTATTGCAATATTGATGGCACAGGTCTTTGGGGTCGAAGGATGCATTTCTCTTCAGAGTAGAAATGCCAAGTGCTGAGACAAAAGAAATGAGTTTGAATTAGGGTTAGGATTGGGATTCAGGACAAAAATTACATCTGATTTCAATTTACATACAATTAAAATCAATGTAAACTAATTATTATATTGTAAGCCACCCACAACCAGTTAGACGGGTGGCATAGATAAAAATAAATATTGACAATTTATTTGTCAAATTTATATCCTGCCACAATAAAACCAAATTATATAATAAATACTTTAAAACTTTCAGAAAACAATACTTGGCATCAGACACCAAAAACCTCCAGAACAGCTGTTTTCAACTTTTTCCAGAACCTAGATAAACTGAAGGCTATTGAATCTCCAGCAGGAAGCCATTCCCGCCGCCAAAAAAAAACAGGCCACATGGAAAAACAGTACATTCAGGCTTCAGCCCCACTAATTTCTAGAAAATGGGAGACAACTGGCTGCCTCTCCCAAGACATTTAAAATGGTTGGGCCAACTCTACTGGGAAGTAGTTCCGCAGATAACCTGTCACCAAATCTTGTGAAATGTAATTATCTCTTGTTTATTTTTAAATGATTACTCAGCATCCACTTGTGGACATGCTCTGGGGATTACATCCAGAGCTCAGTGGCGCTGTAGTGCACAGTTCTTGCAATAACGTAGAATAGTAGTATATCTACTACTATCTACAATGGCGTTAAAGTATATCATCATTATTCCTCTGAGACTGCAGTCTTTTCCAAAATGAAAGATTGGTAGTGGATCAATCGTCCATCTATCTTACTGTTCATAGAAGTCTTCACACATCTCCAGAGAATCTATTTCCTTCCTGGTTTTATTTTTTATCTTCAATATTCATCTCCCATAAATTGGCAACTGCTTTTGTCTTTACCAAATGGATTCTAGCTTGTCGAATTGGCATCCCCTGCCTGTCTTGGAAGGAACAGGCCTCTATGCCAACCACATCTCTGCCAGTTGCAAGTTGCCTTTCCCAGTATTCATTTATCCTGTCCTGAAGCAATGCAACTATTAATCTTGGTTGACATTTTCCAAAATACTAATTGAGAAGTAAAAGAGCAAACAATCCATCCCTAAAGGTAAAATAATACTCCACTTAATGGCCTGCTTAATCATAACCAAGCACAGGGATCCCTGGGGGAGGCAAAGAGAAAGGTAATAGATGACAGCAGGTGAGAACAAGAACCCACTAATGAGGCTAGAAAGAGGGAAAGAAAAAATAGTTATACGTGTATTGGGGGACAGGTAGTGGTATGACTGCTAAGGAACTAATACCATAACCACCATAGATGAAGTTAGATGAGTTGTACACAAGAAGAAATTAGGGAGGGTTCCTACAGCTTATATATATTTCTCTCCAAAACAAAGAAATACTTTGAGGTTTTTCTTTTCATTGCCATGTATGTTGAGAGCCAGGGAAATCTGCAGAATAATAAACAAATAAACAAACAAACAAACTTTGAGGTTTAAGGAACATTGTCTTCAAATATCTTACTAGGAAAAGATGTGTGCCTGCATTGTCTCATCTAACTTCATCCATGGTGGTTTGAATAAGAGACAAAATGGGCGATTCCCTATTTTTCTTCCTATATGAGCTCATGAGTTGGCTTAAGTTGATATTGACAAACCATATTGGGTTGTCTTTAATTCTCAGCCTGTTTTTGCATGGTGGTTTACTCTTTTCACTTTGCATCTCTCTCTGCAATGATATAATATTAAATAAGTGAAAAATTTCCCCTTTTCAAACTTTCTATTCTACCTTTATGTAACCATTTAAATCAAGAAAAGGGCTGCTATTAAAAAAAGGGATGTCTTTGCCCCATTTCTTAGTGGAAATATTGTGATAGTGGCAAAAGAAATCCACTATATATTTGCCTGGGGGACTTATATATGTGATATGTCTTAGGATTCTGTTCCCACATTATTTATTGCCAGGGATGACTAAAATTCAGCCTGAATCCCAGGGAGCCCTGGCAGTAATTAATTCTGTCTATATGTAACATTCATACTACTTTTTCCTTGCCTGGAAATTATGCCAGTGTGGTCAGCACAACACATCAGTGTTAAGGTTCAGTTCTCTCTCTACATATAATTATATATCATTTTATAAAAGTTGTTTTAAAAGGGAAGATAAAAACTAGTACAAGCTGTCTTACAAAGTAAGAAAAATAAAGAAAGAGAAACTAAAAGTGCAAGAAAGAAAAAAGTGAAATAGAAAAGAAACAAAATACAAAGAAGTAGCTTCCAATTTTCTTTACAGCAACTATAATTATAAATTTGTCTCTTAGTTTAGGTTACAACATAACTCTTATTTCTATAATTTATCCTGTTTAATCAAAACCACCATAAATTCATTTTTTCTGTTTTAGGCTTGTAAAGGGTTTCCAGTTAGCAATAAACATAGATACTGACTTTTCTCTAATCAAATGGGTAAATTTGGCCATTTCAGCAAGTTCCATCATCTTCACCAACCATTCCTCTATTGTGGGTATTGCTAATTCTTTCCATCTTTGTGCATAGAATAATTTTGTTGTAGTTGTCATATACAAAACAAAGTTCCATGACTTTTTTCAAACCATCTGTCCATCAATTCACAAAAAAACCCTCTCTGGTCTCAATTGTACATTAATTTAGAATTTTAACAATCTTTTTTTTAATTACATTTATATGCCGCCCTTCTCCAAAGACTCAGGGCGGCTTACAATTTTTGGGATACAACCCAGTGTGCTCAGCAATAGCCTTCATTCCATTGTATATGCCTGCTTATTACTAAGCGGCATTTTTACAAAGTCAGCTTATTGCCCCCAACAATCTTGGGTCCTCAATTTACCTACCCCGAGAGGATGGAAGGCTGAGTCAACCTTGAGCCTGGTGGGATTCGAGCCTACAGTAATTGTAGGCAGCTGGAACTTAAATACAGGCATTTAACAGCCTGAGCCACCAAGGCCCTTTAATCTAATACATACCATCTGCTGTGACTTATTGGTGAAAATATTGCTCTTTTTCACTTAATAATATGCAATGTTTTACATTTTTCTAATTTCTTTAAAGCTAGAATGATTGCTATCATCAGGAATTATGTTTGAAAACAGAAATGGAAAAAGATGTTTACAGTTCTCTTTTCTAGGCTAAGCATGTCCAATTTTTTTTCAGTGTTTTCAGGGTCCCTTCATCATTGTACTCAAGCCAAGCAGAGTTACAAGTTAGGCGGAAAAGAACTTTGGGAATTTCATAAACCAGATGCCTTCAGAATCTCCAAAAGATGCATATCCAGATGCACACTGCATTAAGCCATGATGTGGCTTGTTTGGGGCCAGCTTACTGGAGTATCAATCAATTTCATTATGTTTTATAAGCTATCATGTATATTTTAGTTTAGTGTAACGTTTGAAACCCATAGTGATTTGTTAACAAATCATGGTTTAAGATGATCAATGAAGTAACAACAGTAGCTACTGAAGCCCATATCTCTTTTTAAGTTGTGTGGCTTAAAAATAATGTACGATATTGAATGGAGGCTTGTTCAACTTCAGAATGAAACAAGCAACCTGAACAAGCAATCTCATTTATTCCTGAGACAATGGAAAGGGGTGATTTCACACATTAAATATTTTATCAGATATCTCATATGAGTAGTGTGCAGTAATATTGTTATACTGGATATGAAACAAAGCTTTACATATGATTGTCAATTGTTATTAAATGCACTACAGTTCATACTTGTAATGCTTTTTTCTGCTTTGTAGTTGAGCAGGCATTAGATTCCTATTTAAAAAGCATATAAGCAACTTCCCAAACAGATTGGGAGCTTGCTTGTTTTCTGAATTCATTAAGGTTATTCATTGACCTTTAATACAATGTTGTGGGAGGATCAAAGCTGAGCATCATACAGCATGAGACAATCTCTAAAATTATGCCTATTATAAGGGACACTGTAACACAACACAAAGGGTAGCTTTGAAAAGAGGCATGCATTCCTTCAATCACAGGTGTCCCCATACTGAAATCAAGGGAAAGTAAATGGGTGATGGAAAAGGCAAAGTTTCTGGCAGAAATGGGGTGATTTTTGACTGTCACAGAGAAGTGAGCAAAATAAAAGTCACAGGTGGAAGAGAAGGGAGGGCAAGTGACAGCCACATGGGCAGAGAAGGGGCAGAAAAAAAATAGGAGGCAGGCAGCCAGAGAGACACAAAGAAATAGTCAAACATAGAGATTCTTAGATTCTCATCTATGGACCACTTGTTCTCCTTAAACATCATCTAAGTACTCTACAAAAACTGCAGAGTTGTAAAATTTCTGATTATAATCTAGTTCTGTTTTAAGAGTTTATCAGTGGGCTGGTTATCATACAAATCAAGAGTTTATGATTTTAATACAATATACAATATAAAAGAATAAGGGAAGGGGAAGGGATCTTTCAAGATTTTTTTAAAGTGTTTTCTTTGACAAGGGTGCTATCAGCAATGAAGAGGATCAAGGGAGTTACTGAATATTTTCAGTAATTATTAATGAATAAATGCTGCCATAATACAGACATGTTCTTATATTGAAATTGATTTTTCCCCTCTAATTTTAAAATCTGAGCTATGTGTATGTTTTTGATTTGGGAGAAAAAAATTAATTTGACTCATTGTTATTGTGAGTTAATTATTTTGGCATGGCCAACAAACACCTAATTCACTCAACACCTAGGAACTACTAGTCCAGAGAAATTAATGGAATCTCACACAGGAGAGAATTTAGAAAAGGATATAGATGGAAACAGCCAAGAATAACAGGGGTAAGAAAGGCTGTTATTTTCATGTATTTCTTTAAGGTAACCAGTCAGGTTTTCATTTGAAATCCTTTTTCTCCCTCCAAGGCACATATAACTTTCCTCATATCTTTTTATAGCTTCCATGTAGTCTTTTCTACACATCAGTGGAAATAACCCACCCTACATTCTTCCAACAAATATATCTCCACATTCAACATCGTTTGGGAAGGAAGGAAGGCTCCTTTCATTCAACTATATTGGTAACTTACTGTATTCTCTTTTAATACTGTTCTTTCAAGCATAGTAAAACAGATAATAAAAATGTAATTCATTTTTTCCAGAGATTCCAGCTCACAGCAGCTTGGCAACCTATTAAAATTTTGTCTTCATTTTTTTTGGCAACAGCCTTGTACCTTTTCATCTTTAATTTATGAGTGCAGCATTATAAGTGACATGTCTTATTGCACCAGACTCCTACATTATTTATCAGTCATTGATTGATAGCTTATGCCCACAACCCTCCATGCAATATGCTCATCTAGAATTGGTGGGAGGAGGGAATAGGACAGGAAACTTAAATGGCCAGCAGCTGGGGATATGCACAAGCAGGAAGCATCTGCTCCTCTTCCCCAGCTTAGGGCTCAGTTCTTTCCTCAGACATGGCATGCCAATTTATGGGATGGCTGTGTCATAGGTGGGAGGCTTTTTGTAGATGTTAAGGGCTCACTAGAAATTTCAAGTCCCCAGTTCAGTAGCAGGAATTGCTTTTTTGGAGATCATGAAAATTCAATCAGATCTGAGGGCCAGGTTTGTTGGGGATGATGGAGAATGTGGCCTTACACATCTGGAAGATACACACTTAAAAAAGACTGCTGACTCTCTTACATTGTGGGTTGGGCTAAATAAATCTTGGGGAGGGTGAAATGTTAGCCTTTAGATTAATCCTGAAGAGACACATGACTTAAACCAGGAGAGGAGAAGACATAGAGGAGTTTTGTTTAACCCCATTTTTAAACAAAGTAAACAGAACTTATAGTTCATTCAGTACAAACAGCAACCATATGTACATGTGTTCTATCAATCCAAGACAGCAATAGTGTTGTATTCAAGAGATAGAAATTATATTCTTTATTTGGAAGCAATTGCCTTAGTTAAAGCTGCACAATAGACATGATGATATGGAATACATATGGATTGCTGCACATAATTGTTAGTTTGATAAAATAAAATTCTACCATAACCTAGCATATAAAGAGAAAACGCACTGATATAATATTACAATACCTTCTTGAATTTTTATAAAATTACGTTCCAGAGAATGTAGACAAAAGGTTTCATTAAGAGTAAACATAATAAAGAGCACATAGCAACCTCTGACTGAACTTCTGAGCCTCCAACATCAATGACATTTATAAGGAACCAAAGGTAGGCAATTTTACTCAGATTAAAATAAGTGATTTGCTATAGAGATGAAAAGAACAGAAAACTGGATTAAGCACTGACCTTCAACACCTTTTGGAAAGGCAGTTCTGACATCAGTTTCAGTGAAGCTGCTTATGCAATTGTGGTGCCTAAATTAAATCCTTTGGCCCTTCTGCTAAAGGGCAAAAAGAACTTTTGATTAAAACTGCAAATGATATTTGATACCAGATTCACACAGTATACAATCAAACAACTGTCCACTATTATCACCTTTGAGTGTTTTCTCTAGAAATACTTCTATAAAGAGAATTCTGAAGTTTCAGCCACCCATTTTGCATAGGTTTTTCAAAATATTTAAGAGGTGCTATGTGACATCTTCACCCTAAGTTTCTTCTAGGATGTGGATATGCTGATTTAGTGCATTTGATCACTGTGTGCAAATTGACCGATCTTTGCATTGATCTGTCTATATGGCAGATAGAAGGAAGTGCCATAATTGGCCATGGAAATGCTTGCATCCAGCCATTCATACAAATGTTCTGTGCAGACTTGATTAAAGCCATAATTCCAGGATCACTGACTCAGTTCAAGCACATATATGCCTGCATTCTAGGAATAATAGTTATACATTCCATTATGCACCAAAGATTGTCATTTATGGTCTTAAAGCAATTCAAACAAATATTCACTATGAGTAAGAAGAGTTGTGCTCTAAACTGGGCATTATGAAGTTGGGTGAAGAAAAAAATAAGTAACAACATTCTTATTTTGGGAAAGATTACCACAGTGTACAGGTAGTCCTTGACTTACAACAATTTGTTTAGTGACCATTCAAAGTTACAACAGCACTCAAAAATGTGACTTATGACTGTTTTTCAACTTATGACCATTGCAGCATCTCCATGGTCACATGATCAAAATTCAGACACGTGGCAACTGACTCACATTTATGATTGTTGCAGTATCCTGGGATCATGTAATCATCTTTTGCAACCTTCTGACAAACAAAGTCAATAGAGAAGCCAGATTCACTTAACCACTTAACAAATGTGACAAGAAAGGTTGTAAAATGGGGCAAAATTCACTTAACAAATGTCTCAGCAACAAAAATTGGGGGCTCGATTATGGTTGTAAGCTGAGGCTTACCTATATTATACTTTAGGCCTAGGATACAGATGTCATAGTATATGCCTAACCAAATGAAGTAGAAAACAGAGCATGCAACATGATGAGCTGAAAGAATCAACCTTCAGCTTGAATCCCATCTGTGTTTATTGTCCTTTGAGCTTATTCTTGACTAATGTATTATTCTAATATGTAATTGTGAATATAATTATTAAAAATACTACTATAAGAAAAAGATAAACAATGATCCCTCTTCAAAAACAATGTAGCAAATGTCTGCATCAGAGTTTTCTATATGGCTTTGTGATATCTACAGATTCAAATATTAAATAGAAGCACATGTTTAATCCTATAGAGTTGGTCCCCGTTTAGCAACTGCATTGACAGTAACTTTATGATTTACTGAAAAAATAACTTTATGATTAATCCTCACATTTATGACTTTTTCAGGTCTGAAAAGCAAAGGAATGCTGAAGCTGAAGTCACTTAGCGACTGTTTCATTAAATGACTGGTTTGCTAAACAAGGACAACCTGTGGAACTCTTAACAGAGAATCTTCCATCTTGCAATAATACTCACTTATGCTTTCACTCTGATCAAATAGCATGTTACCATGAAACCCCAATATTTTCTCATACTCCTAGTTCACTAATGATGATAATCTACCTCATGGGGTTTTTAGCAGTAGGGCTGCATATCTTGCCATCATTTGCAACTGAATGCTTCATTGGTTTCAAAAATACTAAAATAGCAAGAGGATGCAGAGATGATTATTTATGCAGTCATTTTTGATTGTAAAAACAGATGGTTTGGAGCAAAGCCTTTTTACAATCCCAGGAATATAGGCAGCTCACAAACACGTGCAAGTCCTTCATGAAACCAGGATGTTTTTATTAGGTGCTGAATAAGAAAGAACTCAGTTGAAGCGAAAGGCAGATTGCTTTTCCATTGAACTTGATTCCTGTAGGATTTAAAGTACTCAGTGGAGCTCCTCTCCTGAGAATGAACTCGGTTTCATGATTCTTAAATATTACTTGACAAGGATTACATGTGTAGACAAACATTCTTTCTTTCACACACAATACTCTACACATTACAGCAGAACTATGCATACTAGAAGAACTGGGTTTTGCTTAAAAATTGTCAGCAGTTCTGCTGCTGACATCAAGCACTGGAATGATTCTGTTTGGATCACAGCAAAAGTACATTGCCAGTTTATAATCTTTTCCTGAATGCAGGAAGGGTATTTCGCACACATAGGACTGCCAAGATTTGACAGCCAATAAGAAAGCAGCATGTAAAAGGGATTACATTATTACAAAATGTAACTTTCTCCTTTAGAGTGTTGGTTCACGGGTTCCTCATTGACTTCTTTCGGATGCACACCAGCTTAGTATGTGGCATCGTTTCCTAAAGTCCCTTATTAAAATAGACAACCTCAATATCAGAATTCTTCTCTCTGATCAAATTCTGGACTTCTGGTTCCAGGCGATTCATCCGCATTGAACTGCAAAAGGAAATATTACACTGTTTATTTGAAAGTATACCAGCTATGGATGTGGCACCAATAACTTAGGAGAATTATGGTCACTGAAACATGTTTTAGAAAATTAGGGCTCTACAGACTTTGACAGACTTTATTTAATATGCCTTCTGGGATGTTGGATCACAGGTTCTATAATCTCCAATCAGCATAGCCCTTTTAAAGACATTAAGTTGGGAAAACTGGTTGAGCCATATATTCAACTTCGTGGCCTTTGGGAAAAAGTAATTCTTTTTGTAAGAAAGGGTAAGAGGGCAAGTGTCCTACATTAATCATTTGACTGCATTATTTCAAATATCATTCAATCTCCATTTTAGTTCATAAACCAGATGGTCTGACCACAATGCAAAAGACAAAATAAGCAGGTTAAATACAAAACTGTATGAACTCCACACTTTTATGACCACCCCACAGAAATGTGAAATTCGATATTCCATATGGAATTGTCCATCAGAATGTGTAAATTTCTAGTTTTAACAAAAGCTCTTAAAGAAGGTAACTCTGGACATATGTATGTTGGGTTGAAAGTATGAAATGTCAAGAACTAAAGGCTGCCACTGAGGAGAAAATACGCTTTTTGCCTTCAACCTTCTCTAATTGACAGTGGCTGTTCTTATCCCTTATTGCTTAGCAAATCCTTCCAGCCTGAGATATCAAGGAATGAATCTGGGATCTTCTCAATGCAAAGTTCTATTGCTGAGTTTTATATCCCAGTTCCCAAATTCTTGGGACAATTTTTGGGGAAATACTCCAGAACACATTTTCCTGAGAAATATTGAGGAAACAAATACTGTACCTAACTGAAAGCAACAGCAACATGCAAGAATATGTAAGAGTATTTCTTACCTCTTCTGTGGGAAGAATGCGCAGCAAAGAGGTGTGGCAAACACCAAACTAACAGAAAGAAAGACAAGAATGGAAGTAGTAGTTTTGGTTGCCATTTTGTCATCGTGTACTTGACTCATGAGGAAAAATAACTATCATCAGCTACTTGAGCATCATCAATCATAATTGTCTACCATATGTAATGGATTTATGTAACTCAATTTTCCAATATCTGATTAGAAAGCTGAGGGAAAACAATACACTTAACACAATCCTATATTGTAGTTCTCTTGCTTCCCAATCAATGTTTCCCTCTAGTATCCAGGGCCATTTCAGGTGCCAACCAAGAACACTGTAACATTCTTTTAATTAGATTTTTAAGAGGAAAGACTGAATGTTAATCCTTGTTCAGCTTCCCTAATCAGTGCATAAGGTTTGGACTATAGTTCCAAGGTCCAGCTACAATAGTGGACAATAGTGCAGGTTAATGACAATTGTTGTCCAAAATATGGATGGCACCACATTGGGGAGACTTCAGGTTCATCATCTAGTGGTGCTAAAGGATTGCACAAAGGTTTTGGACTGATGGTACAAGTTAGCTACTCAGAACAGAAAAATCAAGACCACCAAACAATGATCATAATCTCCCCAAAGGTTCACAAACATATGGGAACTCCCCTGCTAAATATTGGTGAAAGTCCTCATTAGTCAACAAGTCAAATCACGTTATTCAGTATAGAAAAGAAAGAAGGCTTGGATATCTGTTCCTGGATAATTCTATTTGCATAGAAGAAATATATCACTTACGTCAGGCCCACAAGTCCAATCTGCAGAGGAGCATTCATCCAGGGGTATCGCTGATGGAAATAGAAAAGAAATTGTTTACACACAATATTTATATAGTTTTCTAAAGCAAAAGTTCTCATTTATTTACAGTTTATAGAGGTGAAATGTTTTATGGAGCAATTATAGCCGTACATTTCTTGAGATGATGACAGACCATTTCTGAGCCTGATACACAGAATATATAAGCAGGGGCAAAATGTCATGTTGCCACTATTCAACAGGTGTGTTGAAGTACAGCAAGTACACCTTCTGCCTTTGCCATAGGCATCCTTCTGAAATATCTTCAGTGTTACAAATATGTCATTCTTACTTGGAAGTCATTATACACTTCAGCACTTGGTTTTTGAATAGGGTTAAACTGCTGCTATGAATATTTCTATTTTGGTTGAAACCCAGAAACTGATTTAACCTACTGAAACCCTGGATAATTTCCTTAGATAAGAAAAAAAAGTGGGGGGGCAAAATCAGCAAGCCTGCAGACCATCACAATGCAACTCCCACTTCTTTTGAACATGTGTACAATGGTGATGCACATAAAAAGCCACAAAGGGCCTTGGATTACAATGTTTTGCTGATTTTGATACATATGAACATCCCCATGGAAGCTGCTGTCCTCAGCAATAAATGGTTGGAGAGGGGAAATGAATATTATCATTCATTTTCCCACTCCAACCATTTATTGCTTGGAAGGACATCCGAGAGAAGCTGCCAACATCCTATGTTAAGTTAGCAGTTGTACTTAAAGTGCTGCCTGAGGATGCCTGGAGTCCCCCATGACCCTTTTAGGAGTCCACAAAATCAACATTATTTTTCTGTCCATGTTAAAAACTAATACAATATTAAAATCCCCTCAACAATCATAAGTAGTAATATGGTAAGCAATATAACATATGGCAATTTTAAGTTTAAATTAAAATATAACATATACAAGCAAAAGCTCTTTTGGAGTCTTCCACAATTTTCAAAAGTGGGAAGGGGTTCTGGGAGGAAAAAAGTTTTATAAACACTAAAATATAGAAATCAAATATAAGGGAGAAAGTGCTACAGTATGTGGTTCCCAAAATTAATATCATAGGACTAAAATGGTAGCAGAACTTTAGCAATCTCGCTAAAGTATTAATCTCATGATAGTTTTTAATGCTAGGAGCTAAGTAGGGGTGGGCTTAAAATTTTTTAGCAACGGGTTCTCTGCCATGTTGCTGGGTGGGCATGGCCATGGTGGGCGTGGCCTAGTTGGCCTCCTGTACCACGGCGGTGTGTGTGTGTGTTTTTGCCCTCCCTGGGTTCCGGAAGCTTTCTTCGAGCCTCCAGGAGAATGAAAATGGCCTCTGGGCTCCGGAGGGTCTCTGGAAGCCAGAAATGGGCCCATTTCTGGCCTTCCCAAACTTCCAGGAGGCCCATTTTTCACACTCCCCGAGGCTCTGCACGCACTCTCTTCATTTACCTGCATCCAAAATGGGCCGCATGGGGACTCCTGGGAGGGATGGGGTGAGGAGGGCTGAGCCAGCCAGGAGTGGGATTTGGGGGTTCTCTGAACTGTGTCGAATCTTAGCTAGAGGATCTCCTGAACTCCCAGCAGCCCACCCCTGGAGCTAAACATGGCATAAGAGAGTTTCTTTTTATGTTAATCTCGTATTTGCTATTTGCAAGAAAAGAAGAATCTGTTTCCATTCACGTTTCTGGGACTTTAACTTCTAGCCAGCATAGTCACCACTTCCAATTATAAAATTGACACATCTGGAGAGGACCAAATTGGAGAAAGCTGGTTTAATTGAAATGTATATAATTTTCATGTTCTTCATCCATTCAATCAACCCTGATTCCAACATGACAACTGATGCATCTGAAAAGAAAAGTAAATTTCCTTTCCCTGTCTTGCAGCTGCCATTTGTATAGGGTCGAGGTTAGGCAAAAATTAGGATTAAACTTTGTCAACTTCTCTCATATTCTTGTGCTAGAAGGGAACCTGACAAAAAAAGGGAGTCCATCCTTCTAGGCATAAAGCTATGGAGCAATGTCAAACTGGCGGCCTGCGGGTTGGATGTGCCACACGCAGGCCTCACCCATCCCAGCTCCACGAAAGGAAAAAACATAGCAATATATCACATGATGGCAATGTGATGCCACGAGTTTAACACCCGTGCTATAGAGGAACAGGAACTTGATCAAGAATTTTTAAAAAACTGTACCTTCATAAATGCTCTTTTCTCTAAGGCATTCATGATCACAGGAGGGATGGCTGTGGGGAAGAAGTGGAAGAAGAGTCAGACAGCATAAAAATCAACTAGATGTCTCCTCAAGAAAGGGGCAGAGAAAACCTGCACATACTGGAGTTGCTGGGATATTTTTTCACTAGAAACCTTTTTCCCACCTTCAAGGTACATTCCTCTTGGGATCCTTTGGACTACAATTCCATCAGTCTCAGCAATATAGTTAATAATTGAAGGTGATACATTAGGGAAGGTTATTCCAAGCACCAGTTATACCGTGTTTCCCCGAAAATAAGACCTACCCCGAAAGTAAGACCTAGCACTATTTTCTAAACCTGCCCTAATATAAGACCTACCCCGAAAATAAGACCTAGTGTAAATCTCCAGTTCCAGGAAGACTTTTCAGGGAGCAACCTGCACCCACCTAAACACCCCCTACACACTCACACCCACTATTTGGCACCATAAATAAGACCTACCCCGAAAATAAGACCTAGTGTGTTTTTGGCAGCCAAAAAAAATATAAGACAGTGTCTTATTTTCGGGGAAACACGGTATATACTGAAATTTATGCTACAATAAATACTTCTTCTCATATCTCTAGCTCTCCCAAATGCCCCAACTGGGAAGGACTAACATGTTTTCTTAGTAGCATAATTCTTGATATTCTTCTAAAACAGTAGCAAGTTCCACTGAATTCAGAAGTTTCAATAACTAAATAGACATCTATTACATTATTATATTTTTCAAACTCTATCTTCAGCTCTATTTTAATTTAACTTCAAAATTTGTCATTAAAAAAAGATGGACAATGAGGGAATATTCACTGACATTCAAATATTTGTTAAGGTGGCAACAACCAGTGGTAGTATTCTACCGGTTCGGCCTGGTTCTACTGAGCTGGTAGCGCCAATGAACAGCGCCAATGAACAACCAATGAACTGATTCTCTCTGACGCTCTGCTGTTGGGCCCACCTGCCCACCCCGGCTCCCATACTAACCTTTATGTCCTGCTTTTGAAGTGCAGCTGCTTTGCGCAGCACAGCAGATTGCCATGCGGCGGCAGCTGCTGAAGTGACAGGGAGAGTGCAGGATTGCAGGAGGTGAGTCAAAATGCCTCTGCGTCTGCACAAAGTGTGTGCGCGTGCACAAAGTGTGCTCACCAAGCCACGCCCATAGAACCGGTGGTAAAAAATTTTGAAACGCCACCACTGGCAACAACATACCCATTGCTGGTGCAGCCATGCCAATGCGTGAAATCACCACTTGCACAATGGCTTGCTGGGCTGCCTTCTTCGATTCACCCAGCCGATTTCCATGTTCATCCATAATGGGGATGCCAAACTGTAATTCCCTATAGAAATGGTTAAGAGGGAAGCATAAACTCTCTATTCTTCATTCTGTCTTTTCCTGCATTTCATTGTGTTTGTTTTTTTTCCTCATCTGTTGTACAATACTGATGGTTATGGCAATAGTATTCAATATTCTCCTCTATATAGGCCCCCACATTATCAAAGAAAGCTTTTGAGCACTACGATAGAAGCCAGTCACTACAGCATGTGCTCCCACCCAATGGGCATTTGTATATTCCTAGAATTAAATCTACCATCTATCTAAATCTCTTGACCATATATAAGTCCTCACCAGGATCCACCTGCAGTACTTTCACAGTCTATCTATGGCCCACAGGCTGTACATTGTAAACCTCTTGCCTATGAAATACAGGAAGTACTTGGTTGATTTTTTTAGATGCCCAGATGATTTCATTTTTGCAGGTAACAGCTGAGGAGAACTGACTAGTATATACCTCAGCTGTCCCCAGTGCTAATTTCCAGTGGGACCCCAATGAAGTGTTTTAAATTTTTTATCTGTGTTTGCTACTGCATCTGTACCGTGTTTCCCCGAAAATAAGACCTACCCCAAAAGTAAGACCTAGCACTATTTTCTAAACCTGCCCTAATGTAAGACCTACCCCGAAAATAAGACCTAGTGTAAATCTCCAGTTCCAGGAAGACTTTTCAGGGAGCAACCGTGCACCCGTGAAACACCACCCCCACACACTCACACCCACTATTTGGCACCATAAATATATAAGACCTACCCTGAAAATAAGACCTAGTGTGTTTTTGGGAGCCAAAAAATATATAAGACAGTGTCTTATTTTCGGGGAAACACGGTATTTGCAAAGGAATAAATGGGAAGGGAAGAAAGTTGCTGCATAAAGAAAAGATTGAATGGAGGAAAGGACTATTCCTATTTCAGCATCCTATTCCTATTTTAGAAAACTGACTCAGCTTGCAATCAATATTAGCATACAAACCTTACATAACAATCAAATCTTTACCATGCTCATAAACCTTACATGTTATCTTGAAGATCTACTACAGGAATTGACTATATTATTACAGCTATACATTAGTGTTATAAGTTAAGATAGCCAATGTTACAGGTGTTCAGAATATGCAACCTATATGAATTGAACTTCCCGTAGCAGTTCTCTCATTACATTTCCATCCAACATGCTCTGCCATCTTACCTTTGTCTTGTTAATGGAATATTAATGCAGTTTGCAGCTGCCACAGCTGCAAAAGGCACAAAGCGTCCAATGATTGAGGGTAAATGCTATCAAGATGGGAGGGTTGAAATAAGAGAAGAAAGAGACCTGTGTTACAGATTAAATTAATAACATGATGAACATAATTATATTTTACAACATAAACAGGGTCACTGATACAGTCAGGAACTGTCATCAATTCCTTTGAGAATTCACTTGATAATGAAATTTCAGAACTTCATTTTTCTACTACATCAGATTCAGTGTATACTATTTTGATCATGCGTTGGATTATGCAAAGCAACTCTCTAGTTCACTAGGCAAATGTTTCAGATAGGCCTCCAACTGGTGAGAGCTCAGGCTTAAAACATACTAACAAAACAATCTCAATTGCTACCTCTGTGCCCTACTTGTGTTCAGTTTTGTCTTCCTTTTTGGGCTAGCGTAAGAATTTGAGTCTCTTATTAGCTTGATATATTATCTAAAACGATAATACAATACACTTTGGAAATTTCTTGACCTTTATATAGAATAATACTGATGAAACACTTTTCATACTTTTGCAGTATTTTCTTCTTGTAATTTTAATATCATTTTCTGTTTCCTTTTGTAATTGATATGTCAATTTCCTTCAGTTATCTTCACTTTGCATAATTCATCTTTATTTTCATCTCTCTCACTAGTAACATAGATAATTGCCTCTGTATGTGACAACAGCTATTTTGACAACTAATATACCATTCAAGCAATGGGAAAACAATTTTATTTAAATTAGTATGGCAAGGAGAAAAAACTATGAGTTGAATATAAAGCATTCCAGGTATAATTTTTTGTTGAAATTTGAAACAGGTAGAATGAGTTACAGAATGTATGATAAAGTGTGTTAAGAATTTTGTTTTTAATAGACAGATCAATTGAAATTTATACTAAGTTGTGATCTTAAAAATACATTTTTTGTAAAATGTTATATTGTTGATACATGATGCCAGACAAATTATCTAGATTATATGAAGATATTTCATATGTATGTTGGGACTGTGAACAACATGAAGAGATATTTTATCATGCTGGATACAATGTAAAAAAGCTAAGAAATGGAACGAAATGTATAAATTGATGCAGAGGATTTTAAACATTAATATTATATTGAAACTGGAACTTTTCCTTTTAGGATTGATTGATGAACAGTTCGAAAAAAGATGGGAGATTATTTTAATATATGATTACAGCAGTGAGGTTACCATATGCAAAACAATTGAAAGACTTGGCATTACCCACCATTGAAGAATGACTGGTGAAATATAGAGCCTTGGTGGCTCAGGCTGTTAATTGCCTGCACTTAAGTTCCAGCTGCCTACAACTGCTGTAGGCTCGAATCCCACCAGGCTCAAGGTTGACTCAGCCTTCCATCCTCTCGGGGTAGGTAAATTGAGGACCCAAGATTGTTGGGGGCAATTAGCTGACCTTGTACAAATGCCGCTTAGTAATAAGCAGGCATATACAATGGAATGAAGGCTATTGCTGAGTGCATTGGGTTGTGCTCCAAAAATTGTAAGCCGCCCTGAGTCTTTGGAGAAGGGCGGCATATAAATGTAATTTTAAAAAAATTGAGAGAATTTGCGAAGAGAAAATTATTAGGATGTATAAGTTGCCAAAGGTTGACTATCACTGCCTTTTCAATATATCTAAGCAACGTTGTAAAATGCAAGCTAGTACAGCCCTGGCAAACTCCCTTTTTACAGCACTCTATGGAACATCTGACTGCAACACTGACAAACCTCTTGGAGGGGAATATACTATCCTTCTACAGGAACAGCTTCAGGAAACTTTAAACTAAGTCAGGTATTTTTTTTATTATTATTTTTTATTAGACTTGTATGCCGCCCTTCTCCCTAAGGACTCAGGGCGGTGAACATTAAAAATCTCATACAATTACAATAAAAAACAATTAAACAATACAAGTCTAAACAGTCAATTAAAATAATTAAAACAATTAAAACAACCCACGCCCCTGGGTCACTCCAGACCGGCCTATTGAAACAGCCAGGTTTAAAAAAAAAATGGTATGAGTTGGGTAAGGTGAAATAAATATTATGAAGACATGGCAGAAAAAAACACGTTGCTGGGACATGTTTGTGGTCAGCTGCAAATGGAAAAACACCCTACAGTTGACTGAGATGCATAATTGAACTGAAAGGAATACTTGTTTCCTAAAACCTTTGAACTGGGAAATTCTTTAGGAATCTGGTGAAGGATAGATGAGTAATTCTATCTAATCTTCTTAGGGATTTGGGATATTACATTCAGAACTATCTTCCTTTCGGTATGCAGCACAAAAATTATTATATTAGGAACTTCCTAATATTTGTACATATACAAATATTAATACATTAAATCTACTATGCTAAGAGTGAAATTGTTAGCCTGGCTTATTAATGTGAAATAAATGAAATCCATAGCTAAATTATACCAATATCCAAATGTCAACAATAAACGTGAATTCTCCTGCTCCTGAAAGAAAGAGGCAGATCTTGTCGTAACCAAGGAAGGAGACAAGATCATTTCTATAAGCAAAGTCAGATTGCTACTTTTTATTTCAGAGATGAGGAATTCTGTCTTCAGGGTGGCTTGATCAAGCAGTGTACTGTATTCCTCTGTGATGTGACAGAATCAGTGGGTCTCTTACCTTGGTGAGAGATTTGAGTCCTAATGCTGCCACCACAGCTCCAGTAGTAGCACTGACATAAGCAGTGCCCAATTGTCTGCAAAACAAGTAGAAAACTTGGTGACACTAAGAATAGAATAGAATAGAATAGAATAGAATAGAATAGAATAGAATAGAATAGAATAGAATAGAACAGAACAGAATTCTTTATTGGTCAAGTGTGATTGGACACACAAGGAATTTGTCTTGTTGCAAATACTTTCAGTATACATAAAAGAAAAGATACATTCATCAAGAGTCAAGGATCATCAGGTACAATACTTAATAATAGTCACAGGGTACAAATCATACTAGGAAACAGTCAATATAAATTGTAAGGATACAAGTGACAAAGTTACAATCATACACAAGTGGGAGGGGATGGGTGATAAGAAATGATGACAAGATTAATAGTAATAGTAATGCAGACTTTGTAGATAGTTGGACAGTTTTGAGGGAATTATTTGTTTAACAGAGTGATGCGGTTTGGGGAAAAACTGTCATCTCTAATTGTTCTAGTGTGCAGTGCTCTAATAGCATTGTTTTGAGGGTAGGAGTTGAAACAGTTTATGTCCGGGATGTGAGGGGTCTGTAAATATTTTCACAGCCCTCTTTTTGACTCGTGCAGTATACAGGTCCTCGATGGAAGGCAGGTTGGTAGTAATTGTTTTTTCTGCAGTCCTAATTATCCTCTGAAGTCTGTATCTGTTGCAGAACCAAACCAGACAATTATAGAGGTGCAGATGACACTCAATAATTCCTCTGTAGAACTGTATCAGCTAGTAAGAAACCCTCAGCCCTCCTGTCTAATCTTAACTTTAACCCCAGTCCCATCCCAGAAATATGGCAGGGTGGATAGCAATTTTGCATATTTAAAGCAGCCTTGGATTATCATAAGGCACACATGCCTCTGATCAGAAATATCAGTAGGCAAAATCAAAGTTTTGGGATTGTATTTGGAGCTAGTTAGCAAACTAACAAGCATGATGGTATCTTACACCTTGCAGAAGTTTGAGGAGCCCTTCTTCTTCTTTTAATCAGGTTGCTTTTTTCCCATTTTAGAGGGCTTTAAAGGCAAAATGAATGACAAGTTTCTCAAAATCCTATCAAAATACAAAACATGTCAGTCCTGCCAATCAGTGGTTTCTGAGAACACAAAAATGAGTCCTGGCATGCTAGGCCAAAAGAGGCTTGCTTACCTTTATCAAATGGAACCATTCCTGTGACTAATTTGTGAGCTCCACTGGTTGCCAGTTGGCTTCCAGACACAATTCAAACTGTGGGCTGTCACCTTTTAAAGCCCTATATGGCCCAGGGATCTCTGGGACCACTCTCCTGATAATACCTGCCATGCAATAAGTTCTGACAAGGTAGGGTCCCTCCGTATCTCCAGACTTAGGGAGGATTACTCTCAGCATCATGGAAAAGACTGCCTTCAATTTCTGTCCCCTTCTGTGAAATAAAAAGTTCCCCTAGAAATCCAAATAGCTCCTATTAAGTTTTAGAAAGATATTAAAACGTGCTAACTGCAACAGTCTTTGTAACCTTGTTACAAGTTTGTTTCTTCTAGCATTGGATATATTTTATCTCTCTTTTTGGTAATTGATAACTCCTGGTACTTATGTACGCTGATACATTTTTTTTATTATGTTATTCTTATGGTCTTAATCTGATTCATTCATTACGTTGGGCATGTGTGTTGCTCATAATCAGCAACAGTTGGTGCAAATCTGTAAGCCCAGTAATAATAAAGTAAGTAAGCGGTAAGGTGGAAGTAGTATAGAGAACAAAGATCTCCTGTTTTGCGATCCAGGTAAGCAAAACAGGAGATCATGAAAATGGTAGTTCCTAGAAACTGCCACAGCCTGTTGCTGGTTTAGGGCCAGGCAACTCAAGACCATTGGATATAATTCTTGGTAGGGAAGTTGATCTTAATTTCCAGTTATTTTACTGCTTTCTTACTTGACAGTGATAGGTGCATCTCCACTCCGGTTAGTATAATTGACAACGGCATTGAATGATTGGTTCACCCACTGCCAGAAAACCATGGCAGGAGCCGTCCTGCAGGAAAAGAGACAGTCAGGACTGCCAAAAGCTACAGGAAGCCAAGGCAGAAAGCTATCAGAGAAACCAAAATGCCAGGTTAACCTTCAGCATCCTAGGAAAACTATGCTTGTTTATCTTAGTGTACAATAACACCCATTTGCACATACACTTCAAGAGGCCTGGCTGTGGTTTCACTTATTAACAAGTAAGTTGCAAAGATACTTAACACATGTCCTTGCAAAAGTTTACATTTCTGAATGGCCTTATCTATCTGCCCACTCACTCCTTACCTGGCAAACTTGCCTGCAAAATTGCTATTTTTCCTTTTTCTGACCATCAGCTGTCTTGCTGTGCCGGGAGATTTAGAAGGATTAGGAAGGAGGAAATGGTTGGATTTCTTGCTTTCTAGCTAGTCTTTAGATCTTCGGCTCTGCTTTTAAGCACAGCCGAACCTCCCTTAAGACTGAAGGTTCTATTATTCAGTGCAGACTCACAGCAAGCAAATTTGAGAGACTGAGCTGATGGCAGATAGATCACTGAATGATTCTGTGAGCAACTGCCTGCTTTGCCTGATTTTGGGTAAAGGTTGCTCCTTTTTAATAAAGAAATCAGTATTTACATACATGGTGTGTTGTGAGTTAATTTTGTGAGATTGCTTGCTAGCCAATTTTATGAGTTTGCCTGCAAGCAAATTTTATGTGACAGACCGAGCTAGCCAATGGCAGATAGATAGATCTCTGAATGAATCTGTGATTCTGCCTGCCTGCTTTGCCTGATTTTGGGTAATAGTTGCTCTTTTTTTATTTAAAAAAATCAATATTTATATAAATATTTATAATATTTACATACAAGCCATACCCAGCCAGTCACATGACCATCAAGCCACACCCACAAATTAGGCCACGCCCACAGAACCAGTTAGTGGTCCCTGGGATTTAAAATTATGAGTTTGGTGGTCCCTGATGTCCAAAAGGTTGGCGACCCCTGGTATAAAGTATCAAATCTATAGCTATCATGCTCATAGTTTTCCATAAAATATTATCACAGAAAACAAATTGACAATAGTATACTTTAATAGTTCACAGAGTAAACTAGAGCTAAGGATAAAGATACATATACACATATAGTGTGTCGTGCAGTTAAAACAAGAGCATAGAGGCTTCAGATCTATAGGATCTGCCTAACTTAGTATTCCAAGATCTACTAATCAGAGTTAGACAAAATATGCTCTTAGAATTAAACAGTTCTAAGATCAGGAATTTGTTCTGCATATCAACAATCTGGATGGGGAGGAACAGGCTCCAGCTCAACCCAGACAAGACTGAGTGGCTGTGCATACCGGCATCTCGGATTCAAGAAATTCCATCTTTGGTCATGGGGGGAGAGGTGTTGCCCCGCGTGGATAGGGCGCGCAACTTGGGTGTCCTCCTGGACGTACGGCCCAATATGGAGGAGCAGGTGGGAGCCGTCACCAGAGGGGCTTTCACCCAGGTTCGCCTGGTGCACCAGTTGCGCCCCTACTTGGACCAAGATTTCCTACACACGGTCACTCATGCGCTTGTTGCCTCCCGTCTTGACTACTGCAATGCTCTCTGCTTGGGGCTGCCCTTGCGGACTATACGGAGGCTTCAACTGGTACAAAATGCGGCTGCGTGGGTGGTGATAGGAGCGGCCCAATTCTCCCATGTGACACCCCTCCTGCGCGATCTTCATTGGTTGCCAGTTGCCCTCCATGTAAGATTCAAGGTGCTGGTATTAACCTATAAAGCCCTGCATGGCTTGGGTCCAGGGTATTTGCAGGAGCGCCTCCTACCAGCATCGAGGTCCAACCACCCGGTACGCTCCCACAGGCAGGCCCTCCTGGGGGTGCCGTCGGCCAGACAGTGTCGGTTGGCGGTCCCCCGGAGGAGGGCCTTCTCTGTGGGGGCGCCCACCCTGTGGAACCAGCTACCCCTGGAGCTGAGTTTGGCCCCAGACCTGCACTCCTTCTGCTGTGATCTCAAGACTTGGCTGTTTGCACAGGCCGGTCTGGATTGAGCAGGGTTGGGGATTTTAATTCAAGGGTATTTTAATTTGATTTTATTATAATTGGATTAGAGTAAATTTGATAAACTTTGTATTTATTTGTATATATATTTCAGTGTAAGCCGCCCTGAGTCCCCCCGGAGATGGGGCGGCATATAAATCCAAATAACAACAACAACAACAACAATAATAATAATGGATGTAGAAAGATTTTTTTTTAATTACATTTATATGCTGCCCTTCTCTGAAGACTCAGGGCGGCTTACAATTTTTGGGATACAACCCAGTGTGCTCAGGAATAGCCTTCTTTCCATTGTATATGCCTGCTTATTACTAAGCGGCATTTTTACAAAGTCAGCTTATTGCCCCCAACAATCTTGGGTCCTCAATTTACCTACCCCGAGAGGATGGAAGGCCGAGTCAACCTTGAGCCTGGTGGGATTCGAGCCTACAGTAATTGTAGGCAGCTGGAACTTAAATGCAGGCATTTAACAGCCTGAGCCACCAAGGCCCTTTGGCTTGCATTTTTATGCAAACTTATTTACACCACATTTCTCAAATCAAAATGCAAATAAAAACACTTTTCTTCTTTAGAACCCTTTAAAAAAGATTCACATCTTATATGCTGCAGTTGTATATGCTGAAGAGTATACATATAGTACAAGACTATCATACACACAAGTTTTTAAAAAGACCATATAAAAAGTACAAAGTAGGAAAAATCTATACTAAAATCCCTATAGTTCAACCTTTCATTTTAAACCATTGGGAAACTGAACCAAACTGAAGTTGTCAGACATGGCTTTCACTGTTTTTTATACACTTCCAGCATTAAGCATCCTATTCTCCATTCCTTTGTAGAAATTGAAAGTCAAATGTCCAGGTAGGGCTATAAATCCTAAGCATATATCCTGCAGGAGAGCAGCATCTTTTTCATTTAAGTCAGAAATGTGTGGCAGGGAGCTATTAAGGTCATTTTTCCACCTACCATACCGCTTTCTTGCCTTAAGTCACCTTGTCTGATACAATGCTGAAATTTAAGACATTTATATTGTCTTCCCTCCCATGACTAACAGCAATCCATGAGACAAAAATTTATAGCATATAGTCAAGTCTAAATACTCCCCTAACCCCAGGGATTGCTATTTTTTCATAAAGTAAAATAAAAGCTGTTCTCTCATTCACTCATCACATTCATCTTTGGTCCTTAGTTATAGATTTCTCACTTCATACCTCTCTATATACTATTCCCACACAAGGTGCCAGACCTTAGTAGGTACACACATGCCTGTAGAAGGTGAGCATGCATCCTGTGATGGTCATGTTCATGGGCACCTGGGCAGACATACGTCCAATCAGGATCATCTTCTCACCAGTGTCTGGATGGAAGGCAGAGTCATAGATGTATTTTGCCCGCCATAATTGGTCCTCAGTCAAGCCTGGTTGCACTTTACCCATTCTGGAAAGATCCACAAAAATGAAAAAAAAATAATGATAGTACATACTGTTGTGGAGGTTTCTGGAATAAATATTAATGGTAGAAGGAGATGGAGATAGCTTTAAGAACAGAGGAGCCATATTCGTAATTCCCAGAAACACCTAAACCAGGGCTGTCATACCCACACCCAGTTGAGTGAAGTGGGGGGAAAGTCCCAGTAGGTCACATGATGACGATGTGACGACGTGAGTTTGACACTCCTGACCTGAAGGAAAAAGAATTTCAGAAAAGACGAGTGAATTAAGGTTCTTTTCTGCTCTCTTCACACAGTGACCTAAGGTTCAATATACCATAAGGTTGTATTAGGGGTTTTGTTTTATGTTCCAAATCCTAATCTGGGACTGCATATAAAGACAGTGCAATGGTCTTGTGCTAACTAAAAGTCCCGCCACCAAACTACCACCAGAAGAATTCAAACAAACAAAAAATGCCTTCCTCAAGGAACTTCAGTAAGAGTCACTTTCTCAGCCCAGCTTCTCCTGTATAAATTTTCTTCCCACTGCTTTCACTGAATGTACCCTATTTATCATAGGTACTATATACTGAATGTTGCAAACAACAGATAATGCTCAGAAGAATAATGGAAGACGAGGGAGAGAGAGAGAAGAAGGCTCTATTATCCCAGCATTTAGAAGAGAGGAGAGGAAAGGAGGGTCACAGTTCTGTCAGATGTTTTAAACAACTTGGACCAAGTTTAGGATTCCCTGCTGTCATTTTAACTGCTTCCCGTCAACTCTCCGAAAGAACCTGTAATTCTGTATCACTCTTCGGGCATCTTCTAGGGCCTTGCTAGAAAGCAGAAGGTTGCGGGGATCTGTCACCGTGAAGAAATGCTTTGCTCTTCCTATGAAGGTGCTCTGATCCCATCGTGGCTCATTTATGTTGATGAGCAAAGACAGTTCTGCAGACATTCTGGGCAAGAAGACAAAGAAAGAAAGCAAAATAACCATATCAGTGCACAATAGATATAGATACACAAGAAACTGGCACGTCCTCATTGACACATCTCCATTCATTTACTTTCTATCTTGTCCCCAGCGAAGATTTGGGATTCAAGGGATTTGAAGATTCTCAAGAAAGTTACAAAATATTCGGACTGTTTTTGCTTTGCTCTGGAGACATTGTGGAAGAAATCAGCCTAATATCACAGTATAGTCTGGCATGGTTCACATCCCAGGCTAAATCAAATTGTGATTTGTGTAGCTTTGTCTCAGCCACTGCAGTTTGTAAACAATGTTTTGGTCAGCCTTTTCTGTTAATTGTCTATGGAAATCTTTGATCATCCAGGTCATCCAGGTTGTCCCAAAGGTGCTTTTCAAAAGGCAAATGGACTTATTTGTGTGTGTTTTTTTCTTGAAAAAAATTCACTTCTCATCCAAGAAACTTCTTCAGTTCTTAGTGAAGAAGTTTCATGGATGAGAGTAAGACATTCTTAACCGTGTGTGTGTGTGTGTGTGTGTGTGTGTGTGTGTGTGAATCCTTTCATAGTGACTTCACTTTCTACTCCTGCAAGGTACATATCAAAGTATTGCTGGCCCACAGCAATATACCTCATCAATTGATGAAGATATTTATGTTAATTATTTCTTAGCCTTTGAAGAGAAAACTAAAGTAATGCTTTAATAGAGTTTTTATTTCATTTTAAATTACTGAGGACAGTAAGTATCAGCACTAGAGAAGGACTCCCTCCTATCATGATCACTGCACTTTCTAAGGAAACCTGGTTTGCTTTTTAAATCTCATTTTCCATGTCCAATTTAATTCCTAGGCAATAAGAAAACCAACAATGATTCCATTTCCAAAGAAAAAGGTCAATCGCTGATATTCAAAGCTTTTTCTAAATGGAATAAACCTTTTGAACAAAAACCTGGATAGACACGGTGGTTAACGGAATGCACTCTTAGAACCAATGCTCTGAGCTTTTCCAGAAAACAAATGCAAGGATCCAGAGTGAAACTAATAATATTTCATGGATTTCTGTTCTCAGTAGTGAATGAAAAGGGTATCAACAATGAAATAAGAAATAGGCTGTGGTTGGGATAAGGTATGACATTGGCTAAGTAGATTATCTCTCTTTTCTCAATAATGAAGATTTCCTCCATGGTTTTCCATACAGAAAAGACCATTTCTATGACTGCTGTTGAGACTAAAGAAATTAAGGGGGGGTGTGGAGAAATATTCAAATGCATAATTTTTAGCCTCATTTTTTTATAAAAATCTGAATGATAAGATCCTTGTGTTTAAACTGTAGGACACTGTTCAGAACCAAAAATAAGCTCCTGGATTTTGCTACAACTTACTTCTCTAGTCTTATTAGCTGGAATTTATCTTTATCTTTCATCTTCCTAATAAACTTTTATTTACAATTGTCTGAGGATACAGTAGGCAGCACTAGTCTTCAACAATTTCATGCCAACCTGTAGGTTAGTGGATATTAATATGAGAATAGAGTATCAGATTTGTGTCATGATTTAAGGCACTGGGCTAGAAACCAGGAGACCATGCGTTCTAACCTCACCTTAGGCACGAAGTCAGATGGGTGATCTTGGGCCAGTCATACTTTTTTAGCCCTAGGAAGCAGGCAATGGCAAACCACTTCTGAAATCTTGCCAAGAAACCTGCAGAGACTAGTCCTGGCAATTGCCAAGGGTCAACAGTGACTTGAAGACCCTTCCCTACTTGAAGGCATGTGAACGTGATAGATGTTGGAAAGGTGCTATACAAGGATCAATAAACAGAATGATTCTTAAGAAGATGAAGTAGTTCACAAGTTCAGGAATATTTCTGGAGGACCATGCACTCCCTTTGAAGGAGCAGGTGACCATCTATGGATGTCTGGAGTCATCTATCACCTAGGCCCAGGTGGTTTCAGTGACCCACAGTTTATTTGACCAGCTGCAACTGACTCATTGACTACAATGCCTTTGGTGGAGGGGTGAGCTAAACTAAGTCATCCATCTCTGTCCTGTCAGATTACAGTATTGCAATGTGCATGGAACTGCCCTTGAAGGTGGCTTGGAACTCACAGCTAGAAACAAGGGTGTCTACAGATTTTATCAGAATGTTGAAACAACATTACCATATTGTACTTTAAGCCTTCCAACTTTGAGATGTGCATGAGATGCCAGAACATACTAGAAAAACAGTGGGACTTGTGTTGCAACCCCAAGATACCATGTTAATTTCTCAGACTCCTTTTGCACCTTCTCCCCCATGCAGACACTGCTGGCTACAGATGATAAAACACTGATCCTAAGGGCAGCTATAAATGTCTACAATGAACTTTAAAATGTTCTTTAAGGGATCAGTTCTGCCAGCATGTATCTACTCCAACATTAATATCTGTGGAAGATTGCTGCTCACTGCCTCAGAAGAATGTTCTGGGAAGTTTCAGGAGAGCGTCTTCTTTATTGTGTCCTTTCCATTTTGGAGCCCAGTCTGGACCAACACTTGCTTCAAGTGAAGAGCTGACTTTTCAGTCCCATGGGCTAACAATGAGGCAAAGGGGACATTGTGAATTAGACATATTCAGTTAGCAGGGAGTCTTCACACCAGGGACGAATCCTGTAACTATTGCGGTTTTAATCTTTAGCAGGGGTCCCCTATTCTTCATTTATTTTACTGTTTTATAATTTTTATAAATTACATTTTATATTGCAACCTGAACACACCTGAAATCCTTAATTTGTTTTTTTTCTTTATTTTCTTTTTGTTAGTTTGTTTTTTCTTTGTTTTATTTTGCATTTTGCATTTCAACTTTGGAAATAAAATAAATGGTAATGCTTTAAGGGATTTACAGGAATATCATATGATCTGTGGCTGCATGAGGGGCAGATGATGTCCAGCTGACTATTTCAACGTCATGCAATTTTCATAATTTTAATTGTTTTATTAAAATACATTATATGATATTGAAACAAGCACTGAAATTTGAGCACTGAGCACAAATCAGTCCTTAAATTACAGAAGGATCAGAGAAAGCTACTTAGACATTTACCTTTAAACTGCTAAAACCCAGTGAGTTGAGGGAGCAATTCCAAGAGAGGATTTCTTTCATAAAAGAACCTCTCCCTTTTTCAATAATTTATTGCAAGCATACAGAAAACCTGAATTCTATCGGAGGACTTCCTATTCCAATTGACAACCCAGGTTCCAAATTAGCTTTTTTTAAAAAACAAAATCATTGCTTCCTACATAATCACTTCATCATTGCAATCAATCAAGTATAGCCTCATGTCATAGCAAAGTCATACCCTGGGGTATCAACTGGAGGTATTGTGGTTCAAGTCCCATTATGGCTGGCCACTGAACCCATAGCCATGCTGGATGAGGAAGTTGGATAAGAGAAAGCGGGCGTGATGGGAACAGTCTCGGACGATCGTAGGGCCCTGAAAGCTGAAACCCCACTAAACTATGACGGTCACAAAGCAAATTTAAGCCAATCCTGGAACTTCAACTAAACCTTTCGGTTTCGCCTAACTCGCAGCGTAGGTGCGGGTAAAAAATGGGGAAGCCGCGAGCATAGAAGAACAGAAATTTGGGGGGGGGGAGAAGGAAAGTTCCTCTGTTACAGCCGGGACCAGACCTCCTGTCGCCGTGATTTTACACGGCGCTAATCTGGGATGGATGCATTTACGCCCCATCCCGGATTAGCCCGCGAAGAGCACTCGTTCTCCACTCCCACGGGACCTGTAGGCGCCGGCGGCCGATCTCCACCCAAAGCACTGACTCATAGGAATGGATGGGAAAATATCCGACGGCGAGAAGGGAAATCGAAACAGGCGGCGGACAGCGCCCGCCAAGCTGTGTGAGAAAGCAGGAAGGGGCTGGATCCGCAAAGACGCCCGTTTAAGAAAAGGCAGAGACAAGAAGCAAACGACGGGAGGGGGGGAAAGAGGCGCGCGACCTTTACACTAATCCACTCACTTGCCTTCCCACGAGCGGCGGCTGCAACCCGATAGATCGCCCAGCAGCGGCACTGAAACTGCGGAGCGCTCTCCGCCCAAGACCAGCCCCACCCTGCGGACTGTCCAGGCTCCGAGCGCAGCAGAGAGAGGGAGAGCCAATGGTCGCCGTGGAAGCCCATCGAAGGGGCAGGGCCGGAGCAAGCACGTTGCTTTGAGCTACGGAGCGAGGATTAAGACCGGGGGAGGGGCTGCTGCCTAGACGGGCGGAGGGGAGGGAGGCGGGAGGCCTCTCCCTGGCACGGCTCGCCTGAAAGCGGATGGAGTGATGAACGGCGGGCCTGCAAGCAGCCTGCGCCGCTTGTTGCTTTTACCCGGAGGGGAGGGGCTGTCGCCTGCTTCTAGGCAGCAGCCTCTCTTGCCTTCCGGAGACAAGGCGCCGGCAAAGCCGTGGGCTTTCGCTGCAACCCCTTCGAAAGGATCCGCCGCGCACCCTGCAAGCGAAAGCTGTAGGTTGCCAAACGGTGTGGGTGGCAGGTTCAAGCCTGGCGGAGATTTGATTATCAGCTAGCTGGTTTATTCTCTGGAAAGGACCTTCTGAGGATGTGCAGAGTGCCTTCTAGTAGAAACCGTTACTACTGGAAATAGGTCTAAGACAAGACCGACTAGAACGGTTTTGGGAAAGCTATTGACTGTGCCAGAAACAAAACGTCCCCTAGAATTTCCTCGGGCAGGTTGGGGGATTTTGACAAGCGGCTAAATACATCGTCGCTTTCTCCGTTTTTTTGGAAGACGAAGCGGGAGCATCTAAAACGCTGGGAATCTGGAATCAGGAGCCGCACAGAAATCATAAGATCATCTAAGAAGTTTGGCCTTGAGTAATTCAAGTATCTTCGGGGATACTGTAGAATAGGAGAACGGAGTGGTGGTGGTGGTGATGCTCCTTTCAGATAGAGATGCTGGTCGGGGTCAATGTTTGTGAAATAGTTGTAATATTTGTTTCCCCCATATATCGCTTCGATATTGTTCATCCCTGCTGTTTTGTTCAATATGAAATTCGGGAAATAATTAGGTTATGAAAATATGTTCAGCCCGATTTAATGTTTTGACAGAGAAAAATAGGCTGAAACCCCATAAACACTTTCTAGTGTGTTTAAACCCGGTGGGACTTCTAATAAACAAATATAAGATTGTGTTGTTAATGTTACAGTACTTGAAAAGGCATGGGGTGTTCCATGCTTTGCATTCTGTTTGATATTTTTAATATTTAATCTGAGTAAAATGATTCATTTTGTCCTAATTTATAACATGATATTAAGTGTGCTGTCATTGTGTTGAACCTTGTGATTATGGGGTTTTTAATTGAAGCGATAACAAATATAAAGATGTATTTGTCTTGATTACAAAGAAAATAGATGTTTGAAATGAAATACTTTGAGATTTATTTCTTCAGGCAAGTTAAAAACTAGTTACTTATTATTTATCTGATTGCTGCAATTCAAACATCTTTTTTGGGGCTGTTCATGGTTTATCTAGTTGTTTAAGGCACGATTTAAAAAACCAGCATTAGAGCCCTCGCTGTGGATACTATTAACTTGAAAGCCAGGCAGGAACATAGAAGGAAGGAGCAAAAACAACTGAGAAAGTCCTGATCTGCTTCAGATTATACTAGTGGGATGGTCCCAAGTTCTCCACTCCCCCAGAACCATCATCATTGGTATATTAATACCTTGCCTTGTCAGGAGGCAGACTTGTCTGTTGAGAGGAATGCATGCAAGAATTGTGGTCCCAGCAGTAGGAGAATAACAGGTAAGTGTCTAATGAAAGGGGATTGAGAAGGGTACTCTAAAGCTGTATCTACTTCTGTTTATACAAATGCAAGCATTCCAAAATAATGATGGTTATTCTTGGGGAAAGTCACTGGTTTTATTTTCAGGAGTTGCAAAAAGAGGTTTCAGAACATTGTTTATGTTAGATTGTGCTGGCATCAGTAGAAAGAGCGGGCTTGATGTCTCCTTAGAAGAGCAGTGTGTAGATGCCCCTGGTCAGCACACAGTAAGCACCCTGTGTTAGTATCAGATTCCTGCTGTAAAGGTCATGTTATAATTTATGCTGCTTTTGTAATTCTTATGTATTGTTCCAGAGGGTATATAACCTTTAGGGCTTGTCTGCATTCCCAGTGATTGCTGTAGGTGTGCATGGCAATAAAAGAGACTTTGTGCATCTGTCTCCATACTTCCTCATCTCTTACTTACATGGGCATTTTCCCACAACAGTTGTATGTAAAACAAACTTGGGCTAAATTGAGATTGAAGGATATTGTTGCATGTCACATCATGGGGTTGTTTCAATTAAATAGCTGGGATGGGACAGGAAGGGGTCTGTAATGGTTTAAGCCTCTTCCTGTTTCAGTGAAGTTTGTTTTGGAATGGAAGCTGCAATTGTAGAAGCTTAATTCTGATTAAATATATTCAAACAATTTGAATGCTTTATTTAGAAATTGTTTTTATTCACATTCTATAAACATTGCAAAATACTAGAGCCCAGTAGGTTGCACTTAGGCCTCATTGTTTTAATTTAATGGAGAAATAAGATTTTTTTTTAATGTTCATATACTGATTTGGGCTGCTCAAATGTACTTCGGACACAATTGCTGGGGATACTGAATGTACATTTTGGCTTCTTTATGTACTTCATAGGTAGTAAACTCCTGCTAGTTTACCCATACCATAACTATCCATCTGCAACAAATACAGAAATGATAGCACCTCAAAAATCTGCCATTTATGCTTGGAAGTTTATAGATGAGCACTGAGTCAGCATCAATCAAATATCTATTGAATGACCACCTGTCAAAAAATCAGATTTCACACTGTATATTTTATTTGTAGATTAAACTATATATATATATATATAAGGTAAGAACTCCTTAAAGTCGACTTCATGCTTGGTGAATATAAGGGCACATTCATATTGTTTTTCTTGGTGACTATTCAGAAAACATTTGTAATAGTCTTCTAGTTGTAATTTTATTCCTTCCCAGTCTATCCTCTGGATTTCCTGATGGTCTCCCATCCAAATAGTAATCACCCAAGACTTTGTTTAGTTTTGGGTTTTTTTTAAATTAGCCAAACTCAGCAACTTACTAATTTTTAAGCTGGGAAACCACATGCATAGCATGTGATAAAAAGCACAGTATTTTGTATTATATTTTGTTATCACAGTATTTTGTTTGGTACAGGATGCACAGGTAATCCTTGAGTTATGACTGCAATTAGGCCTGCCCATTATGATCATAAGCAGGATAAATTGGGTCACCTATATGACCGACCTGATTTTATGAACTTTTTAATGGCAGCCATTAATTGAATGCCATGGTCATAAAACAATTCCATTGTTTGTGATGGGCCACATTTGCTGAAAACAAGAAGTAAATGCCAGGTTTTGGCAAACGATCATAAAAAGAGGTCTGTGAGATGCTGTAAATGGCTGTAAAGATCAGCCTGTTGAACTGTGGTCATGTGACCATAGGGAGAGGTGTTAGAACTTTGAATCTGAGTCACAAATATCCCCAGGCAGGTCTATCATAACTTTAAATGGTTGCTAAGTAACCAGTCGTAAGCTGAGAATTATGGTATCTGTATGGTTATGCTAGATCTTCTGTTTTGTTTGTCACTTTTGGAAACTAAGGCCTTCATTGCCACCTTGCAACCATCCACCAAAGAAACCCTGTTTAGTCATGGCATCCACAGCAGCATTCAGTTCTCTGCTGTCCCTGCTCTACCTGGTGTTGCTAACATTTGTGGGCAGTGCTGTGCTCTTTGCTGAGATACATCACCAGAGCTTGCCGAGCCTCACTGTACATGCTTTCCTGGCGTTGCTCATGAGTTCTTCCTGTCTCTGGATGCTCTGGTTTGGATGGCACTCCGTTAACAACAAGCAGTTGCAGAGGCACCAGGATCGCCAAGCAGGAGCAACCTGGCTCAAAGGTAGAGACGCTACGAAAAGTATTTGCAAACCATTAATCGCTAGTTCTCCCAAATTTCAAAGTTCTAGTCCTGAATTCTCTTGTCCTTCCAACTTTAGTCATTTTGGTTAAAGGAAAATTAGAGAAATAAATTATTTCCAGCTGACATTGAGTTTTCTGCATGGCTCTGAGCCAGTCATTTCCAATCAGGCTAACTCACTTCATAGGGTTATTACTATGGGGATAAAGCTAGTAAAGATAAAACTGTAAGCTGCTTTCTGCTCTTGCAGAAATTAGAAGATATAGATGCATGAAGAGAGTAAAGAAACCACCACATAAAACTGCAGAAATGACATTGGGCTCTCCGTGTCTTTCAGAGACAACCCCATAATTGTCCTGAACTATACAGTATAAGCTTTCTATCCATCGTCTATCTATCTATCTATTTCTAATGTCTGTCTGTCCGTCTATCTATCTATCTATCTATCTATCTATCTATCTATCTATCTATCTCCTATTATCACTTAACAACTGTGGCAAGAAAGGTTGTAAAATGGGGCAAAATTCATTTAAACGTTTCAGTTAGCAATAGAAATGTTGGACTCAATTATGGTCGTAAGTGGAGGACTAATTGCAGACATTGGGAGGAAGCTCAGCCTCCAGTCCAACTCTTTCAATTTCACTATGGAAGGCTTGCTGTGGTGTATCAGATCCATTCAATTCTTGGCCTGGCTGTGCTTTCTTTCAACGGCAGGTGGTCTGTCTCTTTTTGCATTGGCCACATTGGTTCTGGATTGCCTCTCCATGGGCTATTACCATGAACTGCAGCACTGTCTTCCCATGCTCATCACTGCTTTCCCTGTTATGCAAGCTGTCTTTACCATCACCCAGGTGAGTAAGCTTTGATCCAGGTATTGGGTGGGTAAGCACAGGAAGCCTAGTTGAAAACAACCTTCATTCTCAGTTATATTTTGCAATGTCTATTTTGTTCTGCTTTTTCCTAATTCCTTCTTTTGCATCACACTGAATGTCCCACTGCATTCTTCTCCCCTGTGATTTTGTTAGGGTAAAAGGGCTTTTACCGTTACATATGATGAGATAGAGTTTCAGTGAAGTTGAAAAGTTTTAAAACTATGAATTTGGGATGGGGCAGCGATTTTCAGGGAGTCACCACTGAGGAGGAATGGCTGTTGTGGTTAGCCAGCAGCAGGTGTGGACAGCTGAGGAGAGCGAGGACTCAGATGAGGGGCCAGGACCATTAGGGAGTAGACTGCTGCCTTCAGAGATTGTGGGGGCTGGCAGCAGCGAGGAGGAGGTTCCTGAGGAACCTGTGCCAAGTGCGCATGTGCGCAGGATTGCTCGCAGGAAAGAGCAGCTTCAGCAGCACGGGTGACTCGGGAGTAAGGCTGCAAAGTAATGGTCCCTCCTTCAAGAAGATAAAAGCCAGCTGTGAAGCGAATGTACTTTGTAGGAAGCAAAGACGTTTTGAAACTCAGCCTCGTGGACATTACAGTTGTATTTGAAGACTCTTGTATTGTAAACTATTTCTTATTTGTTGTTTTTTGGCAGCCTTGCAAAAACTTGGCAAGGGTCTTCCTTGTCAGAGCTAATTAGTTGGAAGCAGCCTTTTATCTGTGAAGAAACAGGATTCATAGATGAAACATTAAAAGGTTGTGCTGCTGCCTTTGTCTTGTGTTTGCTCTCTTGGAACCAGGTTTGGGTCAGAACAATGACTAACTTACACCTGACACAACATTGCTTGAAGTTTATGTAAAGATGCCCATTCTGTAGCTGAAGGAATTGCATGTAGTTTCCAGCCGCCACCTCCCCACCCACTACCACTACCACCCCCTCAAGTTGTGGTCCTCAAAGTTGTCTAAACTGGACACAGCCAAATACTCAACATTTTTGTTTCAAGGAGGCTTGGGAATAAGATTAAAGGGCAAAACGGATGAACCAAGCTTTGTGGAGGCTTAAGGTGTACATAGCACTTCCCAAGCCCCTCAAAACAAATTAAGACAGATCTTTCTTTTTGGTGGCTAAGGGACAAAACGACTAAGTTAAACTTAGAAAGCCAATTTGGTGTAGCAGTTAAGGCACCAGCTTAGAAATCAAGAGACCTTGAGTTCTAGCATGTTAATCATAAAGCCAGCCAGGTGTCTTCAAGCCAGCCATTCTCTCTCAGCCTAGGAAGACAACAAACCACTTCTGAAAAATATTGACATAAAAGCTGCACGGTCTTGAAGACCAAAAGAAGAGCAGCTATTGGTTGCAAATAAAAGGCAATTTCAAGCCTACATAAATAGGGGTTGATATCTAGGAAGGCAAGTCAGTTGTCCCCTCCCCATGTGCTGTAGTTTTCATTTAAATCCAATCTTCTTCATGGCAGTTTTGAAAAAAAGCTTGCCCATAGATCCAACTAATAAAGTTAAAGGCAAATGGTAAACTGTGTTTAATTCTCTGCTGCTTTCTTCCAGGTGTCTTTGCTATTATTTAATGCTAAAGTTTGTATCCAGGCTCATCAACCTTTGAACAGGTAAAACTTTTCTTCTAAGTAATACAAATGAAGGTGGCCTGAGGAGCAAACACAATATTAATCCTTCAAAATAGAGTACAGTCTGATAATCTAAATAAATGAGGCTTGAAAGATCTTGGTCTGATTGTAAACCAGAATTACGTTGAAGTGTTGAACTGCAATGATTTGATATTCATTCATTCCTTTCTTTCCCCTACCCCTGACTTATTTGTTTTTGTGGCCTCTAGGTTTGGGTTGATGCACACACTGGCCACCAATGTGCTCCTGTGGATGAGTGCAGTGCTGGATGAATCCATGAAACAGCTTGAGGAATTTTATGATGCTCACAAGGGAGCAAGTGCCCAGGCTCCCCATGGTACAAAACCTACCTCTTGATTAGAGAGGACATCCTGAAAAATCACCCATCAATGACCAGCTTAAATAGAATTTAGCCATGATGGAATCCTGGGAAAGTGTGGGGGAGAGAAGTTATAGCAGTTGTGTTCACGCTTGTCACCTTGTGAAACTCATCCAAAATTTCCTCCTGATTCAGAATAGACAGAGATTTGAATTATATATCATGAAGTGACGTCATTTATTTTAATTATTATATGCTGCTCTCCAATTCCATCTGCTCACTGCCTTTTGTGTTCTCATGTTTCTGTGGTCATTCATCAACACCCTATTTCACCTGATTTCTGTTTATTATCCTTTACACACATGCACATATCATGTCATCATGCTGTCCGTTGTTGAATTGCTTTTCTGAATGAAGGCTGTGTGTGTCCTTAAAATAGAACATAGTTGATTCGATTCCAGTTTTGCAGCTGCAGTTGAATTACAGATCTTGCACCCACAACTTCTATTCTGAATAGGGTAAAGTTTTCACAAGGAAGTTTGATTAGATAAAGAAAGCAAGAAAGTGGTATGAAGAAATGGTTTCTTCTGGTTGGGATAGGCACACGTTTCCTTTTTGTTCTATTTCACTCCAGTGAGCATGTTTCTCATGTTGTCTCTGTAGGTGGTTCCTACACCAACAGCTGCAACTGTACGACCAGTCTTTGCCACAACTTCTCAGAAGGTGCTGCCTATCTACATCCCTTCAATATCGAGTTCAGTCTATTCTCTTCTGCAATGTTGTACATCATTTGGAAGAACACTGGGCGGGAAGTCTCTCCCCAGAAATCCCACCTCACTCATAAGGCACATTTTGACCTGAGTGGGGCTTTCACTGGACTAGTATTAGGGGCCTTGACCATTTCAGGAACCATTGGGGTGATGATCTCATTTGGAGTACTTGCCAAGTCTCCTGAAACAATTTCCAGAGCTCTGCATACATACTACATTTTCAACTCTGTGTTGTTATTTGCCATGTTTTTGGCAACTTTGATGGGCATCATTACCTATTGGATGAAGAAAAAATCTGCCACTGGATATTCTAAGAATGTGGTAAGAAGCTTAGATGTGACCTTGCTTTTGGGAAGCTCTTCTGGACCTCTCATGATATCAATCTTCTCTTTGGTCGCCATATTTTTTCTTCATGCCAATGGCAGCCTCCATCTTCTGGATTTCTGCTTCTCCTTCTGCAAGACTATCCAGATCTTAGGTCAGAATCTGTTTATTACTGAAGCCCTATACTCTAGTCTATCTCATGAACCAAATGCACAAGACAACGCTGACTATATTAGTAGCTGGGTCTTTTCCATTTCTGGAGGTCCCCAACAGGACATTAATGGACCTTTCTCCAAAGCCCACCTCCTGACCAACTTCATATCCAGTTTGGAGAATCAATCATCGAGAAACCTACCAGATTATGGAAGTGACCAGTCTCTCTTCCAGAATTCAAACATCAAAGGAGAACAGAGGGGACCAAGTACCAGGAGAAAATGTCTACAAAATATTTCAATTCTCCTTATCTTTTATAACATATCAGTGAGTTTGGTTTTGATTATATCATATCTAGCAAGGTTGCTAGATCAAATGGAATTCTAGACTGGGGTAGCCTCTTAAGGTCTAAGATCTACAGAACACTAGAATAGTGTCTTCTTGATGTCATTTTGAAAACATCATTGATCGGTTTCACAGTGGCAGGTCTTAGCTCAGGCCTAGTGAAGCCCTGTGCTCTGTGGAGATAAGAATAGCTCCAATTAATTGGGCCAGGCATTGTACAGCAGCATGGAGAGATGCCATTTTTGAATGGTTAATTTATGAACAGTTATTAAATTACAACTATCAGCACATCCACTATCAAAATAAATTAGAAGCATTTCATAAATAAGATTAACTATTAAAAGAGAAAAAGAAAGGCGCAGAGAATATATTAAATGCCAGCTCATGCTTAATGCTTACAAATATGGGACAGAATTAGAAACATATCAAAACCTTCAATAAATTCTTCTGAAAAAAGGGAAAGAGTTATTTGGCATCTAAAGGTTCTATGTTCTTGTTTTCCATCAAAATAATTCTCCTTAATTCTCTCTGATCTGAATAAGTGAAAACTATTGCCAAATCCCACAACTTGGCATCAGGTTTTCATATTCTAGACTAAGCTTGTGGTGGTTATGTAATAGCTTTATGATGGATTTCTAAGGCTAGAACTGATTCATCAGTGATGCTTCTCACCACAAAGGAAAATGATGGGAGTAGTGGAGGACAGGGGGAGAGAGGTAGCCAGTGGGTATTGAAAATGTGTTACTTTTATGGAGATAATTAGAGATTTTCAATTAAATACCATCTACAGGAGATCATTTAGCTAGGCTTGTCAATTCTGAAGAGGATAAGAGTTGGAATTTTGCTTTCTTATAGCTTATAGTGAGTTTTTACAAGTAATTCTTGATGCCTGTGTTCATAAAAAGCCAATTTGCTATATCGGTTAAGATGCTGCCTAGAAACCAGGAGACTGTGAGTTATACTCCCACCTTAGACATGAAAACTGGGTGACTTTGGGCCAATTGTTTTCTCTCAGCCCAGCTTACCTCACAGTGTAATTGTTGTGGGAGAGGAAGGCAGATGTCCATCACTTTGAGTGACTTATAAAGTAATAAAGGTGGGATAAAAGTCAAATAAATAAATTACCAACCCAGTCAGTTAAAGTCCTAACACCATAATTTGTAGGCTATGGTGCTACACTGAAATTGAGCATCTTCTTAAAGTGGTGCCTTGGATTCCAAAAAAAGTCTTACATTGCAGTTTTGGGGTAATCTTTGCATATAGTGTTAAGCTTTCAAACAACAGATGAAATAGCTTATATAGAAGATTGTTGTGAATTAATATATAACAGCATTCAAACATATACTTCCACCAATTTTCTTTTTTGAACATATCTATTTTATATAAGTTTACTTAATATATTGAACTGCTGGCCCCAATAAGGTAGACCAGCTAGAATAACGATCTAACAAGTTTGTACTTCTTTCTCCCTTTCTGTGAATAGGAAGAGGCTTTTTAGAGACATTTTCTCAAGTTATTTTCTTGGTTCTGGCTCAAGGCTTGCTTCTCTGATCATTGCTTTGTTAGCAGCTCTTCCTCCTGACCTTCAAGGCTACTCAGCCTCCACAAACCTCAACCCTGCCACAGTCAAAATTACTCTGAGTTGCTTACATACCATAGTATAGGTAAGACAAACATGAAAACATCCACAATCATTGAAGTCCAATCACAATTATAACTATAGCATAAATCTAATTTTGTATGAAATTAAAAAAATAATAGATAAGACAAAAAAGGACAACAAAATGTTATCAGATATGAAAAATTCCTCAGAAATAATTCCATTTTAACAATAATCACAATTACTTAGTTTTGTGAACATCCTGACCTACCTTAATAGTCACTTCGTAAGATTTTATAGAATCATTGTCTTTAGAAGCAATCTGCTAAGGTGGTAGCAGGGTAGGGTAGACTAATAAAGGTGGGATAGCAGTGTCATGATTCAAATCCTGCCTCCTTCTACATACTTTGCGATGTTGCATGGCCATGTAAAAGGGGTGGAGTTATTAGCTTCAAAGATTTCTATTTGTATCTTAAAAATATGAGGGACCTTGACCTGATGAATGCCTATGCAAAGAGCTTGAAATTTTGCTTTATTAACCTGTCTTCTTTTCCTTGGCTAGGTGTGGATTCTGTATACCTATGGAACACGCCCATACCTTGTGAGCCAGATTGAACAGTCCTTCTATGGCTTTACTCTCTGGGCCATTGTGGTCAATATTTCCTTGCCATTGGGCATATTTTATCGCATGCATTCAGTGGCCAGTCTCTTTGAAGTCTACTGCAAGACCTGCTGAGAGAGAGCATACCAGCTTTGAAGATAATGAATGCCTGATTGCCTCACGAGGATAATACTAAATGTGGATATGTGAAGGAAAATAGCTGTTATTTCCAAAAGAGTTGCTGTTATCTGATCATGCCTTGTAAATCAAACACATTATAATTCCTCTCACCTTTACATATAGAATAGTATATTACTATCATCAACACCATCAGCATATAATTTATGGAGATAGATTATCAGTTATATTTTCTGGAGAAACCAAAACTAAACTAATTGACCAAAAATGAAACCATTTTTCATAAGTCTCTGTATGTTCAAGTGGGAAGTCCAGACTCAAATTGCTTCCAAGTAAACCAATTGAAGAAAATAATAATAATATCAGAATTGGTCGCCTTTTCTGTACAAGAGATTAGAAAGATGTTCGACTACAGAGTCCCTCCTCAAAAACTTGTAGTCTAAGCAGAATTACAAAATATCCCTAGGTATTTCTAATGACAGAAATCATGGGATAAATTGTATGAGGAATTTCTAAAGAAACTAAATTTAAGGAAGAGTTTGCTCTGAATTGTAAATGATTATCTATTACTACTCTCTAGTCAGAGTGGTGTCAAAGAAGAGACAGATTGATAAGTATTTGGCTGTCAAAGTATTAGGAACAAACTATTCTCTCACAGCTGAGTCTGAAAATTGGGATAACTGAAGCAAGCAGAACTTACAACTACTCAGTTGGCTTCTTAATTGAATGTACTTATTCTATCATCCTCAGTTAAATTCCACCTGATAATTCCACATTTCCCATTTAATTGTAAGACATCCCCTATGTTCCATCTGATAAAACCGTCTTTCCCATTTAGTTGCATATTATTTAAGGACCTTGATATAGAAGGAACAAAAAGGTGTTCATTATTTTAATAAATTTATATGACCAATGTGTCACTCGCTAAAACAATCACATTTTAATCTTTTGTAATTAACCCCTTTGCTAGTGAAAGTATAAATATGATACATAAATCATCAAAGTGTTCAAGACTCATATAGCACTTCCAGTAAGATTTAATAGTATCTAGCTATTAATAAGCAAAATCTATTTTCTATATTAAAACATATGCCTCAGTTCAAAACTTTAAAAACAATATTTGATGATTAGTTTCAATTTCTACAGATATTCAGGTTACTACCTAAAGTGCTCCTATTTTTCTCTCTTAAATTCCCAGTCCCACATTTTATTCCTCCTCTGAGTTGGTTTTGTCTACCAACTAATACCATGAAGAAATACTGTGAATAACTGACAGATTATCTAACCTATGAAGGCCTTTCTTCCTAGTTGGACTAACCAATCCATGTGACATAGTGGGAGGTACCTGTTGCAAACACTAGATCTTCAGGTATCGGTGTGTGTTTTTCCCAGGTAAGGAAGTTTGCTGAGCAATGTGGAAACAGGTAAGGCATTTTTAAGAGTTAGATTAGACATTTTAAGGGTTTATCTTTTCTCTCTGTCCCTTAATTATTTTCAAATTCTTTTGTGTTAAGCAAGGATGAACTGTAGTTTTAACAAGACAGCAAGTTAAAAAAAAAGGCTTACCTGAATAAGGTAGAGCATAATTTAATCCAAGGGGTTTAGAGGTTCTGTCCAAGGTCCTGAAAATTCTTGCTCCTCTAGAGCAAAAGGAGCAGAAGAGAGTATTCTTAGAAAAATATCTACTAGTGGCCTTGTATTAGATACAACATGCTCCGTATCTCATCTTCTCTCATAGTTGTCTGTAAGTTCCCCATCCTTGTGCTGTGTCTCTAATGGAAGGATGAAATCACTTATTTATTAGGGTCAGGTCACTGAGCAAGCAAGCTGTTTCCAGATAATGTGCAAGCAAAGAGGCTGTTGTGGAGGGAGGGGAGGGGAATGGGCCTAGTATATCATTCATGCTGAAGAGCCTGGAAAATCCCTTCTCTCTTTCCTATGTGAGATTACGTAGCAGAAGGAAGGGAGAACTCTCCTGGGTCTTTACCATAACAATGCCGTCAATTATGCTGCCTATAAGCAAAAGGCATGTATTATTGAGAGTACAATAAAGCTTGTAATTAATGAAAATAAAATGTTGCACTTTAAGAGCAAAATAATTTGCTGTGATATATTTACATTCTGGTTCAAGTTCTAAGCAAGTGTTGCTTAATGAAAATGGGATGGTAGATGTTTCAGAGATTGCAACAGAGTCCCCATTTTGTCAAACAGAAGTACCGAAAGAATTTTAAATTCAAATCCAGCTTGATGTCCAGCTATGAAATAATCTTTCAGTGAAATTTTGATCAGGTTCTCACTGTTTACTGCTTAATATCTATTTGTCTCTACCAGCACTTCACACTACCTGCACTTCACATCTTCCTGTTTTGAAAACTGGTCTATGCCTGCCATTAGATATGTAAAAATGCCTGTATTAGTTATTCCCACTCATTTAATTTATAATAAGTAGTGAACAAAGTGGCACATGTTTAAGTATAAGAAAGTATAAGCATACAAACAAAAATGTATTTTTAATTTCTATAATTTCATAAATCTTATCTAATTATTTGTTTTCTCTGCCTTATTTTTATTTTTGTGAGTATTGCAAATTGAAATGCTATGGTACTGAGGTTTAGCTGGATAATAGCAATAGATTCTTATGCAATTCAGTAAAAGATTTTGAAATATATTCCTGATTTCTGGTCTCTGATTATTTTCTGGAAAAAAAAATCAGAATAAATTTTAAAAGAATTGTTTTCTTTTCAAACATTTAAATTTGCACTGATCTCAGTCATTTACTATAGAAATGTCAGGGTAGTCTGATGTAATCATGAACAAATGAAATAATTTCAGTCTAGTTCTGGTCTCAATATGAATATGGAACTATGGAAGCTCATCAGATTTGCTTGAAATTTCCAAGCCATACATCTAATGCTACATTAATAAAGTAAACAAGTATATACTAGACTTTCATTTCCCATCCTGACAGATGTGTATGTACTGCAACTTTTGGAATCTTGGATAATTCCCACTGAACACATTTGGAGAATACCAGATTATGTAAAGTTGCTCTCCATTTAACTTCTCTATCAGACTCTGATCTTGGAAAGGAAAGAATCTGACCCCATCTTCCTTTCAGTTTTAAATTTAACAATTTTTTCTAAATCAGCTTTATTTATTTTGAAATTGTTCATTCATCATGTTGATTCCCAGTAATATGTCTGCTTCTAGGAGTATAAAATGATGAATCCACCACATTACTAGGAATTCTGAATATGCATTAGATTTTTCTTTACTTTATGGTAACTGCTTTGCACATAACAATCAGCTGAGGGCTATTGAATTGGGTCTGCAAAACCAGTTCAGCCTTCTATCTATATGATCTACCATATGGATTTTTTACAGCAGATCTGGTAGCTCTGTATAATCTGATGAACGAATCAATCTATTTTCTGGATTTGGACAATATTTCATACAAGGAATCAAATTAATTGAGTTTCTACAACATGCTAAGTCAAGAAATCAAACTAAAACCAAGTATAAAATAACAAAGTTTATATCTTGTAGAACTGCTTGGACTTTTTAACTATTTTAACCGGAACTATTTAACTCATTGAGTGAATACAGCCATTGTGTCTTACTCCCTAAGCCATATTCAGTAGTTTAATATTTGACTCACACATTTTAATTCTTAAAAGATTTTCTCAACACTGAAAATGACAAAAAGCTTTTTTCTCTCCTAAAAGTTTAAAAAAGATGAAGGATGGCATTGTCAGCTAGACTTCCAAAATGGCATAAAATGGAGTGAAGTTATTTTAGCCTAGAAACTGAGATTTATTTTTCTGTTTGCAAACAACGTAATCATATTTCCTCACAATTCATATCCAACATGGTTCAGTGTAATTTCTTCCAAGTTCTCCTTGTAGATAGGTTTCCGATCTTAATCTGAGATTTTTTAAGTAGAGCAGTATATAAATGTCTGTGAGTGTATGCATATATGTTTATATATATGCAATTGTTTAATTACATATTTGTTGTTAATATAGTACAACTGTATGGAAGTAAGAGCAAATCACAGATCAAGCCCTCTGAGAAGCAAGATGTTTTATCTAGATCCTCCATTTTAAAGATCAGAACAGTTTTCTATATTTTTTTGTATTTCTATTTTCATACAATTTTCATCAGCAAAATGAACTCTCACACTCAATAGCAAGATGCATTGGAATATGCTCAACAATTTTTCTCTCTGAAGAAAACAACCAAAGGGGCCAAAATCTAACTCTGTCAGCCTTCATGAGGAAAACAGACTCTTCCATCACCCAAAACAAGGCGTGCTTCTCCAAAAGATCTGTAGAATCAGATGGCTTGAAAGTGTCTCCAGGAGCAACCAAAGTCTGATCTTGCCATGGCTAATATTACTGATTCCTTCCCGAAGGAGTTTTTTTATCCTGCTCATTCTCAGGACTCCAGCAGTGACATCAGCACAGCTAACCTCCTCTTGCTGAGCAGGCAGAATCGTCTTATGAATGGGAATAATCAAAACTTCCACCCATCATCACCTATGGGAAGAGTTATTCTTATTAACACACCACTAGAAGGTACTTTTGGGGTGAACAGGGGAGACCACAGCACACAGATGATATTTCTCATATCTGAAGCTCTGATTTCTGATGTAGTTTAATGAATGTTCACCAAAGATGAAAATCAAGTTTGCTAATATTATTAGCAGTTTGTCTTCAAAGCTTAGTATCCTTTTGAATGAATGAATGAATGAATGAATGAATGAATGAATGAATGAATGAATTGGAAGGAACTTGGAGGTCTTCAAGCAGGAGAACCTATACTCTTTCAGATAAGTGACTGTCTAGTTTCTTCTTAAAAACATCCAGTCATGTTTTTAATGGACAACAGTGAAAAGTTCTACCAGTTATGCATTAGCATAACATAGATAACCTTTATCCACAAATACATAGCACTTGTGTATTCATAGACTTCTACTCTACTTCCCTATGTACATACATCACTGGAATAATAAAGAAATATGGCTTAAAGTTTTAATTCCAGTAATCAAACATGACCAAAATATTGTGGGAGTTTTTAATATATGGTCTTCCACAACTCTCTACACCCATCCAGATATGCTGGACTATGAATTTGGTCAGCCCAAGCTAACAGGTTCAATAAATGCACTAAGAATTATCATCCTACACATCTAAAAGGTTCTTGGGGAGAGAATTTGTTCTAACGGAAAAGAAAAAATATGTATGAAGGGACAACTGCTAAGTCTCCCTAGATACCCTAATAATCAAGGAATGGATCAGAACCAATGAGAGAGAGAGAGAGATGATAGATGATGATAAATGAAATAGATATACAAATATATAGATACAGATACAGATATAATTATATGTAGATATATAGACAGATATAGAGATATAGACATAGATATAGATGAGATAGACTTAGAGATGATGGATAAATAGATGAAAGAGAGAGAGATGGTAGGTAGGTAGGTAGATACGTAGATAGATAGATAGATAGATAGATAGATAGATAGATAGATAGATAGATATACAAATAGAGAACCAGTTTGGTCTAGTGATTAAAGCACCAGACTAGAATGCTCTATGAGTTCAAGTCCCACCTTAGCCATGAAAACAGCTGGGTGACTTTGGGCCAGTCTCTCTCTCAGCCCAACTCACCTCATAGGGTTATTAGGGGGGGGAGACAGAAACGTTGGATGTGTTCACCTCCTGGAGTATTTATAAAAATAATCAAGGTGGGGTATAAATAAATGGATAGAAGCAGGATTTTCTTATTTTCCCTAAATTGAATGAGGTATTGTTGTAATTGTAAAACTATTTTAGGATTTAAATCAATTTTTTGTGTCTTATCTCAAAACAAAACCTATGGTACCCATGAGGAATGCTCAGGGGGTTGATCTTATTCAACAGCCATGGAGTCTTGATTATTCACTTTTTAAGTAACTTGTCTGAAATTTGTAACACAGTCTGTGGCCTTTGGCTCCAGCCTATTTCACTATTATTCTTAAAACTGGTATGTCATGTGGAAAAAAAAGGCTGATCTGCATCTGATGTCTAAACATTTCTCCTGGTTTTCTGTCTATGGAGTTTTTTGGATGCAAGATTAAGCATCCACTGGGCAGGCCAGCATACTGAGCTTTTTTGAAGCTATACCTTCATTACTGTTTTGTTTTATGTTCCCTTCACAGCTAACAGTGACGAGAGTGATGCTATCAATGCCATTACAGTGGAGAAGAGCAAAGACGGGAAGCTGGGTTTCAGTGTGCGTGGGGGCTCTGAACATGGCCTGGGTATTTTCATCAGTAAGGTGGAGGAGGGCAGCAGTGCAGGTCAGTAAAAAGGCTTCAACATTCTCAGACTCAAGCACAGGCAACAATCTGCTTATAAACGATTAATATAAATACATATTCTGGGTTCAAGGCTAGTCACTTCTACTCCAGTACATGTTTCTGGATATTGTAACCAAAATGAAAAATAATGTCACTAAAAGGTCATTCATCAGATATTTTTCTTTGTACATCATATTGCTAAATCTGATATTTTAGAATGTTTTAACTGATGTTCTGGAAAATATGATAATATGTCAGGATTCACATACTTGCTTATGACTGTCGTGAACAACCAGCATTTTGATAATGTGAAGATAAAAAGTTATTATACATTTCAGAATACTTGGAAAAAACCTACAGTGTGACTATATTTATCCATATAGTACAAAAAGGAGATAACCCAAAACAGTTGGGTAACATACTATTGTGCCCTGCAATATACTGTATATGAATGGATAATAATTCAAAGTTCTAATTATTTTGATGTTAATAAGTTGCTGTAGTTTGTCTCTTTGTTGTTTCAGTAGTTCTTTAATTTTAGTAAGCCCAGAAAAAGACAATCAATGAAGCTGAGCATTCTCTGATTAATATAAACAGAGCAGGCTGGACTTTGTGTTGGAGATAAGATCACAGAGGTGAACAGTGTGAGTTTGGAGAACATTACAATGGGAAGTGCCATCAAGGTCCTGACAGGGAATAACAGGCTGCGAATGGTTGTGAGACGTATGGGCAAAGTGCCAGGAATAAAGTTTTCCAAAGAAAAGACTACATGGTAAGTTGAACTGCCATTCTCAATTTATACCCATTGTTGTCAACCAAGGATAACCCAAAAATCACAATTGTACTGACTCAGACAAACATACTGGCTTCAGGAGAGCAGTGACCAAGGGATCGGGTTTCCTAAGAAGCAGGGAAATGCTATTAAAGTGAACTGTTATAGGGAACCAGAGAGGGAAAGGTCAAAAGGATGAGAGGTTACTGGGCTAAACTTTGCCTTCCAAAATGAATTACTTTAAAACGAAGGTTAAAAGGGGGATCCATTTGTATAATGTGAAGGTAGGATATGAAGATTATATGTGAGGTAGGGGAGAACCAGCTAATTTAGTAAAAGGGAAACTGATGAAAGAGGATAAATCATAAATCTTTGAGAACTGGCTGAAAAATTGAGTCCATTGGAACTCACAGCAGCATACGAACACTGCCCAACTAATCCCTCTGTTTGGATACTAACTTGCTTAGCTTTAGCAAGGTAGGTGTGTCACATATCCTAGGACCATGCCTTGGGAATTGATAAGCTTGGGTAAAAAAAAAATACCTGTGATGAGAATATTGGGAAAGGGGAAAGCCAAGCCAGAATGAATTTCTTGACAACATTTTATTTAAAATAATTTCTATCTATTACCAGCTCTGAAAATTCTCTGCAACATGTAAACTTGAATACAATGTCCCATTTAATACCAGATTATGGTACAAAATGAGACATGATGTCAGTACCAGATATCAGGCAGTTAATATTTGATAGGTTTTGATACGTAATTTGAAGTGCAGTGTTATTTAATATTGGGCAATACAGACAATTGATATGCATTGCTGTATTACAGTAGTTTTTGAACTTCCTGGGTTCAGAGGAAATTTAGAGTCTCAATATCTATGCCACAAAACCAATAGAGTTCCCAGAACTGGCATGGAATATTCAGCTCATCCAGATCTGTGTTTTAGCCTTATCCTTTCTCAAATGTATATTAAGAATTGGCTCTGACAATGGATACATTTTTGCCCTGATCATACTTGAATAATGTCTTGCAATATGTAACTCATTTAATAGGTAAAAAAGGGAAATGGTTTGGGATAACATGCAACTGAATCAAATTAGTCTTCCAAACACTTTTAATTCAAAACACAAAATAGTTTGGAATTAAAATATTTGAAAATATTTATTTCTATTGAAGAGAGAATATTTCCAGATGAGCAATTTATCATTCATTTCTGCATTAATAATTCATATTATTATTCAGTCAGCACTGTAGAAGTAAATCACTAATAGTGAGATGGTTTATTTTGCCACAACAATTTACTACAATTCACTCATGCAGAAATACTCTTGGCTACTGCTACTGCTCTTTATATGCTAGTACATCCTCCCCCAGTCTGGATACTGTTCAGATAAGTGACTATCTTTTACAATATGGTTGAGGAATTCTGGGAATTGCAATGGGAATTGAAGTCCATACTTTGGAAGGCACCAAGTGGGGGAATGCCTGTCTGTCATTTGGTAATGGCAACAACTAGAAAATAAACACAGATCAGCCTATTGGAACAAGTTTTTATTCAGCAAAACAATTTTATTTGCAACATACAGGTAGTTCTCAACTTATGACTACAACTGAGTGCAATTTTTTTATTGCTAAGCAAGGTATTTATTAAGTGAATTTTGCCCATTTTACAACCTATCTTGTCACAGTTGTTAAGTCAATCACTGTAATTGTTAAGCTAGTAGCATGGTTGCTAAGTGAATCTGGATTCCCCATTGACTTTACTTGTCAGAAGATTGCAAAAGGGGATCACATGACCCCAGGACACTGCAATGGTCATTCTGTCACGGCCCCCGACCTTTGGAACCAGCTACCCCTGGGGCTCCGCTTGGCCCCTGACCTTCGCACCTTCCGCCACGATTTGAAGACCTGGTTGTTCGACCAATCCGGGCTGTGACCCCTCCCTGGGGGGGGAATGGTTCTTAAATTATTTTAAATTTTAACTTTGTTAACTATTATTGGGCTTGTGATTGGTTTAATTCTCTTTTAATTATTTATAATTGTTACTGTTTTAATTGTGAGCCGCCCCGAGTCTTCGGAGTTGGGGCGGCATACAAGTCCAAATAATTAATTAATTAATTAATTAATAATAAATAAATAAATAAATAAATAAATATGAGTCAGTTGCCAAGCCTCTGAGCACGTGACTATGGGGATGCTGTAATGGTCATAAGTGTGAAAAATAGTCATAAGTCATTTTTTTCATTGCTGTTGTAACTTCAGATGGTGACTAAGTGAACTGTTATAAGTCCAGGACTACCTGTAAGACATATTTTAAGTTATTCATTTTATAAAGACATTTTAAGGATTCTATTTTTCTTTAGATTTATGTTTCTTTCCCTTCCTTCCAAATTCCACTCTACCCTTTCTTTTTACCTGTAAGCTCTTATTTCTATCTGTTGCTAAATATCCCTTCACCAAGTGTTGATTTTGTTTAGACCTATGGCTGCTCACCTCATGGGAAAGTTTTCTTAACTTCAGTTAGCCTGGCAAGCTGTGAGGATGTTTCTTTCCTCTTTGCAAGGATGAGGCTGCAGTCATGCTTTGTTTCATTGCCTACTGCTTCCTCCACACACTCACCACCCTCATATTTGGATCCCTGCCAATATGTTGATTAGTCACATCTTCAAAGTCATGGAGGGTCATTAGGTTGCATCACCATGTAAATTTAAAAAATACTGTAAATACAAATAAAACTGTAGGTATTCCCATCCTGCTCTGGCTTTATACATACAGAAGTATAGGAACAATTCCTGCTCCCCCTGTCTCCCTTTTTCTGCCATGAAGAAAGCCAGAGCCTTCAGTTACTGAATGACTGCTGTTTTGGTTTCTCCATCTGCAGGCGATGGTTGAAAGAGCAGAATGTAGATTTTCGTAGTGTATCACAGTATCATTAAGTATCAGTCCCACAATGTAATAGGGAGAAGCTGATTTTTGAGATCAGCTTCTTCTGGAATTCTAGAAAGTTGAAGGTGCAAAGATTCTTGGAAAACAGACACTCTCTTTAAAAGTACAAATCCAGATGTGTTGAGGGGTACTGATTATTTTTAATTTAATTTAATTTAATATTGGGATTTCTATGCCACCCTATCTCCCGAAGGACTCAGGGCGGCTCACAACAATAAAAAAACAGGAATACAAAATTTTAAAAACTATTAAATAAGAGAACCCCAATTACAAACATTAAAAACCAACAAACAAATTTAAAAGCAATTAAAAACCCCCTTCAGTCCAGGATGGCCAATCGAAAAAGCCATGTCTTCAGGTCGCGACGGAAGGATCGAAGGTCAGGAGCCATCCGAAGCTCCACGGGTAGTTGATTCCAAAGGGCGGGCACACCCACAGAGAAGACTGTCCCCCTGGGGGTCGCCAGCCCACATTGTCTGGCCGACGGCACCCTGAGGAGACCCTGTCTGTGGGAGCGCACAGGGCGATGGGAAATGGTTGCTGGCAGTAGGTGCTCCCACAAATACCCCGGACCTAAGCCATTATATAAATAGGAGGGAGGGAGTCACATATGCTGAAGGGGGGCTGTTTATAAATTTTGAGGGCCACAGCCATGCTCATGCATTTTGATCATCCTTGATTGAAAATAATATCCACAAACTGGAATGAGCTATCTATCAAAGTGGTGAAAGGGTAATTTGCAGGCCTTTTCAAAGACTTCAGCTGCTTAGGATAAATTATTTCTACATTCTTTACCTCTTGCAGGGTTGATGTGGTAAACAGGCGCTTGGTTGTGGAGAGGAGTGGCTCAAGTCCCTCTGATACCAGCTCTGAAATAGGAAGGCGACGCATCGTCCATCTCTACACCACATCTGATGATTATTGCTTGGGTTTCAATATCCGTGGAGGGAAGGAGTATGGCCTTGGCATCTATGTCTCCAAGTGAGTCTTGCTCTTCCTAGAGCCTTCTGCTGTTGGGTATTTTAGATCCTGATAACATCTGGACTTAGATTCAAATTTCACCTTAACCGTGAAGTTTCCTTTTCAGGGAAGTGAATTGCCTATTGCAAAATAGCAGTGCCCAAGATCTAAATAGGTTAATTAAAGGTTGAATTTATAGACACCCCCCCGCAACTTCAGATTCTGTTTAGTTTCAATGGGAGATGTTCGGTCTTTGCAAATAGTAAGCATGCTGCGGGATGACCCAAATTGGGACTTCAGAGGGAACAAAACATCATGACTGCCATTGCAATTACAGATTTGGGTTAAGGCTTCCCCCCTCCCTTATAAACTTAGAATATAAAAATCACCCTTTAGGGGAGGGTAGAAAAGTTAGATAGACATTATGATGATCAGTTTAATCGCTTAATCCATAATAATAATATATCTACAGCATTAGCACAGGCCGCCCTAACCCCATAAAGCTTTATCCTTTGGTCTTCTTTCAGCCCAATTTCTTCAAGGGGAGCTTTATGTTCTTTTGGTTTCCTAATCACATCCTTGTGGTCAGGGATGGGAAGACACATCTATAAGCACATAGCTCATAGTCTGATACAATTTGGGATCTAATGATATTCTGCACTGTATGAGCTTGAATTTTATTTATCCAAATCTTCTACCATTAACTTAAAGCATGTCATTTTCTGCACAATAAAATATTGAATATTAGGACATTTATCAGAAATAAATGTTTACTGCCTCCCACACTGATTGTTGGAAAAAATGTGCAGGCTGTAATATAGCCTTATGTATGCTCACCACATGTGCTGAATTACATCTCACATTATTCCTAATTATTTACAGTGGGAGATTTTAGTCATTGTCCAATATATCTGGAGAATACTAGACTGAAAAATAATTTTATTTATTGAATACTGACACCAAGATTGGTGGAATGCTGTGAGAAAGCCAGAAGAAAGCCTGACCTAGTGGAATTTGCTTTCCCATTTTTACCGTAGACATTTTATTTCTTTTCAACTTTGTTGCTCTCTGTCCCATTCTTAAAATGTGCCATTTTCTTCTGCTCCTACCTTGTTTGCTCAGGAAAAGCCTGATCTTTCTTTCAAATGCCCCCCTTGTGCTTGTTCGATGTTGTATCATTCCCAGAGTGGATCCTGGCGGGCTGGCTGAGCAACATGGGATCAAAGTTGGTGACCAAGTCCTTGCAGCCAATGGAATCAAGTTTGATAACATCAGCCATAGCAGGGCAGTGGAAGTGCTAAAGGGGCAGACCCACATCATGTTGACCATTAAGGTGAGGCTGATGTCTTTCCACGTATTAGTCAAAAAAAGTTATAGTAAGAGGTATTAATAATAGAAGGACTAAGATTATCCAAATTATATCCCACCCTCAAGACTGCCATTGTTATTAAAGAAATGATAGTTGCTAGGAGGAGATACAACTTCCTCAGTTCTGGGTAGGTGCAGACCAACCATCTCACCCAGCTAAGCTTTCTAGTATGCCTTTCTGACCCCAAATTTCCCTGAATTTCTTTTGCCAAGTAATTCCCTCCTTAAGTTGCTCTAGGACTTAGAATTTCAAACATAGCAGATCCAATTTCATACAGAAAAGGACCTAGCCATGGGGCAAGCATTTATCAATGTTTCTCCACTGGGCTTGTTTCTTAAGCTTTCACATGTTGTTTCTCAGGCAGCAAATGATCCCATGACATATTGCATCTCTTCTATCCCTCCCTTCTAGGACACAGGGAGATTCCCAGCATACAAGGAAATGGTGGCTGAGTACTGCTGGCTCAACAGATGTAAGGCATCTTTTCTGGAGAGGGTATTGTTTTGTTAAGGAAGAATAAGGGATGCAAATCAATCTGCAAATTTATTTCATTCTTGGAATTTCAGAAAACATTCTTTTGCTCTCCTGCCCTTGTACATAAATTGTGCCACATTAAGAAACACACATGAACCCAAGAACAGGTGCTGTGTTGCACAGACAGATATTTATGGTGGCCAGCTATCACATCCCATTAGGTTATTTAACCTAAAGCCATCCTTGCAATATCAAGGATCAGTATATCAGTGGGTATCAGTGTTTATTTATATTTTTATGTTATAGTTTTTATCCTAATATCTAAAGCTGTCTCTGTAATTGAGGTAATATACAAACAGATGAGAGATAGATAGATAGATATGATAGATAAATAATGAGAAATATAAATACATAGATACCTATATGATAGTTATTAAAATCAAAATATTCTACAATACCATGTAGATATCAATGACACTCACGTAGCATCCTGAATGCAGCAGTAGTAATAGCAATACTTGCATTATCTGGGGAAATATTTTTTTTCCTCATGCAAAATATAGCACCTTGAGTGCTAGGAAATCAATGAAATACATGAAATTTGTATACAATGTGCAACAATACAAAATGTATGTTGTATATTGAAGTCCTCCTAACAGCTAACTTCTTTTTTTTTGCAGTGACCAATGGCCAGTTGCAGCAGCTGTCCCAAACCTCTGAATCCAGTTCATCCATGTCATCCTATTCCTCAGGGACCCCCTTAAGCTCCATGAATGGCCTATTTATGGCCCCAGTTTCCAGCTCAGCTGAAAGTTGCATGGTTGATGTTGGCATCTCCACAGAGCTGCCAGTTCAGGGCCCTTTGTCACAGAGGGCAGAGACCGCTATGCAGACAGAACCATTGCCTGATGGGGCCTTCTTTTCAGGGAGCCTGATCTCAGAGACCCAGAGGATTGTGCAGCCCATGAAAATCCTAAAAGACACGGCCATTCGCATGGAAAGCCTCAAAGAGCCTTTCCACCTAAGGAAGCACCAGCCTTTTGTTAGCAAGGAAATCACAGAGCCATCCCCCAAAATGGCTCTCCTTCTAGCACTCAGCCATCCCCGTCAGCCCATTAAGCGATCACAGAGCTATCTGACCATCTGTGGTATGTGTCACTAAGCCATTATGTCTACCTCTATTTTATATTTACAATGATAGATTATTTGTAAGGCAACGCTACATAAGCATTCAATTACTATTTGGCTCTATTACTAATTTATTATTCTCTCTCTCTTTCTCCCTCCCTCCCTTCCCACTCCCCCCTCTCTCACACACACACATGTACGTGCACACACACACACCAATTTTTCTGATCACCTTTCAAAATGGTAGCTATAATAGTGTGTTGAAATGTTAGTGCCCTGAGGGCTTCGATGGCAAGGCCCAGATTTCATGTTCTTCCTATACTTGTGATCATCTGATTTGATTTCCTGGATTTTTTTCCCCAGAGGAAAAGCATCGAAGAAAGAAAGGGAAGCTGGTATCATCAGAGAAGAAAGTCACTCTCCAGCGCTCCAAAACCCTGATGAACCTATTTTTTAAGAGCACCCGACTAGGGAAGCCAAGCCCAACAACTGGATCCCTGGAATCACAGAGGAAGTCCAAATTACCTGCACAGTCTGAAGGAGAGAAAGGTAATAAAAAGTGAGCTTTTTAAACAAATAGCCAAGAATAGGGAGCTTTTCAGATCATAGGCTGTATGAAACCCTGAGGGTTTTCAGGGTTCAGTTTTCAAATTTTGTAAAGAGTTAAAGTAAGCATTGAAGGCTTTGGATCAATAGGTCTTGGTATACAAATAAACTGTTAATCGTGTCTGGAGAAAGGTACTAAAATCCTATTCAAATATTTTTCATTGAACTCATGCAAACATGAGAAAAGATAACTTGACAAATTGTACTCTGCTTTCCATAGTAGCACTGCTGTCCTTGGACTTCTGACGCAATTGGTGGCAGTAAAAAAAATTCAGATTTACAGGCATCATTTGCAAAAGGAATGCAAAACAAGAGGCAAATATCGCATTTGCCCCTGAGTAACATTTCTCAACCTTGGCAACTTGAAGAGGGAGAATTCTGGGAGATGAGGTATACACCTCTTCAAGTTGCCAATGTTGAAATTCTCTGTTCCAGAAGCTAGCTCAGAATTAACTGCACTCCAGGGGCTATTAGATCTGAGCTGCAAAAATCTGGACAACCAGATTTCTCCAAGGATTCAGAAAACACCATTGGCTATATATTTTTCATGGACTGCCAATTGCTATGATATATAGTACAGTATAGTAGCTCTATGCCAGTCTTTGCTCCTCCACTTTCTTCATTAGATTCATAATCCCTTTGCTGTTGGTCTTTCTCCCATTACCCTTAACCTGCAGTTAACATTATCCAGCAATTTGTGAACCGGACTCTGAAACGGGGTAAATGAACAGGAGTGCAGCATGTACTTTGCATTGTGTTCATATGTATGCTTGACAATATGGGATATTAGGTGCAAATTCAACATTTGTTATTTACTTTCTTAAAGCATTTAGACATTGCCTTTCCATAATCATTGAGAGAAGGGCAGAGTATAAATTAAACTAATCTGTATACCAAAGCATATGCTATAAATTTATTATAATGTAAGAATTAGGTGATCTAAGGTCACACTTGTTATAATTTCATTAGTTTGCATACCATATTTGTTCATCTTCCATGACAAGACTTGTCATTGTTTTTTTTCTGCAATAGACAAATACAGGTTTCCTCTGGTAGCTGAATAAGTAACCCTTACTTGAGGATAATTCCGGAAGGGCTTCACAATGTAGATGAGCTTCACAATTGTCCTGAATCCTTCACACAATTTTGTAAGGGCACAGGCAGTACATTAGGATCCTGGTTTTTTTTCATGCTGGCTTGCAAAACTGAAATGGCATCATTCCATCCCATATCAGTAGCCATACCCTGTGCTCCGATAATCTTTCACGAGAGGATTTCTTGTGAGAAGGTTATTGGAAATTGCATGCAGAAATCTGGCAGCTTATTCAGACATAAAAGAGCATGCGTGTGACTTGTAGCTGTTTTGGCTTCTGAGTTTGATCAGGGCCAACATGTTTTGTTCAGTGCTGATAAAATGTATACTCCTTGACCTTCTTTGGTCACCCTCTCCAGAAAAAGGCCGGTCCTTTGTGTCTCTGAGCTCCAAGGCATCTGACAAACACAGTGGTGGTGAGCCCAGCAAAACTATCGACAGCCACCTGCTGCTCATTGAGGACATGACCAGGAAGCTGCTGATGGAAGATGAAGTGGCAGCTGTATTGCGACACTGCACCCGAGTAAGGAGTGTCCCTCATGCATGCCAAGGGGTTTTGATTTAAATATCATGCAGTGGCTTTCAGCAGCCTTCCAAGTACTTTCCTCTAATTGTGCTGAACTACCACCGTTGTAAAACTTAACTCGATGTTCTATTTTTTTACATTTTCTTGCAGAACAGTATTAGTTGGCTTGCTTTCTTGTACTTGGGATAATTCACCCTGAGCCCCTTGTTTTATAAATATAAACATCTATGCACATACGTACTTACATAGTGTGGGGATGCCTTAGTTCAGGATGCCTTAAATTAGCAAAACTTTTTTAAAATTATTTTTATTTAAATTAAATAGTAAAAGAACAAGAACAAAACAAACACACAGAAAATTATGGTGCAAATGCATGCATTCTCAAGAAAAAAGGCAACACATACAAAGTGTTTTTTAAAAAGTGAAAAAGAAACAAAATATATTGCTTTAACAGTTAATATACTTACCAAATATAAATATTATTCAAATGTATATATATATGTATTTATAACACACTTATATAACTGCCCACTTTTAACTTGTTGTATTTTGTATAAATGAGTTTCATGTTTCATTATACCCATACAAAGTCTGTCTATAGGCAATCCACTTATAGGTGGTAAGTATAATCAGTTTTTCCATTCACTGAATAAATGAGGCCACATTTTTATTTCCAAAGCTGTGATGTTAGTCTTTTGGCCATAGTTAAGGCATGGAGAACCCATTTATGTTGTCTAATTGTCAAATTCCATGTAATAGGTATGTAATGAAAGAGAATATTCTCTGAAAATTTTAGGTCTTGTTCAGATTAGCAACTCTGCCAATCAAATGGCAGTATTGATTTCCACCAGGATAAAGGATCTTTTCACAATCTTGTTCCCTCCAGGGAAGATTCCAGAATTCCCATCCTAATTTGGCCTTTAAGCAAATACATGGGATGAGAGATCAGGTTAGAGAAATTTCATTTAAACTACTGACATCTCCCATTTCTCACCATCTATAGAACAGCCATTAGAGGGAGCTTGGAGCCAAAGCACAGTAGAAATTTATGTCCAGAGTGCCAGTAGGAAGTTATTGGAAGACACTAGTTTTCAAAATTCATAAAACATGAAAGAGAATAAAGGGAAAAGACAACTACGCAATTCTATATTTAATGCTGCTTGGTCTCTATTAATAGAGTTAATGTTGCCCCCTGAAAATGCCTGTGGGAATGCCTGAATTCTTGAAGTCAAACTATTACATGGGGAGCGTAAGTCTTAAATGACACAGGTGGCCATCACATGAATGATAGGGCAACAAAATGGTTGTGGAGTGGGGAGTAGGCTGTTCACCCAATTCCCAAACCAGAATCACCAAATAAAGCATCGATTCTATATTTGATGTTGATCATTTCTCCCTCCAAAAGTACATCCGAGAAGGTGGAGTAGAAGACCTGGTGAGGCCACTGCTGGCAATTCTTGATCGCCCTGAGAAGTTGCTGCTTCTCCGAGATATCAGGTAAGAATAAGGTCAGGCATCCAGAGCAGTTTAACAGTTTTGGAATGGCTCAGAGATCCAGTCCAGCCACAGAGCTCACAGGAAACTTTGGGGCAGCAGTTCCTTCTCAGCTAAATATAACTCACCAGGATAGTTGTCCTGGGAGTAAAATGAGAGAAAGCCCTGCCTTGAACTTTCTGAGGAAAAACAGAGCATATATTATGAATAAATTTCACACACACACAGAGTATAAAGGACATGTTTAGGATACAACTATTGCTGTGATTCTTTCAGCAATTTAATATACTTTCCCAAACAGTTATCTTCTCAATGTGTTGGACTACAATGCCTATACAATGCCTGCAGACCTTATCTTAGGCAACATGACCCTTAGTGGCTGTAGGTTATGGAATATGTACTCTTATGATTATGAAATTATAATTGCAGAGGTCTCCAAACTTGGCAACTTTAAGACTTGTGGACTTCAACTTTGCTGGCTGAGGAACTCTGGGAGTTGAAGTCCACAAGTCTTAAAGTTGCCAAGTTTAAGGACCCCTGCTATAATGGAATGATGTTATATATGGGCTTCTTAAAATTGTGGTTATGTTTGCCCTTAGAAACACCTCTATTGTGTACTCATGATCTGCATTACAGATCAATGATCTGGGATTTTCTTCCTCTTTTCCAGAAATGTGATTGCCTCTACAGATCTTGGCCGCTTTGACAGTATGGTTGTGCCCCTGGAAATGGAAGCCTATGATGCACTCAAGAGCAGAACAGGCGAAGAAGTTTGTAAGAATTGCGTTTATCGTCTCCCAGGATTTATTTATATTGTGGATTGACTGTATTTCAGGATTATCTACTTTAGGATATATGGCTTTTTTTTAAGTTGATATCTTATTTAAAAAATTCTCTGGGTGGATGGCAACACTTAAAACAAATTGAAAACAGCCAAATAAAACACATCAATCAAAGATAGCACAAAAATAAAATAAAATAAAATGTATGGATATGCATGGTAGAAAAGATTCTTTTACATAAAGGTTTGTGACCAGGAAAAGAATATTTCAATTTATTTAGCCATTTTTTAAAAATCTAGGTAAAGAAAATAAAAATCTCAACTCAGTTATTATTTCTTACAAAGCATCATGGTGTTCACATTATTGCCTTTTCAAATCTGAGTATATACAATGATGCATAGCCCTTCGTTTCAACCAGTTTCAAATATGTAACATCTTTACTTGACAAATATAGCTGGTCCTCAACTTACAACCGCAATGGGGCCCAGAATCTTAGTCATTGAATTAAAAGCTTGTTAAGCAAGATGCCCACATGGCTGATTGAATACAGTTCTGCTTTGCCAGTTATAGTCATTAAGCAGACGGAACGAAAGAGCTGCCTGGCAAAGGAGGACAGGCAGCTCTTCCCTGGGCTGGCCTGGAGAAACAAAGTCCAGATCTTTGGGATCCAGCCTTCATTTCTCCACCCCAGTGCAGGAGTTCGCCTCCCGTCTATAGAAGGAAACTTCTGTGGCAGGTTGCAGAAAATAAACTTTGCTCTCAAGATCCTCGCTTTGTTTCTGCAGCCCAGTGAAGTGGATGGAGGGAAATCCTTTGGCAACAGCTTGCAACCTTCTCTGCCAGATTCTCCACTGATTTTCTGGGAAAGCTGGCAGAGAAGATCTTCTCATGATCACAAGCTGCTTGGCTACCAGTTGTAAATGCAAACAGGTTGCCAAGCCCCCAGATCACACACACATGCTCGTGTGTGTCTGTGTGTGCGCGCACACACGCATGTGCACGCAACTTTTTACTCTTTTATTCAAGCTGCCGTAACTCATTAAGCAATCTGCCATAATTCAAGGACTATCTGTAGTGCAAACAAGACCACAGGTGTTTTCAAAGAGGAGATCAAAAAAGGAAAGATGGCAGTCACAACCAGGTGACCAAAGCCCTTGACTTTTTTGTTTTAGTCCCTCCTTGCAGACATTCCTGGCAAGATCTGTTTTATGAAAAAGACTGCCATGTCAGAAAAGGGCCTCTTCAGTCTGGATTGGCAGTGCAGCCACAAGCCTTTTGCCTACATGAGGCAAATAAGTAAACAGTGTCCATCTCCTTCTCCCTGTGCAAAAGTCAGTCAAATTAACATCGAATGTCTCTTCAACAGTTTCACAGCACAACTAAAGGAGGAGATGGCAGTATATGGGGCACACAGCTCCCTCTCCTTTTAACACTCTACTGCTGCCCTTCAGGATCTGTATCTACTGCATTTCCCTCCTTCATCTTTGTAAAATGGGAACATGCCTCTTTTTTCTTCTTCCCTGCAATTGTGATTCCCTTTAGGATAAACAATTGTAATATCAAGCCAAGTCTATATAGAATGGTTATCAAAGACAGGGAAAGTTTAATATCAATTCTTCAACCACTGCCATAGTTGGAACTTGCAGGGCCTTAATACTGGATCTACGTAATATTGAATGTGCATCTATAAGCACATTTTGAAATGCTTAATGCTCTTTTTTTTTCTCTGTGCCTACAGTGAGATCACCTGCCCTCCGCACAGCACAGCATGAAACCCCCCCAAAGAGGCATCTTATCACTCCAGTGCCTGGTGAGTTTTTCTGTTACTTCCTTTTTACCTGTCCTTCAAGCCAGCTAACCTATAATTGTAACACAAGAGTTTGAATTCTAGATTTGAAGAAAATTATACAGATGTAATGTATGACTACAACTTTAAATGTGCACACTTCATCTCAGATGCTGCATTTGTATGCATTCAGGATAATATTTTTAATAACTGGATTTATAAAATAAAGAGGAAGGTGGGAGATCTGAACAATGTGACTCTGCCACTTAAAAATAATTCAAAGAACAATTAATTTGACAGAAATAGTGTTGAATCAAAGTACAATTGGCATATCGGGTATAAGCTGGCAGTACTCCCTATCAGTGGTGGGATTCAGTCAGTTCGCACCACTTTGGGAGAACCAGTTGTTAACTTTCTGGGCAGTTTGGTGAACTGGTTGTTGGAAGAAATCATCAGGGCAGAGAACCAGTTGTTAAATTATTTGAATCCCACCACTGCTACCTACCAAATAAGTTAGGAGGTAGGTAATCTCAATTTGATTAGTTAGGGGAGAACACACACACACACACACACAAACACACACACGGCAACATGCTTATATGTCCAATATCTGTAGCCAAATTTTCACTCCAAGACTTACACAACAGAAACACTCATTTCAAGCAGTAGATACTGGACATGTTCCCCTCTGTAATTTTCATAACATTGAGAGAAAAAGGAAATGATAATTATCTTATCTTGTGAATCTGGTTACAGATTTCAGGGGTAGTTTTGTTCTGAAACCAGTGATGACCAATAAGGCAAATGGGGAGGAGGAACACAAGGAGATGCTGAAGGATGCCATGGAAAGGCTGCAGCTCTCTCCCAGACGTGGACAGACTCAACCTCAAAACTATACTCCTCTTGCTGATGTGCCAGTGGATTCCTATATTCCCAACAGGGTCTCTTCCTCAGTGAGCAGTGGCAAAGAACCCCATTGGAGTCTAACTAAACCTACAAAATCCTCCATGAGCTCCCTACACACTGTATCCTCTCAGGTACAATCCCTGCAGCATGGAGATGGACAACCTGGCAGAGAGAGGCCTCCTTCTTCAAAATTGAGCCATAGACAGGCTGTAGCATGGGGACCACACGGGGAAATCATGCCTGCCAGTGATACCCTCTATTCTGTTATTAATCGACCACGGAGAGCTAGGCCCCTGCTCTCACAGCTCTTCAAGGAAACCTCAGCTACTAGCGACGTAATGCATGCAGAAATGGGAGATGAGATCCCAGAGAACCTGCTCCAAAATGGCCCCAATGACAAGGAAGTGGAGGAATATGAACTGGTGACTGTCAGTCTATCCAAGAACAAGCAATCTCTGGGTAAGCAGAGCTCTCTAAATTGAAATGGAGAGAAACAGACCTATTGCTAGGCAGAGTGACGAGCCTCAGCAAATCACACTTGGTGTCATGAATGGGTAGCAAATTGTGAGCTATTAACACTGGTAACAATTGCATTTGTTTTTATTTTTCAGGGACTTCTCTGCTTTTCTGCCTCATGTGCCAAAATAACTTGAGCAATACTTCTTTAGTAGTCAGAGATGGATTATGGGGGGAAATGAACAGGGAAGAAAAGGAAAGAATGAAAGTAGAGTGAAAGTAAAACAGCTTCAGGGAGAGAAAGTGTGACTCTTCTGATGAGAAAGTATGAGAAGATAATCTCCTAATACAAACACATGGGAAATGGATGTAAGGAAAGGCAATGTGGAGATTGCTGGGACAAAGTGTAAAAAAGTTTACAAAATGATAAACAGAGGCATGTGGAATTTTGTATGAGGAATACTGGGCAGCCTAGTAATCCCACTGAGCCATCCTGTGAGAGAAATGAAGTGCAGTAACTAGAAGAAACATTAAATATTATTTTACTCTAATACTGGATGGTATCATGATCATGTAAGAAGCGTATATCTCATGAATAGAAAAATGGAAAAATATAAAAATAAATAAATAGGAAAATAATTGTAGTGCAAATGAACTTTAATAATAAATCAATATTTATTTACCTAATCAGATAAACAGAATAACTGAGGGACAGGATGGGACAGTGGGATTGTGCAATGCTGATAGAGAGAAAAAGATAGTAAGAATGTAATCGAAGAGAGCAAGTAATGCTTAAGACTAAACAAAATAGTGCAGGGAGGTCCCCAATCTCTGGGCTTTGGCCAGTTTGGAACTGGGCCGTGCAAGGGGCAAGTGAACACGCAAAGCACACACAGCTCCATTTGCACAAGTGGCAGGTGCTCATGCGGGAAGCTCCATTTGTGTGAGCAGCAGGCGCTAACATGTGAAGCTCCATTTGTGCAAGTGGAGGGCTTGCAAACCTGCCACTTGCAAATGGGGTTGCACGCATAAGTACGTGCACCTGCTGCTTGTGTGGAACCCTTCCCCCTGCTCTCCCCCACCAGTCCACAAAACCAGAAAAGTTAGAGACCCCTGAACTAGAGAGCATGTAGAGCTATTTTGACTGAACTTTTCAAAAACCTTCAGAATTGGTTGAAAATGAGTGAATAGAATTAATAATAAAAGTGATAAAATGATTGGGGTAGAAGTTGGTACTGGGAATGCTAGAAGAATCATTTTGGAGACTGTGAATTATTTTAGAGTATGGGATTATGATATGCTGAAGAATGCAATTGAAATAAATACTATAAAGGTTGGTCTTTTAAAAGTGACAAGTAATACCGTAAATATAGGGAGCATGTTTAAAAAATTGTAAGGCTGCAGATGTTAATAGGAGTAATGTCAAAATACGGATGGGGCCTGGTTATAGAAAGGCTGTGTGGTTTGTTTGATATATGTTTGAAGCTTGCATCCAAGTCAGAGGAATGCTGCTATTGTTCCCTTATAGAAAGCAAAGGGTTAAAAAATGAATGTAAAAATGATACCAGGATTATTTTTTTAAAAGTATATCTGGGGAGAATTGGTACAATTCTACTCAAAAGAGTTTGAAAGGTGACAACAAATAAAATTTAGAGAAGAACCTTTGTGTTAGGTAGGGCCAGATTTATGGCCCTATGACTGGAAAATATATGTATGAGATAATACATATATTAGTATTAGAAAATATAATATGAGATATTATTGCATAATAAGAAGAATGTTTTGATAATGTCTTTAAGTTATGAAAGGGAAGGAAGGAATGGAATTGAACAATGACTGCGGACTGTGGGGAATGCATTATGATAGAAATAAAATAAAGTAAATGTGTACCTTTCCGTGCAGACATGATGTTGTGTGGATTGATAATCCAAAAGATTTGCAGCAAATATTACAGTATGAAGCAATGAATACTATAGAACTGAAAATGAATGTATCACTGACCAGCTAGTCTAAAACGAACAGATTTGCAGCAAATATTACAGTATGAAGCAATGAACACTATAGAACTGAAAATGAATGTATCACAGACCAGCTAGTCTAAAACAAACAGTTGCAAGCTATGCACAAAGATGAAAAATGAGAACAAGTAGATAAAGTATGATGATGCATACTCTATGTAAGGGTGCTTGGGCCTATTTGCAGAAATGAAGAGTTGAGCATGTCAGAAAAAACAAAACTGGAACACGGTGAGTATGGGTTACTGAATAAGTGTGATAAACAAGGATAGGGCCAAAAATGAATGGGTGACTTAATGATTGTGCACTTTTTTTTTTTTAATTACATTTATATGCCGCCCTTCTCCGAAGACTCAGGGCGGCTTACAATTTTTGGAGCACAACCCAATGTGCTCAGCAATAGCCTTCATTCCATTGTATATGCCTGCTTATTACTAAGCGGCATTTTTACAAGGTCAGCTAATTGCCCCCAACAATCTTGGGTCCTCAATTTACCTACCCCGAGAGGATGGAAGGCTGAGTCAACCTTGAGCCTGGTGGGATTCGAGCCTACAATAATTGTAGGCATCTGGATCTTAAGAGCAGGCATTTAACAGCCTGAGCTACCAAGGCTCAGTGAGACTCGAGTATAAAAGAACTTTGAGTTGGTCTTATAAAGGGAATGAATGAGGATTGATTTGGGAAAAATGTATAATGAGTGAATAAGATGAGAGCAAGTAGAAGATTGAGGATGCATAATTGGATGGAGTTTATGAGATCATGAAGAAGAGAGAGAGAGGTATGAAACTGTGTATAGAATATAGTAAAAGTAAGTTTACTGGAGTTAAAAGGTTATGGAGAAATATACTAAATGGTGTAGGTGTCAATTAGATTGCACTTGTAAACCGGTTGGAAGAAATTAAATTAGAGTGCTGATTACCACAGAATCCTTTAAACTACACATCTCTCTGACCTTGACAGCTGTCTCATAAGGAAACAAAGTCTGACCTGAGTAGTACTTGTTTGAGAGACTACCAGGAAATCCCAGGTCAGAATATGTTAAAAAAAACATCCTGGAAGAAGACAATGACAAACTATTTCAATATTGTTGCAAAAAAAAAAATCTATGCAGGCTTGTTGGTGAAGACATCAGTAGCCAAGTTTGATGTGCAGGGTGCTTTCTCTTAAGACTGGTGTAATTGTATTTTTGAGATGGATTTGTGCAAGCTTAAACATGGTACCACTTCCTAAATACTAACAGCACTGTCTTGTTTTCCAGGCATCAGCATTTCAGGAGGAATAGAATCCAGATTGCAGCCAATGGTGAAGATTGAGAAGATATTTCCTGGGGGAGCAGCATCCCTGAGTGGAGAACTGGAGGTAGCAGAAGCAGTAGGGAGAGGGAAATGGGGATCTCTCATTGCTACCAGATGGACAAATAGGAGGTCCAGATGCTCCTTGTTTCTTTCTTCAGCAGCTTAATCAAATGCTCTAGGTCGACCATGATCAACATCCCATGGCTTCAGTTATTCATTTTATATAGGACTTAAACCCATCACTCAGGTTTAAGTCTTGCACATAATTTAGTAATTATGAACTTACAGTAACAGACTTGAGTTTCTCCAAGTGTTGCATAGTTCATTTTCTTTCAAAATAATTTTAATCAATAAATTAATAATAGTATTATGCAATAATTAATTGCATAAATCAATTGCTTCAGAAACCCTGTTGGAAAGAGGGATCCATTTAGTAGAGTTTAGAGCAGGAGTGTCAAACTCGCGCTATCACAGCAGCATCACATGACGTATCAGGACTTTCTCCCCCTTCGCTAAACGGGGTGTGGGCATGGCCAGCATGTGACGCATTCAGCCCGCGGACCATGAGTTTGACAACCCTGGTTTAGAGCGACTCTACCACTTGCCATCTTTATTTTGATTATTCAGTCTGGGATGATTTCCATACTGTAATCACAATAAATATGGACTATCCAGACTATCCGAGACCTGAAGAAAGAGGATAAAGATGATCACAATATGAACAAAGCTTTGTGCAGATTCAGATCTGAAGGACTAAAGAGGACAATTGACCATCTTCCCTCCTTCTTCTCACCACATTGAAGACTTTGCCATTCTTTCATACCAGAGCCTGGCTCACTTTGTTCATTTAAAGTGATTCCTACCCTACACGAAACAAACCTCATTGTGCTTTGTAGCTAAAGGCCTAGCAACATACACACCCCATTGTGCCATTCAGGATCCCTCTTAGTTCAAGGCACTGTGCAACATTTCCCAAGGCCTCTGTAATGAAGCAGGGGGTTGACAAAGAACCATTGTGGGCTTTGGCTGGCCAGACCGCCCACCAGGCTGCTCTAATTAGATTTGCCTCTTTGGGGGCCTCTTTCCTTTAGGGGTTACAGGTTTGGTTTATGCTGATTTGTAGTAAAGCCCCAAATGGTCTTAGGTTGCTAGGGCAGATGAGAATGGGAGCGACTGGTAAAAACACAGGTGAAACCCCTTTGCGGTTCAAAAACTTCACTAGAATCCAGAGTTTCTAACTTATTAACAGGAACTGGCCAATATGGTCATGTAATGCTAGTATTTTAGTGACTTTACAGGTATCCAGTCTATTCCTGAACTCAGGTTTCAAGCCTTGGCACCCTTTTTTCAAGCCTCTAGCATCTGTGAGCAGATCCCTCCTTCTGTTCTCAGCAGTACAGAAAAGGGCTGGAGGCACTTCTTGCAGCTTTCCTCTTGCTTCAGATTGTAAATGCTGATCCAGTTATTCTGTGAATTCAGACTTGCAGCTGAATGGAAACATCAGGATTTAAGTTGATGTAGGCCTGTACCTAACAGGAGTTTGCCAATTTCCAAGAATCCTTAACCCTGTTGTCTTTTCTGCTTGCTCCGGAAATAATATATGTATAAAGAAATTTGTGGCAATTAAGACTCAGAAAACCCTTAATTTCCTATCCCAAAGGTGCTTTTTTAAGAGGGCAACTGGACTTTTTGGTTTTTCTTTTAAGATGTTTCCCTTCTCATTCAGATGAGAGCAAAACATCTGGATGAGAAGCAAGACATCATCCAAAAAAACCAGAAAGTCCAGTTGACTCTTGAAAAAACACCTTTGGGACAACCATGGCCTGGATGACTGAGAATCTCCATAGACCAGGGATGTGACACATCAGGACTTTTTTCCTTTGATAATCCAGGCATGGTCATGGCATACAAGCCAACTGCCATCCGCCTATATTTTGATCACATGACCATGAGGATGCTACAATAGTCATAAGTATGAAAACTGGTCGTAAGTCACTTTTTCACTGCTGCTGTAACTTCAAATGATCACTAAATAAATGGTTGTAAGTCAAGGACTAGCTGTAATCAGTGATGACGCATCTAATCTGAAAAGAGTAGAATTGTAATTTGCGATGCTTTTGCCATTTTTTTTTTCATTTTTGTCCCATGCTTCTTTTCTTTGTTTTTGCTAGGCTGGCTATGAGCTGGTTGCAATAGAGGGGGAAAGTCTACAGAATGTAACACACCAGCGAGCTGTGGACATAATCCGCCAAGCCTACCGCAACAAAGCTAAGGAGCCCATGGAGATTGTGGTGAAGGTGCCGAAGAAAATCAAATAAATGTTGCAAATCAAGCAGTCAGTGCTGAAGAATGTGGTCAGCTTAGCAATCAGAGCACTGCAATGCGATTGTTAATGAAGAATCCGTTTAACTATACCTGCTTATTGTTCAGAAAGATATGGTTCCCGGGAAACCAATTGCTAGCAGAGTTACTAACGTATCTGCCCCTCAGCAAGCTTTCAGGCTTAATGGAGCAAGTAATAATTTCCCAGTTCTGGAGAGGCCTGCTTGGAACAGGACCAGGCAAGATCAAAGATCACATTGCCCAAGTCAAGCAACATGTATTGTTTCCAAAACTATAGTTAGTTGCAAGTGGCCAGCTGTCATTATGAGCAATTGTTTTGAAATGAGTTGGCACTTCAGTGGAGGAAATATTGTTTTTGACATTCCGACCCATCCCAGTTGACACTCCTAGATGATAAGGCCAGCTCTAGCTAACTGGAGCCAGAAGGAAAGGACTATAAAGGAAGAACAATATTAATCATTGGAGGGATATTTGTTAATTCAGGTTCAGTAATGGATCATAGCATTAAATTTAATAAATTTACCTACACTCATGCATTTGTAAGTGAACCATAAAGTTTGAAAGACAATAGTCCAGAATCTCAGATTATAAATTCAAGACTCTGGATATAATATTCTCACTTGAATCTCCTTAAATCCATTGTTGAGTGAATAACAAACTGGCAGTGATCCCAAAAAGAACACCCAGGAAAACAAAGAAGTAGTCACTGTTTTGCATCCAGCCCCAAAACCACTCTCAGTGACTGCAATGATAAAAGTCAGCAAGGAACATAGACTGAAAAAAATCAAATTACTGCTTTTGTGGTCTTCTCTAAAAGCCAGATCAAACAGTCAGATCTTCAAGATTGTGTTGGTTATCACCTAATTAAGAAGATTAACTAAAGTATATTGTTACCATTTTCTTACTCCTGAGCTAAAGTAACTATCGAGATCAACACTGGCTGATTTCCAGGTCAATATTTCTCATATGGAACAATTGTCAGCTGTTTACAAAATGCCGCCACCAGCCAGAGTGGAAGTTAAAAATGCAATACTGGTAGAAGTTCATTTAGACCCAGTCTTTGTTTTTAGACCCAAGGACAAGAGCACAGATGAGAAATAACTAAGCATACTCTGTGCTATAAATGTTCATCTCTGCCTTTGTCTATCATTAGGACAATTCCACTCTCTGCTCATCCTTCCACATTTCACTGCACCATCCATCAAATTTACATGTGACTTTTTCTTAAAAGAAAACAGACAATTTCTTAGCTTTTTTTAATTTCACACTTTTGTTTTGGTTTGTACAAGAAATTTACACCACCTGGAAAATATACAATTTCAGAAATAAAGTAAAAGAAAAATATACAGTGGTGCTTAAAGTGGGTTAAGCGAGAGGTATAGGTTGCTAATAGTTATAGAAATGACATGCACCAAGCTTTTCCTTTGGTCTAATGGTGTTGTATCAACACACCCATTTTGCAAGCTCTCGTAACAGTGGGCAAAAGGGAACAATGTCCAGAAGTGAACTCAGATTGCCTCTTCTCTTGGAATGCACAGAATTTTCAGAGTGTAGCTAAATGCCATCATCCTCTTGCAAATAGTCCCAAACTCTAGCTGGGCTACACCCTTCACAAATTTTTCTATCTGTTCATTTTTGCACGAAGAAGAACAAGAAGACCTGAAGCAAAAGTTACACTAAGCTAGCAGAAAGCAGCTGCTCTCTATTCTAGCAATATGGCAATTCTTCCTGGAATGGCCTAAATAGGACGACAAAACTACAGTGTGCTGCACTTGGGCTGCTTCCCAGCCAAAGCACCAATTCTGGGCAGTTTATTTTTTTAGAGCCAGCGGAGAAAGGCTAACAAAATCTAACCAAGCTGACCTAGTGAGCATGCCTTGCACTGTCTGGTTTGATTCTCATGGGTTGAAACCAAAATATAAAACCTGCTGTGAGGGCCCTTTATTCAACCCATTGATCCAAATCTCTTCAGCCTCTTTAACCCCAAGGAAGTTTGTTTACTTAGCCTGAAAAGAGGACTCATGTCTCTTCAGGAAAGAGAGCACTTCAGTCTGTAGTTAACTGGCTATTTTGACAGCCCAATTCCTTTGGGAATGGCTTTTCTGTAGTCCACAATTCTGACTTACCCTGTTTCACTGACCATTTTTCTCCTGAGCATACACTGGAAGACAAAGAGAATACGTCAGTTAACAATCTACTAGCCCCTACATTTTTCTTTATAGAAGTGCGGGTAGGTCCACATTACCCTCTGCAAACAGTACTCCTTTTTTTAAACTGGCGCTCCTTGCAGTTGTCACTGGCCTATGAGGGTAGGAAATCAACAGTAGGACTGGATTGAGTTACCCACTGAAGTTATTCTATCCAAATGCAATCAATAAACTTGATTTGAGTTCAGATGCATGGACAGCTTTAAAGGAGAGGCAGCTGCACAGACTAGGAACCATACTCTGGTATGCAATTAGTCCTGAACAGATTACAAAAGTAGACAAGTAGTTACTGTACCCCAACAGGATGGACTGACCTGCAAACATTTGTAGGACTTCACAATTATCATGGTTCAGACTAGCCCAGATCTTGCAAAAATGATGGGAAGGGAATTTGGATGCCTGGGAAACTGAGCTTCTGGAACTGTAGAGGATATTGTAGATGGAAACAAGACTATCAGGGAAATGCAGGAGATTTAAACTCAGCCATCTTTGACCCTCAAATAAACAGGACATGGATGTTGTTGGGCAAACAGGTAGAGGCTGGGTGAAGGTGACTGGTGAAAGAGACATATCCAGGCAGTGATATGAGAAAGACACTCTGAGTAGCGTTCCAACCAAGGACAGAAAAGGTAAATAAGAGGAAGTAGAGTCACCAGATCCCCTCACAGCAAATAGCTTTACCATACTTAGGCTTTATTTTAAAACTCACCCTTCAAGAAGGGGGATGATGGCAGTGATGACAAAGTAATGGGAACAGAAGCAGTGGAGCCAAAATATTTGGTATAGAGCTGGGATGAGGGGTTGAGGGGAAGAGATATTCTGGATTTTTTTTTTTTTAAAAGAAAGTAAAATAAGTGCACAAAATCTAGTGACACTGAATTCAACATTTTATCTGCCAAATTTTGGTGCCATAATCTAGAGATAGGCTCCTGGGATAACCAAATAGATCCTGAGTCTGTTTAAAGTATCTTTGGCTTTTATAATACACTCTTATACATGCTATGGAGAAGCAAGTCCCACTGAGTTGAACACTCTTACTCTCAGGTAAGTCTATAATATAGATGCAGCAATATGTTTGTGGGGAAGGGGGTTAGGTGAGAGAGAGAAAGAGAGAGAGAGAGACTAGGTCTCTGTCTCCATAGCACTGGGGTCAATATGCTTTCCCTTAAAAAAGAAACTTAGCCTAGGGTCTTCCTACAAAGCTTTATGTGGGAGAAGCCAAAGGACTACATATATTCCGCAATTCTTTCTCGGCTTTTAAAAATAACAGAATTTAGAATCCTGAGAATCAGCTCTGAACCTAGTACAATTTATTAGTATTTTTGTCCTATAAAAAGAAATAAGCTTGGACTAATGCCCAGATCCCCAATTCTTTGGCCCACATCATCTATCGGCCAAACAGTTGCCTACAAAGGTCCTTGCCCTTCATAACTACAGGATGAATGTGCAAAAAAGGAAATAAATGCAAATGTATTTCATCTGCACAGTAACAGGGTCCATAGTACAGGTTTTGATTGTATGCATTTATGTGTTTGGCTTTAAAAAAAGATATACTTCACATAAGAGCAGAAAAGTGGCCTAAAAATCCAAGAAAAGCCTTCTATAGGCAAAGCTTCCTCAGCCAGCCTAAAACTGGCATCTAACTGGATTAGCAGCTAATTAGCTGTTGAACAGCCAAATCTCTCCAAATTCAGCAAATGGTGGCTGACCGTCCATTGGGTCATTACATAAAGGTAACAGAGGAGCAGAGTAGAAGCAAAAGTGCTCTACACAATCCTGGCACTGCCATCCATGCTACTCTCATCTCCAACCAGCCCAAAGAGCAAGAGGCAAGTGGTAATTCCCAAGGTCTTTATGGAAAGCCAATTAACATTGGGACTTGAAAAGCAGCAGCATTTAACAGCCTCTTCCAAAAGCAAAGGCTATTCCTGCTTCATTTCCAGTGAAATTCTGGAATAAAGGCTGCTGCTGCTGCTGCTGCTTTCAAAGGAAGGATTTGGATTCTCCTTCTCCTAGATTGGCCAGGAAATCTTTAACCAGGTCCTCCTATACTTCCTAGAGTTAAGGCAAGCTGCCTGGCTTCACACACTATTCTACTTTTAATAGCCTTTAAACTATTGACTTACTGAGAGTTCATGACCAAGTTTAAGTGACGGAACAAGTTCTATCACTGGGATTTATGACTGGAAAGGTATCTCTTTCCACTACTGAACTAAGGCTCACTGTATTCTCAGTTGCTCAGTCAGACAAAATCCCAGAGAAACATACTCCAGCCTGGCCAGTATCCCTTTGTGGCAGTGTGGCCCATTTACTCTGGCTTCCACAGGCATGTTCAGATCTCAGTAGCTGCAATCTCCTCCAAGCAGATGCCTTCACTTCCATGCAGCTCATATTCATCCATGTCCCGGGCCTCAAGTTCAAGACTGAGATGGCGTAATTGGCACTCTAGATCACGATTGTGCCGATACATCTGGATGTAATTATGCTGCAGTTGCTTCTGGTAGCGGATGACCCTGTCCTTCTCACTTTGCCAAGTGATACGCTCAGCCTGGAAAATTTCCCGTTGCTCCTCCCCACGGCGTCGCTCACACAATAGCTCTGTGCGCAGCCGTTCAGCTTGTGCACGCAAACCCTGCAGGGTATCTGCTGCTTGTCGCTGAGCTTTTACCTCATCACATTCAGCCAACAGGGGGCAGAGTTCTCCACTGGTGCTGCGCAAGGCATCTAATTCGTGCTCCAACCGCCCTACCTTCTCACGTAGCAGCTCAGCTTCACTCTTGCGCCTGGCCAATTCATTGGCACATACTTCTAACTCCATTGCCTTGGTACGGGCCATCTCCTGCAAACTCAAGGCCTGTTCTTCACTCGTCTGCAGCTCAGCCCGTGTTTCTCTCAGTTGGGCCCTTAGTAACACTAGCTCGTTACCCCGCTGCACGACCTCTGCCTGAGACTCCTTCAGCTGTTGCTTCAGTAATGAGATCTCACCTGACTTCTGGCAAACCTGGTGGGAAGGAAAAGAGATATAAGATGATGGGGAACATGCCACAATGTTCCATTTCAAGTTCAGCAGAGCTAAGATCTGATTCTCTGATATGAATGCTGAGAGCACCTGTTGTCTTTCAGTTCAGGAATAATAATAAAAAAAGGCTGAGGCAGATCACAACTCAAAGTTGCCCTCATGTCAGCAGAGAATGAGATTGAAAAGACTTCAAACAACCCAATAATGTCAATGGGATGAATGTTCTCCTGTTCTTCTCCACATACAGTAGATCAGCAAACAAGGTAACAAAATATTTCTTCTCTCATTATTTCCCCTGTTCTTCTGTCCTTCCCCACATTATTTCCAAGACCATTATCACAATACTATAAAAAATTGTGTGTTTATCTGGCATTCATATTAACCCATTTTATTTAATTACATTTTTTTTCTTTTTACGACTTTCATTCAGGATAGAGTTGGGATGGAGCTTGAGCATTTATTGGCCTTTCCTTCCTTATGGAGCAGATTTTTTTTTCCTTTTTGCTCTAGGAGAGAAATATCTGCCACTACCTAGGATTGAACTTTCAACCTTCTGAGTGGGAGGTCAGCGTCTTCACCATAGGCCACCACGCTGCTCATTTAATCACAATTAACTGAGTAAAATACAGTTGGCTGAATCCATATGATACACTGAATTATAAACCACAGATAAAAATCTATACAAAATAGAATCATATTTTATGACTTAATATAATGTGTGAATTGTGTGTAAGAGTATGAGAAAGTCTATGGAATTCGAGTTTGACCGATTGGCAAAAATGTTTAAAATGGTGGTTTAGTATCATTCTATGGTACACCTGGAAAAAAGTAAACTCAATCTCTCTAACCTGTCATTGTCTAGCTGGAGGGAGGATGAGAATCCTCATTCCTACGTTCAGTTCCACGACTTTCAAGTACTACGGAAGAGCATCCCTCCCACTTACCTCCCACTTGGTCTCTTCCAAGCGGGGGCCCAACTCGGTGTGTTCCCGCTCAAAGGTGGCACAGCGTTGCTCCAGCAGCTCACGCTCGGCCAGCAGCTGCACAAAATCCTCCTGAAGCTTCTTCTTCTCCTGCTGCAGCTGGTAAATCTGTAGTTGCAACACCTGCTGACTACGCTGAGCCTTTTGGGTCGATTGTTGCAGCTTAGCACTGAAGCCCTGCCGGAGCTCTTCCATCTCCTCTTCGCAGCGCCTCTGCTTCTCCTCATATACCTGGAAGGAAGATGGCGGAAACCAATGTTAGAAACTAGCACTGACATATAACCAACTCCTTAGATTCTTAAGTTCACCACAGAATACAGGTCGTCCTCAACTTACAACAGTTCATTTAGTGACCCTTCCAGGTTACAACAGCACTGATAAAAGTGACTTTATGACCGTTTTTCACACTTATGACTGTTGCAGTGTTCCCATGGTCACAGGATCAAAATTTGGATGCTTGACAACTGGTTCGTATTTATGACGGTTGCAATGGCCCCGGGGTCATGCAATCCCCTTTGGCAACCTTCTGACAAGCAAAGTCAATGGGGAAGCTGGGTTCACTTAAAAACCTTGTTATCAGTTTAACAACTGCAGTGATTCGCTTAACAAATGTAGCAAGAAAATTTGTAAATTGGACCAAAACTCACACAACAAATTTCTCACTTAACAACATAAATTCTGGGCTCAATTGTGGTCGTAAGTCGAGGACTACCTGTTAGTCCCTTGGTATCCTGGGCTTTCTATAACTGTGATCTTCCTTCCCAAAAGTTGCCTCAAACAAGGAGGTCAATGTTACTTCTTTTCATACCTGTAGCTCTTTTAAGTTCTAAGGAAGATAGTAAGTTGTGGGCAGCCTGTTAAGGAAGACCCTGGACTATAAATATTAAAGGAGGACAGAATTTTATATCTAAGAGTGCCACAGTGGTTGTTCGAGACAGGAAGAGAACAAAGTTTGAGAAAGAAATCAAAACAGAGATGAAAATAGTGCAGAAAAAAAAACCCAACCACCAGCCACATGATCCAGAGGGTGAAGCAAATTCTTTATAAAAAAAGACAAAATTACAACATTGAGATTTATTTGGCCATTTTAAAAATAAAAGCCGTGATTTAAAGACCTAGTTATTTGACCAACCCGGGCTGTGACCCCTTCCTGGGAGGAGATAGTTTTTAACGTTAATTGTGTAATTGGTTTTTAGTATCTGGACTTGTAAATTGTTTAATTGTTTTTTAAGTATTTATTGTCTTTGTTTTTAGCTGTGAGCCGCCCCGAGTCTTCGGAGATGGGGCGGCATACAAGTTCAAATAATAAATAAATAAATAAATAAATAAATAAATAAATAAATAAATAAATAAATATATATATATATACAATTCTGTATGGTGAAGAAATTGGAAAGGAAAACTGGTTTTACATCTTTTCTAACACCATTCTCTGAGATTAACCAGTGAAGCTGAACAATGGAAGATTCAGGAACCAATATTCACTTGCACAGCACCTAGCTAAACTGAATTTTATTACAAAATGAAGTGATGACAGCTACCAACTGGGATGACTTTAAAAGGGAATTACACAAATTCATGAAGCACTTCACTATTAGTCATGATGGCAATATGCCACCTCCAAGAACAGAAGCAGAATGTCTTTGCATACTGGGTTATTCAGCACATAACAAAGCTATAACACTGACCTCTAGCTGACCACACTAGAAGGTAAGATTTCAGACTAGGGAACATTTTATATGGCCCAACAGCTGTCTTCTCAACAACAGGTTATTGGCAAGAAGATTTTGCATGTAGGTACATGCAACCTTTCTCAGGTCACATTAGATCTCAGCAGAAATACTCCAAAATTACCCACCTATATCATAAACAATAAAATTATAAGATATATTCCAGGAATTATTTATATGGAGGAAAAACCAAAGGAATAAAAGTTGAAGCAGCTAATAATGGAGGAACCAATCGCAGTAAGGAAAATTGCATTATATTAATCCTTACAGAGGATTGATTGTTTTCCAGCAGTATTCCACTCGGTGCTGTAAACACCAACCCTTTTTCTCCACTGAAGCTGCCAAAAATAAGGGAAAAACAAATCTGGCACTTGGCTTATCTGACCCTTAAGGAAGCTCACATTTCCTGCATGCTATTGAATATAATCCAACCAGTTCCAGCCCTAAACCAGCTGCCATATGGAAGTTGCCTACCAGTCACTGATAAGGGCAGCTTTCCTGCAGAAGCAGTTTTTAGAAAACGAACATTCCCTCCCACCCCTGTATATTAGAAAGAGCAGTAAGATACCTTCATTCCCATCCCCAGCTTACCTGGCAAATGGCCACCTCATTCTCATCCAGACTCTCTCTTAAATGCTGCAGCTCAGCTTCACGCTCCTTCAGCTTCTCTTCAAGTTCATGGACAAGAAGGGCTTCATCCACGCCATTGTGCATAGGGGACCTCCCCCCACAGGAGCCACTGTCAGAGGAAGGATGCCCACGGCCGCTCAGGGATCCCGTGCTCTTGCTTGAGGATGACCGCCCACTGTCTGAATTTGATGGGCCGGTAAGACCGCGTGAACTGCCGCTGCCATGGCTGTCAAGATTAGCATGGCCTATGGAGATGCTGACTGGCTCTATTTGCTGGCTGCCCCCAGTGCTGTAGGTGGGAAGGCTGGAGAGGGAATTACGCCCAGAGTCTGACATTGTCCCAGAGTGGGAGCTGGTACGGCAGCTCAAAGAACTGAGCTTCTCTGTAGTGCTTACAGCATTGGCACCAAAGAGCTGGGCTAGGCTGGATTGGCTCTCAGAGAGCACCGAAGTCCCAGGACGCAGAACCAAGTGGCTCTGCAGTGGGAGGTTGCGGTTCTTGGGCATAACTGGCTTGAAGGCTGTGGGGCGAATTAGCGTCTTTTCTATATTCTGAGAAACAGCAAAAAAGCAGAATTTAATGAAGGAAGGACAAATTAACTAAAACCCTCTCCCCTTAATACGCTTTCAATAAGCCTCAAGCAGGAATGCCACATTTCATAAGGGAAAAGATGGCTCCTCTTTATCCTCATACAAGGTTGGTGGAGGTTTGTTTCAGGTAGTGCGTCATTTTCTTTATCTGGCTAGGAACAGTTCCCAGCCTAGGAAGGCTATCACAATTGGCCACTTACAGCCAACAGAGATAGAAACAACTCACAACACTCTTTAATCAGTGTGGACTAGATGGCAGATCTTCCTTACTCCAATGTTGCTAGAGAAGCAGAGGATAGAAGAAACACTCTGATTGATATTATATGTTTTCTCAAAAGGTGAACCACCTGCTTTCACTACAAAATTAAAGTGAAGGAAAAGTTTGGCAGGTCTACTAAGGGAAGAAGGAGCATTATGATTTTTTTTAACTGTTCAGTTTGTATTCATTGTCATATAGATCAGAAATTAGCATGCTGTAGCCCTCAAAGCAGTCCCCCAAAACATTCAGGATCATGCCACAAAGATTCTTGGAACATATATTGAACAAGAATGACATAGTTTTCCTCCACTACTTTATAGAAGTCAAGTGAAATAAATATGTCTGCCAGAAACTGAACCTATCCATTTCATTTGTGTGGGAAGAACTAAGCCTCAAAAATAATTAAAGGGCCCAAAATTCCAACTCTAGCTCTGTGCTCCCTTGGCTACCAGCAAAAAAAAAAAAGAGTCAAATCAAGCGTATGTTCTCAGAGCCTAGTCACCAAGATATGAGCCTTGGTGGCTCAGGCTGTTAATGCCTGCTCTTAAGATCCAGCTGCCTACAACTGCTGCAGGCTCGAATCCCACCAGGCTCAAGGTTGACTCAGCCTTCCATCCTCTCGGGGTAGGTAAATTGAGGACCCAAGATTGTTGGGGGCAATTAGCTGACCTTGTAAAAATGCCGCTTAGTAATAAGCAGGCATATACAATGGAATGAAGGCTATTGCTGAGCACACTGGGTTGTATCCCAAAAAATTGTAAGCCGCTCTGAGTCTTCGGAGAAGGGCGGCATATAAATGTAATTAAAAAAAAAAAAGATAGCCTATCTTTGATCTAGAGTAGACTGAAAGATCTAATGGTCCTGCCAACATATTGCCTCTTCTTACCTTCTCAAGTTTCCCTGAAACAGGGACCAACTTGGGAGGTGGTCCACGGATGATGCTACTCCGTGGCTTGTCATCCTGCAGATCTTCTGCATCACTACAAGGGCTGATGGGGGACACAGCTTCAGCCCAGTCTTCTTCATTGCCATAAGCATAGCTGCTCTTCTTCGTAGGAAGTCCATGGCACAGAAGCTCTTGGGAGCCAGCATTTCCACCCAGGGGGAAAGCACCAAACTCAGATGTGGCCTTATGGCAAGGCCGGCCTGAAATAAGGCTACTGACACTTCCCATGTCTGCAGGGGATGAGTTGGCACTAGTACACAGTTGGGAAGCGTCTTCAGTGGCAGATTCAATGGAGACAGGCAAGGTCTGCACTATGGCCATGATGGTCACAGTAGAGCCTTTGCAGGTGATCTTAACGAAAGAAAACACACACACACACACATATATATATAAATTGAGAACAGGCACTAAAAACAGATTACTTTGTGTTTTGGCTATTTTCATGAAATGCATAAAAATCTGAATTTTTGTAAATCTGGACTGAGACTTACGTTCTGGGAGGATGGGTTCACATAATAAAAAATTATACCTAAAGAAATACTTTATCTGAATGTGTTGACCTGGATCATACAACATATTAACAAATGACCCAACCCCATTTCTTTCTTAGTCTAGCATGCTGTCTGATTCCCAGCTACTTTTAAACTACATCGAAGAGAGTTGTTTGGAACTATGTATAGTATTGATTCTGTTTATGACTTGGATGACTGGCAAAAAAATTTATTTTCTGTTACCTAAGTAATTAAAAGTTTAAAGAGTTATCAAATTGCAAGGAAACATAATATACTAACTGTAACTGGAGTCAAGACCCTCACTTTCCTTGTCCCATTTCAAAGCAATGTATTGTCAGTCATATTTTGAGGATGACGTTCATGAAAAAAAACCGGGCAAAAGAAATACCAATAACTGATGGATATACAGATTTATTGAAAAACTTTACTGCCAGTTTCATTAGAAATGGTTACTGCCTACCATGCTAAAATAAATCAGTTGAATAGCATTTCTCAATATTATTACTATACTGTAGTCTTAAGTCATAGAAATTTGGTTCTTCAAAAGGAAACAAAGGACAAGAGTTTTGAGAAGAACATTCTTTCGCCAATTGCCACTGGATAACTGTAGGCAATGCAACTTCTACCTTCCTTCCCCTTCTCACACACACACACACACACACACACACACACACAGAGGAAAAGGGGGAGGGGGAGGGGGAGGAGGGGAGGGGGAGAGAACACAGGAGCCTGACTAACCCTCCCAACATTAATTCAGTTTCCCACATATAAAACAGTGCATGTCCTTCCTCTGTCCTTGCCACATAAGCATGTGTTTTATGGAAATGAAAATGATATCAGCAGAAGAGATAGCAAAGAGATTCACACTCTTGCTGTGTCTAGAGAGAAGTGGGAGACAGAGCTCAATCTTCTGACTCAGGGTCCAATTCCCAGACCTAGCCTCTGTTAAGGGTAACACAAGCCAGGCCTTGGACTCCATAAAGTTGTTTATTAGTTTCCAGCTCCAAGCTCTACCAGACTACAGGTCATTGGAAAGGTCTGTTAAAAAGGATAAATGGACGAAGATGAAAGAAGCAGCTTTGGGAGAATGGAAAACCTCAACAACAAGTGGAAAGAAAAGCAAAGCAAAGAATAAGATAAAGAACAGAAGACTTTGCATATTTCACATCTCATTCACACAGGAAACATTAGTGATCCAACTATTTGATTCAACTGTTATGCAGAGGCTGGTGTCACTCACAGAAAGCTAGGAGACTTTGGGCCAGTCTAACTACTGCACAATGTTGTTTGGAAAGGGGAACAGGACAACGGAGTGTTATGTATGGACTGTCCTTAACTTTTGGAGTAAAAGTAGGATAAAAAAAATAAACATTCTAAATTAGACTAAACCAAGATTGGGTAATTTATGGTTCAGCACATTACAATATGTGCCTTTACTGGCATTTTGTGGTCATAAGGGTATCTACAACTCAGTTATAATAGTTATGATAGCCCTAATTAAACCATAATGTGGATTACTTATTTGGACGTACCAACTTAGCATACTGTGCCAATACAACAACTGTGCTTTGTTATATTAAATTTAGCATGTTAAATGAATCCAGTCAAAAAAACAACATCAAAGTGCAGATTAAGAGGGCCAGGAAATGATATTAAAGCCTACTTTCCATGGATGGCAATGGTAGGGTAGTTTTTTTCCCCCTTCTTCCTTTGATTCAGGCAGACTTGCTAAATAAAGCATCAGATCTTAAGAGACTGTTGTTTGCAAAATTTCCCATACTTCTCATGCCCTGGAGTTTTTACGCAGATGCTGTGTTTATGTGAAAACTCAATTTTACTGGGATGAGGTGTTTGGGTGGGAGGGGTGGGTTTGTTTGTTTGTTTTTTGCTGAAAATGCCTCAAGTCTAATTTTGTTTCTATTCAGTGCTGTCCTAAACAGATGCTGTACATGAGTTTCTATGTAAGTGTGTGTGTGTGGATGCACAACATCTAAACTGGAAAGATTCGGCATAATTAATCTAATGTTTCATTGCCGACCTCACAATTATTCAGCCACAGTGAAGCTTCTATTCATGTGTCACAGCACATACACATATCTACACGCCCAATCGTTCAGACACAGAGACCTCTTGCACACATACCCAAGTGGCAGGAATAGAATAAGATCAACTATCATTTGCACAGCATTTTAACCTGCTTCTTGGGAGGAGGTTCCTCCCTCAGACTTTTATTTCAAAGGAGCATAATGTCACCTACCAGGGGAAATAGCCCAAAATATGCTCATCTGGAAAGAAGATCAGCCTCTCCTGATGCTTCAAGCTCTGGGGGTTAATGTGGATGACCTCTACCTACACGGTGATGGTTTATTCCAGCTGCCTCTCCTAAATATAAAGGCTGGCAGGGGTAATGGTAATAATAGATTTACGTGCCTCCAAGAAAATCTGAGTGTCTGTTGTCCACCTGCTTTGGTACTGTGAAGTGTTTACAAGCATTTTTCCTTCTGCAGTTGTTCAAGTCTCACAGGGATCAGAAGCATTTCCACTTAACCAAAAAAATAAAATAAAATCATGGACCAAAAACGTTCCATAAAATGTTCTTTGTAAACCCATCCCAGAATACCACTTGTGCTTTCTGCAAGAGCCTTCTCCCTTAACGTGAAGTAGGAGGTTCCAATACGGATGTATATGTCATGATGATTCACTTCAAGTCCCAACCACATCTAATTTCTAAAGTGCTTGCTGTACATGTGGGCCATCCGCTATTGTTTAAAATCTCATCTTAAAACAAAGAAATTGGGATCCATGTTTTTAGCAATCTGGCAAGTAAAGAATATAGGTTTTATGTAAATATGATATGGGTTATACATGTTAATGGATACAGCCATTGATAACAAATGGCTAAACCTGAACCATTTATGTAAGGTGGAGGCACTTTATCCATTCAGGACCTGCAAAATTACTTGTCTGGGGTAATAAATCCGAGGATTCCAGGAGGGTTTTCCATGCTTTGCAACAAAAGAGAGTAGGGGCAGGAGGGGGGGAGTCTAAGTAGCAACAACAGTAACAGCTCCCCCCCTCCGTTTCTGCCAACTCCGCCTCCCCCTCTCTTTGTTGCTGCCTACAGAACAGATTTCCTTTTTATAACCTGCCTTCTGTGCTGTGCTTTAAATAGAAAACGCCTGTATCTCCTGCTCCTGCTGGCAGTTCAGGATCATGAAGTGGAACTAACTCGCATTTATTTTAACCTTAGGCACTAGACCAGCCCTTGCTCAGTTCCATTTTGGGCAGAGCTGGATGTCACTAGCACTGCAAAAACAACACATCTGCAAAGGGAGGCTGAGGAGATGAAAAAACGATGACCTCTGATTTAATATTTTGGCTATGCTTCTCTTTCCTCCCCCAAACGTTTGCTTCTGTCCCATTGTCTGCTCTCTAATGAAAGACAGGCTCCTCCAATATTCCCCAGGGTAAAAGGGCTTAAGAGTTCATTGCACTTTGACTGGGATGATTAAAATGAAAGACTCTTGTTCTTGATTTTAAAGCAAGGAGAAGGACTATCTGTATTTTAGACTAAGGCCATGATGGCGAACCTATGGCACATGTGCCAGAAGTGGCACACAGAGTCATCTCTGCCAGCACGCGAGCCATTGCCTCAGAGCAGGTCCATTGCGCAGGCACGCGTGCCTCCCACCCACCAGCTGATCGTCGGGTAGCTGCCGTGCATGTGCGGGGCGCATGCAGGAGATGCACATGCATGTGTAGAAATGCATGGGGGGGTCGCACGCACATGCGCAGAAATGTACATGCGAGGACGGAAAGGTTAGCCATCACTGGAGTAAGGCAACCATCAATTCTGGAGGGAACAAAAAGTGAACAGTTTGTATTTCTGATACAGTAATCCTCCCCAAATATGGTCAGAAACTTGACAAGACATGAATACTGGACACAAATTACAGAAGAGAAGGAATAATGGCCACACGGCTACTGATCATCAAGCAGAAAGAAAAGTATAATACAGAGTCACGTTACACAAGCCTTAATATCACAAATACAATAACAATATGTAAAATCAGATTAAATTAGGTCCTGAATGCATCATGATTCCATGATCCATGATTCCAATAGGGAGTCCCTCTCAATATTGTGAATGCAGCTCCCATTATTTCTGACCATCCCCAGCCATGTTGACTGATGCTGCTGGAGTTATAAGAAAAAATAAATTATAAAAAAACCCAATTCATTCAATTATCACTATTTCTCACATATCGAACACAGACCAAGTTTTCTTCTTGTACTATAATTATTCAGTTCACCAATCCTAGACGTTTGCTTCATCACTGAGCCTCAGTGGCGCAGTAGAGTGCAGTACTGCGGGCTGCTTCTTCTGACTGCCGGCTACCTGCAATTTGGCCGTTCAAATCCCTCCAGGCTCAAGGTTGACTCAGCCTTTCATCCTTCTGAGGTGGGTAAAATGAGGACCCAGATTGTTGGGGGCAATATGTTGACTCTGCTTAGAGAGGGGCTATAAAGCACTGTAAAGAGGTATATAAGTCTAAGTGCTATTGTTATTAGCAATTATTTCTGTATTATTCACCTTTTCTGTATCATGTCTCCTTTCATTATTCCTTTCTGCCTTCACCCTCATCCTCACCCACAGCTGTGAGTACATTTCATCTTCTGCTGTTAACTATGCAGAAGATAAAGTGGGCTGTGATCCATCAAAAGCTTATGCCATAACAAACTACTTTGCCCAGTACATAATATCAGCGTATTTTGATATTTCTGCCACCAAAACCCAAGCATAGCTACTCCTCTAGAAACATTAGGAGGGAATCCTCCTGGACCGTAATCTCATACTATCAGGATATTCTGGGCTGTAGCTCACATAATTTCTAGCTAGCACAGTCACTTCTTAGGCTTAGAACTGCAAGTTGTCTGAAGTTGAATAATTCTGTTCTGTTCAGTATTCTTTGTACTCACTGGCAGCAAGTCCATGTTTTTCAATTCTACTCGTAGATGTACCTGATGATACTAGTTAGTAGACCCAGAATATTAACAGAATAATGAAATAAGAGAGTTTGAAGGCATCTTGGAGGGCTTCTAATCCAGCTCTCTGCTCAAGCAAGAAACCTTCTTAAAAACTTCCAGTGATGGAGCACCTAAAATATAGGTGTCAAACTTGCTGTGTCACATTGCTGTCATGCGACGTTTCACAATGTTTTTCCCATTCACAAAGCTGGGATCGTGTGGGCTGTGCGTGACACATCCGGCCCACAAGCCCCAGTGTGAGACCCCTGACCTACAACTTCTGGAGGCAAGTAATTCCACTGATTAATTGTTCTACCTGTCAAGAAATTTCTCCTTAGTTCTAAACTGGTTCTCTCCTTGATTAGTTTCCATCCACTGCTTCTTGTCCTGCCTTCAGGTACTCTGGAGCAGGGGTCCCCAACCTCCAGGCCCCGGTTCACTAGCCGGCTCTGGCTGGTTCAGAACTGGGCCATGTGAGCGGTGAGCACTTGCAAGTGGAGCTTCGCAAGAACGTGCCACTTGCACAAATGGAGCTGTGTGCATGAACAGTGGGCACTTGCACTCACACACACAGCTCCACTTGCGTGAGTGGTGGGAACTTACACTTGTGCAAATGGAGCTGTGCGCATGCGTATGCCCAGGCCTGCCACTCACACAGAACTATCCTCCCTTCCCCTACCTCGCACCAGGCTGCCAAGCCAGAAAGGTTGGGACCACTGCTATGGAGAATAAGTTGACACCCTCTTCTTGTGACAGCCCCTTAGATATTGGAACACTGCTAAAATGTTATTTTCTTATTTTCCTTCTTTTCATTAAACTAGACATACCCAATCCCAGCAACCATTCTTTATATGTTTTAGCCTCTAGTCCCCTAATCATCTTTGTTGCTCTTCTCTGCACTCTTTCTAGAATCCCAACATCTTTTTTACATTGTGGTGACCAAAACTGGATGCAGTATTCCAAGTGTGGCCTTACCAAGGCATTTTAAGGTGGTATTAATGCTTCACTATCAGCATTGACAGAATACCAGCTTCTCTTTTTTAAATTTATTTTTAATGTTTAAAATATTACCAAATAGAGCGAGGCAAAGAATGGTATTTGTAGCCACACTGGTAGTCCAGGCACTACACTAGAGATCTCAGAAAAAGACCCATGGGCAGTCAATTTTGACAAAGGGAACACATGACTGGATCAAAGCTTTGAGCTGGTGGAAATAAAAGATCAACTTGCAATTTGTCCAGGGTCATGGATGTCTGTAGGCAGAAATGATACCATGTGCATCATGATGTCATCATTAAAATGAGGTGAATTATATATTATGCATCAATTGCATCTCAAAGTAATTCACGTAAGTCAAATAATCTATGTCATTTGCATAATAACATCATAATGTACATGGTTTATGGTTTTATTTGGACTTATAAGCCGCCCTCTCTCCCGAAGGACTCAGGGCGGCGTACATAAAAGACAGAAAGGACAAAAGTTAAAAAAAAATTAAAAAGATATTAAATTATGCCAAATAAACAATCAAATTAAAACCCCCGATCCCCTGTCAGTCCAGGCCGGATTGCAAAAATAGCCATGTTTTGAGGTCACGGCGGAAGGAACGGAGATCAGGGGGCAAGCGCAACTCAAGGGGTAGTTGATTCCAGAGGGTGGGCGCCTCCACAGAGAAGGCCCTACCCCTAGGGGCCGCCAGCCTACACTGTTTAGCTGACGGTATCCCCAGGAGGCCCCGTCTGTGGGAGCACACAGGGCGATTGGTGTTTGTCAGAGGAAGGAGACATTCTTGCAAGCCATACAGGACTTTATATGACCCAAGCCATACAGGGCTTTACAAGTTGTTCCCAAAACCTTGAATCTCACACGGAGTGCAACCGGCAACCAATGCAGGTCACGCAGGAGGGGCGTAATATGGGAGAATCGGGATGCTCCCATCACTACGATATCACTATGATATCATGACGGCTTAAGTTTGAAATCAGTAATGTGAAATTAGAAGAATTCAAAATTGAAAAGTCAGAGGAAACAATCTAGAGTGACCAGAAGTGGGGAGGGAGAGAGGAAGCAAAAAGAGAGAGAGAACTGCACTTAAATCAGTTAAATTAGACTGCAAAAACTCAGCAGAAGAGTAATTTTTCTGTTCTGGGCATTCAAGGGCATTAGCAGAAAGATGTCAACAATAAACAACTGAATTTGGGGAGGTGTACATTTTTACAGAGTAGCAAATTGAGTATTCAGGACAGAACAGATTTTATCAGTGAGTCTCAACCAAAGGAAAGATTTTGTTCTTACATATCGCAAAACAATCTGTAACTATTAAGTGGGCAGAACTTAAGATCTGAGCAATGAGATAGAAAGCCTGGTGATGTGATCTCTTTTAGAGAGGAGCTGCTTCTTTAAAAATATAATTGGGATCATAAGAGATTATCCAGTTCTATTATTTAACTTACCAATTGACTTATCACGCTTTAAAACAATTCCCTTCACCTATCACAAATTCATTACTCTTCTAAAGGGAAAAGGGATCTATAGCAGCTCTATGAAGCTGCAAAGTTCAAGATGGCAGAAAGGGAAGTTGTTTTCATTTGTTACTTTTAGTTATTGTCCAGATTTTTGAAGTCCAGAGACTTGCTACACGCCAAGCAATGGTGGCAGAAGGTAACTGAGAAAGTAGGCCAATGTATTCACCAATCAGCATTAAATAGTGATGACAAAGTGGCAACTTTATACATGTAGAAATCTTACAGGGAGGTCATCCACAGGAGTTGGAATATAACTTTGTATTTGTAGGTAATGGTAGGCTTGATTCTTCATCGTTTGGTGAATAGGGGAGTACAATCATAACAGAACTGAAGAGAATCATTTTAAAGTCTTCATTTCAATGAACGGAACAAACTGATAACTGATTATACTGAAGGATGACAAGGAGCTAATCTATCTAATCTGAACTAATCAGGGACAAAGTCATTCTCCCACAATTAATTGATTTAATTTTAAAATACAATAGTCCTTTACTTACAATAGTTCGTTTAGTGACTGTTCAAAGTTACAACAGCACTGAAAAAAGTGACTTATGGCCATTTTCACACTTATGACTGTTGCAGAATCCCCACAGTCATATGATCAAGTCACATGTGTGGCAATTGTTACATATTTATGACAGTTTCAGTGTCCTGGGGTCATGTGATCACCTTTTGCAACCCTCTGACAAGCAAAGTCAATGGGGAAGCCAGATTCACTTAACAACCGTGCTGCTAACTTAGCAACGGCAGACTATGGCATTTAACAACTGTGGCAAGAAAGATAATAAAATGGGGCAAAATTCACTGAACATGTCTCACCTAGTAACATAAATGTGGGGCTCAATTCTAGTTGTAAGTTAAGGACTACTTGTATACTAGTTATCTTGGTTACACAGAAAAAAACCACACTATTAAAGCATAAAAGCAGCATGTACTGTAAAACTCAGAAGGGTTTTCTTATGTTCAAATACCAAAGTATGTCATGTCCAAGTGGCTGGATATGCAGTTTTATAGATTTGAGGTTCTTCATAGGATCAGTACCTAAGGGAGGGGTCCTACTTCCTTACCACAAGAACTTGACCTTGTGGTAAGATGGGCAGTCAATAAAATTGATAAACAAATAAATGTGACTTAAGAAAAGTTGCATTAAGCATGCCAAATAAGGATTAAGCCATTCAGTCTAGCCAAATAAACAGCTAAATTAAAATCAAACCAACCGCTCTTCCCCCCCAAAAATAAGATGGTAAAGCAGTTTTCTGCTTTATTATCACTCACAGCAAATTGTCCACTCACACACAAAAATCAAGAAAAAACTTTTCAAGTCCTCATCATTCATTTGGGGTATGCTGAGAACTGAGGAGGAGTTTTGGGGGTGCTGAGATTAGAAACAGAGAAACCAAAAATGTAACCTCTATCTTATTCCATATGTTTTATTCTAAAGGTTGAGAATACAAACTCAGGTGTACTTAATTCAAATTAGCTTTTCTGATTAAATTTGTCATACCGCGACTGCATGTGAGGAACTGGAACACAGTGAAATCTGCTGCCATCATTCAGGGCAGAGGGCTTGTCCATCTGGCCGAGCTTTGTCTACTGTGATCACCAGCAGGTCCCCAGAGTCTTAGACAGTGACCTTTCTATCAACCGCCATGTCATCCTTTTAACTAGAAATGTCAGAGAATGAACCTAAGACCTTTTGTGTGCAGTATCCTATCAAGGAGGAAAATGCCTCACACTTAATACGTACACCAATTCACATACACGTATTCCACATTCATTAATGTGGTACAACCAACATTTTCTGTTCTCAGTCTGATGCAGCATAATAACTTTCTAGTTCCTATAAGCATGCTTTGAAAAGGACAGTGCTGCTGCCAACATTTTCCTTTGGTTGTGGCTAATTCCCCTTGGAGAAGCAGCTCAGTCACAAACCAGATGGTATAAACAATACGGTCTGAAACTCTGAAGTTAGAATAGGCCCTCAGAAAACTACCCAAGGCAGATCACAATCTGATTGCCTGAATGGGTGACCACAGGGGCACCAGATCTTGAAGAGAAGATTAGGATTACATGATATTAGCTTAGTTATCTGTGGAGCCTCGTCTCCCAATAAACAATTGCCTACAGTTGGCACAAATCGGTTAATCTTACTCAAATCTTACTTTCACTTCAAGGGAGTGAATCAGACTACAGCTCCATCATTCCTAATCAGCATGGCATTAGTTAAGACTGGAATTTTTTTTAAAGCCACAATTTTTCTCTAAACTTTTCTATGGCAACTGTTGTATGTAATTAGGAAATACTCAAGAGGCAGTAATAAAATAAAAATAATAATATAACAAAAGTAATCCACAAAAGCTGCAGAAGTATAAAAAATGTGAGGCTATCCACAATGACCACATATCAAAGCTGATACAAAATCCTTCTGCTAGAAGCATAGCCAAAAAACTAAATTTAATTTCATGCATATACATAATTGACATAAACTGATAAAAAAATACAGAGACCTTGACAGGCTTTATGGCTACATAATAGTATATTCCCAGTTAGAGGAAACAGTAAATATTAATGGTTTTTAAAAGATTCTACCATTGACAAGTATTCTTCCTGTTGGGGTAACCAATCCAAACTAGATTATTATAACATGCTTCATTTGGGTTTGCCAAGTGAAGCATGTTATAATAATCTAGTTTGGATAAAACTGAATTTACAACTGGGAAAAAAACATTTATTGGTAAATTTCAGAGAAAGATTTTCCAACATTTATGGTTTGATGGAAGCATGGCCTCTCCACCTCACACTTGCTACTAACATTCATCCAGAGTAGACATCTGTCCCAAAACTAGATCTGTATTGCAAGGGGTTTGACACAGTCTCCTGCTGCTTTAGACCCTGTTTGATGCCAGGATCCTCTTGTTTGTGGCATAATCAACATCACCGAGCAACCACAGAGCTAAGGGATTATGGGTGAAATAATCCACCAACAGCAGCAAGGCAGAAGCTGAAGTAGGAAACAAAGCTGCTGTTTTCATGCAAATATGGCTTGAACCAATGAACCTGTTCCAGGGAGGTCCTGAATTTGACTTCACAGCAGGGTCATTCCCAGAGATAACAGCCTAAGAAACTTGCACACTGTGCTACTCAGGCCTAGCACCTGGGAAACCCATTATCCAAGACAAGAGAGCTGAATAAGGTCAGTTCAGGGGAGACTGTTTTTGAAAATAGAAATAAAGATATAGAGACTCAAATATCAGAAGAAAACATAACTCATTTTTTTAATAAGCAAATCCCCAAAAAGGATGTGAAATGCTAAAATTGAGAAAGTAGAACTGACGAGTTCTTAGTTATGGAATGCATTTGATGATGAGGATTAGCAACTGTATAATAAATAATAGTTTAATAGAATATCATAGGCCCTGTAAGTAAAACAGCTGAGGTGCAGAAGTCTACTGTGCCGCGCGAATCAGCTGGACTGAAAAAACATGGAAATATAGGACAGGATAGGGCAGGGGCAGGTGGGCAGGGCCAGCTGATCATCAGAGATACCGGTTCGCTAAAACCTGTCCGAACTGGCGGTATCCCACCACTGATTGTAGCTTAATCAATGAGATCTTAGAGATTGTTCTTAAATGTGATCAGTATTTGAGTGGACACAAGGATTGTGTCCAGTAGCCTCTATTTATTAAGGGTGATCTACCATCTCTAATCATGATCAGCTAGCACATGAAACCAAGGTTTGCTTAACTACATTTTGCTGAATGAACCTGAATGGATTGAGTTCACAATACTCACTAAGCCCGCATCAATCACATTACAACCTAGTGGAGTATGTAAACCGACATCTTACTAGTAGAATTATAACTATAGAATTATTTTAATTTTACTTTTTATTTTCCTTAAGGGAAAGCATGATGAAATAAAGAGCATTTTATTATTTCAGTTCTTTAATATCACAAGTCCAAAATCTCTTTCCAGATCAAGTATTAAATACATACATAAAAATTAAGTCTGGGAGAACCCACATTTCTGATTGTCAAAAATGTAGCATGGTATATAGAAAGCTGGATATTCTTCTACTCCTGTAAGAGGTTACAAAACAAATAATACAAGAAAGCAGTGGGGAAAGTATTCAGAGCAACAATAATAACCAGGTATTCTTACTAGATTCAAGGAGGGTAATAAAGGCATTTTCTAACTGATACTGAATAGCTTTCAATGGACGTGTATGACTGTAGTTGGCAGCCTGTTTTATGGGTCAGATCTGCATTGTTAGAACTGTAATTTTAAATGGCTAATCAGAAGTAATTTTAAAGGCCATTAGTGTGTTCCACCACAGTCTTTTCCAGCCAGAAGCTATCCAGTTAGACTGGACATACAAAGATACCAGAATACCAGAATAGATTAATAAGCTGGGATAGTGGGATCAAACACCAATGCCATCTCTGTTTTGACTCCAAGGAGCTCACATTTACAGCCTGTGACCCAAATCTTGTCTTAAAGATTCAGTGGACAGATTTTATTTATGTCCAGAATCTGATCAACTGCAAAATTTTGCAAAATGTATAAATAATGTTTTCTTCTCTAGTTAAACTTACATAGCCCCTTGCAATTTGTTATCATCTCTTCTACAACACAGCCATCATTTTGTGCTTTTAAGTACCAAAGATACAGCAAATTTTTCCACACTAAATTTATTAAGCATTAGCCATCTCAACACAAAGACACTGACACTGGCACAGTAAGATACTCCTTGAAGAAAAATAAGGCAGAGGTTACACAAAGGGTATACATAATGGGATAAAATGGCATGGAGAATCTACAAAAACACATTAAATCTCAGACTAAAAACAAGCTGCAGGAATGGAATAAATCCCTTGAAGAGCAGTTCCTCATCAGGACAGGTTTGTAATAGCTGCATATATACAGAGCTAATGAATTATGATCACTATGAGTCAGTGAATGCTGGCTAGATGTGAAACAGCAGCCCACCCAGAAAAGCACCTACTGTATGCCAATCAGGGACATAATTCAAAAGGGGCATAATTAAGTTAACTTGGCAGGGAATCTCCACATGTATTTGAGCTAAGATAATGAAAACTATAATTTTCCTCCTTTCATTGAATGGTCCGTATTTATATGTATGCAGCAGGGGAGGATGGGTTTTTAAGTCCTGCCATGATTTGCAGTAGCACAGGAAAGCAACTTCTGCTTCCAGGCAGATGATTTCACAAGACTCTGCGCCTTTTATTTCATTCCATTCTGCCCCAATGGTGTCTAATCCAAAGTGAACAGGGATGATTTTAACCACAAAAATATGTCACAGAGAATGCAGAAAATCAGGAGCCTGGTAGTCTCTTTTCTACCATTAAAATGTATAAAATTTCTTAGTCAGAAAAGATGTTACCAGATGCCTTCTGATTTTTTGCTACCATAGACTAACAGGTTCTTCTAATGTGGCAGGAGAGTTTTATGAGATTCTGTAAATACACTAAAAAGTGAAGAATAAGCCCAAACGTGTTTGATCGTATTAGTGTTTTTTTCTGTAACTTCATATCCCACAACTCATCAGTAAATCAGGGAGCACACTAGGATTAATACACAGAAAGAGACTACTTGGAACATTGGTCTCACTTTCTTCACATTCCAGGACTGAACAAGGCCACATCTCTGGAGAAAACCCCAAGCACCGGTTGAAAAGCACTAGGATAACCTGGTAGAGATTATTCTGATTGCTCCTCCACCAAACAGATAGGGGACATGATTGAGATGTATAAATTATGCATGCTGTGGATAGAGTGGACAGTAAGAAGTTGTCTTTCCCTTCCCAGAATACTAGAACCAGAGGTCACCCAGTGAAATTGAATTCTGGCAGACTCAGCACAGACAAATGGAAATACTGTTTTACATAATGCGTAATTAAACTCTGAAATTCACTACCAAAATATGTGGTGTTGGCTACCAGCTTGGCTGGCTTCCAAAAAAAAGTTTGGATCAATTAACAGTAGTCATGGGGATGGCTATTAGCCTTGATGGCCATGTGACTGCCTCTGAAGGCCATCTCCCGATAGACCAGCAGGCCTTTTGTGCCATTGTTGGAACAGACTGCTGGATTAGATGGGTCAGGGGTGTTTTGATCTAGCAACAACACACTGTTTCTGCTCTTGTATACCATCAGCCTTGTGATGAATTCAGATCCATCCAGGCAGCAGAGTAGGAAGTATTTGCACAGTTGCTAATTTGTATCTGCAGCCCAATTTCTAACGCAAGCAAGTATAATAAGTGAGGAGCAAGTGAGGAGCAGCTCTTAGTTAAAGTGTCACACAAGATCATCACCATACCCCCAAATCCCAAAACTTGAATTTGCATGGCTTAAAGCTTAAAGAAAAGCAAATCTAGGACTTTCCCATTCCTGCCAGCCACATTTTTGTAATGCATGCCAAGTCTGCAAATTCATCTACCACTTTCTGTTTGGGTAAATACAATATGCATATATTTTCAAGAGAAAAATATGTTTTGTACTTTTTCGTATAAATGTCCCAAAGCAGTTTAACAGCTTAACTCATAAGCTGGGCATTATTATCAACCTTCCAAATTTGTATGTGTATATATATATATTTGTTAAAATAAAGAAGATATATTAACCATTAAAATGAGAAAATATTATCTTGCAGAATAATTAGATACATCTGATACTGCTTAATATAGGATAAATTGTGAGCATGATTTTTAAAAATTTGTTAACAACAGCTTAAGCCATCCCTGCTCAGCACTATATAGTACACGTTTACATAATATTTAATCTGCCAACCCAAAAAAACTGTACAGAGCTATAATCCTTACCAGCCATAACAGAGTAAGAAAATTAGCATTTATATAAAAGTTTAGAATGCTTCAAATGCTGCACACTTATTATTTCTGGAATGGTGATGCACCGAATAGGGATCCTTACACAAGGAACTTGAGCAAGTAATGGCATGCCTGAAATTGCTATGGGGATCTGTGCACAGGAAACATTTGAACTGGGGACATTTCCAAGTCAATAAGGTAGACATATTTTACTCCATATTCTTGAACAAACCTCTGGATAACTAAGGAAACCCAAATCTTCACACCCAAGCAACCTATAGTATCAGGTCACCAATTACATTTTAACTGGCCCATATTTAGAAATTTAAGAGCCAATGTAGTGTAGCAGTGAAGGTATTCCACTAAGGGAGACCCAGGTTCAGGCCCATACTTAGTTATGTAAGTTCACTGGTCAATTTGGGGCTAGTCACACTCATCCCAATTTGCCTCACAAAGTTGTTGTTGTGGAGAAGATTTGAGGAGGAAATGCTATCTATAATGCATTGAACTCCTGTACAAAGGCTAGCATACAAATTTAAAAACAAAAAATAAAAAAGATTCTTTGGCATTGGAGATACAGACACATTGCAACACATAAAAAAGTTATGATCCCAGAGAACAAATGAAAATCTGCCAGCTACCTTTGTCTTATAGCGATCTAGCAATCTGCAGCAGAAAGCAGAGATCTCCACATAAAAAAAAAAATTATGCTCCACTGGAAAAATCAAGGAAAGGAATATTCCTAGTAGTTGAGTTACCACTTGCAGTTTTAGGACCTGCATATTTCCAAGTCTCAATCCACATCACCCCCAGAAATCCGCTCTGTCTGTTACACATCAGTGCCCATACCCAGCACACTTTTGTCATCCTGTTTTGAAATCAAATATACCACCTACATGGCAAATAAAGGCTTAACAAAACCATCAAAAGAGCTTCATACTTCTGCTCTGAAGCATCAGCCTTCAACTCTGTGCTACTGGGTGAACAAGGCACTGCAGGGAAGAGGAGGAGGAGGAGGGATCAAGGGGTTATGCCCACCCTTCCCCCATCAGTTTCAGTTCAAAGCGCGGAGAGCAGGGAGGCATCTGCTGAAGCCATCATGCTCATCCAGACGAAAGCTGGGAAACAAAGAATATGATCAGAGCAGGCAGCCCCTTAGTGAACTTCCAAAATCCTCTCAGTTATGCTGGATGAGCCTTCCCAAGAAGAGTCTGCTTTATTCTTTGCATGCACGGATGAACCAACCATCAAAGATTCCCTTACATGCATGCTACCCTGAAGCACTGCACAGACTTCATAGCTCTTCAGTACTTTTACCACTGTTTTCAACTGGCCAGCAAATAGACTGGGAGAAGATTACTAATAGCACAGCTTTCCCCGTTACCGCCAATCCCTATGGGACCAATGGTGCCTGTGCCAAAATGTCTTAGCAATATCAGCAGCTTCTTCGGAGAACGAAGCAGGGATTCACAAACATATTTCAAAAAGGAGGAAGTTGGCCACAGCAGCAGAATTTTATCAAGTGATTCTAAGGTTCAGGCAGGTCTTCAAAGAGCATTAAACTTTCACACAAAAACAATCAAGCATCCAATTGTATGAGATACAATGCCTGCTTACTGGGATGTTTCCAGTCCAAGGGCTCCTTGCATTAACAACTGAAAGGAATGAATAGATACTGCCTTTTCTCCAAAAAGATATTTTTACCACCCCCCCAAAAGTGGTGGGAAAGTTTCCATCATGTGGAGCAAGGCTACATTTTGATAAAGGGAGCCTTGCACAGTAAAATCCATTGTCTAGAAGCACTTTCTTCTCACTCCTCCTAATTATTTCTCTCAGAGGGTACAGAAGGGCCCCTTGTTACTTCTCATCTACTGAGCAGGGAACAACAGACTAACACAATGTGTGTTTCTAGACAAGATGAAAATATTCCTGCTCACTTATGTTATGTTGTTTACAAGATACAAGTCATTATCAGTTAGTGTAACTTATTTGAGTTGTCACATAGATAAAATGTGGAGGTGAACCCATGTACACATCATGAGGGTTTTTTTTAATGAAAAGATATCCCACATTCTGACAAATACCTTCCTTCCAGAGCTAAACATAGCAAAGAAAATGGCATTAGATATAGAACTCATGAATAAAAATATGCATATGAAGCCTGAGACAACCAATGCTACACATGTTCCAAAACAAATAATACAAACACATTAAATAACCCCAATTGCCTTCAGCCACAGTCTTTATTAGAGGTTTCCATTCCAGCCTTTTTAAAGGCCTCCCAGTTCAGTTCATTAGAACCAGTAACCTCACTTAAGACAGTCTACCCCAGTATCATCTTTGCATAGAAACTTTCTCATTAACCTTTCCCATGTGTGTTTATCTACTACCTCTTTTGCCAAAAGCAGCACATACTATTTATCCATCCTGCATTTCTCGTACTTTGTATCTGCTTGGGAAGTTTATTCTACAGAATCCTGGTATCAAGAGGCCCCTGGACAAGCCACTCTGGTTATTAATACCACTCCAAAGGACCTGCAAGTGGTCCCAATGTCCTTCCAGGTACTCAAAGGAGCAACAGACTGACTCTGACTGGCATCAAGCCCATCTCAGCCCACTTTAGTTCACAAAAGCCCAGGCCAGGGGACTGGAGAGATGCTAGGAGAGTTTCCTGCCACAGCCTGTTGGTAATCATTAATTACTGTTGCTGCTGGTACACATTCTAAGCAACAACGAGGTGAGGGTTAGCGTGGGCCATGTCTTCCTAAGTGAAGTTAAGGAGAGAGGCAGAGAAGTCCGGTAGGCCCCTTTCAAGAGGCCGTTTCGCAAAACGTTGCTGGAGATCAGCAAAGGGGAACGCGGCACCTTCTCCCACACCACAAGCCAGATGGGAAAGCAGCTCCTCCGCCAAGGTAGTAAAGGAAGCAAAGCACCCGAAGACAAAGGTAAGTATCCCCCTCTTTCTTTTTCCACCAGGAAGCCTGGTCTTCGATGGCGAAGGGAGTTTCAGACCCGAGCAACGTTTGCACTCGTCACCCCGGGGCCAGAAAAGAGCAAAAATCACGCAGAAAACTCAGCGGGACAAGACAGTGAACCGGACGGACCGGGATAGGAGAGGAACCGGGGATGCAAAACCGAGTCTGAACAGCCACCCAGGAGAGGCTGCAAACGCAAGAAGTCCCCCAACAAGTCTCCAATCGCAACTCCGCACCCGGGGCAAGTCTTGGCACCCGGATCGCCCGAGCTATTCAAAAGGGGGGGAGAGAAGGGGAAGGGGAGAAGGTCGGCGCGCGCTCTGCTTCTACTGAGCTTCCCCCTCCCTTTCCGAAAGCGGATCGTCTCCTGACCGACCCCTGCCCTTCTCTCCCCCCCACCCCACCCCACCCGGGCTCCCAGCCCCACACCTCGCGGGGCCTCCTCCATGGTGCCGGTCCGCAGCTCCACCGCTCAGAACACAATTCCAGCCGGATCAGTCCCGCGGCTTCTCGACAAGTTTGAACAGGCTCCTCCCCTCGTCCGCCCGGGACTCCTGGTGCCTGGATTTCCCCTCCCCTGCGCTGGTCCGGCCCCGCTTTCCTTCGCCTCCTCTTCCTCTTCCTTCCCCCCGCCTCGCCGCCTTTCCCCCCACCAGCAGGCATCCAAATCTTACGGCGCAGCGACTCAAGCGCAGTGTCGGGCGCCATTCGTGGGCTGCTTTGGCAAGAGCCCGCTTTATATCCAGACCTCATGAACCGGCGGCCTACTGAAAATGTATTATCTTGGGAGCTCCCCTTGAGACTTAGTAATATCCAGCATCCTGGCACACAGTCTATATAGGCCCTGCACCGAAGCCCTCCATGGCTATTCCTTCTAATTTCACCAGCTCTTGCTTTGATAACGATTATCAGATCAAGTCCTACAGGTTCCTGGTGTCATGCTACGATCCGCCACAGCTATATCTTTGTCAGTATTTTTTTTTAATATTTCTGTCTGGCAAGAATATCCATGCCCAAGTCAGAATACGCCTTCAGCAAGCCTTGGCAAAGGCAGCTTCAAGTTTGTTTATTCAGACACATGCATCAACATCCTCTTTTCTGTGCAATTACTAATCAATTTAAGGAATTATCATCATCATCACTGCCACTACCATAGCAACAAGTTAGAATTACAATAGACCCAGATAGAAACGTTGAGCATAGTTCTAAAGTACTGAAATATTTTTAACTATAGAATCTCTGTTAAGTTCTCCCTCACACTCTCTGCCATTCCCTGACTAATATTAAGAAATAATTCTGATGCTTTTGGGACCTGTTAGATGGAGATGACCGAAGGCTATTCTTTGCATTTTGCTGAGGAAGAACTTGACATACGCTATAAAGAGTGTTATATTCTGGTATATTTCATGGATTACATCCCCCACCCACTTCCTATTGTACAAACAATAAACAAAGGTTTGGGCTAATAATGCCACACAAAAGAATCACATCTTTATTCTGTCTGCCTTTTTTCAGGAAAGAAGGATTAATGCTCCTCTCAAATATTGCTTTGCTAATTGGGGTCCCTTGCATAAAATTTATTTGGAAGTTAGTTAAGATCTATTGTTCTTTATTAGATGTATCAGCCTTATAACCAACTGGAACTTTATCTGCCCACATATCACCAATTTTAAAAAAAGTTTAATTCACATTGAATAAACAAAGTAAAAAAATATTTTAATTTCCTTGATCTTTTATGGCTTAATTTCAGAACACAGACCTGATTACAATGCTGAAAATGTACATCAACACTTTTATATTACCCCTATTTCACACTGCATACTATCTTTTCCAAATCATTTGCTGTATTTAAAATCAAATAATGTTATGACTTTTAATTTTTTCATTAAAATGTTTATTATTTTTTATTGTTGCTGTTTTTGTGCCTTCAAGTCAGAGTTGATTCCTGAGAAGTGCCTGACTACCCTGCAATTTTCTTGGGAAGATATTTGAAGTGATTTGCTATTGCCGCTGTAGGAAGTTAGCACTTGGAACTGAACCCAGAAGGATAATTCTTCCAACACGGCCTTTTTCTAGGGCTGAGAGAGACAGTGACTGGCCCAAAGCCACCTAACCGGCTTTGTGCCTTAGGTGTGACTAGAACTCATGGTGTCCTGGTTTGTAAGTTGGTGTCTTAATTATAACATCAAACTGGCTTTCTTATTCTGCCTTTCAGTCCAATGATTTACAGGAAGAAAATACATACAATATTAACGTAATACATAAAGACTGACACAATGCAATGAACAAGTGACATTGAGGAAATCCAAGAGGGAATTAATTGAATCTGACTGCAGAGTTCTGGAAAAATCACAGCATTTTAAACCAGGAGAAATCATTCCATGTTGTTAAAAGTAAAGGAAATGCATTACACCCAGAAAAAAAACATTAATTTCTCATGCATGCTAGAAAAATACTTTCTAGAGTAAAATTTCATCTGATTTTTTTTTCATGTAATAATGGTGGACAACCTTTTGTAGCAGGAAATTGAATTATTTTTGAAAAATTAAAATAATTTTTCAACAGCTAAGTGCTGCTGTGAGCACTACGATGATGAAACTGGAAGGGATTGTGCCATTTTTTCCCTCTCCCATTGCAGAGTGGTATGTGTGTGTGTGTGTGTGTATGTTTAAAAAGTAAATAAGTACATTTAACCTATTGAAAACTTGGAGCACCTATTTTACTGCTTCTTTGATCAAAAAGACAGGAAATTGTTTCACTTTCATTTAGCAGTTTTCTGCTGAATTTTAAGCTACAAATAATGAGTTACAGTAACTGTCACTAAAAAACTTGCAATAAAATATATGGTAAAATGCCAGCTGTCTAGATTCTGCAAAAAACTGAATTTTGTTACAATCTTTAGACTAACATGAGAAAGCATCTGTTTATAGTTTCCCTTCAGTTTAATGATTTGTAAAGAGAGCTCCAATATGTTTGTGGAACATTCCCCAGGAACAGCGTCCTACTAATTTCAATTATGTGAGGCAGTTTGTATTTAGACATTTACAAAGCATCTATTAACATCCTCCATGGGACTACTAAGCATGCACATTAAACATGCACAGAACACAAAACATAAGCAGAAACCTGGGGTTCAATCAACATACAGCTTGCTGTCTTTCACACAGTCTCATTTCTCCATAAATAAAATTTAGTGCCAGTATCAGACTTCACAAGACTTTTACAGAAAATTAATGAGTTCTAAGATCCCAAATGGTAAAAATATTTTAAAAACTTCCTACGTGCGTGTCTTATTTTGGTTTAAATATTTTAAAAGCTCACTGATTTTAAGAAGACCCCAATTCTCTCCTCTTGCTTCAGTTTTAGAAGAAGAATCACTCATGGTGTGCATAGTTTATTCTTGAAACTTAAAAATGTGGTTTTGTGGGGGGAGAGGGAGAAAGAAAGCAGGAGGAGGAAGTTTTCAATAATTGTTATTATCACAAGAAACTCAGAAGAAACTGGTGTTAAAAGAAAACATCTCCAGCTCACTCAGTTCATGATCTTACACCTGATCATTCCATTTCATTCCATCTAAGTCATTGCCATATCCTGTCTTATCCAGCCACAAGCTCTCTAAGCTTTTATATCTTTCTCTATCACAGGCAGTTTGTTCCAGTTTTGTGTGCCAGGCTTTTAGCAGTGCCTGATCTCATTTATACAATTGTAATAGCAGTACTGGTTGTCGCAAAACAGAGACCCATATGCAAGAAGCTACCTGCTCTTGTATTGATATTTGCAGGCTATCATCTCTGCAGATGGTAAATGTCCCATTCCTCAAGTTTTGCTGAATCCTTCTGTATACAGTACAGATCTTCTCCCATTACCTTCACTTCAAAGAATCTTTTAAAATTCCAACAGCTTTTTCTCTTTTAACCACAAGAGGGCAGCATTAAATTGCATATTTTCATAAGTATGTGTATGAATTTATACACACTTCCTAGTCAGTGTGATCACTCAAGATTATTTAATTTGTTCCAAATTTTGGCACTTTAAGTCAAATAATATTCAAACACACATCTCTAATATTTTAGAAATGACAACAGACGGCAGGAATCTTGTGGGTAAAGCATTTTTCCCATTGGAGCATTTTTGTTGAAGTATCTCTTTGACATACAAGAACTCTGAATGCACAGCCTAAATGTTTTAAAAGGGACACAGCCTTGTCTAATCTGGCTAATAATTAGGCTGGCTAATCTCAAAAAATAAGCAGGATTGGATCTGGTTAATACTTAAGTGGGAGAGTAAAGGAAAAAAAACCTGGGGCTATAACCTAGACTGAGAAGTTAAAAACCAACTTAGAAAAAGGCAATGGAAAAACACTCTCACACTGCTGCTAAGAAAATAGATTCAGATATTCTTTGGACATCAAGTTCAACACAAAGTTATTATTAAGCCCTTGAAGGTATGAGCTGAATACTTAATTTTTAAGTCAATGTTTGCTGGCGATACATTTTTTTTAACCTTCCCCAATTTAAACAACTGCACAAATTAGTTTTTCCTTGTTTATGATCTAAATCCTTGTCACATGGCTTAGCCTGGTTCCCATGAATGAAATTGGTTCCTTCTGTCATTTCTGATATCTATTTAAATGTCTGGCAACTGTCAACACTTCCTTTGTTCCATTCCCTTGAGCTAAAATAATCATTTCCTCTTTCTGTATGTGATTGGTCCTCCATATCTTTTGTCTTCTTGGAACTTGTTTCTAAACCCTTTACAGTTTTTCAATATATTTTTTTAATTGCAAGAAGTTGAAGCATTTAGGAGTTTGGAAATCTTTGGTACCAAACTAAGCACGTAGCAGTCCCTTGTTGACTGTACATAAAGAACTATATCAAACATGATTTTAATTAATATGCAAAAGTCTGACTCCCACGCTTCCCCAAGTTTATGACCTCTGGATGTGCTGTGTTACAGGTTGCCATAATTTCCTGGCAACATCACTGACTAGGCTGATTAAAATTCAGAGAGTTGCCACCCAAAGCATTGAGGGGGGGGGGCATCATTCTGATATGGTTGCTTTAGGCGTTACCTTCTGTTCATCCACTACAGGCAGGCAAGAAGAGTCCACTGGCCTTCAATGATGTGAAAAGGAGAGCCTCCTGCAAATAAGAGAAAGAGAGCAAATCACAGTTAAACACTCTTTAGAAGTTAAGCATTCTGGTTTTGCATACAATACATGGTTTGTTATAGAAGGTTACAGTATATTGTAATACTATTTTCTAAAATGGCAGGAGAACAAGTAGATGTCAGGAGATTTATTGGTAGCAATATATTTAAGAAGTGGTTTTTCAAATAATTTTGCCACTTTGCTGCCTTCCAGAAATGTTGGATTATAGTTTCCAACATTCCCAATCCAAGTAGTAACTAATTACATGCGACAATTTTTAATTGTTTGGAGCTTACTAAAAATCAATTTCACCAAGTGGAAATGATGGTAAAAAAGTAAGGAACAAAACCTCTTGATTTCTGTTTTTGTCTTTGCTTTATCACCTACTTTTTGGAATGCAGCTCTATCCCTTACCAACTTGCCATTTGAAGGCATTATTAATTTTTGTGCCTCTGCGGTAAAATAATTTACAAAATGATTTGATGAAAACAACAGTCCTGGTTCAAATCAGAGTTCCCACTTTACTCATCAATATATGCTGACAGCAGGAGGAAAAGGCAGATCTTTCACAGCTCTCTAAGTTGCTTGATTGCAAGAATGAAAAGGCACTGAAAGAATTTTAAATCAATTGGCATGAACTGGGACTGAGTTTGCATCCTGTGACATCATATTAATCTCTGCCTCCTCTTAGGAAGCAGGCATGTGTCTCTCTCTTTTGCTTAAACCTGGAATCTGGGAAAGAAGCAAAGAAGCAAATCAGGCATGAAGAAAGGTTCTTTCTAGATCTACTAATTCATGGCGCTGGTGATTAACGTTAAAGGCCTGCATGACATAAGATCCGGTTACTTGAGTAAAAACCTTTTCCCAAGAACATCTGCCTGCCCCACACTCTCTCACAGGGAGGACATGCTCCAGGTGCCTTCTTTTAAATCTTGTCATCTTTTGGGAGTTAGGATGCTTGTCTTTTCTGTAGTTCTCTCTGCACTCTGGAATTATCTTTCCGCACCCCCATATACAACAGGCCAGAATTCTTCTCACTTCTAGGAAAGCTCTGAAGACTTAGCTTTGTTTATAATGGACTGTGAAAATAACCTTGAGAAACAGAAGGAAGAGGCCATCGGAGGGGAAGATAAGCTCCTCTTGTGCCTCAAGATTATTCTCACAGGCACTGGGGTCAGTTATGCGGGAGTGTCCCTTGTGGTTGTTCTACTGTGTGCTTGGTTGCCATTTTACATTTTGTATATTATATGTATATAGTTTGTTCGTTGTTAGATGACTTTGGGGGGGGGGTTTCCTTTGGGATTTATTGCGTGTAAACAATCCCAAGTCACACTCTCTGACTTGGCCAACCTTATAAATCGTGAAGTAAATGAGAAATAAAATAAACACTGAGGAAGTTTATCTTGATACCACAATAGCTGCAAGTGGATGCTGAGACGCGTGAGCAGGCAAGGAAAGGACTCTGAGTTAATGGGGGATTCACGTTTGCCAGAGCTGCCTAAGCTGAAACTGAAAGTCACTAGAAGATCAACAGCTCTTTAGGTTTTAATGTCTCTGAGTCCCTTGGAGCTGTTGCCCATCATCTGCTCAAGAAACATAGATGATTTTAAGACTGGCTTAGGAGAAAGTAAGGTATGTCCACAGTTCAGCCTTTTGATGACTAATAGCTGTAATAAAGTTGAAATCAAAACCTGTAGGTCCTCTAAGAAAGAAAGCCTGCCTGCCTGCCCATCATGCTTCAGACTTTGGCATTTATGTCGACTTTTGGTGTTCGCTGTTTATAAATAAGGCCAGCCCTTCAACCCCTTCTGTGTCTGAAGCAGCAATGTGATTGGCCCAACAGGGTGCCTGGAAATTCACTGAACAATCTTGCTCCACAATAGATATTTTTGGGTGGGTGGGAGGACAGAAAGTGAGCGACAAACAAGGGCGAGGCCATTCTTGAAAAGCAGAAACACCCTTCAATGAATGTAAGTGGAATTCATTTACTTGGGCCTCTCCAAATCTTGCTTAATATCTCACATACTCAGGAGGCAAAACGAATTGACAAGTTTCAGCCAGGTCAATTTCATAGGGCTGGTGAAAGCATCAAATATAAAATACTTTATACTCTGAAATGATCATAGGAATTATGAAGACTCCCCAAACACTTTAGCACTTCTTAATTCAGATTTTTCAATTCTACTAGGAAAAAAATACCATCTCCTCCTCTTCTGATTCCATTTCCATTTTGTTTACATTTCTTTTGTAGTAAACCATAGAATAATCTGAAGGGTTAAGGCTTGCCTTTTAGCTTATGTGGGTGTCTGTGTGATCTTTCTTAGCCTGAGGGCCAGTTTTATTTACACAACACATATTTTACTACTTTTAAACAGGAGTTTCCAACTTGGCAACTTTAAGACTTAAACTCCCAGAATTCTGGGAGTTGAGACAAGAAGTCTTAAAAAGTCTTAAAGTTGCCCGGTTTGGAGATCCCTGCCTTAAAACATTCAGACATATCTCAAAAAGCAATCCAATCTGAACATTTTGTTTCAGCCACTTTGGGGGCTCTGACAGAAATGAACAAGCCCAGGAACTACCTATCTGAGCATTTGTCTAACATCTACCCTACAAGCTATAATATTTTAAAAGATTTTAAAGGAGCAAGTCACAAAAAACCATCTTTGGACACATATCAAGCAGACAAACTTTTTATTAGCTTGCAGACTAGTGCAGCAAAGTGATATAATACAGTTTTGGAGCATTTTGAGTTTTTGAAGTCACCTTTCTGAAATATTTAAAACACATTTATTGGAACTTAGGCATCATCTAAATGCAGGTCTAGACTGATCTTAAATAAAAATACTTTAGCTGACCACAAAAGAGTTCCTTATTATTTATAAATAGGAGATTCTGCTTTCAGACAGCCCAATCGCATGCTCATGTAATCAGAAATTTCAAATTTCTACAGCCCCAAATTCATGACAGACTCCAAATAATTGCTTAGTTTGCCAAAAGAGAAAATACTTAGTTGAGCTGAAGTACTGCTGTCAGCTCATACGTGTTTCTGCCTATTTCTAACAAATGTTCAACCTAAAGTCCACTTTTGAAAGTCTGCCTTAGAAGAACTTCTCCCCCTCACATTTTAATTAAACTTAAAAAATGTGACAGCATGCTGTCATGCACCAACATACAAAATTTCATATTCGTAAATTCAGCCTTTCTCAATCTCGAGCTGATGGTTGAATGCATTTTACAACATCTGAGTTGTATTAATATTTTTATTGTTCTAGTTGTAATGAATTAATATATACCTCCACAATACTATATTTCTCCTTAACATCCCACAGTAACCCTCCTTTTAATAAAAATGGGGAAGACAAAATGCAGCCATACTGTAAAGTTGGTATGGTATCTATAGCTAGAACTTTTAGTAACTACCAGGTACAGCAGGCTCCAAATTATTTACTTGCATTCATTTTCCATGTATATTTTCATTCATTTTTTATTTAAATCAGACTGTCGCTCCCCAAAGACTAAAAGCAGACAGAAAATTTAAAGGTTCAGTACCCTAAAAACTGAAATAAAATAATACAACAGATACTTTTAAGACAGAGACAGCACGTCAGTTAAGCACTAGTCCAACTCTTTGGTCAGGAACCTCTCACAAGATAATGTTGAACTATATATCTACTCTCAAGTTGACATGTAAATGAAATGCAAAGTATTGATGGCATCTTAAGTTTCTGAGAAGAAATATGATACAACTGCCTCAATAACACTTATAGAAATAACAAATAAATAGTAAAATAATCCAAACATTTTAACTGAACAACTTTCCTGTGGACTTCGTTTCTGAGCAAGCTTTAGAAAACTGAGTTCCACAGAACTCATGCACTGATTACTTTGTATTTTGGCTCCATGATGAATTCAATTACAGCTCTTCATTGAAGGTTATATAAACCTAAAATAACTCAAAATGGGAAAGGTCAGCTAGTGCTTTCCCGGCCTCTCTTTCTAACTAAATATTCCAAATCATTTCATACAGCTATTTATATACACTGTCTGGCCAATGATCAAGGCAGTTTATAACAGATATAATGTACATGCATTAAGACCATCCTCAAATAGATAGTCAAAACCAAATAAAGTGAGTCTTATCCAAAAACAAACCCTATCCACTATCCACCAAATGCTTGACAGAACAGGATAGTCTTCACAGCCTTCAAGAAGGTTGGGGTTTTTTACAAGCCTTAGGCATGATGCTATTCACCCATTCACTTCATGGGGGGTATGCTTGAACATCCCCTCTTGGGAAGATTGGAAAAGGTCAAACCTAATGAGGAGAGATAAACTCGTAAGAACCCATGAGCTAAGCTAAGCAATGTGGCACTTATAGGTCAACAACAGCACTTGTAATTATGCTTAGAAACTAACAGGCAATCAATGCAGCAAATGGAGCACTGATACTACACAGGTAATCCCCACTGAACAACAACAATCGGGACCAGCAACTTCATTGCTAAGCGACATAATTGTTAAGTGAGACATCAGGTGACCGTGACAGACTTACATTCTCACTTCTCCTGAGGTCATTAAGCATCATATGACTGCAGACTTACAAGCCCACTTTCTCCAAGGTTGTTAAGCAAAACATCACATGGCCTCAAGTTGCAATTTTATTACTGGCTTCTCCATTGAGTCTGCTTGTTAGACGTCTGCTGTGAAGCTTGCAAATGTTCATGTGATTACAGAGATGTTACAACTGTCTGTCATACTGTCTAAAACAGGTTGTAAAACTACTTTTTCTGTATCACCGTCTAAGTTAACAAGGACTACCTGTATGATAATTATGATATTATCATAATCAGGGCTTTCCAATGCAGAAAGGCATCCAACTAGCACACTGGCTGAAATTGAGCAAAAGCTTCCCTGGCCAGGGCCTTCATCTGCAGCTCCAACAGAAGGCAGGGGAGGTGGAAAAAACAAGTTATAGACCTGCTATTCATTTAAGAAAAAAGTGACCACAACCAAAGCCAAATTCAGTATTAACTACATAAATTACCAAGAAGGAACTTCTTGCTAGGTTTTAATCATAATTAATCTATAATTATGGATTTCTATAAAGGCATTATGATGTTTGCAGTGTTATTTTTAATGTATTCATTAGAAAAGATAACAATAAAACTACAAACATTATCTCCAACACTGAATTTGTCTTGCATACAGCAGCCATGTGCTTATTCTTCTGTGTAATTAATGTTACTTTTCATATGGGTTTTTATCTCATTATCCCAGAACAAACGTTAAATTAACCAGCTTCTAATTTCCTGGAACCTCTCATGAGCTTCCTAAAAATGTTGCTTTGCTTGGGTATTTTCCCACGTCATTATAGTTGTGCTTTTAAAGTTGTAGTGACGTTTCGGCAGAATCTCATCTGCCACCATCAGGGTTGTGTATTGGGTTTGTCTGTGTGTCAGGCTTTCGCAGCTGTTTCTGTTTTAAATTTGGTGCTAGCCTCATGCTTTGTTAGAATGGTTTTTTCTTCATCCTGATTGGTTGGGAGTCTTGGTCTGTGTTTATTGGTCTTGGAGTTTGCTGTGTTCTGCTTGATTGGTGTTTCTAATATCTTCTGTCTGTTTTGTAGCATTCTTTTGTCTTGATTATTTATTTATTTATTTATTTATTTATTTATTTATTTATTTATTTATTTATTTATTTTATTAGACTTGTATGCCGCCCTCTCTCCCTAAGGACTCAGGGCAGCAAACAGTAAAAAACCCAATATAAATTACAATAACAAACCATTAAACAAATACAAGCCTAATTATAAAATTTTACAAAGAATTAAAACAAAGACTAAAAAATCAACCCACACCCCCAAAGTCAGTCCAGACCGGCCTGCTGAAACAACCAGGTCTTCAGGTCCCGGCGGAAGGAACGGAGATCAGGGGCCAAATGGAGGTCTACGGGGAGTTGGTTCCATAGGGTGGGTGCTCCCACAGAGAAGGCCCTACCCCTGGGCACCTGTGTTGCCAGCTAATCAAGACAAAAAAATGCTACAAAACAGACAGAAGATATTAGAAACACCAATCAAGCAGAACACAGCAAACTCCAAGACCAATAAACACAGGCCAAGACTCCCAACCAATCAGGATGAAGAAAAAACCATTCTAACAAAGCACGAGGCTAGCACCAAATTTAAAACAGAAACAGCAGGGAAAGCCTGACACACAGACGAACCCCATAGACAAGCCTGATGATGGCAGATGAGATTCTGCCAAAACGTCGCTACAACTTTAAAAGCAGAACTATAATGACGTGGGAAAATACCCGAACAAAGCTGAATACCATACATATAAATACCCGTGAAAACTTAAGAATATATATATATATATATATATATTTGGTTTGTCACGAATTCATCTTCAGGCTGTGTTTCAGCTTCGTTCTCCTGGGAGAACGGCTGAAGACACCAGCCTGAAGATGACGGATGAGATTTCGTCAAACGCTGCCAAGGTATTCTCAATCTTACACGGACAAGACCAATACACCAAGACCTACATACCTTTACCCGTGAAAATCTACGAAAACAAATATATATATTTACAAATATATATATATTCTCAACCTTACACGGGACAAGACCCGAATACACCAAGACCTACATATATATATATATATATATATGTATAAATATATAAAATATATAAAACGAACAAGTATAAACCAATTTTAATATATGGTCACATTCTCTTAAGATACAAGAAATGATCATTTCTTCCCAATCCCATTTCTTATCTATAAACAAATCCTTAAAACTTCATCATTTCAGCCCTAATCAGCAGAAGTCCAATAAGGGTTATCAGACAAAAATGTTTTTCTAAGTATATCTTTTGAAGGATATTTTGGATTGTTGTCTTGCTGAAATATCCAACCTATTTTCAGTTTCAATTTCTTTCCTATCTGTGGAATATTAGCTTGACAACCAAGAAAACTCTGTACCAGAACTGCTCCGATAGCTGATCACTTCTGAACAATACAACCAACAGATCACTGCACTGCACAGCTAGCTGAAAAGTTTAGCTGACATTGCAGCAGTTGTCCACAGGTGCACAGTATAGCAATGTTTATATACAATAGTGAAATGCATGGTAGAGCTGTGGAAAAGAAATCTTTTCTCTGACTTCATCACAGCAGTTCTGATCTCATATACAAGGAAAATCTTGATAAGTCTGAAACATTTTGGAGCATATGACCTAGAAAACAAAAATTGAACTGTTCAACCACAACTACACAAGATACATTTGGAGAAAACAGGATGAAGCATTTGAAGAAAAGGCTTGCCAACTGTTAAGCACGGGGGTGGTTCTATTATGCTTTAAGGTTGTGTGGCAGCCAGTGGCACAGGAAATATTCTGTGGGTGGAAAAAAGAAAGGGTTCAACTAAATATCAAGATATCCTAGAAGCAAATGTCCCAGTCACTAAAGAAATGGAAGCTAAAGAGAAGCTATTTAATCAACAGAAGAAGGTAGGGAAGAAGGGAGGGAGGGAGGGAGGGAGGGAGGGAGGGAGGCAGGCAGGCAGGCAGGCAGGCAGGCAGGCAGGCAGGAAGGAAGGAAGGAAGGAAGGAAGGAAAGGAAGAAAGGAAGAAAGGAAGAAAGGTGAGAGGGCCTCCTAAATGACCATTATGAGCATGGTAAAAAGGGGTATGTATGCCTTGTCATTTTGAAGCCAGTGACAATAATTGTGGATGCTTCATCGAAAATCTCAAAGATGTAATGCACACGAACAGTTATAAGAAGATTTCTAAGCTAGAATAGTTCTGCAACGAAGCATAGGGAAAAGATTCCAAAAGCAAGATTAGAAGGACTCTTAGGGTACAGGAAATGCTTGAAAGGTATTACTTCTGCCAAAGGAGGTGTTCAAGGATGTCCAAGCTTTGTATCTGCTATATTTTTTCCTTTATTTTGACTCTTAAATAATTGTACTTTGTAAGCAGCAATCTTATTTTAGCATAAATTCACCCTTAGTTTTGTTTTAGTTTTATCATTGTGGGTTTTTTTTTTTCAAAATAATAGTTTATGGTATTTTTGTATTTTGGCTTTTTATGTTTACTTTGATCATACATACTACCTTAATCTGCTGCCAATGGGACAGGCTACAAATGCTGTGAAATATGTGTGTGTGTGTGTATGTATGTATGTATGTATGTATGTATGTATTAAAATTTGTAGAGAGATTTAACTTCATTCCCTGTAGAGACTGTATCACCTTCTATTCACTTTGAAATTTATTAAGTATACAAGTTTGATCAAGGTGCTTAAACTCTGGCAAAGAACTATACTGTATATGCGAAAACTGGAATGCTGTAAATCTTTCATAGCAATCCTTCTTTGTTTAAGATTTTACCTGGGAAGTTAAAATTTTCACTTTAGCTGATGTACTGTTTTCCTGCTGTTGCTACATTCTCCAGTTTATTTCATTTGTGACTCTTTATCTGATGGATAAATATATTTCCTTCACTGATGTTCTCCTTATGATCGTAATAGTAGGTTTTTGGACACACCTCTTAAATTTCCCTCCCAGACTGCTGCTTCTGTGGAATCCACTTTGGACTGAAGTCCCCTGGGCAAGTAATCACAGATTCCACTTTATGCAAAGATCATAATGATCAGAACACACAATACTGCAGAAGCTGATATAAAAGATGGTGAGCCTCAAAAGAAACCCAATTCTTTTTTTAAGGCTACTAATAACTAATGGAAGCTGCCTAAATTCTTAAAAAATAATAAGCAAAGATAAGACCTCTTAATTTCACATTGTTTCAATAAGCCAAGTTAAAAAAAAATCAAGTAAATCTACAACTGCTTTCTTTCCAATCTCCTTCTTCAGATATATTGGGACAAGCTCAAGAATTCAAAGCTAGCAAAAAATTGAGGAAGGATGATTTACATCAGGGGTGTCAAACTCAAGGCCCGGGGGCCGGATCCAGCCCACAGGGCTGCCCTGGAAACAGCGAAGGACCGGACCGGTGTGGTGCCTGTCAGCGAAAACGGAGGGTTGCAGGAGGCCTCAGCTGTAAATGGAGCAAGGGCTGCAGGTGGCCCTCCTGAGCTCCATTTTCGCTGGCAGAGGGTTGCAGGAAGCTGTCGTAGCAAAAACAGAGCTCAGGAGCCCGTTTTTGCTGGTAGAGCACTTGGGCTACCACAGGCGCCCCCAACATGAGTGACATCAAGCAGGCCATGCCTACACTGGCCACACCCACCCTAGGCCCCCGAGGTCAAACACAACCCTGATACGACCCTCAATGAAATTGAGTTTTGACACCCCTGATTTACACTATTTTTAGGCAAAGCATGGAAGAGCAAGTTGTACTATGCCTTTAATACAAGTTGTATTATTCCTGTATAATATGGGTAGTCCTTGACTTACGACCACACTTGAGCCCAAAATATCTGGGTTGTTGTAACTTTGAATGGTCAGTAAATGTAACTGCTACAAGTCAAGGACTACCTGTAATCGGAGAATACTTTAGGACAGTGGTTCTCAACCTTTTGGTTCATGGATCCCTGGTGGGTCGTGATGTCATAACAGGGGGTACACAAAAGCTTGAAGAAATGTTATGACTGAAATCTTGAGTTAAGTCTTGGGCATCTCTGGCCATGGTCCATGGGCACAAAAGATATTTAAAGGAGGTCCATGGTGGAAAAAAGGTTGAGAATCACTGCTTTGGGTGGGAGGGAGGTGAAAATCCTTCTTATTCAGCATGTGTGCATTTCAGAGGGGAAAAAATATGAAGTTATTTCCTCTCGACAGTTTTCTTTTAAATGTAAAAGTTAACTATTAGAATAAAGGTGACATATAGTTTATACAATATCAGCTTCTCTGACTGCGTCATGATTTCTATGCCAAATGTTAGGTAATTATATGAGGTTCCCATTGAAGTTTATAGCTGGATAGTATGCGTTATTTTAGCATCTGTTTTGATTTTAGCATTTCAGTATCTTATAAATATATTCTACTTTTCCTACTTCTCTACTGTACTTTATCCTATTAAACTTTTAAAACTCTGGTTATGTTCTATTAAGTTTAATCAGATAGATCTTAACAATGTCCTGTTATTATGATATTATGTTGCTTGCCTATTGCCTTTATACTCCACAGTCATTATTTGTCAGGAAAATATCCATTTTAAAATTCCAACTCAAACCAGCTCAACACTGACAACGGTGCTGGTATTTACCCCCTGTGATTGCTCTGATATTTTTTTAAGATGTAGTATTACTTTGATGGTAAAGTTGAAACATTTTAGAGAGATGTTTTAAACTCCTTTATTTTTTTTTTTGGTGAATGGCCAATGGTGTTCTCAGCCAGGCCTTCCTGCAGGCTAAATGGTTTGCCTGCATCAGGTAGTGAAGAGTTAATTTTCCCATGCTTTAGCCATATGACTGGCACATGATAGACTCCATCCTGTCATGTGAAGCTTGATGTGTTCTGAGTGGAGTGTTCTGCATCCGGAGTTCATTTATATTGTTTGAATTCTTTTTGGAGCGAAGGGCAGTGCTGAATAAACAATAGCTGAAGCTAATTGCTTAGGCAGGACTTAATAGCAATGGTGCCCTGACAAAAACTTGCTAAGGTTCTCCATACCCAAGGAAATACCAAGAACAGCCCCTTAATCCATCTTCATAAAGAATTATTTATGTAGTAGCTAAAAGAAAAAGATGATTTTAATACTCAAAATTGACTGCTTATTTGATTAGTATGTTTGATTAGTATCCCTGCCCACAATTTCATTTCTGTCTTGCAATGTTTTTCCTATTGTCCTTGTGCTCGACTTACATCCATTCATTTAGTGACCGTTCAAAGTTACAACAGCATTGAAAAATGTCACTAATGATCATTTTTCACACTTAAAACCACTGAAGCATCTCCTGGTCACGTGACCAAAATTTGACTGCTTGGCAACTGGCATGTACTTATGATGGTTGAAGGCTCCCGGGGTCATGGGATCACCGTTTGCGAACTTCTGACAAGCAAAGTCCATTGGGAAGCCAGATTCACTTATAACAACCGTGTTACTAACTTAACAACTGCAGTGATTCACTTAAGAACTGTGCCAAGAAAAGTCATAAAATGGGGGGAAACTTACTTTAAAAATGCTTCACTTAACAACAGAAAATTTGGGCTCAACTGTGGCTGTAAGTCCAGGACTGTCTGTATCCCTGTATTGCAAAGCTTTGTAACTTGCTGTACACATGTTAAGAAATATTTTAATACCATGGTGAAATTGGCATGTATAGCTGAAAATCCAAAGCAATTTCCAAGAGAGTTTATATATCAAACTGAAGTTCAACTGAAATATATGTCCCATTCTCCAAATTAGAAAGGCATGGCTGCAGTTAATATTTTCCCAGCCAGGTGCCTCTCGAGGTTTGTTGGGCTATGCTGTAATACTGTCTGGAAGATAATGGGAGTTTATAATTATAGCAGATTATGTGGTGTCATTGAAGACATTAGACTAGGGAAAGCCAAGATAAACCACGGTGTCATGCAGCTCTTCACATAGCTGCAGTGATTTAGGCCATGCTATCAAATTCTCTTGAAAAAGAAATGATTTTAAAAAATGCTGCAATTATGTAAGCAAGCCAGAGTCCCCACACAGTCACATAACCATAACTGTGGCCGCCTTCAGAAGATGATTCAAACCTAAATTCTTTCGTTGGGCAATCTCTGCAAACTGAAGTTTTATGTTGCAGCCCCTGCATTAAATAAACTGCAACAAAGCAAGTGGAACAAAACTAAAGCTACTTTCACAGTACAAAAATATGGGGGAGGCTTGGAATTATAGCAGAGCAGAGCTTCTGTTGGGACATGCTCAGAGTCCATGGAAGGGCAGGATTGTTTCCATGACAAAAATGCATGATACAGCCAGGTTCTCTACAGGAGCCAGAGTGTCTTTCCCAGAGCACATTCCCAGACAATATTCTTCCTTTCTGTTCCTTTTTCTTTCTTTTTAAATCTTTTTTTTTTGTCCTTTTACAATACAACAATGCAGATGATAAAAAATAAAGTCAATTGCTAACAAGTGTCAATAAGTGGGATGGTGGAAATGTTCATCCAGCATTTCAAAAGAAACTAAATTGTGTCATATCACAGGCGAGATCAAACTGCATTTACAAAAGCTATAGGGAAAAAAATGCAGCATAAGTCAGATAAATAACTAAAACAGGACAAGAAAAATGAATGTGGTTTTGGTGCAGTTATATTCTGTTCTAATTTTTCATTCTTTTTTAAACAACCATAAGCCTTCTCAGTTTTGTATTTATTTGCATACCATAGTTTTTAGTGCATTTTTTTTCTTTTACCAGAAGAGGATCTTCTGGTGTTTGAGAGTGATTTACAGTAAAACAGACATAAGAAGATTCTAGCATGCTGAATCTTTTGTGTAAGTTCCCAGAACAAAGACATCCACAGTGCAAACCAATTCAAATACTGGTTTGAACTGTGGGCCAATGGGGTGGGGGTGGAGGAGCCAATTAGTTATTTCCTGTGAGCCGTACAACAATGGGAAAATCTAAATCTAACCAAAGCAACAATTCTAAACCGCTTTATTTAAGTGACAAAAAGCAGATCTGAAATTGCTAAACAAGTTGGAGACCAAGCCTTACCAATCTACTGCTGATCATCCAGTCCTGAATAAAAGATTTCAATCTAGGTTTAGCCCATTCCATCTAAACACAATGCTTCCAGCCTCCTGCATTATGGAGATAAGCAGTCGGTTGCAGACTCCAACTTGAAGTTCAGCATGCCCCAGCTCACTACTGTGGTTTCTTCTTCCCAAGTATCAACACTCCTGTCCCAATGACAAGGAAACACCCCATGCAAAACAACAAATGATAGGAAGGCTGTGTTCAACAGTCCTCCCACATGTGCACCAGTTGGGCCTGTTCTGGAAAAAATTCAGCCTGCAAGGAAAGCACGCCCTTCTCTCACCGCATCGATCTGAAGATCACCAAGTAACTGGTAATATCATCTCAGTGTAGGAATGACGTAGATGTCCTTTGTGACCACAGCCAGCAACCAGCAGCTATTTCCCCTGGGGAGAATTTGGAGCAGAGGAAAATTCTGTAGACTTGTTGCTTCCAGGAAGGCACATTCTTCTGCTTCAAGTTCTGAGCCTGGAATTTTTTTTAAAATAAAACAGAGATGCGGAAACAAGTCCTTTTGGCAGACAAACACACTGCCAGATGGAGTGGGAGGAGATGGAACATTTCTGCACAAGTCCTAGCCCTTTGCCAGTCAGCCAGCAAGATTTAGAATCTTAGATCTCAATATCTCTACTAGCAAGTGCTAAACATCAAAGGCAGCTCCGTATGTTACCTGATACTTAGTGTAATATTTTCTTTCCCTCAAAGTGAACATTCCCTCAAAGAAGAAATGCCACCTGACTCCTAAAAGCCTGAATCAATAAGAAAAGCAACCTTCACTGCCCTGGCAAAATAAAAATAAGGCATGTGCACCAGTTGGTATGCACAACATGTAAAGATCAGTTGAGAGGACCCATACTCTCTATCTATGGCTTTGCCAAAAAAGGGAGAGAGTTTAACATAATTACCTCTTAACTGCAATGCTCCTCACTCTCCTCACTCTCAAAAGAAAATTTAGGGCAACTCCATGGAATCCATTCTCTGTGTGAAGATGATACCGGAGACCTGAGATATTTCTGTTACAAATATACAGCTGGGCAAATGGGAAACAAGCAGAAATGTAGATGCCACTAAAATTCAAAACAGCAGCAAACCTGCCCTCCAAGACCATAACATTTGGCTCCTGCCATCCAGAATAGCTACAGAAACCAGCCCAATTCAGACATCATCTATCTAGCACTTTTCTCATCAAATTCCTATAGTAACATAGAATACAAATACCAGCCAAAGATCCTGTGAACTTGTCTCCTCTACTTTGACTCAGAAAAACCACAAGCAGCTTAACTGCCCAGTGGTCATATTAAAAAGAAAGATATTACAGTAGACCAGGTACTCTAGGAAGACCATGTACTCTAGAAAACCTTCCACATAATCTCCTATGTGAAGTAGTGAATAGTGGCTATTCAACAGCAAAGAAAAATACATTTTCTACCTTCTCAGAAGCATCAACTAAGTTCATTATATAATCACATTTGCCAAAGCTCAGCATGGAATGTTTCTTGGGTTAAATCTTCAGTGTGGATTTGCCAAATTTTCCTAGGACATGTTTTATATCATTGTTTATCCCAATCTGGTGTCCTCCAGATGTATAAATCTCTAGTATCCAAAGGCCAGGTTGGCTAGGAGTTATGGGAACTGAACTCCAACACATCTGGATGCTATCAGATTGAGGAATGCTATTTAAATGTTTAAGTAAAACTAAAAGCCTTGGAATCTGAACTCAGAACTTGCCAGCTGAAAATTGAGAAAAAATGTTCTTTATTGCCTTTTTTATTACAACCATTGTAGAATTGTTAGCATCTCATCCTATACTATACCACGAAGTTAAATGCCAAAAAGCTTCTTAAACTTCTGCTTATATGTTTCTTATACAAGAACATTTTATGCTGTATTGAAAGTGGCTTCTGATGGTCTCTTAAGATGCCATTCTGATTTTTTTCTATTCTATTTTTATATGACATGACGTGATGTGACATGACATGACGTGACATGACATACCATCGATGCAAATGGCACTAAGTAACAGGAAACAGCCTCCCTGCAGAAAGGAACTTGTAATCTAAAAGTCAACAAGACCTCAACATAGGAACAGGAGAGACATGGAGAGGGCAAATAGATGGTGATGCCAGACGAATGGCTCCCACCATTACCAATTGTACAGCTATTTCATCGTTTTCTCCTCCATAGACTTTTAGAAGAATGAAAAGGGATTAAAGCAGCGGTAGGAGAAAAGAGATACAAATGAGAAACAGTGTCATCAGGGGGCCTTTCATATGTTCACAAATGAAGGACAACAGGAGGGTTCTTGGGGCTCTGTCAGCATGGTTCTTTGTTTGCAGAGTAGACGTTTTAATACCTAACTAGGTAACATGTCCTACAACCATATTTGGGCTATAGTTGATAAGCTTCCCCCCCACCTTGAGTTCTCTGTACTTTATACTAAAAGTTGTATAAATATAATTCCTCTTCTAGCAACATTGGAGGGAATCCCTATCAACATCCTGGATGCTTTTAATACTTGGAATGTTCTTCTTTTTTTTTCTTGCAGCATGAAGCTTTGCAAAGCATGCCTGGCTTACTATTAATAATTCCACTCAGCAGGGGAAAAGAATACTGCTAGGAAATAAGACCTGTCTTCTGAAGAGACAGCCCACTGGGCCTGGTTTGCACTTTTTAGACCACCACATTGGCAGTTAGATGTTCCTAAGTGCATGCATATGCATGCACGCACGCACACACATTCAATAAAAGCATTTTTCCTTATTTATAGACTATCTAGTTAAGCCTTTTCTTTTCCATGCTGGATTTTGACACTGAGGAATTTCTTTTTTCTTTTTATGAAGTTTTAAATAAATGAGCATCTACCTGCCAGCTGAGCTAATAAAACCCAGACATAGCTTTTACATCTTAGATGTTAAGCCAGAGAATGATAATAATTCTAGGTGGGGGCTGTTGATCTCTTCAAGGATTATGCAACATATGGAAATATATGATTGCCTTGAAGGTAGCAAATATGTGGGGAAACCAATTATGACCAATTATGCCTAGCACTTAATTCCAGCTGCCTGCAATTAGTGCAGGCTCTAATCCCACCAGGCTCAAGGTTGACTCAGCCTTCCATCCTCTCGGGGTAGGTAAATTGAGGACCCAAGATTGTTGGGGGCAATAAGCTGACTTTGTAAAAATGCCGCTTAGTAATAAGCAGGCATATACAATGGAATGAAGGCTATTGCTGAGTGCATTGGGTTGCGCTCCAAAAATTGTAAGCCGCCCTGAGTCTCCAGAGAAGGGCGGCATATAAATATGAATTAAAAAAAAATATGCAGCAAGCATTCTCACATTTGCACTTTTCCCTAATCCACAGCCTCTTTCATTTCATTATTCCATCAAGCATCATTTTTCATTCTTCCTCTTGTAAAATTCCACCTGCATACTTTTTCATAGAAGATGCAAAATTATTCTCCCGGGAGTTGTTCTATTTTCTTTCGGGTTTCCCCTCCCCACACTTTCCTTTTTTTCTCCATGCCCAACCATATTTATTTTCCATTGCAAAGATCCCTTTCCCACTGCAGAATATTTGAACCAATGTCCCTCTGGCATTTATTTTCTCTATTTCTGAATGTAGCATTTTGCAATACTTGAAATGTCCATAGGAATTTCAAGCAGTCCTAAACAGAGTAGATTATATAATCTATGTCTCAAAAAATTTGAGGAACAGGGAGCAAGTCAATCCCATTATTTCCTACAAATGAAAAAACTCCAGACAGATACAAGGATGTTTTATTATACAAGCATGGCAGAAGAATATGTCTTTGAACTTATAACCAGGCAAAATGAACACCCCACCCCAAGGAAATAGATAACTGCCTGTTCTCAGTACATTACAGAAATTGTGCTATGCTTTACATTACAGAAATGAGCTATGCTCATTAGATTTGGATCTAACCTTCTTCCATGAGAAAAATCACATGCTCTGTTTTTACTTCTCACTTCTCCTTATATCTTGACACCCCATTATTCAGTCAAAGTAAAATACACCGGAAAACTCCCACCTTGGCCAGGTGGCATTTTAAATGAAAGAGTCTTGCATATTATTTATTTCCTTACATATAGTTCCATGATTTTTATGCTCCATTCAACTACTTACAATTTTTTAAATAAATAGCTCAATTTCTGATATTTGATTGAAATGAATGATAGAGAAACCTTGGCAAGGTGTGTTGGTTTTGCCACAGCAGCTTTAATTCAAAGGCTAATACATAAAATAAGGAGCACAAATGACTCTCGGGGATGTGTCCTTTCAGTAATCCATCCATTTTCAAGAGGAATGTGGCATGTTAATAGAAAGCAAAGGAAACTGCTTCATATTTACTCAAATACAAACGTTAATACTATCAACATTGATGAGTACTGACTCTCTAAGCTTTCTAGCAGTGAGTTTTTAGCTCTGTCTGGAGTTGCTCAATAATTAACCTACAACCTGTGTTCAGTGATGTCACAAGATCCCACTTCAACAAGATGTAAGTACAGCTACCATTCCATAGCTTTCATCAGATTTCATCTTTCACAAAATTGCACAATAAACTTTGTCATCCTGCAGGCTTTTTTGCAGCCAATCGTCCAATTACAATGGAACCATATTAAGTGATCATGCGTGAATCTTTGCAGGAAGCAGCCAAAAGATCTGCTGCTGTTAGTGACCAATCAGAAGGCATGGCGCCTGCCTCTAGATTCTCTGGTAATCAAGGAATCACTAAGAAATCCAAATCTCACCCTAGCTTAGATGGAAATGTTTCTCGGCTTTCATAAATCTAGTTTTCTACCACTCAGGAAAAGAATGTTTGTTCTCTCCCCTATATGGGCTGCAAAGATCCAATAGCTGCTGGATCACCGAAGAGAAGTAGGAAAAAATGCATCATCTCATTCTTGCTCCACAAAAGCAGTTTAAAAGAAGAGTGCAGAAACTGGCCACAAAGTAAGCAAACTTACGTAATTGGACCCTCTAATCAGAGCCCAGGAAAGCAGTTGAGCCTGTTCCTGCCCAGCAGATGAAGGAGTACGGTCTTGTCTGGCTCTGTCTGGAGTTTTATACAGACCACGTGCACGTTTGGGCTTGCATTAAAACAGCTACAGACTCAGAGGAAAACAAACTTCATTTAAAGGGGAAAGTAGCAACATTGTCCACAGTGTTATATGTATAAGTACAATACCACAAGATTCCTTCTAGCTAAAGACCTGAGACAACATAACCAGATAACTAGGAGGAGGAGCAGGACATCAAAAACAAAAATTCCACAGTCAAAGGAAGCCATTTTAAGCACTTCCTTTACAAAGGCAACAGAATCAAATAACTACAGTACTGAACTTTTCCTGCAACTTATTTTCATTACATATCTGAACAATTTATTTTCTAAAGAGATTTTTCCCAAAATGACCAAAAGCCCAGGATTCCATTACTCAGTTCAGTCTCAAAACTACACATATAGCATGGAAACCAACATCATTCAAGTGGACACTTGCAAGTTTTCAGAATAAATCTTGTTATGATCATTGACAAATCTTTAACTTTCTGGATAAAAAAACCTAGGCACCATCAATTTTATTCCAATAGATAACATAAGATGAAATTCAGAAAGACCCCAATTCTGTCCTGCTTAATTTTAATAGAGGGAGAGCAATGTGGCAGTCACAGCAATGTACCTTTGTGTATGTACTTTAGTACTAGACAATCTTCAAAATGGATATCTAAGCATATTTATTTATTTATTTATTTATTAATTCGACTTATATGCCGCCCCCTCTCCCGAGGGACTCATGCTCACAACTAAAATAGAATACAACAATAAGTTACTTAAAAATATATTAAATTAAAGCCGAATTAATATTAGTATTATTATTAAAACCCCAAAATTACGTAAACAACCCCAAGGGTCAACACTGCCCAGATTGTAAAAACAGCCAGGTTTTTAGCTCACGGCGAAGGTGCGGAGATCGGGAGCCAGCCGAGCTCCAGCGGAAGAAGATTCCATAGAGTGGGGACTGCCACAGAATAGGCCCTCCCGGGTCCCGCCAAACGACATTGAGTCGGAGGGCAGCCAGGAGACCCCGCCAGCGACCGTGCAGGCGGCTGGTATTTGAGGCTGGGAGAAGTCGTTCGTAAATATCCTGGACCCATGCCATGTAGGACTTTGAATGTTAAAACAAAACCTTGAACCTCACCCGGAGGGCAACCGGAAGCCAATGCAAGCCACCAGGAGGGGTGTAACATGGGAGTATCGGGGCTCATCACAACCAGCAGCCGATTCTGCACCAGCTGAAGCCTCGAGTGGTGCACAAGGGCAGTCCTAGATAGAGAGCGTTACAGTAGTCCAACCGGGAGACAACGAGCCTGAGTGATCGCGCAGGGCATCCCGTCCAGGTATGGGCAACTGGCGAACCAGCCGACCTGGGCAAAGGCCCCTGGCCACGGCTCCCACCTGCTCCTCCAACTGAGCGTGAATCCAGGAGAACCCCAGGTTCCGTGCCCTGTCCACAGGGGGTAACACCTCCTCCCCATGACCAAAGATGGAATCTCCAAACTGGACCGGGATGTCGGTATGCACAGCCACTCTGTCTTGGCTGGATTGAGACGAAGCATGTTCCTGTCCATCCAGATTCGCACCGCCCCAAACAACGGGACATCACGGAGAGAGCATCACTGATGTGGCCCGGGTGGAGATGAGACCGCGTATCATCAGCATACTGATGATAACTCACCTGCCACGGATGATCTCACCCAGCGCTTCATATAAATGTTGAACAGGAGAGAGGAGAGAGGACTCACCTGAGGTACCCCACAAGTGAGAGACTCGGCCCATCTCCGCCCCCCTGCCAACACTGAAGTAACGCCCCGAGAGGTAGGAGGAGAACCACCGTAAAACAGTGCCTCCCACTCCCAGCCCCCCGAGACGCCGCAACAGGATACCATGGTCGATGGTATCAAAAGCCGCTGAGAGATCTAACAGGACCAGGACAGAGGAAACCCCTGTCCCCAGCCCTAGAGAGATCATCCATCAGCGCCACCAATGCTGTCTCCCTGCTGTACCCGGTCGAAGCCCGATTGGTACGGATCCAGGTAGTCCGCTTCATCCAGGAAAAGTGGCAATTGCTGGGCCACCACATTTCTCAACAACCTTCGCTAAAAAAAGGTTGGAGACCGGACGAAAGTTGTTCAACTCGCTGGGTCAAGGGCAGGTTTTTCAGGAGGGCCTCACCACCGCTTCTTTCAAGGCGGCAGGGAACAGCCCTCCTTAACTAAGCGCTGATAACTGCCCGAGTTAGCCGACGTGACCTCCCCTGGAAGCATAAACCAACCAGGAAGGGCACGGGTCCAATAAACATGTGGTGGAACTCAGCCGCGATAATCCTGTCCACTTCATCCTCAGAAACAGGATCGAACTCAGTCCAGATAACATTAGCCAGACCACGCTTCCCCTCATCAGACCACTGCAAGTCCCAGTGCAGCCCTTCCCGGATCCGAAGCGATTTTGTCCTGCAGATAAAGACCAAATTCTCAGCTCTACCTCGAGAGGGTCCGCCCCTCCCCAGTTGTAAGAGGGAGCGGCAACCCCAAACAGGGCGGCTGGGCTGTTATCTGCAGATGCTATGAGGGCGAGTAAGATTTCTCGCCCCCACAGCTACCAGGTAAGTCCTAATATGAGCTCTCAACTGGGCTCGGTCGGATCCGAGAGCGGTCGCCCTCCACCTATTTCTAGTCCTCTTCACGACGCCATTCTTCCGAGCTCCCCGCATACCAGGGAGCCGGTCGGGATCTGCGCCGAGTGAGGGGACGATGGGGACAACCCTGTCAAGAGCCCCCGCAGCCACTGTTGCCAGGCGGCCAGGACCTCGGCAGGGCTGTGGGTGAGGGATGCAGGAAAAACCCCAGTTCTGTCTGGAACCTCTCAGGGTCCATCAGGCGCCTGGGGCGGAACCATCTCAGTGGCTCCTCATCCCAGCGGTGTGGGGTGGCTTGATGAAAGACCAACCTTAGGAGATAGTGGTCTGACCATGGAACAGGGTTGCAATAACACCATCCCTCGACCACTACGCCACTGCTCCAGACAAAAACTAGGTCGAGCATATTGCCCCCCACGTGAGTCGGCCTTCTATTAACTGGGTCAGACCCATGGACTCCATGGAAGCCATGAATTTCGGCCAGCCCCGACCCCGCACTCCAGGAGAGGGCAGATTGAAGTCCCCAGAACCATAAGCTCAGGGAACTCCACCGCCACCCCCGAGACGGCATCGAGCAGCCCAGGCAGGGCGCTGATACACAGCTGGGGACAGGTATGTAAGCACGCCCATCCCACCAATTGGCCCAAACCTCAGGGAGGGACTCACACCCGCCTATCTCCGGAGCAGGAGATATTACCAAACAGAGCACCAAAATAGCTGCCAGGGTTCCGACGGATGCCCTAATTAATTCATGAGCCATAATATCACACAGAGGCATCGTCAAAATCTGAGCCTGCTACATTGCTTTTGATAAACGAATGTTTCATGACTGGCCATGCCCACTATGAGAGCTATTTTGTGAGCATAAGCACTACCCGGTTCAAAATTCCAAATAGGTAGCTGGCAAAAAGAGTGGTCAGCAAAATAAAATATTTAAATTTGAAATCAATTGTCTTTCTCTCACTGCCTCTCACTCTTTCGTTTGTCTCCCCCCACCCCACACACTTTTTTTTTTGCATATATAAATCTGCATTGTCCTACATGCACAAAAGTGGGTATGTCTAATCAGATATTTGTAAAGCAATTTCTGCACTGGAGATGAGAAAAAAATGGAAAAATTATCTTATGGTGGAGGAGAGATAGCTGATAGGTGGATTACCAATTCTCTTTTGTCACATATTCCTTGCCACATTGACAGGATTAGGGCTATATCTAAAGTAAACCTTGCAGCCCCATTGCAATGCAGATAAAGGTACAGATCTGTCAAGGTCCTATTGGTTTTTAAAAAGTGTTATCTACAGACTGACCCCAACAATACATTTTCATGCTCAGAAGCTAGTAATTTTAAATGAATGTTACTTTTTGCCTTGCCACACACATTTCAGAAATGAACTCTGATTGTTTACCACCATGTGCCTCCTACCTCTGGCTTGTTTTGTTCATTGCTATCTCGGCCATCAAATATGTTACCTATTTTGGATAGAATCTACTGATTGAAATCTACTCTGTTCTCATTCTTCATATTTTGTCAAGTTAAGTGCCATTGTTACAGACATCAGATCTATTTAACTGAAATATATCAAGATTGTGAAATCAGCATTGGAAAAGCAGGATGAGATGGAGTGGAGTCTAGCTATGGTTTCCAACACATGCAGTTTTTAAATATAGCACTGCAAATTGCTAACCACAAATTTGGAAGGCTTTACTACAAGTTCATGGAGGATTCATCACACTGTAAACTAGCAGTTTCTTCCTTACCTTTACCAAGAAGTTAAAAAATAAATTGAAGGACTTAGAAATAAGCAGTTATGTGTCTACTACAATTCAGTTCTTAAAAATGTGACTACTCACCACTCTTAAAGTATTTTAGGGCAGATTAAGGCAGCATAATATTGAATGCCGAAATGTATCACAAATGACAGCCAGCAAGTCTTAGGCTTCTTGTATCCATTTGAGCAAAACTGGGATTTTGAAGGAAAAGGCCCTTACATCCAAAACCGAAACCCGATACCCTCCTACATAAGGTAACTATTAGTTACAGACAATTTTCCCCAGGCACAGTAATCTAAGACACAAGCTCCAGTGATCTATTGCTGAGAATGGCAGGACACGTTGACTAACCACTGAACCACTTTAAAGCAAGGAAATTCCAACAAAAGCAGCAGAAACAGACTGACCTAGATCCATTTAAGGAGGAGTGGAGGAATTGTTCTGGGACATAAAAGGAGTTCTGCCTTGGCTTACCATACAGATGGTTCTCCCTATTTCTGCCCTCAAATCAGCCATGCTGAAACTCTGGCCAACCACCTGGAAGCAAGTACACCATGCTGTTAGGCCTATCAGGGTAACCAGTCCTACAGAGCAGTTCTTCCTTCTCCTGCTATTTCCTGAACTAGAATGACAAACGCTTTTTAGTTCAGTTATCTTTGTATTGTGCTATCTGTGCATCTCACAAAAACAGCATTTTCCTTAGCAGCTGTGACCACTTCTTATTGCTTTCAGGGATTCTATTGAGATATAATTCCCCCACCCCCTGACAAAATATAATTTCATACCAAGTGGGAGACCAATATAGTACTTTCTGCAAACCCATGAAACAATAACACTACAGTACTAAGGCTTCATATTCAAAATAGGAAGACAAAATTAAAATACTGCATGTGTAGCTGTGGAATAGAAAAAAATATACGGATGTACTACATGTCTGTTGCTCATATGCACGCCTACCCTGCTATAAGGATAGTCCCAATTAATCAATGTTTATTCTTTTCTATATAGACTCTTGGAAACTTGATGACTTTGGGCATGTTACTCTCTCTTTTAGCCCAACTCAACCTCGCAGGGTGGTTGCTGTAGGGGAAAATAGGAAGAGGAAGTATTAGGTATATTCACTAACTTAAGTTTATTTGTAAAAACAAAACAAAATGGTGTAAAAAAATAAAGTATCTTAATATACATATTTGAATCAATTTTTTACTGAGTTGTCTACAGAAGGAATTACAAAGTATGTGAAACTAGATCTATTTTCATTCACAGGCCTGATACTAATGTGCTCTAAAGTAAACAGGAAGTTTCAATATAAGAAGAGCAAAATCCCATTCTGCAATTTTTTTTTCTTCCGTTCAGTCATGCTGATTCTCAGAGACTGCCTGGACAAGTCCTTGCAGTTTTCTTGGCAAAGTCTTTCAGAAGTAGTTTGCCATTGCCTCCTTCCTAGGGCTAGCAGAAAGTGACAGGCTTTGTGTCCAAGATGGGATCAAACTCACAATCTCCCAACTTCTAGCCTGGTGCCTTAACTACTACACCACACTGGCTCAACAAAATACATCCAATTGCCTCATTTCACATGACATCCCTCCCAGTCCCTCTTCTGGAAGTTTTTTTTTTTTTTCTTTTTGAAAATAGCTGGCAGAGAACACAAATAACTTTTAATATAGAGCGTAAGGTTTATACCAAGTGATATTATTGTTCTATTGATATCACACACTGCAGAGGCTACAGTGTGTTTCGAGTTTTGTTTTCTTTTGTTTCTCAATCTTATCTGCAGATGCTCCAGATTAAACTTGGAACAGTTTACATCCAAATTCCTCCCTGCTCTTGAGCTATGGCCTTTCCACTTTCACTACAGGAAGTCCTCAACTTAAAACCATTCATTTAGCAACCCCTTTGAAGTTATAACAACACTTAAAAAAATTACTCACAGCCAATCCCCACACTTACAACCGCCATGGCAACTCCACAGTCACATGATCAAAATTTGAATGCTTTTGGTGACTAGCATGCGTTTTCAGGATCCCTGACATTTGTAATCTCCCCAACCAGCAAGTCAGTGGAGGAAACCGGATTCTCTTAATGATCATGTGTCTCACCTAACAACTGCAGTGATTTGCTTAACAATGGTGCCAAAAAAGGTCATAAAATTGGGCGGGACTCACTTAACTGCCTGCCTTAGCAATGAAAATTCTGATCCCAACTCTGATTATAAATTTAGGACTATCTGTAATTCTTCAAAACAGTGTGTTTTGGGTCCTTCAACAAGCTCTGTATATAGAGGAGGTAAGGAGGGGCTTTGATCATGAGGAACATCTTCCTGTGATCCAGGACTTTGTTCCTGATACCAATATTTGAGTGCCTTGGGATCCTGACGGATGAACCATTGCTGTCTAGCAGGATCTCTCCCAAGCTCGTGGAGTTGATTTCTGAGAGATTTCAACCCCATGGGGATCAGTTTGCCTCAAGTGATCTTGGGTCTGAAATACATTAAGTGGTCATACATAATTTATTTCTGTCTCAGAGCTGATATTATAGGAGCTGGAGATAGAAGGGATTTCCATCACCCTGTTGGTATGGTCAGATCACAACCTGATCCAAATATAATAGGCAGCCATTTATGATTTCCAGGGGCTAGGAAAACCAATTTGAATGACCCAGCACAAGCACCTAATGGATCTAAATGATTTCCAGAAAGCATTTGGGAAGTTAATAACTGTCCCCTTTCCTCACATCAAAGATTACAAGTTGGTAAAATTATAAAAGAATTTTGCAAAGAACTATACCACACCAAAACTTAGCAAGCTGTTGTATATAAACAGGAAACAAACGCCACACTTACCACATTGATGTTGTTACGTAGTTGGGTAATGAAACGTCTGCAAACAAACAAGCTCAAAGAGCACCAAGCATTCCACAGCTGCACCCTGAGCTACATGTTCTCTTCTATTAAAAATATTGAAGTCGCATTTCAAAACACAACAAGTGCAAACAAAGGATCACCCTTGTTGAACTAGAGACATGTAACAGAAGCAGAAGTGAAGTAAATTATAGTAGGCAGTAACAAACTGCAAAGACAGCCCCAAGGCTGTCAGTATGTAAAAGCTTCAAAATAGCCTGACATTCATTTCCTGAATTTCGTCACAGCAGCCAACTGCCTTGAAACAGAATAGAAGGTTATATGGTTTGATGGGTGCTTTTCTCAGCCATTCGGTGGCTTTCACACAGAGAAAGCCTTGTTGTAACCACATCATTCACTCCCTTGGATAGTCAGAACAACTATCGTAGGGTTTTTTTTCTTTTCCTTGCTTTGTGGCAAGGAAAGAAGTGTCATACAAAATTAAGCAGGCAGTATAAAATCTCCACTTTGGCAGCCAGAGGGCAAAATGAAGAAGAAAAAAAGGCTTTAGGTTTTTGGTAAGATAGCAAGCAAGCACAGGCTATACTGTTCACTCATTTAAAAGATGACCTGATTCATGACATAAGGCAGCATAAAGATAATAAGGGCAGAGGGTTTTTATTTAGCAAATTGCTAGTCCCAAATGTAACACTGAGGGGAAGCATTTTCCATGTTGCTAAATGCATCGTTTTAAGGAGGATGTTTGCAAGTATATTTGCAGTGATTGCCTAAATGGAGCCTCTGTCAAATCAGTGCTGTGGAAAGCTGCTGAAGTAAAACTATTTATTTATTTATTTATTTTTATTTATTTATTTATTTATTTATTTATTATTTGATTTGTATGCCCCCCATCTCCAAAGACCGGGTGGCTCACAACTAAAACAGTAACAACCATAAATAATTAAAAGAGAATTAAACCAATCACAAGCCCAATAATAGTTAAAGTTATTTAAAATAATTTAAGAACCATCACTCAGGGGATGGCTCCCAAATTATTATTGAACATGGGGAGGGTGGGGATGTTTTCTGATTGTAACTCCTAATAAACTTAGACCCACATATTCTGAAAATGTTCTATTTATACTAATGAATAAATAACTGAAGGCATATACTGGATTAGAAGAGCCTTTGCATATATAGCAAGCTGCTGACGCTAGATTCGACCTTGCCTGCTTGTATTTTTATGATGATGATGATGATGATGGTGATTCATTTCTAGAACTGGATGAGCCGATAAAAGCTGGTAGGATTTAAATGGATCCACAGCAGATAGCCCATTTTGCCGATCTGATGTCCTGTCTTGAGGCTCTTTCTAGTTATCCTGCACAACTTCCTTCCGGCCTGCTTTCCTTCAACCTCCTCCTCCTCCTTCCTCCCTCCCTCCCTCCCTGGAGTCCCCTGGAGCTGGCTGTGAAGGACGTAGCCAGGAATCCCCCACGTCTGCCCCCAAAGCAGAAAGAAATCTTCCTTCCTCAGGCCCCTCAGGCAAGGAGGAGGTCAGCCCCTAATTGTAATCTTCAACAATATGGCTATTCATTGTTTTGCAGTTCTGGGAAATAGGTTTAAGTTCAGCTTGCTCAATGAGCTGGCGCTTGAGGAAGCCACAGCTGCTGCATAGCTGTCCCATTTCCACTGCCCCCAAATGCCGCAGTTTTCATTATAGGCAATTCATCTTTTGACATATGGTCCTTCCATTACACTTGTGGCCCTGTTGCTAGGCAAGGATGTATATATGGGTCTTTCCTCCTTCCTTCCAGCCGACCATCCCTCTCAAAAGGAAGTTAAAGGCAGCAATTACGCTGCCCACAGGGAAAAACACAGCAAGGCACAGAGCTGGGGAAACTCTAAGCAGCATCCCTTGTTTCAATAGTGCTAAACATTTGCAGTTGTTCTGCTCAGACTTCCTGTGTGCATCTACAGGAAGAGCTTCTCCCTCAGACCACCATCATCGGCTGGATTGGCCTCAAACCATTCACATTCTTCTGTTTCATGGTGGGCTAAAACACAGGATCTCAACAATCCCCCCCCCCAAATGATACTGATAGTATGGAGACAGTTGAGGGCAGATTTCTCCATCCTAGACTTCTTTAGGTGCACTTGGACTAAAACTGCAAAAATTCCCTGCATATCCAGAGGCAAGGTTGGTACTGATTTTCCAGAAATGGATGAGTCCTTCCAACAATTTCCTGGGATTAATATCATTTCATCTGAAGAATTCAGATCCTTTCGTGGATGGCAAGATAGGGAGTTGGGGAAGGCTGAGGTAAACAGGAAACACAATTCAGGCAATTCTCACTTACAAGCATTCGCTTAGCAGCCATTACAATGGCACTCAAAAAAGCTAACTTCTGGTTCTCACACTTATCATCATTATAGCATCCCCAGTCACATGATCAGGCGCTTAGCAACCAGCATGTATTTACAGTGTTTGCAGAATCCCTGCCTCACGACGCCATTTGCAAACTTCTCAGCTGGCTTCTGACAAGCAAAAATGGCGGGAAGTGGGATTCACTTAACAACTGCAGTGATTCACTGAACAACCTTGGTAAGAAGGCTGTAAAATTTGGGGCCATAGTCATAAGTCAATAGACCAACCAGACTTTGTGTCAGGCTCTGTCCATTCAAACTCCAAGAAAGACCATTAGACTCCATTATTATAGAGAAAAGGACTTTTACTGGAAATCAAGTGGTAGCATCAAAATAATTCAAGATCTGAGAAATTGCGTGAGAATCACATATACAAAGTGATGGCAACATTCCCACCCACAATAGTTCAAACTGGCCATTCAATCTGAGATGTGTATAATGTCATTTGGGGCATCTTCAGGTGGTGATGCAGACTTCTGGCCATTGACCTTGGCCTACATAGATAGAATGCAGCAGCTGCACGGTAAGCAGATAAGCATAAACAAGAAAGCTTTCCCAAATTTTACCAACTCAAACCTCCAGAACACTTCCCTCCACCAAGCCTAATGTAACCTTCCCCCGCTACTATGGCAGACGGAAAGACAGGCAGAAGAAAGATTCTTGAAGGCTGACATTTTGTCTACTCAATAATGTCCTCCAAAGCAATTTTAAGTCAGCTCTAAGCTATTCAGTGTTGCAAGGAGCTAGTATTTTCATTGTTGTTTCCCTGAAAGAATACTGCAGGTAGAAAGTGACTGGAGAGTAGTTTCCATAATTACAATATTAAAACAAGTGTGTGAATATTCTTTGGGTAATGCTTTATATTAAACATTTATCTCTTTGTAGGAATTGTAGTTGCCAAGATAAATATGGGAGGTTTGAGAGGCAACATTACTGTTTGTGTTTGTGTTCCTAGCCTCATCTGGAACTCTACGAGCATGAAATAGGCCTCAGAAAATGGCTGACAAACAGTATGCCTACATTTTGGACAGCAAACTGGGGAGTGTCCAATCTCAGGCTTCTGTCTTTTTTCCTAAATAGGTGGGCATTGTCAAACACAGGTTCTCAACCAGCCACCATTTTTCTTTTCTGAGAATTATGCTAAGATGTATAGTCTCAGCAACAGCAATGCTGACAAAAGCACAGATCCTATTTTTTTTATAATGAAGATATTTTAAATGTAGTGGTGA